>CM056049.1:105018385-105692402 GCA_029574335.1 Rana kukunoris | reverse complement strand
CACATAGACTTTTAAGCTTCTAAGTATGAGCCGGCCGATCAGGGGGTTGACTCGTGCGGGCGTCCGTGTCCCAGGTGTACATCTGCATCTGTGTCATGCAGATGTACACCCTGGGACACGGACGCCCGCACGACACGTCACTAATGATCGTTTCCAAAAACAGGAAACAGCCATCAGTAACAGTGTCAGGATGGGTTCACACTACGATTTTCCTGTCCGTCAGCCGCATACGATTTCAGTTTTGAAAACGTACGGGCCCGTACGGGAAAACGCATACATAGACAATGCATTGCAAATCGTATGCACTCAGATGCATCCGGGTGCGTACGATTTGCTGGCAAAACGTTTTTTTAACAGTACACAAAACCGTGTTCAACCACGGTTTTGATTCAGTTTTTGAAACCGTATGGCAAACGCATACGTTTTTTTTTAACATTAAAGTCAATGGAAAACGCACATATGTGCGGTTCCATACGTATAAACCGTATGCGTTTTTCGTCTGCGCATGCGCATTTTCAAAACAAGAAAATCTTTTTTATTAAATGACACTAATTCCAAAAACGTACGTTTTTTTTAATCAAAACCGGATGGAACCGACGCACTTTTTGAAAACCGTATACGTTTTATAAACGCATACGTTTACGTACGGTTCAATCATTTCAGCCCGCATACGTTTTTTCATATAAATCGTATGCGGCTGACGGATGGGAAAATCGTAGTGTGAACCCAGCCTTACTAGGCAGAATAGGGGAATGCCTTATTTTACAAAGGCATCCCCCCCTGTTCTGTCTTTGCTGACCGCAATCACAGGCCGCCCAGGAACATCGAGTTCCCGAGACCCACAAACACGTTCACAGGCACGCGGCAGGCACACAGCACACCGCCCCCACGTCTACATGCCTGCTGGGATGGGAGGCAGATATATAAAGGGATCAGATTTTAATTTAAAGGGATAGTGTCAACAGCAAAGCACCCCCACACCATCACACCCCTCTCCTCCATGCTTCACGGTGGGAACCAGGCATGTAGAGTCCATCCGTTCACCTTTTCTGCGTCGCACAAAGACACGGTGGGTTGGAACAAAAGATCTCAAGTTTGGACTCATCAGACCAAAGCACAGATTTCCACTGGATTCTATAGTATAGGACAATGGGGGACTATACCGGTGCTAATTCACAACATACAATAGTAATTTTTTAATAATTTATTTTTAAAAAAAGGAGAGAGAAAATTATCACAAAATATAATACAAAAAAACACATATTCGAAAGGAAAAACATAAAACCAGGCAGCTGTGGATCCTGATTACACAAGCAGAGCGTATTTCCAGATGATCAACCAAAAAATTTAAGCCCAATATATTTCGCCTAGATTCCGGCTTCGTCAGGGGCTAGGTTGAGAACGAGAATTTGGAAACAGCTCTATTAATAGAAAAAATTGCATATTACAAAAGGGCAAATATAAAAAACACAACCATATATTCATACAGGTGCATGTGTATACTGTGCTGACCTTGCGTGTCACAAAATGGATATCCAGACCTGGAGGTGGGGATGGGGCAAAACGGACACAATTGAGGAAGGGATTGCAACAAAGAAAGGGATGGGGGATAAAAGAAGGAAAGAGCGGCTAGACACTTGCAATCCAAACGGACCAACGACTCATCTAATGGTCCAATGCACCAAAGTAGGGCCAGAGATGCGTCTCCATAGGAAAGGAGAAAGAAAACTAGCTGAAAAAAACCCATAAAAAACTTAATAAGAATTGTAACCTGCCTACATAAAAAATTCAATTGTATTTTCAAATAAAAAATTAACCAGATCCACTGAAACTTACATAATTTTTTAGAAAAATGATGCAATGCCAGGAGCAGAATTTCCACTGGTCTAATGTCCATTCCTTGTGTTCTTTAGCCCAAACAAGTCTCTTCTGCTTGTTGCATTTCTTTAGCAGTGGTTTCCTAGCAGATATTCTACCATGAAGGCCTGATTCACACAGTCTCCTCTTAACAGTTGTTCTAGAGATGTGTCTGCTGCAAAAGGTGGCTTCTTTGAAGAACCTAGAATATGACATATATTTTCAGTTGTTTCACACTTTTTGTTATGTATATAATTCCACATGTGTTTATTCATTTTGATGCCTTCAGTGTGACTCTACAATTTTCATAGTCATGAAAATAAAGAAAACTCTTGGTATGAGAAGGTGTGTCCAAACTTTTGGTCTGTATTAATATAGTATATATATATATATATATATATAATATATTATATATATATATATACGCACACACACATGTAGTATATTCAGGGTAAGCTATTTTCTTAGCAGGGCTAGATTTTTTTCTTACTGAAACGAGTACAGTTCAGTGAGCTTTATTTATATGTTTCCTCCCTGAAGAACGCTATCACCGTTAACATGATGCAGGCAGTTGTACCATCTTATGACATTGTAAATGTGATCATTATACTGCACAATGCAGAAATCCATAATAAATATGTTCAATATCCCCCTTTCTTTTGCACAAGGGTATAATTTGGATCAACATAAAAACTTCACCATTACATCATTAGTGTACAGCAAACAAGATAGTTTATCTGATTTATAGAGAAATTAAACATCATTATGGAATACTTATCTTGTCCAGAATCTGTTTGAAATTCATTAGTCACCCAGACTTAACCTACTAAAATCAAATAAAATTTCATTTAAAAAATAGGATGTTCTTAAATCAGTTTAGATGCCTGCAGCAACTGTGCCATAAACCCAGCCAGCCAGTAAAGCAAGGAGAATATTATCTGCTACATCTTACATAATGTGTTTTAGGGGATTACATTTACATGTAATTAACCAAGGGCTAATTATAAATATGGTTCAGGGAATAGTTACTTTTTTTAAATAATGTTTTTACCACTATTTATGAAGCTCAAAGTTATTCCAGTGATATAAAACCATGGTAAAATTTGTGAAAATTGTGCATCTTTTCATTGTAAACAATCATCTTAATACAAGCAAAGTCTGTGATAATTGGACTGTTGCTGAGTCTGACCTAGCCTGAGGTTGGATTATTCCTTATCACAGATAAAGCTAAACTCCAGACAGTTACTGTATAAAAGTCACACAATGATGTTACTCTATAATCATTAAAATGTTAATAAATATATATATATTTTAAATAAAGGCAGTGTAACGGCTGGTACACACAGGCTGAATATCGGCCAGCATCCACCAGTTCAACAGAAACTGACATTCGGCCAGTGTGTCCAATAGAACAGACATTAGGCCTGACTTTTGTTGAACAGGCATCCTTGAAAACCAGCAGCCAACTGGCATCTGATCAGCGCTCCCAGTCAATGGCTGCGAGTGCTGACCCGTGTGTTCTGGCAGGGGGGCAGTCCCGTTGTGAGAACACAATATCTCAGTGGGGAGATCGTTGTACTAACATCAAAAAGTACAGCAAGCTCCTTGCGAGCTCCTCAGTGTTTTTTCATACAGCCTGCTGGGTTGGAACGAAAAGATAACTACCTATGTGTACCAGGCTTAAAGTAGAACTATAGGTAGAGCTGCACGATTCTCGATAAAATAAGAATTACACGTTTTTTGCTTAGAATACAGATGACGATTCTCGGCATAACATCATCTTTCACAATATACAAAAAATTGGGCTAACTTTGCTGTTTCGTTTTTTTTTTATTCACTGAAGTGTCTTTTTTCTTCAAAAACTGCATTTAAACGACCGCTGCGCTAATACAGTGTGACTTAAAATATTTCAACAATGCCATTTTATTCTCTAGGGTCTCTGCTAAAAAAAATATATATATAATGTTTGAGGGTTCTAAGTAATTTTCTAGCAAAAAAATACAGATTTTATCTTGTAAGCAACAAGTGTCAGAAAAAGGTTTAGGGCCAGATTCACGTAGGGCGGCGTATATTTGTGCGGGCGCAGTACATCTCATATGCGCTACGCCAACGTAACATAGAGAGGCAAGAACAGTATTCACAAAGCACTTGTTCCGTAAGTTGCGGCCGTGTAGCGTAAATTGGACGGCGTAAGCCCGCCTAATTCAAAGTAGGAAGGAGGTGGGCATGATCTATTTAAATTTAGCATGACCCCATGCAAATGAATGGCCGAACGAACGGCGCATGCGCGCGCATGCTTAGAATCACGTCGCATATACTCCCCAAGATAAAACGGCTCAATGCCTACAACGTGAACATAACCTACGCCCAGCCCCATTCATGTATGACTTACGTAAACGACGTAAAATTTGACAGCTGTTCCGACTTCCATACCTTTGCATGACCTGCTCCTCATATAGCAGGGGTAACTTTACGCCGGACGTACACCTTACGTAAACGGTGTAGATTACAGCGACAGGCGCAAGTACATTCGTGAATCTGCGTATCTTGCTCATTTACATATTCAACGCATAAATCTATGGAAGCACCCCTTGCGGCCAGTGTAAATATGCGCCCAAGATCCGACGGCGTAGGAGACTTACGTCGGTCGGATGAAGCCAAAATTCAGGCGTATCTTATTTCAAGAATAAGGCGCATAGAAACGACGTCGCATCCGTGGACTTACGCGGCGTATCAGTAGATACGTTGGCGTAAGTCCTTTCTGAATCTGGCCTGTAACAGAATGGCCCGTGACACCCAGAGACGTTGGAAGGATGAGAGATACTCTTGTGCCAGCAACACCAAAAACTCTTGGGTCGAAATCCACCCTGTGCCCTTTTGGGTGTAGGGTGGCTAATAGTGAATCATAATTCACATATTACATGAGATGGGACATTAATAATACGTCATATTGCAGGACTGAGATATCACAAGGAGTCATGATGACATGACCAGGTCAGCCAGTGAGTCATACCTTTTGTATAATAGGCTATTGAAACGTTAAGTGAGGTTGGCTCTTCAATGTGTGGACACATGCTTTTGAAAGGTGTTAATTCAGGTCTACAAGACCAGAGTGAGTCATACCTTTGTATAATATGCTATTGAAATACTTGAAGGTGTGGATTACACCCACTCTCACTGCCATTGTGTGATAAAGATGCGGTGCCGACCGGCCTTAGCTTACCTGAATGCCTTTTAGAGTGTGATTGAAGCCCCCCATGGTGTGAAGGGGGGTGGAGACTACATTGTCCTGTGAATAACTGTATTATGTTGTACTGGATATAAGAAGCTGAGAAATTACTAATAAATTGTCATATCTTTGGAAGTGAACGGAGCGCAGTCTCGTTTATTCTGGGAAAGGATATGGATCGTGTATGCAATATTGTCGGAGTGTGTCAGATAAGCTTGTCGTGGTTGGATGGAAAGTCGTAAGCGGTGGTAACCGTTACATTGGTGGCAGCAGTGGGATGATTCCATCACCAGAAGAAGGACGGCTACAAGGACACAGGACAATGGAGACGGTGTATGAACGGATGAAGCTCTCTTCCCTCATGGACTTACTGGAGAGCCAGGGCAGACCGGCCAGCAACCGTAAGAAAAGGGACATTATCGCAGAACTTGTCGAAATGGATAGAGCTAAAAGGCCCGCCGTAACGGACAGGACACCCGAGGAAGAAAGTTTTGATCGGGCTGTTAACCTAAGACTGGCATATTATGGTCCTAACCCTCCACCGGAGATCAGGGACCGAGTTATAGCGGCTCTGAATGCCACCTTGCTACAGAGGAGAAGTGCTGCAGCAGCTGAAGTCACAGCAGCACCAACTAAAGAGAGAGGAGAGGTGCAGATACCAGTCTCCCTGGAAGAGCTGGCAACAGAACAGGGGGTCACGGACCTCTGCTCCCCACTAACGGAAGAGGGGGACACTGTGGTAGTGGATGGGACTGTGGCCTCCACTCACAGCAACCCAGCGGAAGAGCTGGCAACAGAGCAGAGTGTCATAGGCCTCTGCTCCTCACTAACGGAAGAGGGGAACCCTGTGGTAGTGGATGGGACTGCGGTCTCCACTCACAGCGACCCAGCGGAAGAGCTGGCAACAGGGCAGAGTGTCATAGGCCTCTGCTCCTCACTAACAGAAGAGGGGGTTCCTGGGGTAGTGGATGGAACTTCAGTCTCCACTGGCACAACCCCAGAAAATGGTACAGGACTGGGACAGGAGGATGTCGGCCTTGCTTTGCAAGCACCGGGGGGTTTTCACCAAGCACCAGTGGATGGGACTTCAGTCTCCACTGGTATACCCCAGGAAGGGGGAGCAGTTGGCCCAGACCCCCAACAGCATGATGGACTGAGCCCAGCCACCCTGCCTTCTCCCCAGCGGCAGGCGTGTTCACTGAGAGAGGCAGAGGTTGGCGGGGTGAGTAATGCTCAGTTTGGAGCCATTTATTTGGGGTACAGTATGGATACCAGCATTGGAGGACTGGAACTACCGACGGACTTCGGAGTCAACCCGTTTGGGGTTCCCTCCTGTGTCCGTCTCCCACCGAAAGGGGAGAGATGTAACAGAATGGCCCGTGACACCCAGAGACGTTGGAAGGATGAGAGATACTCTTGTGCCAGCAGCACCAAAAACTCTTGGGTCGAAATCCACCCTGTGCCCTTTTGGGTGTAGGGTGGCTAATAGTGAATCATAATTCACATATTACATGAGATGGGACATTAATAATACGTCATATTGCAGGACTGAGATATCACAAGGAGTCATGATGACATGACCAGGTCAGCCAGTGAGTCATACCTTTTGTATAATAGGCTATTGAAACGTTAAGTGAGGTTGGCTCTTCAATGTGTGGACACATGCTTTTGAAAGGTGTTAATTCAGGTCTACAAGACCAGAGTGAGTCATACCTTTGTATAATATGCTATTGAAATACTTGAAGGTGTGGATTACACCCACTCTCACTGCCATTGTGTGATAAAGATGCGGTGCCGACCGGCCTTAGCTTACCTGAATGCCTTTTAGAGTGTGATTGAAGCCCCCCATGGTGTGAAGGGGGGTGGAGACTACATTGTCCTGTGAATAACTGTATTATGTTGTACTGGATATAAGAAGCTGAGAAATTACTAATAAATTGTCATATCTTTGGAAGTGAACGGAGCGCAGTCTCGTTTATTCTGGGAAAGGATATGGATCGTGTATGCAATATTGTCGGAGTGTGTCAGATAAGCTTGTCGTGGTTGGATGGAAAGTCGTAAGCGGTGGTAACCGTTACATGGCCCTTAGTCTTTAAGTGGTTAAATTGACCTTATTTGCAGACCAAAGTTCATTCTTTTGATCTAAAAGAACCAAATGATACAATGTTTCTTTTTATCTCTCAGTGCTGAGCAATGTTGTGATAATTTTTGCCTGCTTTCTTTGACAGCCCTGATAACTGCTCTGTCATGCCTTATTCTTATTACAAAGGATGCTTACAAAGGACATTGATTTTCTTTTTTTGCATGCATTTTTATTTACTCTTTGACACTTCTTTGGTAATGAGTAGAGGTACAATGTACTGCATACTAATTCACATGGTGGGGCAGGATCTTGGGGCCCAGATTCAAATAAAATGAAGACAAAGAAAAATGGATAGCCGCACTCCAAAACCTGATGGGTGGTCTTTTATTCAATAGACAGCATGTACAAAAATAGGGTCACAGCAGTAGAAACAAGGAACAGCCGACGCGTTTCGCACTGGATCAGTGCTTATTCATGGCTAATGAAGCATTAAAACTGTTAGGTATATATAGAACATAGGGTGAACATGTGACCAATCTCAATTAATTGCCCGGGAGGAGCCTATGATATTAGGACAACCCCTGATGCCAGTGAGATAGTCACATTACACCTGTGCACACCAAAGCAAGAAAAAACAAACAAATACACACAAATGTGAAACCAATAATCAAAATGTATAAATAATAGCACATTATAAACATAATGCACATATAAAATACTGTACATGTGGTACATACATAGTACTACAGTGACACAAAATGGTAAAACATGAGGCAATGATGAATGAAATAAAATAAAATAAAAGCTTAAAGACGATGCAATTCAAACCACAATAGGCTGTAAAAAGAGCATAAGATAAACTATGCAAATGAAATGTATAATGGTGATGGAACAAATAAATATGAATAAAAGTGAAAAATGAATGTGAATATGTGTGTCGATATGAATGAAAACATATGTAATGAAATGAAGCACTAGATCTATCTAACAACTTGGTAAATGGCAGAAAGAAAGAATAGATCTATGTGTGTATTGGAGATGGATTCATCCATTATGGTGACGTGCATATAAACATAATTGAGAATGTGGATGTAAAGGGTTACCCGAGATTAAATGACAACAATCGGGAAAAATGCACCCATAAATACATCCAATCATAAAAAATATATTCATACATAAAAGAAAAGAGTGGCAAATTGTGTCAAAGCATGTAGACACATCGTAGCCAAATATGAAAAGTGTGAAAAAGGTGAATGAAAGTGAAATGGAAATAATTAATAATGGGCGTCACCGAAGTGAGAGACCAAAACATAATGTGATCAAAGGTGTCAGCAAATGTGAAAAACTTCCGTGTAGGGAGGCTGGTATATGTATTCTAAAACATTTGGGTCAAGGCAAAAGAGAAAGGTAAAAAGGTTCTCAATATGAGAATGTAATGTAAACAAAGTCCAAAGCTGGCCCAATGAAATAGTGAATTTTTAATTTTATATATAGAATGATAATAATGTCTGCTGAAAGTAAAAGGACCCATTGGCTATAACAGCAGAATGATGTATATAAAAAAAGTATATATAATATATATATAAAATACACCTATATAGAAAATGAAGGAAGTTAATTAAAAAGTTGTCTTCTATGGGTGGAATGAAAATTAACCTATGACAAACACATGTATAGGGATCTAGAGCGTGCATCCGAAAGAACTTAATTAGGCTGAAATTTTTTTCTACCCCGTTTAGCCCCGAATTTAACGCCATTAGACATATAGTCAATAAGTACCTTCCGGTCCTGTACAACGATACTATCTATCAGTCTATTTTGGCGCAGGGTATAAAAACTGTTAGCCGGAGAGCCCCCTCTCTGGGGGGTATTCTGTCTCCAAGCCTCTTTCAGAGTAAAACAACTAAAGAACAATGGTTGTCATTTAAAGGCACCTTTAAATGTGGTGTTGGGAGCTGCAGATATTGCAAACACATCCTTTCTGGTACTTCAGTACATTCACATTCAGAAAATAAGGACTATGACATTCAGCGTTTTATTAATTGCAACACTGCATACCTGGTTTATGTTATTACATGTGACTTATGCCATTTACAATATGTAGGTCGCACGACCAGGAGGCTCAAAGACAGATTGGGGGATCATCTCTATGATATAGAGAAAGATCACAACACAAATGTAGCCAGACATTGGAATTCAGTCCATCACAAAGACATCTCCAGCCTGCGCATTCAGGGTATGGAAAAAATTGTTCGTCCTATAAGAGGGGGTGACAAGTTTAGATTACTGTGCAGGCGTGAGGTTCTTTGGATTCTCCTCTTGGGCACTAGAATGCCCAGGGGATTGAATTTCCAATGGGACGTTTCTCACTACTATGACTAGTGATATACAAGACTCAGACCTTGCGCTATACACACTTACCTACAACAAACTCTAACTTTTTGGTCTCCTCTCTGTTGTTCTCTATGCACAAGCTAGCACTTCATGTCACTCCCCTGTTCATATATGTATTGTGTCAGCCTCATGTGGCTTCACATTCGGCTGTACACACATTTTACTCTATGGGAGGTCCTGCATTATTCGGTCCTAATGTTATATACCAACTTATCCGTGTTTACATTTACTTTTGCATCAAGTGTCCAGTACCTGCTTCTATCTACCCACTTTTTTGCCGTCAGCCCTGTGTCTTTTTTTTTACAAAGTAATTTTCCTATAGAATTTTTCCCATTCATATGGGATTCATTTCCCCAATAATTAATTAATCGACAGGACCCCAGGCATATTGGTGGGTTAATAAACGATGTACACCTCGTAATTATGAATATTGCAGTTATAGACATACGATTTACTCTACTGTTTATCTTCTCTGTTTTAGAACTTTTCATGTCCTATACTCGGGTATATCTATGGTTATGCACACAATGCAACCCGATCACACGGATATCTCGGACCTTATTTTGCATTTTTTACTGTTTCTTTTTTACTTAGTATTAGTTGTATCCATATGCATGCACATCGATGTTCTATATGTACTATCTCCACAAACACCTAGTTTTGTGTGCGTTGGTTTACAATTAATTCCTGTGCATTATACACCTCTTCAAACAATGTTAGGGATCATATGTAGCCATGTACATTTTTCTACCTCCAACATAACATATATATGTATACACGCCTACATATGTATATATTTATATAATTTTTGGGAGCATCCTTCCGCACTAATGGAACACAATATACTGGCTTTCAGTTAACCAGCTCTATTTTCAGCCTAATTAAGTTCTTTCGGATGCACGCTCTAGATCCCTATACATGTGTTTGTCATAGGTTAATTTTCATTCCACCCATAGAAGACAACTTTTTAATTAACTTCCTTCATTTTCTATATAGGTGTATTTTTATATATATATTATATATACTTTTTTTATATACATCATTCTGCTGTTATAGCCAATGGGTCCTTTTACTTTCAGCAGACATTATTATCATTCTATATATAAAATTAAAAATTCACTATTTCATTGGGCCAGCTTTGGACTTTGTTTACATTACATTCTCATATTGAGAACCTTTTTACCTTTCTCTTTTGCCTTGACCCAAATGTTTTAGAATACATATACCAGCCTCCCTACACGGAAGTTTTTCACATTTGCTGACACCTTTGATCACATTATGTTTTGGTCTCTCACTTCGGTGACGCCCATTATTAATTATTTCCATTTCACTTTCATTCACCTTTTTCACACTTTTCATATTTGGCTACGATGTGTCTACATGCTTTGACACAATTTGCCACTCTTTTCTTTTATGTATGAATATATTTTTTATGATTGGATGTATTTATGGGTGCATTTTTCCCGATTGTTGTCATTTAATCTCGGGTAACCCTTTACATCCACATTCTCAATTATGTTTATATGCACGTCACCATAATGGATGAATCCATCTCCAATACACACATAGATCTATTCTTTCTGCCATTTACCAAGTTGTTAGATAGATCTAGTGCTTCATTTCATTACATATGTTTTCATTCATATCGACACACATATTCACATTCATTTTTCACTTTTATTCATATTTATTTGTTCCATCACCATTATACATTTCATTTGCATAGTTTATCTTATGCTCTTTTTACAGCCTATTGTGGTTTGAATTGCATCGTCTTTAAGCTTTTATTTTATTTTATTTCATTCATCATTGCCTCATGTTTTACCATTTTGTGTCACTGTAGTACTATGTATGTACCACATGTACAGTATTTTATATGTGCATTATGTTTATAATGTGCTATTATTTATACATTTTGATTATTGGTTTCACATTTGTGTGTATTTGTTTGTTTTTTCTTGCTTTGGTGTGCACAGGTGTAATGTGACTATCTCACTGGCATCAGGGGTTGTCCTAATATCATAGGCTCCTCCCGGGCAATTAATTGAGATTGGTCACATGTTCACCCTATGTTCTATATATACCTAACAGTTTTAATGCTTCATTAGCCATGAATAAGCACTGATCCAGTGCGAAACGCTTCGGCTGTTCCTTGTTTCTACTGCTGTGACCCTATTTTTGTACATGCTGTCTATTGAATAAAAGACCACCCATCAGGTTTTGGAGTGCGGCTATCCATTTTTCTTTGTCTTCATTTTGCTTAGTGCACCGCCAGCACCCTCGGTATCCTGCACCACCTGTAACCATTTAGTGATCCCACCTGGAGCGGTGACTCCTTTCTCTCTACCAGATTCAAATAAGTTGGCCTCTGCACCCCCACAACCACCTGGCCAGAGTTGTGGGGAAGAGGCCCTTGTCCTCATTAACATCAAAGCACCTCCCCCCATGTTGAGGGCATATGGCATGGTATGGTCTAGGAGGGGGGCACTCGCTCATTCCCTCCCTTTCCTGGTCTACATGCTCAGATAAATAGAAAAGACAGCCGCTCCAGGTGAGCTCCAGGTAGTCAATGTCCGTCCAGAGACCAAACAGGTGCTGGCAATGCACTTAGGCAAACGAGGAAGGAACAGATATGGACAGCCGCACTTCAAAAAATTAAAAATCCAAAAAAGCCCTTAATTGGGGTAAAAGGAGAATGCACTACAAAAACAGCATGCAGAAAGGGAAAACAGCTTTTTTCCCCTTCTGCATGCTGTTTTTGTAGTGCATTCTCCTTTTACCCCAATAAAGGGCTTTTTTGGATTTTACGTTTTTTGAAGTGCGGCTGTCCATTTCTGTTCCTTCCTCGTTTACATGCTCAGATAAGGGCCTGCTATGGATTGGGGGGTCCCCATGTTGTTTTTTCTAATTTTTTCATTGCCAGCAATCATTTAGTTTACAGTCAGCTGTCAGCGGGGAACACTGCTGACAGCTGATGAGTCATCCAGCTGTTTACTGGTTGTTAAGGACTAATTGGTAAGGACGCCGGTAGCCGCCTGCTCCTTAACAAAAATGCTACACTTAACAAATTTAACGCAAAATGTTTTTTTAACGGTTTTGGAGTGTCTAGTATGCATGGAGCCTGAATAGGCTGAATAGGTTCTTCTTTGTAGCAAAAGACACAATGCAACAATTCTAAAGGAATTAGCAAATACATGAAACCATTGACAAAGCTCTATCTAGTGGCCATAATGTGGTATTTTACTACTGCCCATAATCACACAGCATTTGTTCAGAAGAGAAATTAGCCCCCCCAAAAAATATTTTTTTGTCCAATTTGCACAAAACAAATTTACATGCAGATTTGCTGGACAAATGGCTATGCAATTTTGTAATTAATAGACCCCTTAATGATGACGTTTTTGCTTAAGCATACAAAAAGAAAGCAAAATTGTTCTTACAGCAACAAAACATATTCATAGAACACAACCTTCACGTTGGCTAACTCTGGAGATGCTGAGAATGCTCAGTGAGGAAATGAAGCGTGCAAGTTTCTGATTACAACAGATAGTTCTGCTTCTATAAAGCTCAGCTTTGGGTCACGACCACTAATAACAAAAACAGATTAACTGGACGCTTTTCTTCGGAATAGATTAAAGTAATTCAGGTCGAAAATATTAATATTTGAATATTGATAATGTCAATAAATATAAATGAGATGAATTAAAATATAATGCAAACCAAAATATGACACAAGTAGCATAATATTTAAAGAGAAGGATTGATTCTCATGAGCGCGGACCTAGGTAATTTTCAAGGATTTCTTTCCTCATTTACACAAGGATTTGATTTATGACACTTTAAACAGAAATCATGCCACAATGGATCTGGCATTCAGGATAAGAAAATGTGCCTGGGTTTAGTTCTCGGGGAAACTGTGAAGCCAGAAATAGTGAACTTAATGTGGAGTTTCCATCCCAAAATATTTTTTTCATTATTGTGCTCAATAGACCTAAAAAAGGAAAAAAAAATAGTTTTACTCATCTGGAAATGCCTGTTGCTATGCAGTCCCACGAAATCTGCCCTTGTAATCACCTAGGATTCTGACATCATCTCCCTCTAATGCTCCTGGGAAATGTGTGTCATCATTTCCCAGGATGCAGTGCGCTACCTAATAATCACTCCCCATCCAAGACTTCCAGGAAGTAAGTGCTTGTGGGCTTCACAATGCCCAAAAGCAAAATGACAACGGTGTGGACATAGGTTATAAATCTATCTTTTTTGAATAACTATGCGGAGCGGCGGCAGATTGTAAAATAGTAAGTGACCGGATTTATATTATTAAAACGCATGATGAAAGGAAATACATTTAAAAAATACTAATTGTGGTTGGAACCCCGCTTTAACCGCTTAACGCTCGCCGCACGACTATGTACGTCCACAGAATGGCACGTACAGGCAGATGGGCGTACGTGTACGTCCCTGCCTTCTTGCGGGTCGGGGGTCCGATCGGGAGCCCCTCCGCTGCGTGCGATCCGTGCTGAGGGGGCGGCTGTTCGTTTTTGTCCGCCCCCTGGTAATCGCTCCCAGCCAATCCGGCATCCCCCTGCCTTGTCACTTCCTCTGCCTGTATAATGTAAACACAGGCAGAGGAAGTGATGTCAGCTCTCCTCTCGGCGGTATTTTTAATCCGCCGAGATGAGAAGAAAGTTGCACCAAACAGCACACTGACACCACACACATAGGCACATTTAACCCCTTCCGATCAACCCCCCCCCCCCCAGCCCCCTGTCACAATGTCACTGATTGCAGTGATCATATATTTACTGATCACTGCATTTAGTGTCAGTGTGACAGTTAGTGTGACAGGCAGTTAGTGTTAGGTCCAGGGTAGCCCTGTACCCCCCTAATAAAGGTTTAACCCCTTGATCACCGCCTTAGTTAACCCTTTCACCCCTATTGCCAGCTTTACTAAGCGATCATTTTTGTGATCGCTGTATTAGTGTCGCTGTTGCCGCTAGGTAGCAAATATTTTTTTTTTATTGCGTTTTTTTTTTTTTACTAAAGACATGTGGCTGAATACATTTTGACCTAAATGTTTGACTAAAATGTAGTTTATTTGATTTTTCTTATAACAAAAATAAAAAATATTGGGCCAGATTCAGATACACTTAATATTGCGCTGCGTAATCGAAATACTCTACGCTGCCGTATTTTACCAGGCTCTAAATGGAATTCTGGTAGATTTTTGCCAGTACGCTACGGCGACGTAGTCTATTTCTCGCCGCGTATTCGAAATTTGCGATTAGGGGGCGTGAAGCATTTAAATTAGGCGCCTTCCCGCGGCGATCGAACTGCGCATGCTCCGTTCAGAAATTTCCCGCCGTGCATTGCGCGAAATCACGTCGTTACGTCATTCGTTGTTTGAGTAGCATCGTTTATGAACATTCCTATTCCCGGACGACTTACGTAAAAAATAATAAAAGACGTCGGAAAACGTAGAAATTCGACGCGGGAACGACGGCCATACTTAACATGGGCTGTCTAATATTAGACCAGCAAAAAGCTGGTATAGTGTTATGCAAAAAAAAGATGACTAAAGGTGCCGTAAGAGATTGCGATAGACGTTCGTAATTTCTGGGATCGCCGGCAAAAGCTCATTAGCATACCCCGACGCGGAAAGCGACGGGAAGTCCACCCAGTGGCCGCAATTTTATTGCAGCGTAGATCCGAAGGCGTACGAACACGTAATCCAGTCGAATTGAAGCCCGCAGCCGTCTATTCATGGTTTGAGGTTTCCGACTAGCTAAAAAACGCGCGTAATTTGAAATTACTCCAGTCTAACACCAGTTAGACAGGAGTAAGGGCTCTGTGAATCTGGCCCATTGTTTTTTTTTTCAAAAATGTCGCTCTATTTTTATTTATAGCGCAAAAAATAAAAATCGCAGAGGCAATCAAATACCATCAAAACAAAGCTCTATTTGTGGGAAGAAAAGGACGCAAATTTTGTTTGGGAGCCACGTCGCACGACTGTGCAATTGTCTGTTAAAGCGACGCAGTGCCGAATTGTAAAAACGCCTCTGGGCATTTAGCAGCATATTGGTCCGGGGCTTAAGTGGTTAAATTAGAAAACTATTCAAGGCTATGGGGGCAAATCTTGTACATTTCTGGGCATTTTCAAGGCATTTTCAAGGCTAATAAGCAATGTATTGTCAAACAATCAAACGATGTTCTAATGTCAAACATTGGGAGATATTAAACATTGGGACATAGGCACTGCCATGTGGAACATGCCAAGGCAATTTTGTTTTTTTTAATACCATACAGCAGCAGAGGGTCTTCCTTTTAGTGCAAATACTAGATACTGTAGACATAGGAAAAACACAACTCTTTTCAAATACATGTCTAAGGCCGCGTACACACGAGGAGACATGTCCGATGAAAGCGGTCCGACGGACCGTTTTTATCGGACATGTCTCCTGGGATGTTTTGGTCTGATGTGTGTGCACACGATCAAACCTAAATCCCCGTGGACAGACAGCGCGGTGACGTGGCGGTGACGTTGACCCTGCGACGTCCACAAACCAGGAAGTAAAATGCTTCCACGCATGCGTCGAATCCATTCGACGCATGCGGGAGATTTCGGACCGCTGGTTAGGCATACTAACCAGCGTCGGACCATGTTCAGCGGAAATATTCCCTCGTGTGTACAAGGCCATATGGAACAGTACGATTCTCATGGACAGCATTAGTGACACCATATTCTGGCATCACATATTTTGCATGTGTGAATGATTTTTTTTTTTTTTTATTGTTTGGCCTAAACACACCAACAGCATCCAAATCTGAAGCGGCGTACACACGACCGAGGTTCTCGCTGGAAAACAGCGAGAACCTCGCTGGAAGCTGCATTCCAGCGAGGACCTCGGCCGTGTGTACGCTCCTGGCTCGCCCCGCCCGTCGGGAATCCCGTCGAGCGAAAAGAGAGCATGCTCTCTTTTTGCTCGACGGCCCGCCTGGATGAATGGCTGGTTGCCATTCCCGACGGGCGGGTCGCCGATTTCGACGGCCGGCAGAGAACCTCGACGGGCGGAACGATGTGTTCTGCCCGTCGAGGTTCTCTGCCGTGTGTACACGGCCTGATTCATTACAACTATTCTTATTCATTAAAAAGCTTTTCTAGGTTGTTTTGGATAAGACATGATTTTTTTTAACATGTTGTCATAGGCCTGAACTGACAGGTGGAAGTAGCTGCCACAATAGATCTAAAAGCTGTACTCTGATGCCTCGTACACACGATCGATTTTCGGACGGGAAAACTGCCATGTTTGCTTTTGGTCAGGAAAATCGGCCGTGTGTATGCTCCATAGCAGTTTTCCCAACAGGAAAACTGCGAGCAAAAAAATGGGAACTTGTTCTCTTTTTTCCCGCTGTGATTCTCTGCGTTTTTTTGCTCAGCAGTTTTTATATGGGAAACACTGCAGTGGAGCATACACACGGCCGGTTTTCCCGACCAAAGCTGTCATGGCAGTTTTCCTGTTGGTAAAACCGGCCGTGTGTACACAGGGAAAAGCTACCAAGCAGGTTCTCGGTTCTCCCCTCGGTTTTCCCAGCGGACTTTTGACCGCCGGGAAAACCGATAGTGTGTAAGAGGCATTAGAAAAAATACATCGAAAGCCCTCAGCATTTTACCAATTGGACAGTGATAAAAGATTTATAGTGTGGTTTTTAAACTTGTTTTCCCAGTACCACAATGTATTGTCATAAGTTATTAATAAAATGTTAAACAATGATGCACACAAATTCAAAACCACAGTTTACTATGCCTCAGTTATGAATGAACAGAGTCAGTGATCAGTATGGATTACTGACTTTATTCATTAAAATAGAGAAGGGGCTTGTAAATTACATCCATTACCATCCTTTAAACCCACCACAGCAGTCAATGGAAGAGGTTAGGGGGGAACTCATTTGCACTGTGAAGTATGAGGGGGTTGGGGGAGTAGTGATCTGCGATTTTTTGTGGTACTGAGACATTGTGACTAACAGATCCGACACTTTTGACACATTTTGGTACCATTGACATTTATTCAGCGATCGGTGCTATAAGTATGCACTGATTACTGTGTAAATGTCATTGGCAGGGAAGTGGTTAACACTAGGGGGATAGGACTGACTAGGGGAGGAGACATATTGTTGATCCTACTTAGTAGGAACAAACGACATGTCTCCTCTGCTCTGACAGAACTGGAATTTGTCTGGCCGGTGGCGATCGCTACCACCAGCCACTCGCATCGGGTCCCCCGTTGTGCAGTGGCGACTCTTAAAGGGAACCCTGTACGCAATTGTGTGAAGGTGTCATGTGTTTAGATAATGTGTACTGTAGTTAGGGAGCTAGGAGACAGCCAGGCTAGGAACTCAAAGATCACCTAGGCTGTCTAAAGGATTAGATAATTAGCTCATGTTAATTAGGTTTCTGGTTACATCTACTGTCATCCTTCTCTGTATATTTGTGCAAAATCTCACATAAAAGGCTATTCCTGATGTACTCTAAGACTGGTGTTGTCTGGTTCTTGGAGGTTACTATGGGCAGATCCATTGGTCTAGTGTTCCAGGACTTAGGAAGTGATATACTGATGGAAGCACTCAAGCTGAGTGTGGGACGTTTCGTCACAGGTGGCAATTTAACAATTTTACTAGGTAGTATATGAGAGAAGCCTTACTTACAGGACTATGGACCTTTTTTTTTCCTCTCTAAAGCCCTGTACACACGATTGGTTCGTCTGATGAAAAGAGACCGATGGACCGTTTTCATCGGACGAACCGATCGTGTGTGGGCCCCATCGTTTTTTTATCCATCGGTGAAAAAAAATAGAACCTGTTTTAAATTTTTCCTATGGTTAAAAAACCGATAGAAAAAAAACATCGTCTGTGGGGAAGTGCATCGGTCAAAAATCCACGCATGCTCAGAATCAAGTCGACGCATGCTCGGAAGCATTGAACTTCATTTTTCTCAGCATGTCGTAGTGTTTAACGTCACCGTGTTAAACACGATCAGATTTTTGACCGATGGTGTGCAGGCAAGACTGATAAAAGTTGGCTTCATCGGATATCCAATAAAAAAATCCATCGGATTAGATTCCATCAGATATCCGATTGTGTGTACAGGGCATAACACAACATTTTCAACAATTATATACACATATTTGATCTGATGTGCTTTATGTGTTGCCTTTTAGTCCCAATTCAGCAATGTTCTAAAGTATGTGATAAAAAATGTCTGAAAAATTTCTCCACCAAGTTTTATATACCTTTCAATAAAGTGCTTTCACCTTGCTCAGAAATAACAATCTCGTTCTCCATGTCACTCTGCTTCACATTCCCATAGAACAGTGTAATGAATTAAAATTTCCTTTAGCCCTTGGGTCAGTGGAGATGAAATGCCATGGGTTGGTCCTCATGGAGTTGGCTGTCAGATAGGAAAAGAAAACCAAGAAGTAAAATGAAATTTTAAATTATGTATATTCTCTGATAAATCCCCTGCTAAACCTATCACACTGAGCGAGAGACATCTGTTTGAAATGAAACTCTATATCAAGGGAATCAAACAATGTGCGCTGTTTACTAACATTCTCCCGTATTATAATGTATTCTACTGCATGTCAGCAACGACCAAGCTATTTGTTTATTTAATATTGTATATTTCCTAACAATCTATAGTGCAGATTAGATGGTACCAATTCCCACAAAGGCTATTTATTTGCCATTGCCTGTGATTTGTTATTCCGCTGAATGTCATGCAGCATCAATCCTGTTCAGGTTTTTTATCGTCTTATAAAATTAGAAAATTGGGAAAAATAAATAAGGTGAACAAATCTGGGTTTTACAAGGGAATGTAAAATATACTGATGTGAGATAATAAAAAAGAGGCAATCAAAGTGTTACTATGTCTGGTGAAATGAGGCAGGATAACATATGCTGGAATGCTCCAAATATAAGGCCTCATAAATACGGATAGTGGTGTCCCCTAGTCATATGTTCATCGTGTTCTTCCTTACAGTACATGATATGGAAAGATAAATAGAAGGGACAAACTTTTTTCATCCAAAGTCTTCCTGGCTGGTGCAGTCATTTACCCCATATGATCTCGACATGCTTGGGACACAGTCATACACACACATATATACTTTTTTTTATTATTATTGAAAAGCTCTAATGGCGTGCAAAACACACACAAAAAACTTCCACCCGGTGCATAAAAAATGTGCACACACATAAAGAGGTGCAACAAAAAGTGCAAACGGGTGCTTACATGAATTGGTCCTCCGTAAGAAGGACCCAACCCTGATCCCCCGGGGCGTTAGGCTCCTGACAGGGACTGAGGTACTCATATGGTCTGTGCAACTGAACCCGACACAGACCCCATTCCTTAAAGGGTCTGCCAAAACAGAACCCTTCCAGTACTAGGTGGGGCTCCCCCGAAGGGAGACCCCATGAGAGCAGGCGAACTAAGCCAGAAGGCCATGTCCACCCACTCCCAAGACGTTCAGGGCTGGCCCGAGGACCCGCACTCTACTAATCAAACGTGACAAACGTGAACAAAAGGGGAAACAAAAAGAAAGTGGGGGAGAAGGAAGATGAGGAGAGTGAAAAAGTGACCATTGTGCAGTACAATGGCCGGCCCACAAATCAAAAATTCCTCTGGTCCTGACCAAAAGGCCTGGCCCTAGAGGCAGGTGGTTAAAAAGTGTGATATAGTGACGTGACCAAGGTGCCAAAAAGCAAATGTGGCTGGCAGTACACAAGTGCAATTATGGCACCCCTGTACTGCCACTTAAGGGGCACATCACCATAGGCTTTTCAACGGAGCGCCTGGCCCACAGCCCGAACAGCCACAGTCCCCTTCCCCATCCCCACTAGGAAGGATCAGGAGCTCCAGAGGCTCAGGGAGAGTGCCCTTATGCCCCCTTCGTTCCTTACCTAATTATACTCAAGAGGTACTAGCTAACCACTGAACCCCTCCACCAACAAAGTGTAGGGGCAGCGTTCCCTCTCAAGAAACTGGCAAGGCAGCGTTAGGAACTGCATCAAATCCAGGCCAGAAGGCCAGGATCCCAGCTCTGTGGCTTTAACCGCATGCCTCCCCATCCTCACCAGAATTACCCTTCCAGATGGCTCAGACTCGACCATTGGCCGGCCCTCAGTATCTGTCGGGCAGCTCGGCATAGTCCTTGCTGAAACCACCATTCCAGGTGCAATGACATCATTGGATTGCATCCACCCTCCCAACGGAGGTGCTTCAGCGCTCCTCTGACAACTGATAAGAACAGGTAATACACTTGGTCTTAGCCAAAAGGCCAGGACGATTTCCTTCGTTCTGAAGAGAAACCAGAGTAACACACACATATATACTGGGCCAATTTGGACAGAATCCAATTAACCTTCCAGCATGCCTTTGGAGTGTGGGAGGAAACCGGAGTACCCAGAGGAAACCCACACAGACACAGGGAGAACATGCAAACTCCAGGCAGATGGTGTCGTGGTTGGGATTTGAACCAATAACCCTTTTGCTGCTAGGTGAAAGTGCTAACCACTACACCACTGTGCTGAGAGGTAACACAGCCCCTATTTGTTTTTTATACGAAGCTGCCTTTGTTAGACTTTGTACCTGCTCACCACTAGGTTTACAATGATTGTCTATGATAGCACTATGTTTCAATGAGATTCTGAGGTGTTGTGACATGGGACATGGGACAGTTGGGACATGGGACATGGGACAGATGGGACATGGAGTCTCGGTGGAAGGGACAAGTTTCCTGCCCCCCCCCCCCAATAACAGAAGTGTTTTCCAAGAAACCATGCCAGTATGAAAGTGTTGTGCCAGGTGTACTCTGTGTGCTATCAGAACCACTTGTTAGTTAAAACAGATTGTTTAACAATACATGCAACTATTCAAAGAAAGTCTGAAAGTGTAGGGGGTACTAGATATGTGCAGAACGGGAAAAAAAATGTTTTTGTTTTGTTTCAATTTGTTATTTGCATAAATTAGTTATTAGCTAAATTTGTTTAATTTGTTATTGGAATTTGCTCAGTTTATTCAAGTTTGAATCGATTCAAATTTTCCGAATTACCGTATTTATCGGGGTATTGTGCGCTCCGGCGTATAGCGCGCACCCTAATGTGGACCTGTAAAAAAAAACTTTTAGTACTTTTAGTACTTACAGTTTTGGTGTCTTGCACGGTGTCCATCGGCGTCCATCGTCCGGTCCGGCGTCCGTCTTCGGCTCCAGTGGTGTCCTCCCGGCTTCTCCAGCGCTGTCTCGAGTCGAATCCCCGCTTCCCGCGCTCAGTTTGAACGTACACTCGGGTACATTCGGCCAGGCTCGGCTTCTCTCGTGCTCACACTCTGTGACGTTTATGCGTGAGCACGAGCGAAGCCGAGCCTGGCCGAATGTACCCGAGTGTACTGCACACGGTATATGTCGGCGGCTCACTTCAAACTGAGCGCGGGAAGCGGGTATCAGCGTATATCGCGCACCCACGATTTTCCCCTTATTTTAAGGTGAAAATAGTGCGCGGTATACGCCGATAAATACAATAGGTGGACACCAATTTGGACAATTAGAATCAATTTGAATGTAATTCAAAATGTAATTTATTCTATTTGAAATTAGAATTTTGGAAGATCGTTATATTCTTTCTATTCCATTCTATTCTATTGTTCTTTCTATTCTATTCTGTTATTTTTAATTATTTAATTTTCTGATCTATTCTTTTCTATTCTATTCTATTCTAATCAACTTCAAATGTATTCTATTAACATTTCCAATTTCAGAAGTTGATTATATTGTTAGATCCTTTCAATTGTATTCTATTGTTTTTGTTCTATTATATTCTATTAATTTGTTTCTGTTGTTTCATATTCTATTCTATTTTGTTCCATTTTATTCTTTTCTATTCTATTTGAATTCAAATGTATTATATTCAAATTAGAATTTATTCGATTAGTGTCGATCAGTGTCGCTGCCACACAAAAGAATGGGGAAGGTGTGTTTACACTCACCTCTCCCAGTTCTTCAGCTCCTGTGACAGATCGCAGGACACCGGCGGCTGGGCTCTTAAAGGCAACGTACAGGTACGTGCCTGTGCCTGTGCCCAGCCGCGCCCTTCTGCCGACGTATATCGGCGTGAAGGGGTCCTTAAAGAGGGGGTTCACCCTTAAAACCACTTTCTCCCATCCCATCCAGCATACTGGCGTCAGCGCCAGTATGCTGTCTTTTTTTTTTTTATAGGTGTACTTACCTCTTAATAGATAATTAAATTTTCGTCCTACCGCGGGGTATGGCGCCGCTATATAGCGTCACGTCTTTCGAAAACAGCCGACTAGCACTCGGCTGTTTTCGGAGCTATACGGCGCCTGAGCACAGACCTAGGAGCTGACTGCGCAGGCGCCGTATATAGCCGCGTCACGCCCTCCGAAAAAAGCCGAATTAGGACTCGGCTGTATACGGCGACTGCGCAGTCAGCTCCTGGGTCTGTGCGCAGGCGCCGAGAACAGCCGAGTGCTAGTCCTGGAGGCGACTTGAAGTTGCCTTGCAAGTTGCCTGATGATTCATACTCAAGTCCAGGGCCGATCCTAGGCAGGGTGCACAGGGTGCTCTGCACCCAGACGCCTGCAGAGGTGGGGGCGCCAAAGTGGCAGAGTTCTCCCCTCCCTCCTTCTCTCCTTGTTTGTGTTCTAAGCATAGGTGTGTGTCCGTCCAGAACTGATGCGTCTTTGACCATCTCCTGTACTATGTCTGCAGTCTCTGACTGTCTCCTGTACAATGTCTGCAGTCTCTGACCGTCTCCTGTATCATGTCTGTAGTATGTCTGGGGGTCTTTCTAACAGACTCTCTAACAAATGCCCTCTCTGTGTCCATCACAGAGCCCCCCTCCAGGTCCCAATAAAGTACTCTGCTTCTCTTCCTGTATTTTGTTTATTGTTAAGAGATCATGTAAGGATCCCAGGTTAATGAAGACTTTTTGGGGGAGCATCTCTGTGGTTGAGTCATTGCCATAGAAACATTTGTAAAAGGGAAGAGTCAGTAAAATTACCACACCCATGTGGGGGCGCCAGAAATATTTCTGCACCCAGGCGCCTGTGACCCTAGGATCGGCCCTGCTCAAATCGTGTCCAAGTTGTCTCCTAAAGTTATGCTGGAAGTCGTGTTGCCCCTGTGTGAACCAGCTCCTAATTTATTAACCAACACACTAATTAAAGAACAGGAAAAGTAGCAAATATAATCAAGATAGAGATTGTATCCTTCTCATGTTGCCATAAAAACAACTGTAAAGCTCGCTGGCTCCTGCATATATGGATCAAGAGCTAAGTGTGTTACGCAGTGTGTTTGGGTTTCTATGAGGTTGAAGATAACACTCTTTATCCATAAACAAGTCCATCTGTAAAAAGTATGAGGACTACATTGAATCTCTTACGCATCTAAAACATAGCGCATTGAACCTTGCAGACTCATTGTCATAATTACTAAGATAGTGAGGCTCATGCTGGGAGTTATGAATCATATAACGTGTTGATATACTGCAGGGATGTAGGTGGAAGATAGTTATTAGGATATTTCATCTTCTGAAGTGTCCTTTTTACAGTCAGTAAGATGTTATGTTAAAAAGCCTGGAAACAAGAACCTTAGACATCTGCCATCTCTCACTTCATAATATTAAAGACATTATAAGTTAGAATTGGTTACTGCTCTCTGTAGACAGCCCTGGTTTATAGCGCTGTGACGGATCTTGCATACCCCAGGTGGGCACATCCGTCAGACCTGTGTCTCCTGTCCTCCAAACGCACCCGCAGCCTGCATTCGCCATAATCAGCCCTTCAATCACGAGACAATTCACACAGGTGTTGAGGGCAGGGCCGGATTAACAGAGGGGCTGATGGAGCTGCAGCTCCTGGCCCCTTTCTCAAGATAGGCCCATTTGCCCCAAAAAAAAAAAGTTTTTTTTTTTTTTTTAGATCGACTTCGTGGGTTGTAGCTCGATGACCAGAGGTCACAGAAACCCCACATTTGGGGGGTAGTCAGTTGAAGACCTACCCCACAACCGGTCAAAATATGGGATGGCTATCAATTATGGTTCCGGAGATACGGGCCTGCTTGCACAGCCTGTCAGAAGCTACATACAGAGCAGCCATTATAAATACAAGCTGACACACTGCAGCAGACTGAGAAAAAAAAAATCATCATTTGTTTTTTGCTAGAAAATTACTCTATGGAGGTCTTTGTAACTTTTTATGTTGCACGGTATAGAGCTGCACGATTCTGGCTAAAATGACAACTGCAATTTTTTTGCTTAGAAGATAGATCACAATTCTCTAACGATTCGTGCGGCATAACATCATCTTTCACATTAAAATGGAAAAAAAAAAATGGGCTAACTTTACTGTTTTGTTTTTATGGTTTTTATTATTCATTGAAGTGGGAAAATGCAGTGTGACATAAAATATTGCAGCAATTGCCATATTTGTCTCTGCTAAAATATATATAATGTTTGGCGGTTCCAAGTAATTTTCTAGCAAAAAATATTGGTTTTTAACTTAAACAAGTGTTGGACTTTAAGTGGTTACATTTCTTGCATTTACACACAGAAGTTTGATCTAAGAAGGAAGTTGGTTACAATGTTTCATGTTGTTTACAAACTTGGCAGACAGTCGGATATTTTCTTTACACACAGAAGTTTATCCCTTTGATATAAGAAGAAAGCGTTAGTTACAATGTTTCCTGCTAAGAACTTGGCAGACTGCCCGGATATTTTCTTTTGACAGCTGAAAGTTTCTCCACTTGTTATATGAAAGAATCAGCAAACTCTGCATTGGAGATGTCAGGGGGGTTGAATCAAGATCACAATTTTAACGATTAATTGTGCAGCTCTAGCACGGTACTGTATTTGCGCAGCAATTTTTCAAACATGTTTTTTTTTGGAAATAAACTGTTTCATACATTAAAAAAAACACTAAAGTTAGCACGATTTTTTTTTGGTATCCTAAGCGATGCTTTAAACATTTTTTAGGTTACATGTTTAGAGTTACAGAGGAGGTCTAGTGGTAGAATTATTGCAATCGCGACGTATGTAATCTGTGTGTATCTGGCTCTGATACTAGCCAGTGCCTACCCAGCCACTGACTGGTATCTCTCCCCAGCCTGTCCCCACACACCCTCTCACCTGCTGACCTGTGGATGGGGGAATCACTCCTGTAGTGTTATTGTGTTCTGCCAGTGAGTACAATGATCAGTGTTGCTATCTATAGCTGGCAGCACTGATTGTTTTTGGAAAAACAGGCTGGTTGTACTTAAGTCGATTAATAGATTGACTTGTGTAAAACCAGCTAGCCCATACATAGATCGACTATGGCTGGTCTCTGCATAATTGGTGTAATTTAAATTCATGTATGACCCACTTAACCACTAAGCAGTCCCTAAACATCCTTCCACTCCTATACATTGTGCCCACTGTCATACCCTCCACACTCCTCTCCTGTACATAGTGCCCACTGTCATACCCTCCACACTCCTCTCCTATATATAGTGCCCACTGTCATACTCTCCACACTCCTCTCCTGTACATAGTGACCACTGTCATACTCTCCACACTCCTCTCCTGTACATAGTGCCCACTATCATACCCTCCACACTCCTCTCCTGTACATAGTGCCTGCTGTCATAGACTCCTCTTCTGTACATACTGCCCACTGTCGCACCCTCCACACTCCTCTCCTATACATAGTGCCTACTATCATACCGTCCCCATTCCTCTCTTGTACATACTGCCCACTGTCATACCCTCCACACTCCTCTCCTATACATAGTGCCCACTATCATACCATCAACACTCCTCTCCTGTACATACTGCCCACTGTCATACCCTCCACATTCCTCTCCTGTACATACTGCCCACTGTCATACCCTCCACACTCCTCACCTATACATAGTGCCCACTATCATACCGTCCACACTCCTCTCCTGTACATACTGCCCACTGTCATACCCTCCACACTCCTCTCCTATACATAGTGCCCACTATCATACCGTCCACACTCCTCTCCTGTACATACTGCCCACTATCATACCATCCACACTTCTCTCCTGTACATACTGCCCACTGTCATACCCTCCACACTCCTCTCCTAAACATAGTGCCCACTATCATACCGTCCACACTCCTCTCCTGTACAAACTGCCCACTGTCATACCCTCCACACTCCTCTCCTATACAAAGTGCCCACTATCATACCATCAACACTCCTCTCCTGTACATACTGCCCACTGTCATACCCTCCACATTCCTCTCCTGTACATACTGCCCACTGTCATACCCTCCACACTCCTCACCTATACATAGTGCCCACTATCATACCATCCACACTCCTCTCCTGTACATACTGCCCACTATCATACCGTCCACACTCCTCTCCTGTACATACTGCCCACTATCATACCATCCACACTCCTCTCCTGTACATACTGCCCACTGTCATACCCTCCACACTCCTCTCCTGTACATGGTGCCTGCTGTCATACACTTCTCTCCTGTACATACTGCCCACTGTCATACCCTCCATGCTTCTGTCCTGTACATGATGCCCACTGTCATACCCTCCACACTTCTCTCCTGTACATTGTGCCTTTCGCCGTACCCTTTGCACTCTTCTCCTGTACATAGTGCCCAATGTTAGACCCTCCACATTCCTGTCACTCACCTGCACATACTTCCCACTTATATACCGTCCGTACTCCTCCCCTATGTCGCTTACCCACAAAAACAGTTCTTTAAAATGATACTGAATACCCTCAATGTTACCAGCTCTAGAATGGACACACTTTTGTTAGTTCAACTAAAGGAAATCTCAGTTCTCATATTTGTTCTGTTACTAGAACTTATTTAATTTTGTGATTACTACTGTGATGTACAGAGGAACATAGGGGATCTCAGCTACTCTAAATATAGCACTTGTGAAAAAAAGTGTCCCTGAATTTTTTTTTTAAATGTTGGCAACTATGCACTTATGCACTGCCCAAGGGCCACTGGGTCAGTAGTGGGCCCCATGAGAGGTTTCTGGGATCCTGTGATATTAAAGCGGTAGTAAACTTTCCTAACATTACTACTTTTTAGAGGCCATGAGGTAGGTTATGCCACAATGTACAAGTATGCACAGCATATTAGCACATTAGGGTACACTTACATTTTCAGACTGGGCCCTCCATTGCTGCGCTGTGATTCTCACGCATTTACCGTATTTATCGCGGTATAACGCGCTCCCGCGTATACCGCGCACCCCCAAAGTGCCCCCCAATCCTGTGGAAAAAAAGTTATTTTGTACTTACAGTTTTGGTGTCTTGCGCAGCGTCCATCGGCGGCCTCGTCGGGTTCGGCGTCCTTCTGCGGCTTCGGGTGTCCTTCTGCGGCAGGTCCGGTGTCCTCTTCGGCGGGTCTGGTGTCCTCTTCGGCGGGTCCGGTGTCCTCTTCGGCGGGTCCGGTGTCCTCTTCGGCGGGTCCGGCGTCCTCTCCGGCGGGTCCGGCGTCCTCGCGTCCTCCCCGCTCGTTTCCTGCGCCGAGTTTTGAATACTGCGCCAGCATATACTGAGCGCAGTACACTCGGGCAGGCTCGGCAACTTTCGCGCTCACGTCCTGTACGTCCAGGACGTGACCGCGGAAGAAGCCGAGACTGGCCGAATATACCCGAGTGTACTGCGCTCGGTATATGTCGGCGCAGTATTCAAAATTCGGCGCGGGAAAGCGGGTATCGGCGTATATCGCGCACCCACGATTTTGCCCTGTTGCCCTTGTTAGCTGTTAGGTGCTAGCTGTTGATTAGCTTACAGTTTATGTTTAAGTTAGCTGTTCATTAGATGTACTGATACTACTGTTTACAGTTTTGATTGTAGGATAATGTGATCAAACTCTTACCTGATTTTGTGGGATATATATTCTGTTTGAATTTACAATACATTTCCAGTTCCAGTTTGCACCTAAGCTAGTGTTGTCTAGTCCTTGGGTGCAATGCAGAGTTATAATTCCTGGTTCCTGGATCCAGAGTGGAGAAAGCTGTATCTTGGCAGAAGCACCCAGGCCGGGTGCCAGGTGATCCGTCACAATATACAATACAATCATTTTAATCTTTTTTAAACTGATGGAGTTGTTTTGCAAGAAGATACATTTGTAGTTAAAATCACCACCTAAAAAAAATATTTAGAAACCTTTACCTTACCCTAGCCCTAAGCAATAAGTTTGCAGCAAAAATATTACTTTCACAACTACAGTTTCTTGTTGTAGGCCTTAACTTCTAACCTAATGCCAATCCTTACCTATCATGCTCACATTTATGATAAGAAAATTTCGTCAGCCATGTGGAGGTGTGGGTTGTACTGAGGATCAGAGAGTGGCTGTGCTGCCCCTGTGCCCCTGTGCTGTGGCTTTGTATGTAAAATTAGCTTTTGGAGATCAAATTCTTGAGGACAGAAGACCACCAAACATACTGCTGAAGATACTCTGTGTTCCATGATTGGTGAGCAGAACAACTGTGCTTTACCCCTCATTGCCCACAGTTAAAGTGGTTGTAAAGCTTTGTATTTTATCACCTTAATGCACTCTCAGCCCCCCCCCCCCCGAGCCCTGTGTTTTACTTACCTGAGCCCCGAATCTTCTGGGCGCGATACAGAATTGCTTTTCCCTTGTGTCGGCTCTTCATTGGATAGATTGATAACAGCACGGCCATTGGCCTGTGCTGCTGTCAATGAAATCCAATGATGCGGCCGGAGCTTCCCAGAAGGTATTAGCTCTTACGGGAGGAGCCGCGAGAGGCGCCATGGGACCCCAGAACAGGAGGATCAGGGCCACTCTGTGCAAAACAAACTGCACAGTGGAGGTAAGTATGATATGTTTGTTATTTTTTTTTTAAATAGCTGAACCTTTACAACCTTTAATGCCTTACTTAGCAGCCCCTCCGTCATCCACTATGTACATTCTTAAAAGGATAGCTTTACATGCACCACCCTACAGAAGGGCCCCAACAAGCTGGTCACTCAGACCATGAATCCAGGATGTTTTGAAGCCCCCAATTCAGACACACAAGAATTTTGCGATGAATTATCGGATTATTTCATTAATAAAATCGAGGGAATCCGGCAAAGCATTAAGCAAAACAATTCCCCCCGTAGCCCCCCCCCCCCCCGCAATTATTTACACAACACCTGTAGGAACTCGCCACAACCAGGTGAGTTCACGTTGGAACCCATCTCTATCCATGCCACTAAAAATATCATCGGTACTTTGCGTAACGGCACTGCGTCGAATGATATTATCCCCACCAAACTGCTGAAGGAATGCGCCGACATTCTGGCACCTCCTATCACGCAGCTTATTAACCAATCTTTCAGGAAGGGCATAGTGCCCTCCCAGTTGAAGGAGGGCATAATTCGACCCATCTTGAAGAAACCCACCCTGGACCCCAAAGACCCACTCCACCGCCGTCCCATAACAGGCCTAAATGTACTCTCAAAAGTAATGGAAAAAGTAGTGGTACAACAGCTGCAACAGCATCTAGATACCAACAACCTACTTGATCCATTTCAATCGGGATTCCGGCCCGGACACGGGACAGAAACTGCATTGCTCAAGATATGGGACGATGCTCCCGAGGCCGCAGACGAAGGAGAATCTTGTCTTCTGGTTCTGTTGGACCTAAGCGCACCCTTCGACACTGTAGACCACAAGCTTTTATTGACTCGGCTAGCTGAAGTAGCCAGAGTCGCAGAAGGCGATATATCTTGGTTCTCCTATTTTTTGGAGAACCGATCGCAAATGGTGAAGTTGGGACCTTTCACTTCTGAGAAACGCACATTATCGTGCGGTGTCCCTCAAGGATCCCCCCTTTCGCCGGTGTTATTCAACATCTATCTCCTCTTTTTGAAATCATCAGCAGCCAAAAACTGCTCTATCACTCAAATGCAGACGACACGCAACTGTATTTCCGCATTTGCAACAAAAAGGATCACCACCTCAATCTAGAGACATGCCTCTCTTTGATAGAGGACTGGATGTCAAAGAGTTATCTTAAACTCAATGGAGCGAAAACATAACTTCCCCTGTTTCAACCTGCAACAACTTGGACACCCCCGCCCATTCTGGGCAAAATCATCACCCCTAGCGCCAAAGTCAAAAGTCTTGGGGTGATTTTCGACTCCTATATGACAATGGACGCACAAATAGGGTCAGTAGTCAGCGGATCTCACCATCTGCTGCGCCTACTATGCAGACTTACTCCTTTTATACCCAAAGAAGACATAGCGGTCGTGGTGGGAGCAATTGTGAACTCCAGATTGGACTATGCAAATGCCCTTTACCTCGGACTCCCCAAATCGCCCATCTGCAGGTCGTTCAAAACACGGCAGCTAGACTTGTGACTGGGAAAAAACCCTGGGAATCAATCTCACCTTCACTGAGAACACTTTACTGGTTACCAGTAAAAGACAGAATTACTTTTAAAGCACTCTGTCTAACGCATAGATGTATCCATGGGAATGCCCCCCATTATCTATGCGAAAAAATAAACGTTCATAACCCCAATCACGTTTTGCGATCCACCAATCAAAGTCTACTCCAGATACCGAAAACAAACTACAAGTCGAAAGGAGATAGAAGATTCGCTGTCCAAGGTCCCAGACTATGGAACGCTTTGCCAACCAGCATTCAGTTGGAGGAGAACCACCTAGCATTCAGGAGAAAGATTAAAACTCATCTCTTTTGATATCAAAGGAGACAGGAACAACAAGCGCCCAGAGGCGATTTGGTTCGCATGTGCTGCGCTATATAAGTTTTCATTCATTCATTCAACAGTAGTACTGACTGACAATTAAGCTACGTTACACGATTACAGGCACCGGCAGACATCGAGTCTACCACACCCATGGTCAGACTCATAGAGCTCGCGGTGGGCACATGCCTGCAATGCCGCGTCTTAAAGGGGACATGTGGGTACACCCATATGAGCAGCCATGCCCTTCTGCCGATGTAAATAGTTGTGCAGCGGTCAGCAAGCAGTCAATACATCTTATGAATTTTTATAGAATGGTAGCATACTAATGTTCAAGTTGCACAGTTGTGTCAGTGGGGTCCAAACAGGGGCGGACTGACAACTCATGGGGCCCCCGGGCAATAGGAGATCCTGGTGCCCCCTGTCACCGCCCATGTGTTCCCACCCGTACTCAAGCCACACCCACACAAATCATATTGCACTGCCCACACTACATGCGTTTGTCACAGAATTTCTCTACACTGGGCCAGATTCAGGTAGATGAGAGTATCTTTCCTCTGGAGTAACGCTTCTCATTTACGTTACTCTGAAGACCCTTTCAGCGCAAGTCCTGTAATTCACATAGCAGTTGCGCGTAAACTTGCGCCCGAGTAACGATAATGCGCTGGCGTAACCCGACGCAAGTGGAAGTGGGTGTGGTCATATGTAAATGATGGGCGGAGCCCAGCGCAGAGGCTTACGTTCAGCGCATCATCCACGGAGCATGCGCAGTGAGTGCGGCTCCACTCGCCCCCTTGTGCGCATGCTCACAACTTCCGTCGGCACCACTTCCTGGGAAACGTCAGCGCAATGCGTTCCGCTGGGCGCTTAAAAGCGCTGGCGGAAACGCCATTCCGGCGCAAAAGTAGTTCCATTTCCCCCCACCCCAGGGAAGATACTTTTGCCCTGTAATGGCTGCTCCCGCTACCCCCAAAGAGAGGAGGAACCTAAACTATAATGCCCAGGAGGTCTCTGTGATAATCTCGGCTATGGAGACGTTTAATGATTTCCTCCATGGGAAAAAAAGCAGGAAGACCAGCCGGGAAAGGAAGCAGGGCATCCTGGACACCATTGCTGCCAGGGTCAATGTGCTAGGGTACTCCACCCGGACTGCAGGCGACATTCAAAAAAAAATCAATGACCTGCGGCGCAAGGTGAGGGGCAAGGTGTCCACCATTCGGAGCCATGAGAGGGGCACAGGTGGTGGTCCACCATGTCCTGTCACCCTGACCGCGGAGGAGGAGGTGGTTGCCCGCTGCCTGGACAGGGAGCAGTTGGAGGGGGTCCCTGGCTATGACTCCGTAGAGGAAGGCTCCAGGACACGTAAGTGATTTTTACCCCCTTTTTGGTGTGTTGCATGTGGGGGGAGGGGGGGGTGGGTACATGTGCCAAGTGTGTGGGACCACCAACATGTGTCTGCTTTGTGTCATCCACAGATGACGGAGCTGGGCCATCATCTCGTGCCGGCCAGTCCACCCCAACCTCCCAACGGGATGCTGATGACGAGGCCCTGGGTGCTGGAGACACCGAGGTGGAGGAGGAGAGTATCCACACCACTTCAGCAGAGGTGGTTGTGGAGGAGCCTGTCCCTGAACAGGAGTTTATTTTAATGTTGGAGGAGTCCTCCTCCTCTGCAGGGCCCTCTGTGATCCCCTCCCCCATCCTAGGTAGCCCCTCAAGGGCGACTCCATCCCCACGGGGACAACCTTCTTCTGCCCCCAGGAAGGCCACCCGGAAGACCAGGGGGGTGTGTGATCTGGTCGAGGACCAGGTGCTGTTGGACCACGCCAAACAGACCCAGCAAATGGGGGAGATGGCTGGCCACTTAGACAGGGTCGCAGACAGCCTGGGCTCTCTGTCACAGCTGCCCAGTCGTGTGCAGGGCGTTGTGACCAGCCTGGGGGAGGTGCAGGCTGATATCCGGCACTTGACAGCAGCTGTCCGAGACAACACAGCTGCCATCCGGGAAGAGGGGAGGCAGCGGCAACGTGACCAGCGGCACAATATCACCCGCCAGTTGAGGATGCAGGCCCAGACAAACCTGTATCTGAGCCGTATCGCTGTGGCATTGGAGGGCAGGCAGCCAACAGCTCCCAGGAGTGGCCCACCCGGGGATCAGCCTCCTCCTGATGCCCCCCCACCACCACCCACTCCCTCCAGGCAGATGAGGAGCCCGAGAGTGCCCCCAAGGAGGAGCCCCCGTCATCTCAGATGAGGGTTTTTTGTTTTTTTGGTTGTTTTATATTTTTGTTTATACCCAGGATATGAGTTTTTGTTTATTTTTGAATATTTTTGTTTATACTCAGGACATGAGTTTTTTTTTTTTTTGGTTCTCAGGTTATGAGATATTATTTTTAATTTTGTACTGCACACGGTCAGGAGTGCAGGGGACAGTGTGAATGGTGTGTGAATGTGAGAGGGTGGCACTCCTGAAAGTAAGGGGTGTCACCCTCGGCCGTGGTGGTGAAGTTAACCCCACGGCTGAATGAATGACGTGTGAAAGGTGTGTGAATGGACAGTGACATCATTGGGGCCTTGACGCTGGCGTTGCTGCTCCCAACTCCTACATGCTGGACTTGGGCTAATCCAATGCGATGTGCATGTGGTGTGTGTGATCCAGTGGTGTGTGTGATCCAGTGGTGTACACGCGTGCACTGTCTGTGTGATTAATGTATTGGTTTAGTGTCCAAAGATGCCTACGGCGAGGACCCTCCTGACTGCTCTTCCATCAGCAGACTGGGTGTCCTCTGGCAGGTGGGGACTGTGTGGGTCGGGGGTCAGGTCATCACGTATGTCAATCTGCAGGCCTTTTCTCATAGCAAAGTTGTGCAGAATACAACATGCAGCGATGATCTGACACACAAAGGTAGGGGAATACAATAGGGTCCCCCCGGACTTATCCAGGCAGCGGAAACGGGACTTTAGGAGCCCAAATGTTTGCTCCACCACTGCACGGGTTTTGATGTGTGCTTCATTGTATTTTCTCTCTCCTCTGGTTTGGGGGTTCCGGAAAGGAGTCATTAGATGGGGTCCCAGTGCATATGCAGAGTCACCTGTAAGGTAAAAGACAGGAGGATGTTAGTCATGCATGTGCGACTTCTGTTGTGCATCACGGGAGGGGATAGTCATGCCTGACTCCCTTGTCACTCACCAACCAGCCAGCTGTCCCCATACATGTTCTGCTCGAATTCTGTAGGGATGGGGCTCTGACGGTATATGAAGCTGTCATGGCTGGACCCGGGGTGTTTGGCACGGACGTGCCATATGAGGCGTTGGGCATCAGCTATCACCTGTACGTTGATGGAATGCCAATGCTTCCGATTGCGGTATATGTGCTCTGTGGCACTGGGAGGCTGGAGTGCCACATGTGTGCAATCAATGGCCCCGATGGTGCGTGGGAATCTGGCAATGCTGTAGAAATCTGTCATTGCCTTCAGCCGCAGCTCCTCAGTGGTGGGTCTGATGAACTGGTTGGACATGCGTCTGAGGATTGCAGGGACAACCTGGTGCACACATCTGCTTATGGAGGACTGTGACATCCCAGCCACCACTCCACTTGTACGCTGGAATGATCCACTGGCAAGGAAATGAAGTGTTGCCAGGACCTTCACCAGTGGCTGCACTGCTTGTGAGCGGTGTGTTGGGCTGGTGATGTCATCCTGCAGGGTTGTGGTTAGTTCAAGTATTACATCAGGGCTGAATCTGAAGAGGCGATACACCTCCTCATCCCCCATGCCAAAGAGGTTCATACGAGTGCGGTATATCCTCTCACGTGCCCGCCTCCTCCGTAGCGAGGGACCCAGTACTAGTCTTAGGACCACAATTGCCCCTGGCATGTTGGCACACAGAGGTGTTGTCCTTGCAAGTGTTGTTGTTCAGCTAGCTCCTATCGTCGGTAACGCTGCTGTAGCTGCTCTCCTGCTGACCTGTGACCGTCTGGAGTAAAGATAAAGCAGCCTTTTGTAGAAATAACTTTGCGCCGGACGGACCAGATACGCGCGGCGCATGTAGCCAGCGTATGGTGCTAATCCGTTCGTGAATTGGGAAAAATACCTCATTTGCATATTTGCAGGGGAAATCAATGGGCGCGACTGATGCGCCCAGCGAAAATAAGCGCTGACGATACTCTGGCGTCGGAACGTTCCGCCGGTCGCAAATGGACCGTTATTGGGCGCATCTAGTTTGGTGGGTACGGGCACATAGAAACGACGGCGCATCATCACAGTTACGCGGCGCATATCGAAATACTCCAGCGCAAGTGTTCCTGAATCTGGCCCACTATGTTCAAAATAAAATGGTAATTATAAAATATAAAGAAAAATAAACTTATATTAAAGAAAGTGCAACAATGGTACATTTCCAAAATGAAAGTGATTGTAAAGGCTCTTTTTTTTTTTTTTTTTAATAACAAACATGTCATACTTACCTCCACTGTGCAGTTCGTTTTTCACAGAATGGCCCTGAACCTGGTCTTCTGGGATCCCCGCGTGGTTCTCGCGGCTCCTCCCCACATCAGATAACCCCCTAGGAGAAGTGCTCTCCCGGGGGTTACCTTAAGGGACATTCTTCCCACTGACCCCCAATGTAAGGAACATTCCTCTGGTGACCACCAATGCAGGGAACATTCTTCTGGTGGCCACCAATGCAAGGAACATTCTTCTGGTGGCCACCAATGCAAGGAACATTCTTCTGGTGACCACCAATGCAAGGAACATTCTTCTGGTGACCACCAATGCAAGGAACACTCTTTCTGGTGACCCCAATGTAAAGAAAATTCTTCTGGTGACCACCAATGCAAGGAACATTCTTCTGGTGACCACCAATGCAAGGAACATTCTTTCTGGTGACCACCGATGTAAGAAACATTATTCGCACAGACCACCAACGCAAGGAACATTTTTTTCTGGTGACCACCAATGCAAGGATCATTCTTTCTGCTGACCACCAATGCAAGGAACATTCTTTCTGCTGATCACCAATGCACACCAATGCAAGGAACATTCTTTCTGGTGACCACCAATGTAAGGAACATTATTCGCACAGACCACCAATGTAAGGAGCATTCTTTCTGCTGACCACCAATGTAAGGAACATTATTCGCACAGACCACCAATGCAAGGAACAATTTTTTCTGGTGACCACCAATGCAAGGAACAATTTTTTCTGGTGATCACCAATGCAAGGAACATTCTTTCTGGTGACCATCAATGTAAGGAACATTATTCGCACAGACCACCAATGTAAGGAGCATTCTTTCTGCTGACCACCAATGTAAGGAACATTATTCGCACAGACCACTAATGCAAGGAACAATTTTTTCTGGTGACCACCAATGCGAGGAACATTCTTTCTGGTGACCACCAATGCAAGGAACATTCTTTCTGGTGACCACCAATGCAAGGAACATTCTTTCTGGTGACCACCAATGTAAGGAACATTATTCGCACAGACCACCAATGTAAGGAACATTCTTTCTGCTGACCACTAATGTAAGGGACATTCTTCCCACTGATGGTTCTTTTTGCCGAAGTGTACAGATATATCAGTGTTGTATACAAGGAATAGCTCTCAATATACAGATATCAGTGTCAGGGAAAACACTCAAGTGTATAGATGTCAGTTATACATAGGGAATAGCACTTAGGCCTCGTACACACGAGGGGATATGTCCGCTGAAAACGGTCCGATGGACCGTTTCAGCAGACATCTCCGCTCGTGTGTATGGGCTAGCGGACAGATTTCTCCACCCGACAGATTTCAAAGCATGCTTTGAAATCCATCCGGTGGAATCTGTCCGCCCGACATGTCTGCTGGTTAGTACACTTACCAGCAGACATGTCGTCCCCCACCGCCGCCGCCGAATGGATTCGGCACATGCGCGGAAGTGTTTAACTTCCTGGTGCGGTGACGTGGCGGCGTCAACGTCACCGCCGCGTCACCGCGCCGTCCGGCGGCGGGGAATTTGATCTGATAGTGTGTACACGCCATCGGATCAAACTCCCGATCGGACATATCCGATGGAAATGGTCCGCGGACCGTTTTCATCGGATATGTCCGATCGTGTGTACGAGGCCTTAGTGCTATTCCTTATGTGTTACACTGACATCTATACACTTGAGTGTTTTCCCTGACACTGATATCTGTATATTGAGAGCTATTCCTTGTATACAACACTGATATATCTGTACACTTCGACACTCAGTGTACATATATCCGTGTGTTAGGGAATAGCTCCTGGTAGATGGGCACTGGGGAAGAAGGAACACTTAGCCTGGCTGATGATCACAGACATGCTGTGATTACACACTGACCTGCTGCTGCACAGTGCACACAAGAAGGCAGGTCAGGTGACTGTCTCCGACATGATGACTCCACTGTGTCTTCCCTCTCCAGCCTCCAGCTCTCTCACTGGCTTTCCCCTGCGGCATGGATGTATACTGTGGCCCCGCCCCTCTGCTGAATTCTCTAGGAGGATAGGTGGCCAGAGCGCCTGTCATTGCAATAATCCTCATGGCTCCACGATCGCTCTGTAATCCTGGGCAGCACTTAGTCCTCTCATACAGCCTCATCATCTGCAGGCAGGGATGACATCACTCACTACCTCTGCGGTGCACACACTTTCCTAATCCTGCAGAATAAACTGTGGGCACATCCAGGGGCAGACTGAGCAGCTCATGGGGCCCCCCTGACTCTGGGGCCCTCGGCTTCTGACCGACTGACCGAATGGTCAGTCCGCCCCTGGGTCCAAACACAGCCGTGGCAAAACAGAGAACCTATCATCTCAAGTTGTTGCTGCGGAGGTAAGTGATACATATAGTAACACATCTGGTGCTAAATATATTTTCTGCAAAAATACACCACCAACAAAAGTGTTCACATAGTGTAGACATACAGCACTGACAGGAAATCTTCAATGAAAATTTAAATAGAAATATGCTGGTGCCACATAAAACACTGAATAATTATAGAGCTGCCTCCAATACCATATTTTGTAATGTACTGTATTTAGCAAACATTGTGATGAAAGTGGCTTACAAGCTAGGATTGTGTTCACTATGCAAGTTCAGTTGCTCTGTGCTTAAAAACTGTACACACTTGCCAAAGCTAATACTAACTTGCAAATATGTCTATCACTTAACCTATAAACCTGTATGCTTGCAAGAAGAAAATTGTGTATTCAGATAATTCAAGGTACCCATTTACCAATGGAACCAAGTTGGAGGGATAGTTTTACATACTAATCATTGACAATGCTAAAATTGAAAACAAGGTTTTGCTAATCTTGTGGTTAGAGATGATCTTCGGGAACATAGCAAAGGATTGTGAAAATACAACAATATATTGACTTTTGTAAAATAAAAAATGTTTCCCCACTAGTTTGTCCTATTTACATGAAATTCTTATGGACATCTTGCATACACAGTGTTCCTGTCCCTCAACTAAGAAGTTAAGGAGCCAGTTAGTATGCTATGCACTGAGTGACTGGTAACCTCAATACCCTTTAGCAGTACAGATAATTATGTCAGCACTGTCTGAATAAGTGTAGCACTGCATGCAATTACCATGATGCCTTTACTCACAAGATGATGGAGGGCTCTTTGAAGATGCAGTTCTATCAGTACCAAGTGGCCCTCTGGGTCCCTTCCCCTGCAAGACCGGACAGACTTTTATGAGCCCTATGAAGACATTACAGAGAATAAGAAGATGATTTTCTCACCACAGGAGCGAGGGGCACATTCTGCAGGGGACTTTTTGTAGTGGAATATGCTTAAAGTATAGCTAAAAGCAAAAAAATAATCAGTTTTGGATAGAATGGTGAGGAAATAGAACCACTAACAGAAAGGGGTTTAAAAGTGAACACAAAGGGAATGTAATCCAGTATGACACCATTCATTTATTATATTCATAACATATTAAAATGTTCTCATAAATAATGATATGAAACAGGAAGTTAGATGGACAGATATCAAATAAGTAGTGTAATAAAAACAGCTTACAAATGTAACATATGCTATGTATGGATCTCTAGTATGGCATTCAAAATGACATATCGATATACAGAAACCTCTATGTATAAATTATGATGTCTTGAATTGTCAAATTGTAGTAGGAATTTATATAACACAGTACTTGTTACTTTATGCAAGCAGACATTAGATGCACCAGCTGTGCATATGCAAAGACATTGATTTGTAATCCACACCATGCTGGCACTGATCTGCGATTCACGAGGTGCTGAACTGTACAATAATATCAAACAGCTTTATACATTTCTAGCATCCAATGAGCCAGCTGTGTACATGTGTAGGTATTTAATGAAACTTAACCAAAAATAGAATGTTTTCAAACAACTTTGTAATCCACAAGATATTCACATGCACATGCAAGTAATATGAAATATGGAAGCGGATGTATTGATACAAAAACTTTTGTATGCAATGTTACAAATTGAAACACAGCTCAATATATTAAGTGCATTCCACTTCTGATATAGTCACAGGGATATGTGACAGGTGGTATAAAGTTCTAACATAGACTGACACATTTACTCCATGCAAACTCCTTTCATTCTCCCCCCCCCCCATCTGTTTTCTCTTTTGAGTTTCCTCATAACATTCTAGTTTTTAATCTGTTTTAACCTATTTTCAACTGTTGGGACTCACTTTTGGTTTGTGTTTTGATTTAACCACTTAAGACCCGGACCAAAATGCAGGAAAAAGGACCAGGCCCCTTTTTGCGATTCGGCACTACGTCGCTTTAACTGACAATTGCGCGTCGTGGCTCCCAAACAAACTTGGCGTCCTTTTTTTCCCACAAATAGAACTTTCCTTGGTGGTATTTGATCACCTCTGCGGTTTTTATTTTTTACTTTTTGCTATAATAAATATTCCCCAAAAATATATAGAAAAAAATATTTTTCCCTCAGTTTAGGCCGATACGTATTCTTCTACCTATGTTTGGTAAAATAAGGGTTTATCGATTGGTTTGTGCAAAAATGTATAGCGTTTACAAAATAGGGGATAGTTTTATTGTATCTTTATATATTTTTTTTTACTACTAATAGCAGCGATCAGCGATTTTTTTTCATGACTGTGACATTATGGCACATTTTTGGGACCATTGTCATTTTCACAGCAAAAAAAATCTTTAAACATGCATTGTTTACTGTGAAAATTACAATTGCAGTTTGGGAGTTAACCACTAGGGGGCGCTGAAGGGGTTAAGTGTGACCTCATATGTGTCTCTAACTGTAGAGGGGTGGGGCTGGACGTGTGACATCATTGATCGCCTTTCCCTATATCAGGTAACAGACAATCGATGACAGCCCCACAGTGAAGAACGGGGAAGCTGTGTTTACACACAGCTCTCCCCGTTCTTCAGCTATGGGGACTGATCACGGGACTCCGGCGGCAATCGGGTCCGCAGGTGCCGCGGTCACGGAGCTTCGGGCCCACGGCTGGGCACTTAAAGAGGACGTACAGGTACGTGCTTGTGCCCAGCCGTGCCATTCTGCCAACGTATATGTGCGGGAGGTGGTCCTTAAGTGGATAAAAAAAACATAATAAGAACATTTTTAATAAATTGTAATTAAATGTAAATGTTGAATACGATAATCAGCAACTCCATTTTCTTAGCCCCCAAGTAGCTCCCTAGAGAAGTGCTGGCAAACCTTGGCACCTCAGATGTTTTGGAACTACATTTTCTATGATGAACTACACTAAGATGTTCATGGGAGGTGTAGTTCCATAACATCTGGGGTATGATTATGAGGAAAGATTATGAGCATTGAATTTATTCTCTCTGTAGAAGAGACGCTTGAGAGGGGATATGATTTCAATGTACAAATACTGTACTGGTGACCTCACAATAGGGATAAAACTTTTCCACAAAGGGGGCATTAAAAAGACACGTGGTCATTCACTAAAATTAGAAGAGAAGCAGTTTAACCTTAAACTGCGTAGAGGGTTCTTTACTGTAATAGCGGTAAAAATGTGGAACTCTCTTCAACAAGCAGTGGTTTCAGCAGGGAGCATAGATGATTTAAAAAAAACTATTGGATAAGCACCTGAACAACCACAACATACAGGGATATACAATGTAATACTGACATAAATGCACACACATAGGTTAGACTAGATGGAATTGTGTATTTTTTCAACCTCACAGACTATGTAACTATGTAACATCATTACAACAGTAAGTAAAACAGTCATACATGGAAGTCATTTATGACAGTTTTGATTACAATTGTAAATATGCGATCGCTATGATTGGACATAGCAATCATGAAACCCCAGCCATGCACAGTGGCAGGGTACCAAGCGCCATTATCAGGTGCATAGCAGTCACAGGATTGTGCCCCTACATTAACAAAGGCCTAGGGAATGCCCAGGAAAACCAAGCCTACTTACCGACCAGCTCGCAGACAACCAATTAACCTGTCTAACAGTATGCGTTAAAAACAGGGGTTTTGTCCGCACGCATTTGCAAGCGCATGCGTGAGCCACAGAGCCACGTCACGGCACCCTGGAGTCTGTGGTCCTAACACTAACCTATGAGTGTCCCCACAGGGGGTGCACCAGTGCTCAGCGACATACCATTACATCTGAGCCTGTAGCTGCCACCTGCTCGCAATAAAAGTACTGTACAAGCAGTTAAGTTGTAAAAGATGGTAACCTAGAGCATAACTGTGATAGACTTAGATTCTCACATGTCTAGGGTCACCCTATGTCCAATAGGGCCATAGGGTGACTAAGAAATGATATCATAAATTCTATGAGATGGGACATTACTGATAAATCATGTATGGCAGGATATCTTGAAATATTAAAAGTTGTTGGCTTATTCTAAACCACAACCGGTCAATAAGAGGGCTCATTCCTCTGTGTAATAAGCTGTTGATATGCTAAGTGGGACAGGCTTTTGAAAGACCTGATTGTGTGAATTCAATTAGAATGTCATTGTCTAAAGGAATGTGAATGCTAATGTCCACCACAGGCCAGATCTCTGTCCTAAAGGCTAATTTAATTGATTATCAGGTGTGGATGTCTTCTGCCCTGTCCTGTCCTGGCTATTCAAGCCTTTCTGACCAATCTCTGCTGTGTCATTTTCAAGTCCTCATTTGCATGGTTAGGTGGACCTGATGGGGAACTGCAGAGACTCTAAAAAGGACCAATAAGAAAGCGGTTGTTGGGAGCGGGATGTTCCAAATCCTGTATAAAAGTGTGCTGTGTACTTTCAATAAAGTGTGTCCTGTTTGTATCCAGCATTAAGCCTTGGCTCATGTATGGATTATTCGGCGATTCCAGGGATATTCCTACTCATGGAATATTGGGTGATTTATTTTATTAGAGAAGAAGGGAATGCTTGACGGGGATATGTTCTACTACCGTCACAACTGGTTGGCAGCAGTGGGATTTTCCCTTCTACTTTCCTTTACACCAGGATTCCAAGCAGACACTGGGAACAGTGAATGGAAGGCTGGTACACCCGGCTTAAAAGAAATACACTGAAAGAACTACTGGAAGTTCGTGGAAGGATTGCTAGCAACAAAACCGAGCGTGTCATCATAGCAGAATTAATGGAGCTAGACCAGGAGAACTCGGTTGCAGCAACGCCTGCAGTACAAGAGATGGAGACACCAGTGATTCAGGAGGAGGAATCACTAGCCAACAAGGCAATAAGAGAGATACTAGCATGGTTCGGTCCGAACCCAACGGCGGATGTGGTGCTGAAAGTGATGAACCTGTTAGCGGAGGAGGCTAAACAAATAAGAGACACAGAGCTACAGTTAAAACTGGCAGCAGTCCAACAAGCAGCCGCACATTCTCCAAACAGTAAGTACAGCACAGCAGCACCAAATAAAGAGATAGGAGAGGTGCAGACACCAGTCTCCATGGAATAGGAATTCCAAAGAAGGTTACAAGAGATGCGGATACAGAATAGAGGACCCGTATCAGAGGAGGTCCTGCTGGGATGGGCGGATGTGATTCGGTGCCAACTCTGGAAGGAAGCGCTAGCTCTGGAGCAGCAACACCAAGGAGAGGTCCTGCCCTACATCTATGCAAGGTACTGGCCGCAGTATGACGTACGAATGCCGTTGTTGGGGGAACAACCGAAGCAGGAGTGGATAGCGGAATTAAGCAGGCTGATCCGGGCAGAGATGCAGCTGGATGAGAGCTACAGAGCCCTCCGGTGGTAATGTAGCCCAAGAGTGCCCATGGTCAGCGGATGACAGCCCCACATGAATAACCAAACCTTTAAACAGCTTTTCAGAGTTCCCTTGGCCATAGCCTAAAGGCCTGTACACACGATCTGATTTTCAGACGGGAATTGTGTGATGGTAGGCTGTTGTCGGAAAATCTGACCATTTGTATGCTCCATCGGACAATTGTTGTCGGATTTTCCACCAACAAATGTGGGATAGCATGCTTTAAAATTTCCCGACAACAAATGTGTGTTGTTAGATTATCCAATCTTGTGTACAGAAGTCCTTCGGACAAAAATTCAAACAGGCATGCTCAGAAGCAATGCTAACCATAACACAACATTAGCAGAAGTTGGCGAAAGGGAGTCGCTAAAGAGCTGAAAAACCACGTTGGTTCATGTTTGTTGGCCAACAATTCTTTGCTGTTTTTATGCAAGACAAGTTCATGGCCAACGCCCTTCAGACAAAAGTCCTACCCTTTACCCACGGAAAATCCGACCATGTGTACCAGGCTCAAGCCAGCACAGACTGGAGAGAAGGTTCCATCTAGCAGAACTAGCAAGCAAACACAACTTGTTGATATCAGAATTTTAAAGCCAATGAAATAATCCATTATGTAAATAGTATTTACTACCTAATGTTCCTCCTATGCTTGTACATATTCCAGTGTGCCCAGTAGAAAATGTTTAGCTTATGGCTTTTCCTACAACGAGAAACAATTACCGTATATACTCGAGTATAAGCCAACCCGAATATAAGGCGAGGCACCTAATTTTACCACAAAAAAACTGGCAAAACGTATTGACTCGAGTATAAGCCTAGGGTGTCCATGTGCATGACTCACTGTGCCTCACTTTGTCTCACTGTGTCCATGTGCATGACTCACTGTGCCTCACTTTGTCTCATTGTGTCGATGTGCATGCCTCACTGTGCCCATGGCTCACTGTGCCCATGGCTCACTGTGTCCATGCCTTACTGTGCCTCACTGTGTCCATGTGCATGACTCACTGTAGATATATAAGAAAAAATTGCGCCAACATAGGTTAAAAAACTGTGATAATGTCCAAATATAAAAAGTCCAATCAATAAGATTCTGTGATGCAGATAACACCCCGGTGTATTTCAGACAACAGTGAGCCGCCACCACATGGACAGGAGCTTACCACACATAAGCTGTAAGGAAGCCTATAGAATCCAAAAGCATATCCCAGAAATCAATCACACGGCTTCCTATGGAGCTGGTATATCGCAGGATCCTCGCCAGATGATCACAGTGGATTAAGCATCTTGTTGGTGCATTTAGCGTGCCTAAGATGTGGGACCTCGAACTGGGAGAGGCTGAACCCAGCCGGAACTTCGACAATAGTCGGCAGGTAAGGGATTATCCTGAATGAAACTGTCTGTAGGCTGATATTAAGGACAAAAAAGGAGAATCACTGTGCCTCACTTTGTCTCACTGTGTCCATGTGCATGCCTCACTGTGCCCATGGATCACTGTGCCCATGCCTCACTGTGTCCATGCCTAACTGTGCCTCATTGTGTCCATGTGCATGACTCACTGTGCCTCACTTTGTCTCACTTTGTCCATGTGCATGCCTCACTCTGCCCATGGCTCACTGTGCCCATGGCTCACTGTGCCCATGCCTCACTGTGTCCATGCCTTACTGTGCCTCACTGTGTCCATGCCTAGACTTACGTTTAACATGGGAGTCTATGGAAGGGGTGCCCTTGTAGAGGAAGAGTGGGGTGCACGGCTTTGAAAATCGGTGCTCCCCGGCTGTAGGTCTCCCAGACAGCAAACGTTGCACAATTGTAGAGGAAGAGTGGGACTACATGTGTGCCAAGTTTGGGGCCCAGGGGACCTACGACCATCTAATACCGGGTCCCCAAAATCTGAAAGATCAGGCACAAAAAGATGACTCGAGTATAAGCCAAAGGGGGCATTTTCAGCACCAAAAAATGTGCTGAAAAACCTGGCTTATACTCGAATATATACAGTAAATCTTAATTTAATTATTTTGAAAGAAAAAAACAGTTAATAAAGCCATTCCATTTTCAGAAGCAAGTTTTGATTTTGGTTTTATTTGGACCATGTTTATTACAATCTTAGTTTAAATTTTGATAATTGCCTGTTCACTGCATGCTTGATTCTGTACATTATATTTATATATAAGGATCATCTAGCTTCAAATCTTATGTTTGCTAAATTTCATTTTTTTTTTCCACAGATTAGCTTGGTTTGTGGAAGGATGGGAAGAAAGAATGTTTTTTTTTTTGAAAATTGTGGATTTAGTTAGTTAGGAACAACCACTTCAAATCTACATTTGTGGGAAACAGTGAAAAAAAAACCCTTGCCTCTCATTTTATATGGAGGATACACATCTGTGCCCATCACATAGACCTCTTCTACCGAGACCAGATCCTCATCTGCTGCTATTTTCCCTTTATTCGTCAAGAATAAAATAATTATTCCCATTCTTAACAAAATCCTCCCTTGACACAGCCTCCCTGCTAGATGTCAATCAATTTGTTTGCCTCCAAAATCCTCCAAAGCACTTTAGTGTATCGCATACAATGTACTTTAGACTTGTTTGCAGCATCTAATTATATGCTAAATCATTTTTAATTTGACCCTTTTACACGTCAAAGAAGAATTGTACAGCCCTTTGAAAGCCAAGGTTTAAGATATATTTTCGCTCCTCTTTCCTCTCTATATTACACCAGTACATTCTTATACCTCTTCTGACACCCTTAACCAGTCTTGGCTCTTTGTAGACTTGTGTAAAGGTCATTTGGAACAACGTGCGTATATCTACCTCGCTCTGAAGAATCTCAGCAATTCTTGGCCTGGCCTGCGCCAATCTGTGTTGTAAAGGGAGCCCGATATAATCAAATTATATTTTTTATTGCAGCAAATGCAATCCTTAATTAATGAGTTTGATATTAAAATGACTTGAAAATTAAATGATACGCCTTAGTCTAAGGTGGGATTAACACCTAGCATGGGGATCATCACTAGGAGATGGTCAGGGGGAGTAATATAATTGCTGCTCCACTGTTAACACGGATTAACTAATTTAATAGAATAGATCATCTGCTGAATGATCAGACAGAGGGTAGTTGTAACCTGTAATTTACTAAACGTGTACAAAATTAAAAGCAGTAATGCAAACCAGGTTCAGGATGGAAAGAAACATGCATACACAGCAGAATTAAAACTGCATAAACATGTGCAAACTGCACACTTATGGATTTTTCACAGCAATGTCTCTGTGGCTTAATCAGGGTAACATGGGGCTACGTAGGGCAACTATATAACAAAAGAGAGACATGCTGAGAATTATTACTTCAGTAACAGAGCACAGCCACATGTTGTTATCCTTATGAACAGCATTTCTTACAGTAAAGCCCAGTGGCTCTTGTAACAAAGGTAAGCACCCTAGACTTGTTGCACCCTTTCTCTTCTGTCACTAGGTGGCACTATGCTAGTGACAGTAGATATGACAGGGGCTTTGCAAGCTTGGGCAGGAATGTTCTTTGGCAGGGCCATCTTAATAGCATCATGGGCCACTGGGCAAAGTAATGCTCTGGGGCCCCTACAATGAAGACAGTGCAGGAAAACAACCATTAAGTAGGTAGGAGGCAGATTGCCTCCCCTTTGCATCTATCACTCTCAGTGCCATCATGGGGGCCCCCAATTTTAGGGCAGTGTGGGCTCAAGAACCAGCTGCTTTGGGAAATGTGCAGGGCCCCCCATGCAGCTGGGGCCCCTGGGCAGTGCCCAGGTGTGCCCTCTCATTAAGACAGCCCTGTTCTTTGGTCCCTTGGCCTGCTGGGAGAGCCTATTTATTTGGGTAGTGTCAGGTGATCTAGGTTCTGTGCCACCTGATGGCTGCCTGGGTGAATGTGTGTCTTATTGTCCAAGGCTGCAAGCCCAGAAACTTAAGGCCTATCCTGGGGACATTTGGCTGCTAGGCTACCTGAGGGCCTTTCCAGGACCGGGAAAGCAGTGTAGGGTTGGACCTGCTGGCTTGTAGTCCAGCCAAAAGTAGCGGTTCAGCCAGACGGAGGACCAACTGTGGTCAGAGGTAGAAGGGAAGCTGTTGCCACTAAGGGACCATTTGGTACCAGAGACCACAGTGAGTAAGCTGAAGCTAATAGCAGAGCAGTCTTCCCACCAGCCAGGGATGGTGAGGAAGTGGTAAAACTTCAGTGAGTGCCAAGTCAGGGACCCAGCGAGACTGCAAAGGTGACGCTTGTGGAGCATCACCGAATGCCAAGCCAGGAACCTAGCGGGTCAGCAGAGGTGACGCTTGAAGAGAATCAGTGAGTGCCTAGCCAGGGACCCAGTAGGGAAGCGGGGGGAGGGACACTTGAGGAAGTCTAGTGAAAGACTGGGAATTTGTTGAGTAAAGACCCACAGTGAGTGACTGGAGTAAGGGGAACTGTTTGTGTTACCAATAGTTGAATACAACTACCGTTAGTAACAGCTACAAGATTGTTGCCATAGGAGACAGCGGTCCTACCTATACAGAAGAGGTGTCTGGCTGGAGGCCTTCACCTGTATAGTTGTCTCCCTATAGAAGTCTGCCAATTATCTTTGCATCTACCTAAGGGTGTCCTGCCTCTAACCCTCTCTCCCACAGTTTTGTTCAAGTGACAATAAATGTCTTTGCATTCAAAAAGTGTCTGGTGCCCACCATTTCATCTTGCAATACACCTTCCATGCCTTGTAACCCACTCTACATTGATGGATTTCAGCTGTCCCTAACTCTGGAGGTCACCATTAGGCCTCAAGGGACTCGGGACAATAAAAATGTATTCTTTCCAAATAAATTGCATTTGAAAGACCGCTGCACAAATACAATGTGACATAAAATATTACAATGATAGCCATTTTATTCTCTAGGGTCTCTGGCAAAAAATATTTATAATGTTTGGAGGTAAGTAATTTTCTAGCAATAATTCTCCCATCCTGGGCGGGCATCATATGACGTCCTGGGATTCCCGGCTGTCTAGAGGGCACGTGCACCCGCCACGCCGCTCAGAAGCCGATTGCGCGTGCCCGATTGTCCTTTAAAACAGCAGGACCATGGATCTGTGTGTGTAAACAAACAAATCCGCATCCTGTCAGGTGAGAGGAGATCGATGGTGTGTTCCCAGTACAGAGGAACACCGATAGGTCTCCTCCCCTTGTGAGTCCCCGCCCCCTACAGTTATAATCACTCCCTAGGACACAAAATTAACCCTTTGATTGGCCCCTAATGTTAACCACTTCCCTGCCAGTCACATTTACATAGTAATCAGTGCATTTTATAGCACTGATCGAAGTAAAAATGTAAAAAAAATTATAAAAATGCCATAAATCTATCCCCTATTTTGTAGACGCTATAACTTTTGTGCAAAGCAATCAATATATTCTTACTGCAATTTTTTTGACCAAAATGCATGTAGAAGAATACATATCAGCCTAAACTGAGGAAAAATGTTTTTTATTTTTTTTTAAATTTGGATATTTATTATAGCAAAAAGTAAAAACTATTGGGGGTTATTTACGAAAGGAAAATCCACTTTGCACTACAAGTGCACTTGGAAGTGCAGTCGCTGTAAATCTGAGGGGTAGATCTAAAATGAGGGGAAGCTCTGCTGATTTTATCATCCAATCATGTGCAAGCTAAAATGTCGTTTTTTTTTTTCCCTTGCATGTCCCCCTTGGATCTACAGAGACTGCACTCCTAAGTAGTTTTGCCTTTTGTAATTAACCCCCAATTGTGTTATTTTCAAATGTGTCACTCTTCTTTTGTTTATAGCACAAAAAATAAGAACCGCAGAGGTGATCAAATACCACCAAAAGAAAGCTCTATTTGTGGGGGGAAGTGTTGGGTACAGTGTTGCATAACCGCGCAATTGTTATTGTGAAAACAAAACATTGGCCTAGGCAGGAAGGGGGTGAAAATGCCCTGTATTGAAGTTGTTAACTTGTAAGCAACAAGTGTCAGAAAAAGGTTTAGGCAAGAAGGGGTTAAACATATAACACTATGAAGCATGTTAGTTTTGAACCATTGCAAGAGAAGATTCGTTCAATATACTTGTGGAAAAAAAATGATGCTGCATTTCATCATGTGAAAAAATACTTTTTGTGGTTACTGATGTTTGATACTGATTGCAAGGCATTCTTGATTGTAGTAAAAAATGGATCCAGCTCTTGGCTCTTGCAGTATGCATTCTAATATAAACACCTGTCTAATTTGTTTGTGTAACAGTGTTCAGTGCTCTACAGGAAAAATAAATGCCCAGCTGCTCTTTTATATAAAAAATGGGCCAGTGCCTTGCCAAGGACACACCAGGCATTTAATCTCTCTATAATAGGACAACATTAAAACGCTGCTTCCCAAAACACCTCATCCAGGAGATGAGATAGCCAACCAGGGATATGACTCTTATATCTGCATGCTTATCAGCTCTATACCTCTCTTCTCATGGAATAATAATGCAGCATTCACAAAATCTCATAGGAGAATATTAATGTAGCCTTGACTGACGTGACTCCGTGGCATATGCTCATAATGAATTAGCAACCTTGTACATCTTTGTGATATTAAATGCATTATATCATGCTAAGATTTTACTAACGTTTAAAGATGGCATACAACACGCTTAAAGGGGTTGTAAAGGTACAATTTTTTCACCTAAATAGCTTCCTTTACCTTAGTGCAGTCCTCCTTCACTTACCCCATCCTTCCATCTTGCTTTTATGTCCTTATTTCTTCTGAGAAATCACAACTTCCTGTTCTTCTGTCTGTAACTCCACACAGTAATGCAAGGCTTTCTCCCTGGTGTGGAGTGTCATGCTCTCCCCCTCCCTTGGACTACAGGAGAGTCAGGATGCTCTCTACATTGCAGATAGAGAAAGGAGCTGTGTGTTAGTGGGCGTCCTGACTCTCCTGTAGTCCAATGGAGGGGGCGAGCACGACGCTCCACACCAGGGAGAAAGCCTTGCATTACTGTGTGTAGTTACAGACAGAAGGACAGGAAGTGATGATTTCTCAGAATAAATAAGGATATTTAAAAGCAAAATGGAAGGATGAGGTAAGTGAAGGAGGACTGCACTAAGGTAAAGGAAGCTATTTAGGGAAAAAAATGTACCTTTACAACCCCTGTGGATATCCAATAACAAGAATAAAAGAGAAAAGGGAAAAGTAAAAAATGGCAAATTGCCAATTGGTAGGTTTGGTGAATCTAATAGTGTAAAGCCATATCAGGGTTTACCAACCTTCATAGCTGTGCACCCACATTGATGTCATAATGGGAGCAGCAGCTGTAGCATCCCAATCGACATCAGGGATGCACAGGACACCTGTATATCCCCATGAGGGTAAAGCAACCCTCGTACAAGGCACACACTGATACACTCCATATGAACAAGGCCTTAGATGTACCAATCTGGACCAATGTAAGTTTAAAAAAAGATAATTCCTGGACTTCAGTTTTAAGTTGATCTCAACTTTTTGATTGCTTGCTTTGTCTGAACTGCCCAAGAACATGTATGTTATTGAACAGTTTAATACGGCCACTATGAAGTATTAGAATAGAAAGATTTTAGCAAATTGGATAATTAGTGCTTCTGTGAAATCACCACAATTTTCTGTACTTTTACGTAAGTCATTAAAAGGGGAAAAAATTGTTTAGTCTTCCTGTCGTCTGGACACTAAGTTTAATTATCGCTTTGGCTCTAGGGAAGAGGGCCCTCCCTTGAAACGCGTTAGCCACCCTGCAATACGTCTGGTCCTGAGGATTCAACTATAGAGCCAGGAGATACCGTTCGCAATTGCTGTTGAAAGTCAGTAGGATATATTAGACAGCAAGTAAACATGTTGTCTTTAAAGTTGTTGTGTTGAAAGCAAAAAATATAGGTCTGTGTGGCCGCACACTGATCAGGGTACTGTGTCTATGCTTCCCTGTGTGCAGAGCCAAATGTGCATACAACAAGCACATGAGCATTAGAACTTGACCATGGAGCAATGAGAGAAGGTGGCCTGGTCTGGCCAAGTGTGTGTGCATCATTTACCTGGGGAAAAGATAGCACCAGGATGCAGTATGGAAAGAAGGCATGCCAGGAGAGGTAGTATGATGCTTTGGGGAATGTTGTGCTGGTAAACCTTGGTACTTGCCATTTATGTAGATGCAGGGCTTTTTTTCTGGGGGAACTTGGTGGAACTCAGTTCCACCACCTTTGGCTCAGACCCTTTGGTGCCCGCTCACCACAATCACTTGTGAACACAGAAGTCTGGTTTCTGTGTTTACAAGTGACTGCTTTGTAACCCCCTGAACTCTGCACACTGTATGTAATGCAATTCTGGTATTTAATGCCCCTTTAAGACCCTTCTACTGTTTGTGAAATCTGAACGGGTCGTGGTTGAGTTCCTGCACCTATTTTCTGAGAAAAAAAGCTCTGTGTAGATGATACTTTAACACATACATATTCCTACACATTGTTGCAGACCAACTACACCCCCGAAGGCAGTGCCCTCTTTCAGCAGGATAATATGCCCTGGCACATAGCAAAAATGGTTCAAGAATGGTTTGAGAAACACAACAATGAGTTCAAGGTATTGACTTGGCCTCCAAATTTTCCAAATTTCAATCCAATCAAGCATCTGTGGGATGCGGTGGAAAAATCCATCTACTGATGGTTTGGGGCCAGATACCATAGCAAACCTTCAGAGGTCTTGTGCCATCAATGCCTCGATTGGTAAGGGCTGTTTTGGCAGCAAAATGAGGACCTACTCCATATTAGGTTGCTGGTCATAAAGTTATGTTTATATATAACAAGAGAACTACTGTTTTATTCTGTACAGAATGTATTATGTGCACTGGTAAAGGGGTAGACCAGTGTTGCTGGGCCCCTTGACCGCACAGATTCTAGAGCAACTGCACTTTCTCCATGTAGGCTGTCAGGAATGACGTGTGCATAATACAGCTGCCATCTTCCGGTGTATGCCTGTGCACAGGCGCCAACCAAGAATGTCCAGAACGGCCACATGCGCGTCTGGAAATGCGCATTCGCAAGCGCAAGTTTGTCCTTGAGCACAGGTTTGCACGCACGTGCCCGCACCTGTCACCAGAACTAGCACCAGTCGGCTTATTTAAATGGAGCTGTAACACTAACTGACTGCTGCTTGGTCTACAGTGTTAACCTGAATCCTGATACTTGTGTGTGACGTCTGATACCGATTCGTCTTGCTCCCGACTACCTCTGCCTGCTTCCTACCCTGACCTCTGGCTTCCTATGGACTGATCTCTGCCTCCTGTTCCTGTTACTCAGCACCTTTTGCCTAAACCTGTCTGTGACCCGACTACGCTTCTGCCTGCTGCTTTTGCCTGATCTGATCTTCTGTTGCCAAAACCTGCCTGTGATCCGACTTTGCTTCTGCCTGCTGTCTATACCTGATCTGCCTGTCTGTTGTCTACCCGGCTTGTCTGACCCTGCTTCCAGTCATTCAGCCTGCTGCAGTTTCTGCCCTTTCCAATGCAACTCTAATTGTCTCCTGCCAAGCTTGCCAGCCTATCAGCCATCTTGCTTGCCTGTCCAGCTTCCTGCTCGTGGGTTCCTGGCTTCTACTTGCACAGACTTCTGGACTGATCATAGGCACTCTTACCCCGCCGTGCTCCTGGGCCTGCTGTCTCACTATCAGTGGTCCACGAGCCGGAAGTGTATGAGAGGCCTTCCTCTACATGTCAGGCTCACCCATCAGGTACGTGACATAGGCACTCCTTACTGAGACTCCTTTTCACTATAAGTGGGAAAAAGGTGAATAAGAACAATGTTAAAGATATAAATCATAACGTTTGCTACCTGTCAAGGGCTGCCAGTGAGGAAATATTGAAATGTTCTACCATATAAAAAGTTGGCTATATCTTTCTTAATATATGTTTGCTTAAAATATGTTACATCAATATATGCTATTCTTTTTACCCTAGAATAGCTGACCTTGACTCTGGTTTTTATATTACTCGACCAGTGTTTTGTGTCTGAACGGAGGCCAATAATGTCAACGGAATATTCCCAAGTGTCCATTCAAAAATGCATTGTTGATGGGAAGCCATCTGCCTGAATAAATTATGGCAAAGAATACCAGGCAGGTGGATTATCAAATTAGATTTCATCCAGATAATAGACAATGATAATGTAATTTAGCTCATGCTTATGCAAACACACTGAGAGAAAATATCACCTTGCAAAGGGCAAAAGAAGACCAATGTTTGATTTTATGGAGTCATCTTGGTGTCAGCCTTAGCCTGACATGTAATAGTTGCTCCTACTTAATTTCCCAAATGTATTTGTAGAAAATAGTCTCAATTCACAAAGCTAACACACTTATTATCAAAAAAGTGACAGTTGTTTCAGTTGAGTCCAATGAGATTTGAAAATGACAGTCACATGGCTAAAAATAGAGTGCCTTAGGCTACTGTAAAGCTTTGTAAATTGAGTCCAATGCATTTAATGGGCAAATATTGCGAATGCATTGCTCAGCATGTATGCGCTTTAAAAAAATAGATCTGATACCACGTTTACTTTAATCCTACCACTGATGGCCAAGAACTGAAAACCTTTGAGTGTAGAATCATTTTAGTAGAAAAAAGGTAATATTATAGGGGAGTGGAGTGTGAAGTATAATAGTCAAGCGTCCTCACAGTAAGGGCCCTTTCACACGTGCGGACCGTTCGTCCGTTTTTTTACGGATGAAAAACGGACCGCAATGCATCCCTATGGGATAGCGGACGTTAGCGGATGAGCATCCGCTAACGTCCGTTTGCATCCGTCTCCGTTAAGCTCCGTTTTTTTGAACGGAAGAAAACCCTATTTTTCTTCCGTCAAAAAAACGGAACGGACGAAAAACGGATGTTAGCGGACGATCCGTTTAACATCCGATCCGCTAACATCCGTTTTTCATCAAAATATGTAATAAAAAAAAAGTTCTAAAAAAAAAAAAAAAAAAAAAAAAAACGATGAAAAAACGGATGGAAAAACGGATGAAAAACGGATGAAAAACGGATGAAAAACGGACGAAAAACTGATAAAAAACGGACGAAAAAACTGATCAACTGATGAAAAAAACGGACCTAAAAAACGGTCCGCACGTGTGAAAGGACCCTTAGTTACATATATTTCTACTTTTGCATGCAAATTTGGGAAAACCCAACTATATGTGTGTGATATGTTCCCATTCACACACCAAACATAGAAAACATTTAAAAAATATTTCTTTACTTTTAGATGCTTCTCAGGAGGTTTTCCGAACAATGTAATAGTGATTCCGCCCTAAGAGCCCTAAGAGCAGCCACAGACAGTTTGAATATCAGCCGGGTCAGCAGGAACCAGCGGAGATTCGAACCACCATGCATGAGCAGGCTGAATGTACCAAGTTGATAGATTGATCCATGTCTATCAAGAAATATGCTCCATGTATGGCCGACCTAAAGGCAAATTGGAAGTAAAATTTTGTCCGACGAACGATCTGCCTATTTTCGGATCATTAGTATGATTCAAAATTTTTGTACGACAAAAGCTGGATTTGCAGACTATAACATTTTGGTTGGATGTGAACACAACGTCTGCATTTTGTTTAATATGTACGGTTTTTATCCAAAAAAAATCATACAAGGGTGGATCTCTTGGGGGTGAAAGGGGGGAGGAGGCTAACATATGGCAATAAAACCCTAAGGCCGCGTACACACGATCAAATTTATCTGCTGAAACTGGTTTGCCGACCAGTTTCAGCGGACAAATCCGATCGTGTGTACGACCTAGCGGACAGGTTTGTCCAGCGGACAAATTTCAAAGCATGCTTTGAAATTTGTCCGCTACAAACCTGTCCGTCGGATATGTCCGCTGGTTAGTACGCCTAACCAGCGGACAGAAATCTCCCGCATGCGCCGAATGGATTCGACGCATGCGTGGAAGTATTTTACTTCCTGGAGTGGTGACGTGGCGGCATCAACGTCACCGTCACGTCACCGCGTTCCCTGGACGAGGGGATTTTCATCCGATGGTGTGTACACACCGTCGGACGAAAATCCGGAGGAGACATGTCCGCTGGAAACGGTCCGTCGGACATGTTTCAGCGGACATGTCCCTCCATGTGTTCGCGGCCTAATGGAAGTTGTTAACCTTCCACGTTCAATCGAAAAAAATTAAGTTTTGCCCTAAGTACACTTTAAGTGGTTTCTTCAGTTCACCTGACTAAATTCATTGGATGGTGTATGACCGTCTTGATGTTTTGCATGACCAACATTAGACATGTCTTGAGCATTGTGTTAATATTCAGGAATGTCTAACAGTATTCTTATCTTTCCCAATAAGTTCTTTCATGCTTGTTCTTGTCAATGAATTCCAGTCCTCCACTCAGAAACATTTTAATAGCCCAAAGACTGTCACAAAGTTCAGTTGTTCCATGTACAACAGGTCACAGAGACTTCAGTAGCTTAACATCTGACAAAGTCATCAAGTTCGCCAACTGAAACAAGCCCCGTAATTGGAGTGGGTCAGAGCAAAGACAAAATATCATCGGTTCATATTAAACTTCAAAAGATTCCAAACAAATGCATGTGGACATGACGTCAGTTGGTTGCAGCCTTATAATTTCATTGTCTATTGTTCACAAGAATGTAGAATTCACAGCTAGTAAATTGCCCCAAGGGGTATAATTCAGTGTAAATGATGAGGCATTACTTGCAGTTGACTTCTTAATGCCACGACAAATAATGAGAATGCCTTTCACATCTATAGTACTTCTGACCCAGCTCACGTAATACCCATCATATCACTTCAAAGACGCTCCTATTCGTTTTCTAATTAAAGTGCCGGCCAAATGATTACATACTGTTCAAAGTGACAGAACCTTGCATAACTTGCATTCCCTGCTCTCAAAAGTTCTCATTTAAGGATTACAGTAAAGAATAATAAACAAATTGAAAGGAAAGGTAAAATATGTTAAGGTATGTCGTAACTAATTCTCCTAATAGTATTCCCAGCTAACTGTGATTTAACGGGATTTAGTTCTTATGCTTCAAAGTACAGCTTGAGGGAATGTAGAGATCCAGCAGAAATGTAGTTACTTTAGCTGCCATGCAAATACCTCTGTGAAATGAGTCAAACAACAGTTTAATTATGCATGATCTGCACAGAAGTAGCCTTGTTTGGAATTTGATTGGCAGGTTGTTATATAATAATGTAGATTTGGCAGATTGATTAGCTAACTTTATATCCTATTTGTCAAGTCTGAGTTTCCATTTTATTCGGTTTGTCGCAGCAAACTGAAAGCAATATCAGATGACATTTGTATTGTAGTGTAAGAAAATAGGTATTGTGGCCTAAGCGGAGAGTGTAGGCTGTTTATTTTGTTTGTTTGTTTTGTTTTTTCTTTATTTCTAGGCGCAAGTGACTTTTCTTATATTGAAATGCGAACTGCCCTGCAATGACCCGTTTGACCAGTTCTTATTTTATTTTGCCTGTGTCTGAAAACTGCAGCACCTCATCACAAGCTCGGCAGAACCTATGAAGATGTGGAATCTTGTGTTAACCAAAGGAAAAAAAGACACTGGAACTTTGGATTGAGTATACAGTAGTTGCCTTACAGTAGATTTCATAGCAGAACGTATGTATTAATGCAGAAGGCACTACAGCAGGCTATTTTATTTTAAAGGGTTAGGGTTGTTTGGCTTTTGCCCAAAAATGTCCTATGCATTATAGCATCAGTAGTACATTACTATGCAGTGCTCCATTTGGTTGTATTTGAGAAAATATAAATTTCCTACTTTCTGTTATAAAACATATCCAATAAAATCAATTTGTTTCATAAATTTAAGCCAAAATGTATTATGCTACATGTCTAAAAAAAAAATCCAAATAAGTGTATATTAATTGGTTTGTGAACGTTAAAGGGTCTACAAACTATGGTATATACTGTATAGATTTGAAAATTGATCATTCTGATGCACTGAGGGCCTTTCTTATTTCTCAAGGCCCTTAAAATGCCAGCACAGTACAAATACTCCCCAAATGGCCCCGTTTTAGAAAGTAGACAGTCTATCTAGGTATTTAGTAAGAGACATGCCATACTGTCCCCAGAGCAGTACAGCGTCAACATATGACTGGTGATAAAGGTGATAAAAAATACTGACTGGTGACAGTATGTTAAAATATATATATATATATATATATATATATATATATATATATATATATATATATATATATATATATATATTTATATATATATATTGTATTCTTTTTTTTTACACTTTGATTGCTGTTACAGTGGTGAACACTGTAACAGAAATGTTTTGAACTGTCATGAATGGGTTACATTTATAACAGCTGTGATTACTATTGTGTGCTGTGATTGGCCCACAGCTATCACATGGGCCCAGGTAGCATGTGATAGCTTTGGGCCAATTACAGCATCCCAATACTTAGCACAGCTGTTATGAATGAAAACCATTCATAACATTTGTGTGTTCATTGTGATCATGTGATCGCATAGTGATTATGTGATACCTCGGGTCGCTCAAAGTGGCCTGGTACCAGGAGCCACAGTTGCTGGAGTGGCGGGCTGTGGGCCCATCCACTGGCAACGTACAGACATACAGATATTTACACTGACTACATTTAAAAATACAATAAATGATTACATGGCAAATACATAACTGCATTTGTTGGTGTATTTTATACCTGGTTGAAGATAAGCTTTAAATTGAGGGTTGCAAAGGCTTTTGTTTTTAATTAAAACATTTGTTTATTGATAACCAAGGCTTTAGAGTCCAACATTTTTAGGCTGCCTGGAGTTTAGCTTTAAAGTGGTTGTAAACCTTTGTGTTTTTTCACCTTGCAGTCACCCCCCGAGCCCCCGTTTTACTTACCTGAGCCCTTAATCACTGTGCGCGTGATCCTGCATTACTTTCCCCAGGTCTTGTCTGCTCTTCATTGGATAGATTGATAGCAGAGCAGCCATTGGCTCCCGCTGATGTCAATCAAATCCAATGACATGGCCGCCGGGGGGCGGGGCCGAATCATACAATTGGCGGCTATGGACGCCAATTGTATAACACGGGAGTGCGTCCGTAATCTAACACCCTCGGGAGAGAGATTCCCAGAGGAGGTCACCTCTTGCGGGGAGAAGCCACGAGAGCTGCCGTGGGACCCCAGAAAAGACGTTCGGGGCCACTCTGTGCAAAACGAACTGTACAGTGGAGGTAAGTATGATATGTTTTTAAAAAATAATAATAATAATAATAATAGCTTTAACCCCTTTAAGTCTGAAAGGTATTCATAATTGTGCAACATGAAAGTTTGGCAGAGTGTATGGTCCTTTTTTGCACTGGTGCACTGAAAACAAAATTCAATATGTCATCATCGTATTGTGCACAGCTTTAACACATAGGGCTATGAACAGGATATCATAAAGCAGCAGTTATACTGCTAGTATATTTACATCTTTGTGGGTGAGACTTATTAACTGAATTCTAATGCATTACATCTCTGTTTTTATGACATGCATTGAAAATGCTTACAGAATGGTTTTAGGCTGACAAGTTAAAAGAAAGGTTGTAAAAAAATATGAGCTGTCTAAATTAAAAGCCCACGCTGCTCCTGTTACTATAATAAAAAAAATAAGCAATTAGCATCCTTTCATAATCAGGTTAAATCATCCGCTATTCTTTTGGACAGACTCACAAAGAACCCTATTGTTATTATACTCAAGAATGAATATAAGAGCAAGTGTTTGGGAAAAAGCAGTTGTAGTTTTTGTGCCATAAGGCAATCAATACCAGGGTCAGAAAAGTTGACCTTTCTCAGGAGGTCATGCCAGGGAGTCCATTTTTGATTAGTGTATACTGTAACCTGACCACAGCAAAACAGAGCAGTTACTTGAGTCCTGTGTTCATAGACTTAGCTTAGGTACCATTATGTCATGAAAATGCTAAGTAATAACAAAATAAGGAAAACCCTAGGCTGAGAACAGTGCTCTGACATTATTGTTCCATCTGCCCAGGGACTGGTACCCCAGATTTAATGCCTTTAAGAGGTTGTAAGCTAGGTTGATTTAAGCCATTTATCTATATACACCCTTGAGACATTCCTTTTTCAGAAAAGCTAGTTTGTGTCTGTGTAGATCCTTAAAGTGTATTTCTACTTTTGCAGACAAATTCGAAAAAACCCCACTATACAGTATGCTTGTTATGTGTTCCCATTTGGCCAGAATGCCTACAAATAATTAAAACAGATATTTATTACCTTTCTAGGTGTTTGTTTGGAGCAGGCCTTTGGCAGGCTACAAGCTACTTTGAATAATCCGAAAGTAATCCCCTCTGACAAAGAGGGAAACACTGAGTTTCCCTGCATTAACATACAATGCAAAAGACCAGCTTCTTGACTGTTAACCCTTTATTTTGACAGACAGTGTTCATCTAGTTTACAACTGATATCCAGGCCTGAATCGAAGGCATCAGCTATCATGACTACTAAGCATTGTCAACCTTAAAAGTAGTTTGGACCCTACCCATCCAGTGCTGGTAGGGGCCAATACAGAGGTGAGTGGGGATATGGAGGTGCAGACACCAGAACAAGGTAGATGTGTAAAAGTTAGATGGGGAAGAGGGAAAAGCAATAAAGAGGCCAGTCTTGAAATGACACATCCCAAGAAATATGCTTGGTTGCATGATGTTGGGAATCCAGCGAATTCACTGTCGGCACCAAGTCCAATGTTTCCATCAGCTCTCGGCTGCTGCCCCTGTCATTGCCTACAAGGAAAACTGCCTGTGAAGTCTTACAGCTTTACAGCCGGTTCCCTACTGCGGATGTGAATAGAACAGAAATGGAGGTGAGGCAGGGCACATCGCTAGATCAGAATCAGGCTCGGGTAATTATAAGGGGAAGCTGGGGAAACACATGCAGCAGAGAAGATTTTTCTATCTTAAGGCATAGACTGTATTAAAGTGGTTGTAAAGGCTGAAGTTCTTTTACCTTCATGCATTCTATTCATGGAGGTAAAAAACCTTCAATGTGCAGCTCCCCCCCACGGCCCCCCTTATAATTACCAATCTCGATCCAGCAATGTGCACGCAACCTGAGGCTCTCCCAGGTCTCTTCCTCCTGATTAGGTGAGAAGCAGCAGCCAAAGCCATAGGCTCCTGCTGCTGTCAATCACAGCCAGTGAGGCGGGAGCATGCACGAGTGCCCGCACAGAATGGGGGTAACTCGGTAAGGTGGAAGAGCCCAGAGCGCCGGCAGGGTTTGGAGCTGCTCTGTGCAAAACCACAGCACAGAGCAGCAGGTTAGTATGACATTTTTGTAAAAAAAAAAAAAAAATTCTTTACAACCACTTTAAATTTGCTTGAAAAACCAACCTAGCCTTTCCCTTTTTTTGGAGGTGATTTAATAGTGTTCTTTCTAGCTGAGTTTTTGTCTTGTTTGGTGTCAATCATTGTTGTAAACTGTCACTTTACATTTTTTGGTTTTACTTTATTCACTGTTTCACTTGTATTCATGTTTTCCAGCCAAATTATAGGTCCTGGAAAGTCAAAAGGAGATTCTATAACCATAAGAAGCAATTTAAAGCCTATTACTCCCTTAAAAACATTTAATCAATTTTAATTTCACCTTTCCTGTGGATGCCAATGCATTTATTAAAAATGGCGGCTTTTATTTCTAAATCTATGCAGGGTTCATACATTTCAATTTGCCCCTCCTCATGCTGCTCTGGTAACAGGTATTTAGTTCCGTCAATGTACACTGTATCAGTCAGACCTGAAAATGAATAGAACTACCTTAGCGAACCAATTCTAATTAGTGAAATCATTCCACTAGTAGATGCCAGACACTATGATAATAAAAAAAGCAATTTGAGTCTAAGGCCTCATACACACGAGCAGACAGATTTGTTCTGTCTGCTGGGATTTTGGTTTGCTCGCGTGTACACACGAGCAAATCAAAATCCCCGCCAGCAGAGAGCGCGCTGACGTGTCGGTGACGTGGCGGTGACGTTGACACCACCACGTCACCACACCAGGAAGTAAAACACTTCCGCGCATGCGCCGAATCCATTCGGCGGCGGTGCGGGACGACATGTCTGCTGGTAAGTGTACTAACCAGCAGACATGTCGGGCGGACGGATTCCCACCCGATAGATTTCAAAGCATGCTTTGAAATCTGTCGGGTGGCCAAATCCGTCGGCTCGGCCGTACACACGATCGAATCTGTCTGCTGAAACGGTCCAGCGGACCGTTTCCAGCGGACAGATTTGATCGTGTGTACGAGGCCTAAGGGATATGCAAATATTTTTGGGCGAACATTGAAATAGCTTGTTCTCTTTATTAATAGCTGAAAAAGGAAGAAGTATGTTTATTTGTATACTCTGAGTCTCCACTAATGCACAAGCTTTACAAACTTTAACCCTTAAAAGGTCATAGGTGAGATTTAAAAATGTCTACAGGTAACCAGTTACAGAGGAGGTCTAGTGCTAGAATTATTTCTCTCACTCTAACGATCGCGGCAATATCTCACATGTGTGGACGGAACTTATGTATGAGTTCGCTTCTGCGCCCAAGCTCGCGGGATGGGGCGGCTTAAAAAATGTTTTTCTTATTTATTTTACTTAAAATTGGGTCACCTTTATTTCTATTATAAGGAATGTAAACATCCCTTGTAATAGAAAAAAAGCATGACAGGACCTCTTAAATATGAGATCTGGGGTCAAAATTACCTCAAATCTAACATTTACACTCTAATGCAAGAAAGAAAAAAAAATGTTACCAAAAAAAAATTCCCCTTTAAGACCATTGGGCGGAGGTGATGTTTGATGTCGCTTCTACCATCCAATGGTGTGGAGCCAAGTGGGGGTCATCTTTACCTCACTCGGCATCCAGCCTGTGAAGGGAGAGGACCCAGAACGCAGTGGGCCCATGCCCGCCCACCAATAAAAGTGTTTTTGCTGCGAATCCGCCACAGAGACCACATTTATCTGAAAGCAGAACGCCCGCTGTTGTAGAGAATACTGGGGTTATGACAGCTAGCTGCTGCCATAACCCTGGTATTCCACTTAAAACAGCCAACGTACAACTGTGGCGGGCGGTCCGTAAGTAGTTAAAGGAAGACTCATTCCATTTGCACCACATACAGTGCTTTTTAAAGAAATTATGGACTGATTGGAGTGAATGCTGAAGTGTTGTGTTTCTAAAAAATATTTGTGCATGTACACTTTGCTTTCTCTAAAGCCCTGTACACACGATCGGATATCTGATGGAATCTAATCTGATGGATATTTGGATATCCGATGAAGTTGACTTTGATCATTCTTTCCTACACACCATCAGTCAAAAATCCGATCGTGTCCAAACGCGTTGACGTACAACACTACAACGAGCCGAAAAAAAATGAAGTTCAATGCTTCCAAGCATGCGTCGACTTGAATTTGAGCATGTGTGAATTTTTGACCGATCTGATTTTTCTATCGGTTTTTTATTCATAGGAAAAATTTTAACTATGTTCTATTTTTTACACCGATGGAAATAAAACCGATGGGGCCCACACACGATTGGTTTGTCCGATGAAAACAGTCCATCGGTCGTTTTCAGCGGACAAACCGATCGTATGGTATAAAACTTACTAAAAAATACTATACGATCTATGGTATTTCTTCAAATGTAGCAGCTTGCTTTACTTGCATGAATTTCTATTAGAAATAAATAAAATAGATATACAGTACACTATACACTCAAGGTTACACTCCAACTTATATCTGCTAGTTGGACATATGTCACAAGGATCATCCAGGTGGTGGGTTTAGCAGTAGCAATTGCAATAACTGTGCCATGTCAAACTGCTCATGTTTCGTGGTAGTCCAAAACAATAGCTAACCTGTCATATGCTACAGAGAAGTTAGAAAGCGTCAGGGCTTTTTTTCTGGGGGAACTTGGTGGAACTCAGTTCCACCACCTTTGGCTCAGACCCTTTGGTGCCTGCTCACCACAATCACTTGTGAACACAGAAGTCTGGTTTCTGTGTTTACAAGTGACTGCTTTGTAACCCCCTGAACTCTGCACACTGTATGTAATGCAATTCTGGTATTTAATGCCCCTTTAAGACCCTTCTACTGTTTGTGAAATCTGAACGTGTCGTGGTTGAGTTCCTGCACCTATTTTCTGAGAAAAAAAGCTCTGGAAAGCGTACATATGATATCATGAGATTGATTTCTTTGACTGTTGGTCTGGATATCAGATGTTAAGGTCAAGCATTTTAAGATGCTGCAAACCTGTAAAAGCAATCCAATCTATTGTATTGTTTTGGGATATAAGGTATGCACAAAAAGTATAACTGGGAATTTTTGTGCCCTGTGAACAGAAATAATAATAAAAAAATAAAAATACAAGGCCCTATGAAAAACAAAATAACCACATTTATGAATACAAATGGTATTACCTAGTAAACTGGAAGACATAGCATTATACTTCAGAATATGAAAAGAGCAAACAGTACAACTAATAAAAAATGTGGATGGGAGATAAACTTTAAAACAATATCTCTCTTCTTCCATGCACTATACAGTGTTGCATAACTAGAACCTTTAGTGCTCCTGTGCAAGAAACCATTTTTTTTTATTTTTTTTTTATATATCATTTTTTTCCCCATTGGTGAGATATCAGGGGTCTAAACAGACCTCTGATGTTGAGATAAAGAAGGACACAGCCCTTAATCTCCTTCTCTGCACCCTTAGAAGCACAGAATGAATGGACATACCTTCATGTACATTCACATAGGAAACACAGTGTACTCTGTTTCAGTTATGAATGGACAGAGTCAGTGATCAGTGCAGATCACTGACTCTCCATTCAGAAAAGGAAGGGTCCAGTAAATGATACATTTACCGCCCCTTTCCCCACTTTCTGTCCTTACAGATGGAAAGGGCCCAGGGAAGAGCACAGGGGGACTGAGGAGCACACGGGAGACAGCAGAAAGAAGCTGGATAGGAGAAGCCGCTGCATATAGAGAAATCAATTTCTCAATTTTCAATCATTCAGCAGCTGCAGGAGTAAAATGGAGAGATTGATTCCTCTATATGCAACTGTCCCCACTGCTCCTCCTATCCAGGCATACAGGGGGACACACGGGCCCCCTGTAGCATGGAGCTGGGTCGCAATTATGACCCCTGCAACCCCTGTAGGTACGCCCCTGACAATGCTATTTAGGCATTCTTGATTATAGAGAGATTAGTCACAGAAAAGTTGCTTGTAATAATGCAGAAACTCAAAGTCCAAGCTATTTGAATCAAACAGTTTGATGCCGCATAAACTTTTTGAACAATTAATAACAGCGTGTTAAGAGAAAAAATACAATGCCTTAACTAAATAGAATTAAAGTGGTTGTAAAGGCAATTTTTTTAAATTAAATTAAAAAAAAATGCTAAACGTACCTGCTCTGTGCAATAGTATTGTACAGAGTGGTCCCTTACCTCTTCCTCTAGAGTCCCCTCTCAAGAATGAGTGTAAGCTTAAAGTGGTCGTAAACCCTTCCAAACCACTTTTCACTACAGATAAGCCTATAATAAGGCTTATCTGTGGACACTGAGGATATCTCCTAAACATCCACTGGACAGCATGGGCTGACGTCATCGGTAAATGCGCACTGAAGAAACATCATGTTCCTGCCATTGCTTAAGCTGATGTGCCGTGACCAGAAGTTCCCACACATGTGTGCCGGAATGACGTAATTGTGGCTCCGGCCAACCATTGCGCCAGAGCCCGGAAGTAACATTCCAGAGGCATGTCGCTGGCCACAGCAATGTACAGGGACTGCTGCACCAGCTTGGATCTAAGGTAAGTAACTAGCTAATGATGCCTTTGTCTTGCAGTTTTTATTTTTTTTGGGTGGGTTTATAACCAATTTAACATTAAAGTAAAAATAGCAACCTAACATAGAAACAATCCTAACAACATTTTCCTGAAGTATTTAACTGCAAACTTATAGAAGCATGACTTATCAACTGGGAAACAGCTGGGGGCCCTTACATTTTTTTTTTTTTTTATATCTGTAAAAGCCAATTGAACCTTCCAATTGTATTACTGTGATGCAGTCAGGTAGCATACACAGTGATAAATATGCAATCAACACACTGCAAAGCTGGACCCCGCTTAAAGTGGAACTGTACTCACCGTGGCTCCAGCAATGCAGTGTCCCAGAGCACCATGAAGATATCAGTGGCTGGGTTCAGGGTATTGATCGCCAGCCACTGTCATTGCCTTGGGATCTCAATGGTTCACCCATGCTTTATGTTTTTCATAAAGTTCCACTTTAACACTTTCTGGATGTCCAGTGGCCCAACATGCTCCCTTCCCCAGCAAAGCTAGTGAGACCTGGAAGAGAGGGGAGAGAAGAGCTATAGATGTACATAGCGCTGAATCAAATGAAGGGCTCAGGTAAGTAAAAAGGGGGGCCCTTATTAATGCAAGGAATGCATTAAGGTAAACATGTGTAGGTTTTAGAACCACTTTAAAGACCTCTAAGGCCATGTACACACGATCAGACCGGTCCGATGAAACTGGTCCGACGGACCGTTTTCATCGGACCAGGCTGAAGTGGTCTGATGGTCTGATGTGTGTACATACCATCGGGCCAAAAATCCGATCAGACCAGAACGCGGTGACGTAGAACACAATGACGTGCTGAAAAAAATGAAGTTCAATGCTTCCAAGCACGCGTCGACTTGATTCTGAGCATTGGTCCTATGCTTTTGTGTACTAACCATCGAATCTGTCCGACGAACAGGTGTCCGTCGGACAGATTTTAAAGCAAGTTTAAAAACTTTGGTCCGACGGACGCGGCCTTAAAGGGCCACTGGAATTGGGAAGGGGTTAAAAACAAAAATGTAAAGATATACTGTATCATCATATGAGTATAGTTATAAAAGACTCTGTCAAATCAGACAGCGAGTCTTTCATTGCATTTCACCCTTCTGGTATTCACCCACAATTGCCTCTTCCCTCCAAGAAACAACCAGCCTGGCACCACAGGCTTGCCAGCTGGTATCGTAATGGTAGAGGGGCAGGGAGCATGCAGCTCCCTGCCCTGGTTTGTAGCCCACATCCTGCCATGTTGATTCCATCCCAAAAGAACTGATGCCTGATTCTGATTGGCATTGAGCGCTGTTACCAGAAAGGGTGAGGGTTTATGTACCTCACCCAGTAAGCTTTAGGGGTCCATGAGTTCTAATCAGTTCACTTTTCATGATGAACAGTGGGTAAAATAAAGCACCACAAACAAAGGAAAATTATTTTATTTTTGTTAATTTTTTGTACCGATACTTGCCTTTCAAACTACAGTGATATCTAAAATTTACTGCCTCTCTTGCCTGTTCTTCTCTAGCACCAGAAGAGAGGGAGTAAAGACTCAATTCTTCTCACTTCTCAATCTCTGGTGCACTTGACATGTGGATTTTGACCAGCATTCTGGTGATGACAATATACAAAGAAAAAGATCCGCTGCTCCAGGTGTATGATGAGAACCTGAGGTGGAATGCCTCGTAGAGTGCCAGCCCCGACACTACCTCCGTGGGAAACTTGTAAGTAAAGAAAAGGCTGCACATCCAGGAATTCCAATTTCCTTTTATTGTTCAAAGTGATAACACCAAAGACACCAACACGAGGTCACGTAAACGCGTTTCACACATACCTCTTGTGCTTAATTTTTACCAGTAATGATTAAGCACAAGACGTGAAACGAGTCTATGTGATCTTGTGTTGGTGTCATTGGTGTTATAACAGGCAATTGGAATTCCTTGATGTGCAGCCATTTCTTTTCTTACACATTCTGGAGATGACAATGATGATTTTTGGTATGACAAAGGGACCTTCTAATCTAATTAGGAGATTATAATTGTTATTTTTTTTGCATTTATGTACACTAAATATTTTTTGTTACCGTTCTTACTATTGACACTGATGGGTAGACATCTGATCTGAAGTGAGCCTCCTGCTTTACCTTTTTTCCCATTTTAACAACACTAATTACAAAGCCAACTGGTCATAATTATTTTTATTACAATATATTATTGTTGCAGACACAAGCCAGAAAATTTGCAAAGCTGAGCACATTTTCTTACAATCTGCTTATTTTTTCTTAATATTCTAACTTCTGTCATTAAATATCCAGATAAGAAAGCACAAGGCAGTTAATTGCAGTCTAATGGAACTGGCGAGCTGCCATTTGCAGACGAAGAGATAAAATCTAGGGGAAGACTGCATAATTAAGATGTTATTTATTACTGCATGCCATCTATGCCCGCATCTCCTTCCCTTGTTGCAAATTCCATGGACCAGCAGTAGGAGGCCGGGCGTAAACTGATCCAGAACACAGAGCTGCTTTATGTTACTTGCCTTTAGAAGCTGACATATGAGACAAGGTACTGACTGGATATATGTTTTCTCATTTTGATAACCATTAAATAATAAATCACTCCAAATACTGTTTTCGTTTTTTGATCAGTAGCACAAGGTATTGTTCACAGTGCTGAAACTGGTAACATCCAATCAGCACAGCAATCAGAATGAAGACAAAGAAAAATGGATAGCCGCACTCCAAAACCTGATGGGTGGTCTTTTATTCAATAGACAGCATGTACAAAAATAGGGTCACAGCAGTAGAAACAAGGAACAGCCGACGCGTTTCGCACTGGATCAGTGCTTATTCATGGCTTCACCTTTAACTGTTATGTTCTAAATTGCGATAGGAGTAAATATGATTGATTCCATTGAGACACAGTATATACTGCATAATTTAACATCTCCCCAAACCTTAAAATCAAATTTCTAATATACTAGCTTTTATGCATTTTGTAAATAATTATTTTTGCGATTCTGTTTTTGATAATATGTGTATTAAACATATAAACTAATAAATAAACATATCAGGTTTTATTTTCAATTGATTGGTTGTATAATCGTGTTATAATAAAGGCCAATGTTTTTTATTTATTTGTTTGTGCTATACCTTTGTAAAAGGCCTTTTCCCTTGTTTTCTGGGGCTAACTTCCAAAATGCGATTCATGGTGCCCACAAACATTGAACCGTTGTCACAATGGGGTTGATTTACCAGTGCAAATTTGGTAAAGCGCTGCAAAGAAACCAATTCGCTTCCAGGTTTTTTTTTTATTGTCAAAGCTTAATTGAACAAGTTGAAGTTAAAATCTGATTGGCTACCATGCACAGCGGCAACAGATTTTGCACTCTTCAGTTTTAGTAAATTAACCCCAAAAGTAAACTTGTGGCAGTCCTGGGCAAATTATCCAATTTTCAGAGAGTATTCAAATAACCTAGGGCAATGATGGCAAACCTTGGCATCCCTGATGTTTTGGAACTACATTTCCCATGATGCTAATGCACTCTGCAGTGTAGTTGAGCATCATGGGAAATAGTGTTTCAAAACATCTGGGGTGCCAAGGTTCGCTATCACTGCCCTAGGGAATCGGGAAGGAGATTTTTTTTTCTATTGGTTGGAGCAAATTGGACAATGCTTTACAAGGTTTTTTTTGCCTTCCTCTAGAATAGAGGTTGATTTAAAGTTCTACTACTGTGCTGAAAAAAAAACTGAAGAGCTCAGGAGGAGCTGCTGTACTAACTATGCAATGTTAGTACAGCAATCTTCCCTGCTGAGCTATTGTGTTCTGGCAGGGGGACTGCCCGGGTTATTTGGTGGAGGAGAGGAATATGGTGTGGGGTTGTTTTTCAGGGGTTGGGCTTGAACCCTTAGTTCCAGTGAAGGGAACTCTTAAGTCATCCGCATACCAAGACATTTTGGACAATTTCATGCTCCCAACTACGTGGGAACAGTTTGGGGATAGCCCCTTCCTGTTCCAAAATGACTGCACATCAGTGTACAAAGCAAGGTCCATAAAGACATGGATAAGCGATTTTGAGGTGGAGGACTGACCTCAACCCAATAGAACACCTCTGGGATAAATTAGAGCAGAGACTACGAACAAGGCCTTCTTGTACAACATCAGTGCCTGACCTCACAAATGTGCTTCTGGAAGAATGGTCAAACATTCCCATAGACACACTCCTAAACCTTGTGGACAGCCTTCCCAGAAGGGTTGAAGTTGTTATAGCTGCAAAGGGTGGGCCATCTCAATATTGAACCATACAAACTAAACTAGGACTGCGATGCTATTAAAGTTTGTGTGCATGTACAGGTGTCCCAATACTTTTGACACAATACTTTAGCCAATCAAAAACTGTAATGAATAGTGCAGCAAGCTTATGGTACACAACAAGAGTTGGCAGTCATGTAGTAATGTCAGGGACATGCTGGCCATGGCGCAACAGCTGCCCAAAGGCAGGACTCCCCAATAAGGTTGGTGCCAAAATACCATACAGTATATAAGTGTAGCATATGCACTGGTACTTTGCTGTCTGATCTGCAGCTGTACATGTGAACCTGAAACCTGATCCTACTGATTCCTGTGTTTGACCCGGCTTGCCTTTGACTCCGTTGTACCTCTTTTATCCCGACCTTTGCCTGTATCTGGACTTTTGCCTTGCTTCTTGCATTATCTTCCTTAACTTACATTGCCGATCTCTGCCTGCATCCTGACCGTTTTCTGCCAACTCAGGTTGGCCTGACCACTCTTCTTGTACCTCCTACTTCCTGCCAGCTTCAGCCCAGCACCTGCTGATCTACTTACGTTTGCTGTCTGGCTTCCTGGTCTTCCCTGGTGCCATACCCTGCACAAGGAAGGAAGTGAGGGAACCCTTACAGCACCGTGCTCTCGAGGCCACTGTTGCAACATCAGTGGTCCCTTATCTGTGGTTGTATGAGAGGCCTTTGTTTGCTTATCAGGAAGAACACAAGGACCTTCATTGAAGTATTTTAACATCACTCCTAATTATCCGTTTAATATATTGTTTTTTAGTTAAACTTGTTGAACACACTATATGCTTTTGGTGGGCAAATTCACATTTTTCCCCCAGTCTCTATTATTTCAGGTTCATAAATTTACTGCAACTCTAAAGCCATGTACACGCAATCGGACCAAACCGATAAAAATGGTCCGACTGACTGTTTTCATCGGTTCACAGACTGATGGCCTGATGGTCTGATGTGCGTACACACCATCAGTTCAAAATCCGATCGGACCAGAACGCGGTGACGTAGAACACAATGACGTGCTGAAAAAATGAAGTTCAATGCTTCCAAGCATGCGTCGACTTGATTCTGAGCATGTGCGGGTTTTCGGTCCGATGCTCTTGCGTACTAACCATCAGTTTGGCCCGATGGTCAAGCGTCCATCGGTCCGATTTTAAAGCAATTTTTCAAACTTCGGTCCGATGGACGGCGGTCCGATGGGCCGTACACACGATTGGTTTGGCCCCGTGAAACTGGCCTTAAGGCCAGTTTCATCAGACAAAACCGATCGTGTGTACGCGGCCTTAAAGTGATTGTAAAGGCAGATATACTGTCACAGAAACGTCCCACACTCCGCTTCAGTGACTCCATCAGTAAATTGCTTCTTAAGCTCTAGAACACGAGACCAATGGATCTGGCTATAGTAACCCCAAGTACCAGGCGACACCAGTTTTGAAGTACACCAGAAATAGAACTCTTTATTAGAACAAGAATACAGTCTTATATACACTTGAGGAGGAGGTTTCCCCCCTCCTGATCATATTACCCTAACATAACAACTATAACCAGAAACATAAATTAACATGAGCTAATTAACTAATCATTTAACTAGCCCCCTAATACTTACCTAAGCCCCATCTAGATCCAGTAATGTTAAATGAGAGACTAAGCTATCCAGGACTCTTCCTTCTTTTTGGCTGAGACAGCAGTGAAATGCCATTGGCTCCCACTACTGTCAACCAAAGTCAATGAGTGAGCCAATGAGGAGAGAGAGGGGGCTGCAGCTCCATGTCTGGATGGACACAGGGAGCTGCGGCTTGGCTTGGGTGCCCCCATAGCAAGCTGCTTACTGTGGGGGACACTCAACAGGAGGAAGGGGCCAGGAGCGCCAAGGAGGGACCCAAGAAGAGGAGGGTCTGGGCTGCTCTGTGCAAAAGCACTGCACAAAGCAGGTAAGTATGACATGTTTATTATTTTTAACAAAATAAAAAGGGAGACTTATGTATCACTTTAACAATAAACATAGCATATAGAATTTTCATTGAGATTCTTATTCTAAAGAACTACCATAGTAAAGAGCTAACCTTTTTTTACATACCAAAGAGTAAGAATTTACTGGCACTCTTCATCAAATAATTACTAAACATAAAATAAATGCAGTTTAGAGACAATGATGGGCCTTTAACACATACTGCATACACCAAATCCTCAATTAATTATTCTTCATATGTATTAATATTAAATACCAACTACCAATTAATCAAATGACTAATAATGTATTGCAAGGTACTATGCAGTAATTTGTCCATACTGAACCTCTGTCGCATAGTCCAACATATGTATGTCAAATTTATTGCTATCGTTGGTAAAGTGCAATTATGTCTCAAACATTATTCCCTATGAATGCATTAGTTTCAACTGTGAATCCAAATAGTTATTGTTTCTCATAAATCAATATGAACTTCAATTAGCTTGGGCACAGGCATTATATAGCTCCACACCATAACAGCTTATTTTCAAATCAACAGTTTTATTGTTATTAATGGTAATTTCCACATATAACTGGAAGTGAATCTACCAGTAAAATCTCGCTTGTGCTATCTTCATGTTCATGGTAGACCCTACACCTCTTACTTTTGGCATACTAGATTTTCCTCTGGTATGGAGTGTGCAAATGCTGAAGTCCGGTATTACAAAGAATGCCGATCACTATCTGTAGAATGAACACCTTACCAATAGTATCCTCATTTTAGCAGAATGAAGTGAAATCAATAAGAGAATATACTTTCTTTGAGCTTCACTGATACCACAGGTTGCAGAACAAGAGAGGTCAGGACAACTACATGTTTACGCTATTCTGCAGTGATGTATTTGGCCTATTACCCTCACTATAACACAATGCAGATCAATGAGTGGGGTCACTTGCTGCCTCCAATGTGCAAGTGTGAAGAAACTCTCCTGATAAGAGGAGCAGAGGTGAGTTATCAATGGGACAATCCTTTACTGTAGGGAATTAATAGGTTGCCTTGATGAAGAGGTCATTATGTAGCTATGAAATATCCAATTTGTTTATTATGAAATGTTCCATTTTTGTATCCAACTTTCATGAGAAATGTTGGAGTGCTGGTGATATCAATACACTTCAGCAAGGCATACCACCTTTATTTTATCCTATGGTTTCTGCATCTATTATTCTAACTATGTTATGTCTCAGTTTGGAGTATGTCAAGTCTCTTCAATCTCATGTTAACTGCTGGTCAACCCCACACTAAACAGTATAAATAAATAAACAGAAATATACAAGAGTAGGGATGAGCCTGGAATTGTGTCATACTTGATTTCTCTAGGAAGTTGTCAATTTCACATTTTGCCAACATTCCAGGGAAATTGCCCTTTGATTTTTGCCTTGTGGCATTGAAATACGAAAAAAAGACAAAAAAATTATAAAAACTGCACAATATGAAGTTTAAATAAGTCGGTACTTCCCACTGCCTAAAGCTCTTTATTATGGCACTTTCACACTGGGACAGGGTAAAGCACTGTTTTTTTTAGCAGCGTTTTACTGTAATTTTAGCTGTGCTTTTTGAGCGCTAGCGGGCGCTTTTAACCCCCACTAGATGCCAAAAAAGGGTTAAAAGCATCCGCAAAGCTTCGGCAGCGCTGGCCATTGATTTAAACAGCAGGGGCGTTTTAAGAGCGGTGTATTCACCGCTCCCGCAATGCCCTAAAGATGCTGCTTGCAGGACTCCTGCAAGCGCACCGCTCCAGTGTGAAAACTCGGCTTTCAGAGAAGGAAGCTCTGGCATCGGGAGGCAGGTGCATAGGAGCATTTTACATTTTATACCACAAATATGAGTGTAATATGTACCATTATCTTAACTACTTTGCACTGGCTACCGCTGGCGATTTAAGGGGTTTGCTTGCTGGGAGGTGAAGCTTATGGCTGTGTTACCGCTGTCACGGCAGTCATATGATCGAAAAATTCCTGATCGCAAACGTCAATCGGGAACTTTCCATGTGCCCCAAGTCACTGTCGGCGCTAATGCACACAAATATGTGGCTGCTTGGCGCCAAGGCCCGGTTGCCGAAAGGCTGTAAATTTGCATGCACTCGTCGCAAAGAGGTTAAAAATACAGTGAAAATACAGTAATACGTTTACCGAATGTATGGACAATAACAGAAATACATATTTTAAGGCATTTCCCAGAAAAAAATCTACCACAAATCATAAAATGCAGGGGCAAAGGACTGTTAATAGTTAAAAAGGTTTGAGATTTTAATTGGACTTTAACCACTTAAGCCCCCCGCATGACTATATACGTCCTCTAGTTGAAGAGGGATATCTCGTAACGGCAGCAGCTGCTGCCACAACCAAGATATCCATCTCTTCAGGCAGCAGTGCTGTAAACAATAATGGTGGTCTCCGCAGCGGATTTGCCGCAAGATCACCGTTATTGGCGGTGAGAGAGGGGCCCCCCTCCTACCACTTTCCCGCACCCTCCGCCGCTTACCGGAGCCGTCGGTAGCATCAAAGGCAATCGTGTCCTTCTCCCTCTGTGGCATGGATACGAGTGAGGGAAAGATGGCCCCTACCCGTCTCTATACCTTAATGGAGATTTTTAAGGGTAAAAGTTTGACGCCATTCCACAAGCGGGCGCATTTTTGAAGCGTGACATGTTGGGTATCAATTTACTCGACGTAATATTTTCTCTCACACAATAAAAAAAATTGGGCTAACTTTACTATTTTTTTATTAAAAAAAGTGCATTTTTTTTAAAAAAAAGTGCACTTGTAAGACCGCTGCGCAAATACGGTGTGACAAAAAGCATTGCAATGACCACCATTTTATTCTCTCAGGTGTTAGAAAAAAAACAATATATAATGTTTGGGGGTTCTAAGTAATTTTTCTAGCATAAACACTTGTTTATAACATGTCTGAAAAACAGGCTCGGGGTTTAAGTGGTTAAATAGCTAGTTAGTGGTAATCAATTAAAGTTGGTAGATCCCGTTCTGTAAAAAAAAAAAAACATGTATATGTTATGTATATTTCCTATAAAGAAACTGATCATGGACAATGGCCATGTGTCTTATTCTGCACATTTAAGCTCATCGGGTAAATGTGCCTACCATAAGATGTGCAGCTCTGTTCATACAGCACACAGTGTGTCATCATATACAAATATTTTCCAAGAAATTATGAACAAAGAAGAGCATTTGCATTTAAGAAAATGAAACCTATCTCTTGAATTTGCATGAGGAACATTCACCTCTATGTAACCTATCCTGTCAATGGCACAGTGCCTCTTTGGAAGGTCTGCAGTTTTCAAAAGGCTGGAGATGACTGCTGACTCAGGATTATATGTTTTTACAAAAAAGCACTTCTCTTTTACCTGATATAATAAATGCTTGGTATGCTGGTATTATTCAGTATAACTAATGGAATTGGGAGAGGTAATACAAACTCTTTATATTGCTGTAATTATCAGATACTTGAATACATAATCAGGCAGGATAGAGGGTAAAATGGACTACAGGAAAAGGCAAATGATAGAAGTAGGACGCCGGTGAGAGACATCTAGATGGTGGAGAGAATGAACTTTCTGAAATGGCCATAGCAACCAGCGAGATTCAAGCTGTATTTTTTTCTGATACAGATTACATAATTAAAACAAGTATGTGTTGTATGATAAAGAGACTTTTTTCATCCCAGGCGTGTTGACTATTAAGAGAATTGTGTGCTAAAAAAAGGTAAAGCAATAGATGTTTGGATTATTTATCTTATAATGAAGGTGCAGAACAAATGGTTTGCAACAGTGATGTTTGAACGCCAATAATCAGAGTTGATTCAATTTTATATTTCCCTGAATATTTGCATGCATCTACAGGTGCATCTCATAAAATTAAACTATCATCAAAAAGTTCATTTATTTCAGTAATTCAATTCAAGGAGTGAAACTCTCATATTTTATATAGATGCGTTACACATAGAGTGATATATTTATTTTATTTTATTTTGATGAATATGGCTTTCAGCTAGTGAAAACCCCTAAATCAGTATCTCAATCTTACAAAAGACCAATGAAAAAAAAGGATTTTTAATACAGAAATGTTGTCTTACTGAAAAGTATGTCCATGTACAGTATAGTATGCACTCAATACTTGGTCGGGGATCCCTTTGCATGAAGAATTAATGCATCAATGTGGCGTGGCATGGAGTTGATCAGTCTGTGGCACTGCTGAGGTGTTATGGAAGCTCCAGTTGCGTTGACAGTGGCTTTCAACTGGTCTACATTGTTGGGTTTGGTGTTTCTCATCTTCTCATCTTCCTCTTGACAATACCTCACAGATTCTCTATGGGGTTTAGGTCAGGTGAGTTTGCTGGCCAATCAAGTACAGCGATACCATCAAGGGCGGACTGACCATTCACACTGCCCGAGGGCCCCATGTCACTAGGGGGCCCCATCAGGGTTGCCAGCCTCAATAAAACCAGGGCCAGTATGTAAAAATCTTCTTTTTTTTTTTTACATCTGTCCCTCAAATGTCCCTTACCGACATCCTTTTGGTGTAAAAATTCCAAGATTATAGCTGCCCTGCCTTTCCAGTACCTTCTCAGTGTGTGTATGTATACTGTGTGTGTGTGTGTGTATGTGTATACAGTGTATGTATACTGTGCATGTATACTGTATGTGTGTGTGTATACAGTACTGTGTGGCCCCATAATCTATTGCCTGGGGGCCCCATAATCTCCTATTGCCCGGGGGCCCTATAATCTCCTATTGCCCAGGGGCGCCATAATCTCCTATTGCCCCGGGGGCCCCATAATCTCCTATTGCCCGAGGGCCCCATAATCTCATATTGCCCAGGGGCCCCATGAGTTGTCAGTCCGCCCCTGGATACCATGATCATTAAATCAGGTATTGGTACTTTTTGGCAGTGTGGCAAGTGCCAAGTCCTGCTGGAAAATGAAATCAACATCTCCATAAAGCTAGTCAGCAGAGGGAAGCATAAAGTGCTCTAGATTTTTTTCTGGTAGAGAGCTGCGCTGAATTTGGACTTGCTAAAACTCAATAAACCAACACCAGCAGATGACATGACTCCCCAAATCATCACTGATTGTGGAAACTTCACACTGGACCTCATGCAACTTGGATTCTTTGCCTCTCCACTCCCGACTCTGGCAACTTGATTTCCAAATGAAAATGTCTTGAAAAAATGGTGAATCAGAAACGGCTTCCTGCCAGTCTCCTGTATGTAGAAACAAACAAAGTGTAGCGCTAATCAAAATAAATGAATAAATAAATAAATACGTGAGAAATTAATAAATATGTAAAAACTTGATAAATAAAGTGCTTAAATATTGATAGTGAACAATGTAAATAGAAATGTCCCCATAAGCACACTATGAAAGTCTATATGCAGGAAATTCAAAACAGGTGCAAAAATGCAAAGACTATCTGGCCAGAAAGGACTTACACTGACGTATCTACTGATACGCCACGTAAGTCCACGGATGCGCCGTCGTATCTATGCGCCTTATTCTTGAAATAAGATACGCTTGAATTTTGGCTTCATCCGACCGACGTAAGTCTCCTACACCGTCGGATCTTGGGCGCATATTTACGCTGGCCGCAAGGGGCGCTTCCATAGATTTATGCTTCGAATATGTAATTGAGCAAGATACGCCAATTCACAAATTTTTTCCCCCCCTTCGCTGTAATCTACGCCGTTTACGTAAGGCGTATGTCCGGCGTAACGTTACCCCTGCTATATGAGGTGCAGGTCATGCAAAGATATGGACGTCGGAACAGCCGTCGAATTTTACGTTGTTTACACAAGTCGTACGAGAATAGGGCTGTGCGTAGGTTTACGTTCAGTGATTCGACGTAACTTAGGAGTTTGTCCCGACGTGATTCTGCGCATGCGTACTGGGATGCGTCCAAGAGCCAACGCATGCGCAGTTTGTTTCTTGAAGCTCAGCCAATCATTTGCATGGGGTCACACTTCATTATAATAATAATAATTTGACTTACGCTGACAACTATACGCTACACCGGCGCAACGTTGAGCGCATATGCTTTGTGAATAGCAGGCTTGCCTCTCAACGTTGCGCCGGCGTAGCGTAAAGAAGATACGCTATGGCGGCATAAAAATGCGCCTCTCTATGTGAATCTCCCCCTCTGTCTTTAGAGTGATCAAACTTCAGTGTTGACAAAGTTCAAAATATGGTGACGACTTCAAACCATGCGGATCTGTGCAAGTGAAGAGGTGATGAAGTGTATGTAAACACGGAAGCGACGTCACAACCCCAAATGTCAGAAATAGGCTTAGTCATGAAAGGGTTATACTTTTTTTTTTAACACACTGTGAACGGAGCAAAACAGTGTTACTATAGTAACAATGTACTGCTCTGGGGAAGTGATCAGAATTTTTGTTTTCGTTTTTTACACATTACATTTCACTGTTATAAGCAAAAAAAATTACTGAATAAAAACAATTTATTCAGTGTTTCCTATTGTAGTTAGCTGTGATTGGCTACAGCTATTCACATGGTACAGATGGGCAGGGATTGGTCTTGCCTGTGCCATGTGATCACTGTGACCATTTACAGAGATCAATACAATTGTACACAATGAATGGCCTGAATGGAAGCCATCCATTGTGTACAATTGTCATGTGATCTGCTGTGATTGATCACAGCGATCACATGGCACCAACGGCAGCTGTTACACTTATCAGTCATCCGCTGTGTCTGGTGGACAGGATGCGTCACAGCGTGGCCTGTGGGGCACGTGCAAAGCACGTTCCAGGAGGATGTCATATAATGTTCACCTGGTCAGCGAATGTACCGCCTTTCTATAGGCTGGGCGGAAACTGGTTAAGCAAGTTTAGTTATTCAAGCTTTACATATACAATCAAAGGCTTTTTCACACTTCATTGTCCTTAGTTTTTATCCTTATATCATATTTCATATGTCTTCCTTAAAATAATTAAATATAGACTTACAGTCTGGAAAGACATACTGTCCTACATAGTGTAAAGTTGTGTAAAGTTGTGAGGTTTTACATGGTTTTTATTCAGATGTAGATATAGGCCAACACACATAGCAATATTACAAACCTGGTGCAATCATTTGTTGGTAATGACATTACAGTGGGACAGAACTCAAGAAGTGAAGATTTGCTATGTTTTAGGGAACATATAATGCTGTCCATGATCGTGATACTTTTTTATTTGCACTAACATACAATTTTTCAAGGCAAACTTTTGGGATATGTCCCTTTCTTCAAGGTCCCAGCAGTACTGAGTCACAAAAGTTTTAGCAGAATGTTAAAAAACCTCTGAGGGACACATAGAAATCTTAATCAAGCCTAAGCAGTACCCTGAGAAATGAATCTTCTGTCCCAAATTCCTCCTGACAATTAGCAGTTCACTGTGCTTAAGCACCCAGGTTCTGCAGCTCTGACACCTGTAGAAGTTACTACTGTGCTGCTTTCTTTTCACTTTGCTGGAGGGAAAGCTGTACCTGAAGACTTGTAGTGCAAAGATCTCCCTGCTTCTTCTTCTATTCATTCTGTGGCTCTTTACTTCCTCCACCTCCCCTGCTGCTTCTTAAAAACTCAGTCAGTGGGTCACCAGTCATCAGAGGGACAGCCAAGACACAAGGAAGCAAAGCCTGACTCTTCCACTAAGATAACCATCTTCACTTCAGAGCAGACCAAGGTATGGTAATTCAGTAATGGGGTAAAGATCTGATGCAGTGGACCTATAAGTAATACTAGTGGCTAGCCCTATTGCCCTATGTCTGCCTTTTTTGGGAACAGTTTCCATAGTTCAGATACTCTTTATCTACTTAAGCCCTGGACCATTTGGCTGCCCAAAGATCAGTCAGCTGGTCACCAGTCATCAGGGGAACAGCCAAGATAGAGCAGACCAAGTTATGGTAAGTCAGTAACGGGGTAAAGATCTGCTGCAGTGGACTTATGAGCAAAACTAGTAGCTAGCCCTATGCCTTCTGTCTACCTTTTTTTTTGGGAACAGTTTCTATTGTTTTTTTATTCAGATCCTCTTTATCCACTTCACCATTTGGCTGCCCAAAGACCAGAGCACTTTTTGAGATTTGGCACTGTGTCGCTTTAACTGACAATTGCGCGGTGGTGCGATGTGCCTCCCAAACAAAATTGGCGTCCTTTTTTTCCCAGAAATAGAACTGTCTTTTGGTGGTATGTGATCACCTCTGAGGTTTTTATTTTTTGCGCTAAAAAAAATATAGTGCGACAATTTTTGAAAAAAATAAAATAAATTTTACCCAAAAATATATCTAAAAAAACAAAATTTTTCCTCAGTTTAGGCCAATACTTATTCATGATACGGGTCCCGCGGGCACGATTACGGAGCTTGCGGCAGCGGCGGCAAATTCAAAGGGATATGTACGTAGATTTGCCTGTCCGTGTCATTCTGCTGACGTAAATGTTCGTGCGGTGGTCCTTAAGTGGTTATAGACACACTCTGAAGTATAAATGTATTTCTTATAACTGTATCATGAACATAGGTTGAGATAGATGGACCTGTATCTTTATTCAACCTTCCCAACTAGAACTATGTAACTGTGGTTGCTTTCTCTTGCAGCATGTTGCCAATATGATCGTGTTGATACTGTAAACTGCATACATTTCATAATCAAACTATATGGTCAAATAATTTTCTTCGTAATATTTATGCCTCGAAAGGTTTCGCTGTAAGGTAACTAGCAACTACAAAGTAACAGATTTTTTTCCCTGGCCATGTTTCAGCTCAGCCCGGAGAAGGTCTGGAACTGAGGAGTAAGATGAAAGGCAACATGAGGCAGAATTTTTTACTGCTAATGTAATATTTATTGTTACAATTTTTCCCCATACAAAAGAAGTCGCTACTCCAAGTACAAATTCAAAGAAAATGCTGCAAGGGATATTTTATTATTCATGCCATTTCATCATTTATTTATGAATCCAGCATAATCCAACATATCTGACAAAATTAGATAACGCTTTTTTCCGGGAGAACAGTGCATTGCAAGAAGCAGGTATGTCTTTTTAAAACGGATGTTTGTTAATATGTATTATTTATGGTAATTTATGACAGCTATAGCAACATGAAATAAAATGGTAAATTGATCTATACCCTAGAGTGTAACCTCATTACCCATAGGCTTCCATCTGTGATCATGTACAGTACATCGCATCATACATACATATCAGCTTATTTGATAATGCAATGCAAACAAAATGTGCAATATCTTGTGGCACCCAAACAGATATCATTTCTTACATAACCCAGCTACAGTAAAGAGAAGCCTTATTAGCTAATATGGATAATTGCACCTAAAAAATAATAACATTGTATTGTTCTTTACACTTTTCTTGCTAAACCATCTATGTCATCATTTGAATAAGGAGGAAACAAAGGCTTCCTGCAAAGAAAACGGGTAACTCTTTCGACTGCATTGAAAATGGAAGTTTGCTAAAAGATCCACAACATCTGGCACACATCCAATTTTTGTTGATTATTTGGTCCATCCATTGTTCTTTGTGGTTCCATCACAACACAACTCTATCCTGCAATGACAAAGGGGCCAGTGATGAAATACACTGAGAATAAAGTGAAGGCCAACATCCAACAATTCCAAAAGCGGTTGAACATCCTTTAGAAAACTTGAATGTATTTTTCTTGTTAAAAAAAAAAAGAAGACTTGAATCTTAAACAAAGCAGAGATTAGTGGTATGGCAGTGCTATAGGTATTGTAGGTATTAATTGCAGGGAAGCCTGCATTTCATTTTTTATCATAGTGACAGAATTCCTTAAAAGCAAACCTGAGCAATTCAAACTGAGCATATCATGTAAAAATTGCAACAAAATGTTACTTTAAAGCCCAACTTTGGGCTCTGTGTTCTCCCACCCCATTGGTCACCTTTACCCCTTGAGGTCCCCCCAGTGTTATTAAATACTTTTGATTATTTTTATTTACCTTGTTTGATGTCTTCTGACTAGTCATGTGACATGATGGGTCTTCTCCTTCATCAGCCCTCTCACAACAGTGAACAATGCTAGATAATGCATAGTGGCACTGATGTCCACGTTACACTCTGTGTCAGTACCATGTGAGTGCAGAATGCCATGCTCAGAGGCAAGGTCATGACATCCTTCACTCACAGTATTTTCTCAGTACTCCAGGTTGAGTGACAGTGAGCATATTGTGCCACAGTTGTCCATTTGCTGCTTTGAGTATTGTCACAATTGCCTGTTTTTCATATGTATTTTTATGATTTCCCATTTGCTGCACACATATGTCACAATTGCCTGTTTCTTGGCTTCATTTTTTCACAATTCCCTATTTGTTGTCTACAGGTATGTATTGTCATGATTGCCTATTTGTTGCATATTGTCAATGTTATATTTATTGCTACTTTTGCCCTACTACGTCAGCAGTGCCACTGGCGAGGTAATGATTATACCGGTACTAGGCAGGGATAACCAAAGCTATTTCCATATTACTCTTCTCAAGAATGCAATACTGAAGAAGTTCATATAGAGCCCAATAAAAAATGGAATTAATTATATCTCAAAGTTTTGCAATACCAATCCTATGACCTTGTTATGACTAATGTTATTTTGTGGCACATGAAAAACTATTTTATGAAGTAGTGAGACAATTCATAAATGCATTAATATGATATAAATAATTGTGTTTACAGTTTTGTATGGAAAAAAAGCATATCCACAATCTATTGCTTAAATGATGAATGATCCTTAGTAAGTCTTATACCTGGAACGGGGAAGATTACAAAGCTTTTCCTCTTTGTTTCCTTTGTATAAACACAGACTTTCCATCCATTAAGGAGAATGTCATAGAACAAGTGAGTATAACACAGTTCTCTTACATCAGAATGGTAAGGGCACAGTGTTCCAGCAATAATTCACAGCCCAACAAACACAAAACACAATGGAAGGATTATGTGAACTGGGTGTTCACTTCACTCTAGACGTTTTCTGTGTTATATCCGATATGTTTCAAATAAAAACACGATTATAAGCCTATTATACATGATTAAGCTTGGAGGATCTATATAGATTTTGGAAGCTATATAGATTTCCATACAGGGCAGAACAAAAGTTGTAGCGGTGGATCGGGGATCACCAGACCACAAATATATATTTTTTTTTACGTTTTCATTTTTGGAGCTGTCCATCCTTCACTGACATGTTCAAAAATCAGAAATTTCCCAAAAGCCTCAGTGACTCCAAGGGGTCTTATTTCAGAGATTGCAACTTTGGTGCTATTACATAGCTTATTTCACTTAATTTTAAACCGTTATCTGTGCTGTTTTTTTTTTTGTGGCTGCACTTTAACTGCACTGAGCCTCTTTATTTATGTGCTTGTATCCCTGCACTTCTCTACAACATCTGTCATCAGCCCACAGTTGGCAAGTTTCAAAGATTTGACATTTCATTCTTGTGCTAAGAATCAGCAGATTGAAGCTCCGCTCCTTCCTGCTAAGCTCTGCCTGTGTGTATAGACATACTATGTCTGTTTCAGAATACTGCAGTTGGCTGCATGCATGTGGTAGTAAAATGGGGGGGGGGGGGGGTTGATTGCATGAATTGGAATTGCTACCACCTGTCAGCAGGAAGAACCATTTATATATCCAACTATACACCTGTGCATTGAAATGTCCAGTGAAATTCCCCTTTTGGATCACAAGATGACAATAGAGGACTATTTGGATTAATAAACAGTGCATGTGCCAAAGTGACCACTATGGGTTTGCATATGTAAGATACCAGTGATTAGAAGGGTCACTTAGAGTTATGCCAGCCTTTCCCAAGTCAGCCTTGTGGAACCTTGCATAGAAAAATTTATTACAAATGGCATTGACAGAAAGCTGCTAGGGGTTCAACATGAGATGTATCTAATGACCAGGCAACGGCAAAAATGTAAACTGAAAGGCTAGTCTATCTCTGAGAGCTTCCCCTTAGTAGGGAATTAGGGTGCAGGACATTGGACAATCCATCTAAAGTTATCTAAAGTCTCGACTCTCTTTCTCCTCACATATCAAATATTCTCTGTTTGCATCTGAAGTATTGTGGCATCACTTGGGACCAGGATGACTGAAGCGTGTATATAAGTGTGTTCAATCCTTCCGAGCATGCGTTGACTTGATTCTGAGCATGCATGGATTTTGAACCGATGGACTTCCACACAGACGATCGTTTTTTTCTATTGTTTTTTTTTTATTATCCATAATCCATAGGAAAAAATTAAAACATGTTCTATTTTTTGGGGGGGAAAAAAAACGTTGGGCCCAAACACGATCGGTTTGTCCGATGAAAACAGTCTGTTTTCATCGGACAAACCGATCGTGTGTACAGGGCTTTAATCTTTTTTTTAGACTATTTCTGATAAAGTGGGAGTGTGAGTGCAAACTCTTGGGGATTTATTGTTCTAATGTTCATAGCGGTATGTGGAAGTGAAGCTGAAGAATCAGCTCAGCTGGCAGTCTCTAAATGAGTAAGAACATGCAAAGGGTTGAGCCATAGCACAGGCCAGAATCCTTGGTTACCCTGTGGAGCCCCATGCCCAATGTATCTCAGTGTGCTCAGGAGGACCACTCCCATATGTCTAGGCATGAAAGCGTTAAAAACTATAAGTGATTACCATGCAGCCCAACAAATGGCACCCCACCATTACACAACACTTATCTATGGCAATACATATATGACACTTGATGAAACAATATGACAAACTTCTAGGCAAGTCTCATGGGCATAGCACCCGAATGTTCCTTATTTGGTAGGAGTGTTCGTCTTTAGGAACCAAATTCCTCTGTTCTTCTGTCCTCTCCATGTGTCCCTCTTTTTGGTCTGAATTATAGAACTTTCCTAAAGGTGTTAAAATACAAGAGGATTCTGTCAGAAATTCAGTGAGCTGAAAATGCTGCACTGAAATCCCAAACATTGTCCTGCCTGAGTTATATATGTAATCTACAAATCACCTCTCCTATGTGATGTTGTGATGTAGATGAGGAGAAAGGAAATATTTCTGTATTCCTAACATACTTCTGTTCCTAGGGTGACAACACTCTTCCTTCATACAGAAGATTATGTATAGTAAGCATTGTCACCCTAGGGCAAAAAGTGTGTTACTGGTAGGATGTCTAAGTGAAAATTAAATTAAAAAAGGCCAAATAAAAGAAAACTGATGAAGCCACCAAATCTTAAACTAGTAAGTCACAATATATAATAAGTTTGTTATTGGATTTAGATACACTTTATAGGATTACCCATTCAATATTTGATTGCAGAGTTTCAGAACATAATGTTTCAGGCATGTCTTTTTTTTTTTGACCGATGAATTTAGGCATCCACATTTCACTAGTTTTGATGTATGACTATAATCTTGTAAGATGCTGGTGGCTAATAACAGTCTCTTGTAACACGCTCATGGCCACTAATATTCATTTGTAACATACTGTAGTTTCTCAAGTATAGAGGTCAAAATATGGCTTCAGCCTGAACTTCTCCTGGCTATGCTCCTCTGACATGTTTCACCCTGCTTACGGGGCATAAATATAGAGAATCTATGATTAGGCCCTGTAGGTGGGGCGAAATATGTCAGAGGAACAGAGCCAGGAGGAGTTCAGGCTGAAGTTGTATTATTAGCTCTCTGTATAGTGGCTGGGTCCTGGTGTGCAGTGTTTTTACCTTCTGTCTTCTGAACTGTTTGAGGTAGTCTAGATGAGCATGTTTGAACATTGGCACTCGATCTTGGCTTTGGACTGCAGGGGGAAGTTTTGTAGTGGTTTGAGCAGTGCTCCAAGTTTTTGTATATGGGTCAGAGTTTCTCAGTTCTCTTTGAAATGTAGCTCCCCCTAGTGTGGCAAGAGTGCCAAGGTTAGGATTTGTGTTAGTGTAGGCAAATTCAGGCTTGGCTGGTAGCCAAGCTTGTGTGTTTTTCAAGGTCAGGGTTTGAGTGACTCAGGTAGGCTGGATGACTCAGCAACAGCATCTCTGGTGACTCCTCTCTGAATGCTGGAAACTTAGAGAAGGTTGTATAAGCAGTTGTCAGGGGTCTAGGAGGAGCTGCCTGGAGTACTTTGAAAGCCCTGACCAATCCCCAACAGATGGGTTGGCAAGGGGCAGGCCCCCTCAAATACTCAGGGTCAGTCCAGCTGGGGCACTGGAGTTCAAGTGGAAGATGGAGATGGAGTGTTAGGCTGTCAGAGAGTAGCTCCCCAGTCTGGGGGGGGGGGTGAACTCAGGCTGGGCTTAGGTGCTGAAGGCACCCCTTCTCTTGAGAAATGGAGGGGTCCTGACCAGGAGGCACAGGAGTAAGGAGAGGACAGCAGGAGGACACTGCCAGGGCATATCTCCTGGTAGGAAGACAGCCAAGAGGGCTGGTAAGTGTTGCAGTCACAGGGCTGAGAGGCATGCCTGAAGTAGTCTTGGGATGGATGCAGAGACAGTCTGGGTGGACTGTGAAGAAGTAGCCAGGAGGGCTAGTAAAAGGGGAAGCTGCAGCCAGGTGGGCTGGCAGTGCCTGAAGAGGTGTACTGGGAGAAAGTAGCCACAGCATAGGACATCTAGCAGCAAAGACCTCCATTATCTGAAGGCCAAAAAGTTCTATGACAATTTACCTACACCCTTCTAAAAATGAACTTACATTTTGCTTAAAATCATAAACTGCCATGCAGAACAAATTTTTATTTAGGTGCCCCTTGATTCTGTTGTGTCATCCCTGCTTCCAAATTTCCCTCATTACCAGTTTACTTTTCTAAGCAAAACCTTGTAGTTTTGTTCTGGTTGTATATGAATTTTGTTAGAGCAAGTTGCCCAGGACTCTGGGTGCTGTGTCTCATAAATGCTGTAAGGTGACCTAGTTTGCGTAGCCTTTCGCAGTCAGCAGTGCTTTATGAAAGGATCATATGTCATTCTGAGCATAATACAAACTGCTATGTTGAAAATGGTGCCTTTGCTATAAATACAGATATTGTTTCAATCCACAAGGATATCTGCATTCGATGGGACCTGAACTTACGATAAGACTTGCATTGGTATATATGTAAGTGACACACTTTATATAGCAACGTATATTAAAAAGAAATTGTTTCATTTTGTCCATAAGTAGTCATTTTTTTGTTAATAGTATGTGTTTTATTGATGAATTCAGAGCTAATGATTTTCATTTAGTTGTGCTCCAGTTGTATTTGGCTTTGTACACTAAACCCTACAGCATAAATCCATGATGTATTCCAGTGACACGCTATGTGCACCTGCCATCCATTCATCAGAAAATAGATGGATTCATTCTGTAATGACTAAATGAAAAGTATGAATGACAGTGATAATAAGCCATTGGTGAAGGCTCTATGGCTCTTTAGTTAATCACGCTGGAGTGAATGAAGCTGTGTATTATGATGAGGAGCGTGCAGCTGCGAGGAGTTGTCTCTTCGCTGATTTAATAAACGCGCACTGGACTCATTGATTCTCAGACAATGTACTCTTATGTGTTTAACATTTGAATGTCTACAAGGAGGAAGAGGCTTCAGACTCTGAAGAGGATATTAGGCAAGATCACATTGAGGCTTTATCTTGATGCTTTTTCATTTGCCTAATTATAGAGCATATTAATAGATGTCTACCAGAGTGAGTAGCGACATTGATACTTACTGAGTCTATTCAAAGTAAAAATCAAGATATGGAGTTGGTGTGCAGAAACATTAGAAGATAACTAAAACCATTCTGGTCATTTCTAAAATAATTCTAGTCAACCTTTAATTATATTTTTTTTAAATGTTTCATGCTATATACTGTGTGTGTCTAATTATAAAATTACTTGAGCCTAGACGATGCTCTGATTGCAGACACTGAACTGAAATCTGCAGGCAGTTCACTCCCTGTGGGCATACAACGATCAGCCATGACTTTATTATGACCACCTACCTATTATTGAGTAAGCCCCCCTTTTGCCACCAAACTGGTCCTAAACTGAGGCATGGACGCCACTAGACCTCCGAAGGTGTGCTGTAGTATCTGGCACTAAAGTTGCCTACACACGACCATTTTTTATGTCATGGAAAAAAACAAAGTTTTTCTCAACGTGATTCTTGTCAAGGCTGCCTTGCATACACACGATCGTAAAAAAAATGCTCTAGCAAAGCGCGGTGATGTACAACGCGTACGGCCGCACTATAAAGGAGAAGTTCCATTCGAATAGCGCCACCATTTAGGCTGATTATGCAGATTTCCCTTCTCATAACTTGCTTCTGAGCATGTACTTTTTTTTCCCCGTTGTTAAAGTGCACACACAACCGTTTTTCATGACAAGAAAAACAAGGACGTGAAAAACGACGAGAAAAAACAGCTTCTAAATTTTTAATGGCCATTTTTCTCGTCGAGGAAACTGCTCTGAAGCACACACATGACCGTTATTAACGACCAATTAAAAAAACTTGCATTTTTCTCGTCATGAAAAACGGTTGTGTGTACGCGGCATAAGCCTTTAGTAGCAAATACTTTAAGTCCTGTAAGTTGCAAGGTGGGGCCTACATGAATCAGACTTGATTTTCCAGCACATATTATAGATGCCCGACACCTTAAACTCAGTTGCAGGCATCACCCTGGTACCGTTTTTTAAAGTTAGCGGTCAGCTCTCTCATGATAACAACTGATGCAGCTAATGAGCTGCTCTGCCGTTATAAGAAGCGGGTCTGCCATCTTCTGCTGCTCTGCCCAGGTCTCCCTTCCCACTGGGAGACCGGAGCAACCATCGGCCACGTCTGCCGGCTGTGTGGAGTCCTGAACGAAGCCGGAAATGGCTTTGATCGTGTCGCCGCTGTAAAAACACGGAACGATGTCACAACGGCACTTCTGATTTACTCGGCTGTCAAATGGCATTTATTAAAAAGAAAAATAGTATTCAAAGAGTACCCGTCATTGCCTATTACTGTCACAAGGGAGGTTTACATTCCTTGTTGTGACAGCAATAAAAGTGATACGTTTTTTTTTAAAGGGACAGTGTTAAATAAAAATAAATAAATAAGAAAAACATTTTTTAAATCGTCAGCATCCCCGCAAGCTCGCACACCAAAGAAAACGCATACATATGTCACGCCCACAATTGTAAACAGTGTGGAATCGCTTAGATTGTTAGAGCAAGAGCAATAATTCTAGCAAAAGCCCTCCTTTGTAACTCTAAACAGGTAACCGTTAAAAAAATGTAAACGTCGTCTATGGAGATTTTTAATTCCTGTAGTTCATCGGCATTCCACGTGTGCGTAAAATTTTAAAGCGTTAGGGCCCGTACACACGAGCAAATGAATCTGCTCAAATCGTTCCGACAGACCGATTTGATCAGATTTGTCTGCTGGCTGTTTTGGTTTGATCGCTGTACACGCGATCAAACCAAAATCCCCGCCGGCAGACAGCGCAGTGACGTAGCGGTGACGTTGACGCCGCCACGTCACCGCACCAGGAAGTAAGACACTTTCGCGAATGCGTCAAATCCATTCGACACATGTGCAGGCAGATATGTCTGCTGGTTAGCGTACTAACCAGCAGACATATCGGTCTGACGGGTTCCCAGCAGACAGCTTTTAACCACTTAAGACCCGGACACATATGCTGCTAAATGACCCAAGGTGTTTTTACAATTCGGCGCTGCGCCGCTTTAACAGACAATTGCGCGGTCGTGCGACGTGGCTCCCAAACAAAATTTGCTTTCTTTTATTCCCACAAATAGAGCTTTCTTTTGGTGGTATTTGATCGCCTCTGCCTAAACTAAAATAGAGCGACAATTTTGAAAAAAAATCACTATTTTTTACTTTTTGTTATAAAAAAAATCAAATAAACCACATTTTAGTAAAACATTTAGGCCAAAATTAATTCAGCCACATGTCTTTAGTAAAAAAAAAATCGCAATAAAAAAAAAAATAGCTACCTAGCGGGAACAGCGACACTAATACAGCGATCAGAAAAATGATCGCTTAGTGACGCTGGCAATAGGGAGTGAAAGGGTTAACTAGGGCAGTGATCAGGGGGTTAAAACTTTATTAGGGGGGGGACGGGGGCTACCCTGAACCTAACACTAACTAACTTTCACACTGCCTGTCACACTGACACTAAATGCAGTGATTAGATCACTGCATTCAGTGACACTGTGACAAGGGGGTGGGGGGGTGATCACAAGGGGTTAATGTGCCTATGTGTGTGTGTGTCAGTGTTGTGTTGGTGCACACTTACTGTCTTCTCTCATCAGCAGAGGTGGGAAACACAGGAGGAGGAACTGACACGAAGGGGGAGCGCTCCCATTGGCTGAAAAAACCGACATCTGCCCGCCCGTCGGCGATCGCTCCCAGAGCCAGGGGGACCGCCACACACCGCGGAGGGGGTCCCGATCAGACCTCCGAACCGCACAAAGGCGAGGCCGTATATATATATATACGGCCTTGTGCCTGTACGAGCCATGTTGTGGACGTACATAGGCGTGGGGCGGTCCTTAAGTGGTTAAAGCAGGCTTTAAAATCTGTCTGATGGCCAAATCCGTCGGCTCGCCCGTACACATGATCGAATCTGTCTGCTGAGACGGTCTGTCAGACCGTTTTCAGCAGATAGATTTGATCGTGTGTACGCACCCTAACATGTTAGGTATCTATTTGATCATTGTAAAATCATCTTTCACAATATGCAAAAAATAATAATTTAGTTAACTTTACTGTTTTCTTATTTTTTTGAATAAATAAAAGTGTATTTTTTCCCCAAAATTTGCATTTGAAGGACTGCTGCGCAAATACTGTGTGACATATAATATTCTGCTACATTAAAGGGGTTGTAAAGACAAAAATATTTTCCTCTTAAATTAAAGTCTGACGGTAGCTGATAAAGTAAAAAGTATTTTTTTGCATTCTAACTAGTTTGATACCTGTTAAAATTGAGCTGTTTTATTAACCTTCTTCACTTCTGAATCGTTATTCTCACTGACTTCCTGGTTTGCGGTGGGCATTCATTCTTGCTACCTCACGGCCTAATGGGAACTACAGCTCCCATTAGGCTTAGCCTCCATGCCTGTGAGGGATAAGAGAGCATCTTCACGCAGGGCTGTAGTCATAGGGAAGGGGTGAGCACATTCTGCTTTCCACCATGCAAAACGGCTCAGATGCTGGTGGAAAGCAAGAAGAGGAGATGACAGGAAATGGCATTTTCAACCTGGATTACTGTATTTTGGAGATCAAAAGGAAAAACGAGGTAAGTGATATTTAAATGCTCTAGCTTACAGCAATCAATTGATCTAATAAAAAACAAACCTTCAGTGTTCCTTTAAGTTTTCTTTGACTGGCCACTGCATCCACAGTCCTAAACGGTGCCCATTTTCATGTGTTTCTTTAACCACTTCAGCCCCGGAGGATTTGGCTGCCCAAAGACCAGGCTATTTTTCAAGATTCGGCACTGCGTCGCTTTGAAGAGGATGTAAAGGAAATTTTTTTGTTTCATAATAGGCATCTTTTACCTGCAGACATTCCTCTTTTCACTTCCTCATTGGTCGTTTTTGCTCAGAAGTTGCTCTATTTCTTCTCTGTTCTGTTCACTTCCTGCTTGTCTGATTGTAACTCACCACCATGAAGGGAGGCTTTACTGCGGTGGTCAGTGATGTGCTCGCCCCCTCCTGGGAACTACATCTGTGCAGCAGGACGCTCTCTACGTGTTAGAGACTTCAAGGAGGTGTGAATTACTGGGTGTGCCGCAATTCATACTGGGAAATTTAGTTCTTACATGAACGCAAACCAGGAAGTGAATGAGAGAACAGAAACTAGAACGCCGGAGATGATATAGATGAAGGAATTTAATAGGTATTTACTCGTTTTTTAACAGAATCATTACACTATTCTGTCTGTCTACCTTGCAGACATTGGGCCAGATTCAGAGAGCCATTACGCCTGTCTAACTGGTGTTAGACTGGAGTAATTTCAAATTATATTTCAGACAGGAGGCTTCGTATCTTGCATTAATCTTTCTTTTAATGCCCATAGCAGAAAAAAACATAACATTAATTTCTTTTAAAATAATAAAGAAAAGAAAACTTCTTTAGAACTACATTTCCCAGCAGCCCCGGAATCTCCTCCCCTAGGTCATAGTCTCTATATAAGGGGCTGTCTGGGTATCCTCTTCCTCTTTCTTTCTGCTCATGGCAATGAGATAAGTATTATCCGATTTTATGATTGTACTGTACTTTGATGATACTGTAATTATTGTGTTTTTTACAAACTGTATCTTAATTCATCTGCCGGATGACTGCGGTAACTCCCAGCTGTTCCGGTCCGTTTTTTCCTCATTCTATCGTTTTTTGTGAGTCAGTGCTCACAACTTGTCCCCTCAGCGCCATGTCTCCTTCCTAGCTTCCCCCTCTTCCCCCCCCCCCCCCGCGCGCCGCGATTCGCGGGCTTTACACTGGAGAGGGGCACGGCTGAGCGGCGCTATCCACGACGTCACGCCTCACACTCCCAGGCGTCCTATCAGAGCGTTCCCGGCCGTAATCTCGCGAGATTACGGCTGGGGGCTTTTGCTGACGTTCTTCTCCTTCCTTTCACTGTCGCCCTGACGGAGAAGGAGCTTTCAACTGCTGGCTAAGACGGCCATTATATCTCCCCTCCAGGTATCTTCTCCCTCGGTGGAACGATTGCGCTTCCCTCAGGTGCCTTGCCTCTAACTTGGGGACGTTTTTTTCCCCATTACACTTCCCTCAGGTCCCTTGCCTTGTCCTTCCTCTACATTCCTAAATATTACCCTAGATATTCCTAAATATTACCCTAGACTGATTGTCAATTACATTCCTAAATATTACCCTAGACTGATTGTCAGTGATTTATCCCTGACGATCTTCCAATTGAATTCACTCATACATTACATATATTTTATCTGTTACAATGGCAGCTGATAACGCTTCTGCATTCTCCGGACTGCCCAATGAAGATGTGGATGTAGATGCCTCGCACCTACTATCCACGGTCCAGATTCAGGACCTAATAAATAAATCCATTCAAGCAGCTTTGGCTGCTAATGCTATACATCAAATACCCTTGCCACCCACCTCGGGGAGCACACCTACCAGGGGTAAGGCATCCCAGAAACTAAAGCACCTAACAGTGCACTTCGACTCCCCGGCAGGGGAAGTATATAATATGCCCCAGGCAAGATCCGAACCGGTCTGCCGCACCCCGCAAGTACCTGATCCAACGCGACCTTTGAGCCCCAAGGAGAACAAAAAAGGGCAAAGGTCCGCCAAGCGGATTAAACCGGACTCTTTTGATACGTCTGATGACGAGTCTGACAGGGCCGAGGCCTCTGATTCAGACCTGGATGGCGAGGAAGAGACGGGGTTTACGGCGGACTACCATGACGCCAACACTGAGTTGCCACATGCAGCTATCTTGGACTCTCAGGGTCAATCCTTATTTAATCCTGATGAGATTTCACACCCTCGCTCGGGGGATTGGGCTCCACTGCCCCATGTGGCTCAATACCTAGAACTTTGGACCAGACGGTCCTTGGACAGAGTCAACCGCAACAAATTACGTGCGGAATGCCTCAGACCATATGTGGCAAACAAGGTTGCGGTCACCCCGGAAATAGACCCGGTGCTCCTAAAATACCTTACAAGATCAGGGAAGTACCCAAAAAAGGGTATTGAAAGGTCCTTTAAAGCTATTCAGGACCGCATACTGGACCTTCTAGGCCCGCTCACAAAAATTTTAAATCTATCGGAACAAGCGGCCTCCTCGGCCCAACCAATAGACCTGACACAGCTTAGGGGCTGGGCCCAACGCGCGGTATGCTTACTGGGTACCGCTAACACGACTTGCTCAGTGGAGCGTCGCCGTTCCATATTGATGAAATTAGACCCCCAGCTCAGCCATTTAGCGGAGAATGAACCAGGTCCCTCCGCCGATGGTCTCCTGTTCGGGGACGACCTGATAAAAAATATCAATAAGTTTATCAGCCTTTTCTCAAGCCTGGACAAGGCACAGACTTCTCTGAAGAGATCACAACCTGGCAAGGTTTTTGGTAAGGCCGGTAGAAGCAGAGGGCGATCTACCGGCCGTACTGCCCCATACAGGCCCTATTCCAGACCGCCAAGCCAGCAGTTCAATCCTGCTCCACAATCATATGCCATACCCATGGCCCAATCGGCTCCCTTCTTCCCCCCCCCCCAGGACGCCCCTGGAGAGGACCAGGGGGACGCGGATTTCCCAGGTCTAGACTACCAACCGGTGAGTACATTCCCATGCTTAGTTCCACATACACTGGTGGGGGGCAGACTAATGTATTTTTCCCACGTCTGGTCCACGATTTCGGCAGACACATGGATCCTCAATACGGTGACAGGTTACCGGATAGAGTTCTTATCTCTCCCGACCCTCAATGTGATACCCCACCCCATCCAATTTTCTTCCCACAACATGGGACTGATAGACGAAGAGCTCAGGGAGCTTCTGTCCAAAGGGGCGGTCCGAAAAGTAGACCCTCTCTCACTCGGATTTATCAGCAACATCTTCTTAGTAAAGAAGAAGGACGGCGGCTACCGCCCTGTCATAAACCTGAGAGATCTCAACCAACACGTGACATACCACCATTTCAAGATGGAAGGTATCCATCTGTTACGCGATCTCCTTTGGCCGGGAGATTGGCTGGTAAAAATTGATTTAAAAGACGCATACCTTACTGTCCCTATCCACGAAGAGTCTCAATCTTTCCTAAGATTTCAGTGGAAGGATCGAATGTGGCAGTTCACCTGCCTCCCATTCGGATTGTCATCTGCCCCCTGGTGCTTCACCAAACTACTCAAGCCGGTAGTTGCCGCTCTGAGGAGCAGAGGTGCACGCCTAATTATCTATCTGGACGACCTGCTTATTATGGCACGCTCCAGAACACAAGCCCTCTTGCACAGCCAATGGGCGGTTTCCTTGCTGATGGAACTCGGCTTCCTCATTAATCACAAGAAATCTGTACTGAATCCCTCTCAAGAGATAGAATTCTTGGGGTTCCTAGTAGACACCAGGCAAGCTATGCTTCTCTTACCAAAATCAAAACTGGCTCTGATTCGCAAGGAAATCAGAGCCACACTACGCAAGGGTCTAGTATCCTTACGTATGATTGCTCGCATAGTAGGCCTTTTGTCAGCATCTATCCCGGCTATATTCCCAGCCCCCTTACACTATCGAGCTCTACAGAGACTCAAAACACTGCATTTACGCCAAGGACTCCGGTACGCGGACAAGGTCCCGTTAGATTCAGAAGCAATAGAAGAATTGCTGTGGTGGCTTCATCACGCAGTAGCATGGAACGGCAGAACGATCTTCAATTCCTATCCCGATGTGATCATAGAATCCGACGCAAGCCGCCAAGGTTGGGGTGCCCGATGCGGACACCTTACCACTGGAGGGAAATGGTCCATGGAGGAATCTCTCCTCCATATCAATGCCCTAGAACTCCTAGCAGCGTATTTTGCGATCAGGAGTTTTCTCCCTCATATTTCCAACAGATGCGTACTCTTACGCATGGACAACGTGGCGGCGGTGCAGTATGTCAACCGCTTAGGGGGCACCAAATCCAAATTGCTGACGGACATTGCGTCCGAATTTTGGCAATTTTGTCTTTCAGTAAATGCCACCCCAGTAGCGGAATATCTCCCCGGGATATCCAACGCAGTTGCAGATTGGAACTCTCGCTACCTTACGGACTCCAGCGACTGGACGATGGACCGTACAGTTTTCCTTACACTACAAACCCTGTGGGTTCCCTTCCATAGAGACCTCTTCGCCTCGCGCCTCAACCGGCAACTGCCCCACTTTTACAGCTGGAGGCCGGACCCGGAGGCATCGGCAGTCGATGCATTCCGACAAGTCTGGGCGCGGGGGACGCACTATGCGTTCCCTCCGTTCAATATGATTACCAGAACCCTTCTTCAAGTAGCAAACCAGAAGGCGACGATGGTGTTGATCACCCCCTTGTGGCCGACACAACCATGGTTTCCTCTTCTCCTGGGAATGTCGATCGACTACCCCCAATTACTCCCCTCCTCCCTTCATCTTCTGTCAAACGCAACCAAGGGTTACCACCCACTGATACTGAACGGCAACCTTCCTCTCCTAGCGTGGTTGGTTTCGGGGTCGAGGACATTGATAACGCTCTTTCACAATCGGCTAGAGACCTCCTCGCCTTGGCCTGGGCCCCAGGGACTAGATCGGCGTATAGATCTGCCTGGGCTCTGTGGGTTCGTTGGTGTGATCAACGGCAAATTGATGCCGTTCATGCACCTGTATCAGCGTTAGTAAACTATCTAGCGGACTCTTATGAAGCTGGAAAATCCTACAGTTCACTGAATGTCTATAGATCTGCCATCTCGGCGTACCACTGCCCAGTGGATGCTTTACCTGTAGGTAAACATCCTTTAGTATGTAGGCTCCTCCGAGGGGTAAAATTCAAACGTCCCCCTCGTCCCAGATACCAGTCTACGTGGGATGTCTCCCGGGTTCTGGAGCTCTTCTCCACTTGGGAGGACAATGACGTCCTCTCTTTGAAGAATCTTTCTATCAAAATGGCTACCCTTTTATGCCTGGTTTCCATCAAAAGGGTATCGGATGTTAAAGCGCTTGACATCTCCTGGCGTCAATTCTCGCCAGAAGGTGTACGGTTTTTCGTAGTTCGCAGGACGAAAACGGGAATTCATACAGTGTTTTATCCCTTTTTTCCTGATCATCCACACATTTGTGTGGTTCGATGTCTGCAACATTACGAGTCCCGGACTGCAATCCTGCGGTCAACCGCCCATACCCAACTATTGATTTCATATGTGAAACCTCACCTCCCAGTGTCATCGGCCTCATTGGCCAGGTGGGTGAGAACGGCCATGAACATGGCCGGGATTGACACCTCGCTCTTTGGTGCCCACTCCTCCAGAGGTGCCATGGCTACTAAGGTGGTCACGTCAGGTGGTTCTCTGTCGGATCTCTTATTAGCGGCGGATTGGTCGTCGGAAACGACTTTTCGACAATATTATTTCCGACCACAAGGCCATGTCTCTACTTCAGTGCTTTAATGTGATATACTTGCAGGTATTTACAATGTATGTTAGCTTTAAACTTGCAAGATACGAAGCCTCCTGTCTGAAATATAATTCGGGATTTTCCTAGCTAATATGACAGAAAATCTGAGTTATATGATGACAGGAGGCGAGTATCTTCCCACCCTACCCACCCTGTCACGATATGTTTCTCGTTTCAGGTTATTGAGGAGCGGAGCAGGCGTCTATACGGACAACAATGAAGCATTCTGGAGTTCCCGAATGACGATTATTCTGTTTTGTTCCAGTTGAACACATTTCCGGTCAAGTAGGAAACGACCTGTTACATACAGTTGAAGATGGCCCAGTTGGCCTAGTTCCAGTGTCGGAGGAGGAGTCCCTGATCAACATTGTATGGTCCGCGGCGACAAGATAGGTGATGTCCAGGATCGCACAAAGAAAGAGGAGGAGGATACCCAGACAGCCCCTTATATAGAGACTATGACCTAGGGGAGGAGATCCCGGGGCTGCTGGGAAATGTAGTTCTAAAGAAGTTTTCTTTTCTTTATTATTTTAAAAGAAATGAATGTTATGTTTTTTTCTGCTATGGGCATTAAAAGAAAGATTTATTGCAAGATACTCGCCTCCTGTCATCATATAACTCAGATTTTCCGTCATATTAGCTAGGAAAATCCCGAATTACGCGCGTTTTTTAACTAGTCGAAAACTTAAACCATGAATAGACGGCTGCGGGCTTCGATTCGACTGGATTACGTGTTCGTACGCCTTCGGATCTACGCTGCAATAAAATTGCGGCCACTGGGTGGACTTCCCGTCGTTTTCCGCGTCGGGGTATGCAAATGAGCTTTTGCCGGCGATCCCCGAAATTACGATCTTCAATCGCAATCTCTTACGGCACCTTTAGTCATCTTTTATTTGCGTAACACTATACCAGCTTTTTGCTGCTCAAATATTAGACAGCCCATGTTAAGTATGGCCGTCGTTCCCGCGTCGAATTTCTACATTTTCCGACGTCTTTTATTATTTTTAACGTAAGTCGTCCGGGAATAGGAATGTTCGTAAATGACGCTACTCAAACAACGAATGACGTAACGACGTGATTTTGCGCAATGCACGACGGGAAATTTCAGAACGGAGAATGCGCAGTTCGATCGCCGCGGGGACGCGCTTAATTTAAATGCTTCACGCCCCCTAATCGCGTATTTCGATTACGCGGCGAGAAATAGACTACGCAGCTGTAGCGTACGGGCAAAAATCTACCAGGATTCGGTGTAGAGCCTGGTAAAATACGGCAGCGTAGAGTATTTCGATTACGCAGCGCAATATTAAGTGTATGTGAATCTGGCCCATTAATTTTAGGCAAAACATTTTTTTCCTTTACAACTCCTTTAACTGACAATTGCGTGCGACATGACTCCCAAACAAAATTTACGTTCTTTTTTTCCCACAAATAGAGCTTTCTTTTGGTGGTATTTAATCACCTCTGCGCAGTGTTGCCAACCGTTCGTATTTTTATGGACAGTTCGTAAAAACGGGCACATTGGTCCCCTGTTCGTAAATGTCCGTGGTTGCGGGAATGTGCCAGAAAAAATAGCAGAGATCGGTTCGGCTTGGAACTGTGCATGGAGATTGGAGGCAGGGGGAGATTGGAGGCAGGGGGTGTAAGTGGAAGGGAGTGATTGGAGGCAGGGGGTGGTTGGAGGCACCAAAACGGGGGATGGTGGCACCACAGTGGGTGGGGGATGGAGACAGGGGTTGTTGTTGGCACCACAGAGGGGGGTGGAGGCAGGGGACGATGGAGGCAGGGGGTGATTAGAGGCAGGGGGCCTGGGGGAGATTGAAGGCAGGGGGAGATTGGAGGCAGGGGGAGATTGTGGCACCGCAGAGGGGGGTGAAGGCAGGGGGTGTTGGTGGCAGAGGCGGTTGGAGGCAGGGGGTGATGTGACTAAATAATTTGCCCTTATTATATCGAAAATAACAAAAATATGTTTTTTTACCTTAATATCTACCTTAAATCACATTGCTATTTGCCTAGAGTACTTGTTTGTAGGCAAAATACTTTGCACCTAAAAAAGTAATTTAGTAACTTTTGTGAAATGCCAGTAAAAACGTGGCTGCGCTAGTAAATTTCAGGTGTCGTGCCAGTAAATTTCAATCTGGTTGGTTGGCAACACCGCCTCTGCGTCTTTTACTTTTTGCGCTATAAACAAAAAAAGAGTGTCAAATTGGGAAAAAAAAGCAATTTTTTTTGCTATAATAAATACCCCCCAAAAATATATAAAAAAATAATAATTGATTTCTCAGTTTAGGCCGATATGTCTTCTTCTACATATTTTTGGTAATTTTTTTTTACAATAAGCGGAAATTTATTGGTTTGCGCAAAATTTATAGCTTCTACAAAATAGGGGATAGTTTTATGGCATTTTGATTATTATTTTTTTTGTTAGTAATTTCGCGATCTGGGATTATTTTTATCGTGACTGTGACATTACGGCGGACACATCGGACACTTTTAACGCTATTTTTGGACCATTGTCATTTATACAGCGATCAGTGCTATAAAAATGCACTGTTACTGTGTAAATGACACTGCAGTGAAGGTATTAACCAGTAGGGGGCGAGGAAGGGGTTAAGTGTGTCCTAGGGAGTGATTCTAACTGTGTGGGGGCTGGGCTACCTGTGACACAACACTAATTACGACTCCCGGCGACAGGGAGCAATAGATCAGTGTCCTGTCACTAAGCAGAACAGGGAGTTGTCTTGTTTACAATGGATTCCCTCCTTTCTGCCACTCCGAGTCATTTTGCCAACGTAAATGTGCGTTACGCAGTTGGTACGTGGATAAAAGAGCTTGAACAGCTGCGCTCAGTCTTGCCATGGTGTCTTGCCATGGTGTATGACCTGTGACAGTGACATTAAACTGTCTTGCGCAACATCACAGCAGAGTTTAGCTGTTCCATTGCGGCGGTAATTGGCCATTAGCTATGCGGTCTTACCCCCCGCGCTAGCGGCCAAAAAAGGGTTAATATCACCCGCTCCTTCACCGCTCCAAAGATGTGGCTAGCAGGACTATTCAAACGGTCCTGCGAGCGGTCCTGCTAGCGCACCACTCCAGTGTGAAAGCCCTTGGCTTTCACACTGGAGAAACAGCGGCCGCTGTTTCAGGTTGGTTTGCAAGCGCTATTTTTAGCGCAATAGGGCCTGCAAAGGGGTCTTAATGACTATTTGTCAACCTACATATGATTATTAGAACTTGTCTAGTATAATTAGTTAATCATACACCTGACTCTACTCCTACAAAATCTTTGACTTAGGGCAAGTGTAATGCCGCGTACACACGATAATTTTTTGGCATGAAAAAAAACAAAGTTTTTCGGCATGTAGAAAAAACAAAGGGGCAGATTCACAGAGAATTAGATTCTCGTAGAGTATCAGAAATACACTACGCCGCCGTTTTTTACCTGGCTCTACGTGGAATCCAGGTAGATTTTGTCCAGTAAACGATGGCGGCGTAGTGTATTTCTCCCGTCGCAATCCATCTGCGCGAGTAGGGGACGTGAAGCATTTAAAATAGGCGCGTTCCCGTGGCGATCGAACTGCGCATGCTCCGTTCGCAAATTTCCCTCCGTGCATTGCGCGAAATCACGTCGTTACGTTATTTTTTCTTGAGTAGCGTCGTTTACGGAGATTCCTATTCCCGAACGAGTTACGTAAAAAAAAAAATAATAATTTTAAATTCGACGCGGGAACGACGCCCATACTTAACATGGGCTACGCACCGTTAGACCAGCAAAAAGCTGGTCTAACAGTACGTATAAAAAAATAGACGAAAGCGATTGCGAAGACCGCTCGTATCTTCGTGGATCGCCGTAAAAACTCATTTGCATATCCCGACGCATGAAAACGACGCAAACTCCTCCCAGCGGCCGCAAAAATATCGCAGCGTAGATCCGAAGGCTTACGAAGACGTAAGCCTCTCGGATCGAAGCCCGAAGCCGCCGTATCATGGTTTGAGGATTCAAACTAGTGATACGGCGCGCAAAATTTGAAATTACTCCTGTCTAACACCAGTTAGACAGGCGTAATTGCTCTGTGAATCTGGGCCAAAGTTTTTCCAACTTCATCATTAAAACGACGTTGCCCACACACCATCGTTTTAAAAAAATGCTCTAGCAAAGCGCGGTGACATACAACACGTACAACGGCACTATAAAGGGGAAGTTCCATTCGCCTTTGGGCTGCTTTAGCTGATTCCGTGTTAGTAAAAGACGATTCGTGCTTTTCTGTCTGTTACAGCGTGATGAATGTGCTTTTTCCATTATGAACGGTAGTTTTACCAGAACGAGCGCTCCTGTCTCATAACCTTCTTCTGAGCATGCGCGTCGCGTGTTTTTAACGTCGTTTTAGCCCACACACGATCATTTTTTACAACCCGAAAAATTACATTGTTTAAAACGACGTTAAAAAATGCAGCATGTTCGGAAAAAAAATGTGTTGTTTTTCAGAACCCGAAAAATGATGTGAAGCCCACACACGATCATTTTAAATTAAAACATTTTTAAACTACATTTTTTTCATGCCGAATTGATGCTGGTTTAAAGCCAAAGGGTATTCTTACCAAATATTCATTTGATTTAGATTTTTCTTTTGTTCATTTATTTTATTTGTTTATTCTTGATACTTATATAGTGCCATAAATTTACACAGCGCTTCATACATTGTACATTCACATCACTCCCTGCCCTCAAAGAGCTTACAATCTAATGTTCCTAACTCACATTCATACATACACATACTAGGGATGATTTAGACAGGAGCCAATTAACCTAATAGCATGTCTTTGGATCACTCACTTTGCCTTTTGGAAATTGACAAAAATTAACAATTAAAATATATGTCTTTGAAGGTATTCTTACTTTACAGTATGTCGTCCCATCTGCTCAAAACATTTGCACAGTAATGTATACAGCAGCCCACCAACCTTCTGAAAGAGCCCTAAAATGTCTTTGCATATTGTAGCATTACCAGTAGTGATTAGCGAATGGTTCGACAAGAGAATGAGTTTGTGCCGAACCTTTGCCTGTTTGGCACTCGAATTTGCAGAGTGTTTGCACCGAAGAACACCCTGTAATGTACTGAGCACTGCACAGTGTGTACATAGCAGGGATGGGCAGTTACTACTGCCTATCCAGGTACGTGTTGTATGCAAAAGTTTCAGTCTCCCCATAGCAATGGTGCATGGACAGTGTGTGTTTGTAGTGTTTTCTTATCTCTCTCCAAAGCACTAAGTCTGGTTAGTTTTGTTGCTCTGTTATCAGCATAAGAACTTCTGACAAGTTCTCTGTCAACCAAGATAAAACAAGCCTGAAATTTGTGTCAGGGTGGGTGCTGTAAATAGATTAGCAGAGAGCTTGTCTTATCACAGCACAGCTCTGCATGTTTCTTCCTTCTTTGTGCAGTAGGGGGTGTGTGCCTTTCCCCCAATTAGTTGTCTTGGCTATATGCCAAGAATCCACTCCCAGTGCTGAACAGGAAGAGAAAATCTCTAACACGATGTGCACTTTCTAAAGAATATATAAAGCTGAAGAAGCAGATATGCATGTAAAACTTATATAAGGAGATTCGCTTAATCTATGTGTTTAATTGGAGGCTCTTCACTTCACTGGGCATATGACATGTGAGGGTTTACATCCACTCTAATGCTGCATACACACGATAATTTTTTGTGATGAAAAAAAAAATTAAGTTTTCTGTGAAGTAAAAAACAACGTTTTTGAAACGTCACTTTTCAAAGACGATGTTGCATACACACCATCGTTTTTTTCACAAAAAGCGAGGTTACGTTCACAACTCTTTTCCATTGAAGCTCGCTTCATAACTAGCTTCTGGGCATGCGCGGGTTGAAAAACGTCGTTTTAAACGACACAAAAAATTCAAGCATGTTGGAATTGTTTTTTGGTCGTTTTTTTTTAAGACAAAAAACAACGTTTTGCCCACACACGATCAATTTAAATGACGTTTTAAAAAACAACGTTTTTTTTCATCGCAAAAAACGACCGTGTGTACGCGGCATAAGTGTTAGGCTGGCTGTAGATAGATTGAAAACGGACCAGTTGAGCGGGGACAGGCTGAATTTTGATCCATTTATGACCCTTCCTGCTCAAAAGAAGTTAATCTAATGTTTGACTTCTTTGGAACAGGAATGTTGGAAAATGTTCAATTGGTCAGTGCATGTAGCCAATTTGGCTGCAGCGCTGATCAGTGTATTCTGACAGCGGAGGAGTCTCCACTGTCAGCACACAGAAAACACAGTGGGTGGATTCCTCTATTCACTCTGCCCATGTTGATGGGGAATCCATGCATTTTTTTTTTTCTAATTAAAAATATTTATCTATGGCTAGCCTTACAACAGTCTATTCTTTTCCAATAAATTGTGTTTCTCCATTTGATCCACGGTTATTTATTATAAAGATACCTGAAAAAACAGTTAAATATATTTCTAAATTATATTTTTGTTTTTTGTTTTATCAGCCAAGACATTTATTATTTTTGGCTTGCCATTTTTGAGATACACAGACACATAGATAAGTTCAATTACTCAGCTACTACCTGATTTATCATTATCACCTCCAAGGTCAGCTACCTGCTCTCTGGCCCAAGGTGATGATGCTAAATCTCTGTTCAATGAGGAGGCTGGAGATGAAGAAGTGACATAGGAAAATAAATAGCTTATTTTGGAATTACGTATATCACCTGTCTGCTTGTGCACCGGAAAATGTGTGTACATGATGGTTGAACAAAACTACAAAATACTTGAACTGGAAAAAAATATATAGTATGTAGCAGAATCTTTTTTTCTTTGGTTATCAGTATATTAACACCACATAGTTCCAACATGAAGTATAAGATTTTAGATTCTATTAAGTTATATTCTTGATAATAATTAAGACTTTTTTTATTTACCTTAGATCATCTCATATTAACCTGGTCCATTATTTTGGTTTTAGCCTTTCTTATACAACATATGAAACACTATTTTGAGTAGATAGTTTAACTAAAACGATTTTGTATAGATCTATCTTTAGCTAATGTTGGAGCTACAATTCAATTTTATCACCATGTATGTTGTCTCTTCTTTTGCTATTATTATATATATATATATATATATATATATATATATATATATATATATATAAGAAGGCCAGTACGGTGGCCTGAGTTTATGGGAGGAGCCCGGAGGGTATTTAAGCAGCCCACTCACACATGCTCTTTGTCGGTTCAGTGTGCAGTACTACACGTCACTGGGCCGACTCTTCCCAGCTCACCTCATGTCCGTGAGTCTGCGCATTCAATCGCATTCGACACCCTCCCGCCCTTCCCTTTTTCAGGGCACTTCTAAGCATATCCTTCTTCAACAACTACCCGTTACTTACTTTGGGTATGCCCCCTTTTCTTGGCATACTGACCAGACCACCAAGGCACACTTCAGGTCTATTTATGTTGTAAGTCTTGTCGCGTGTTTATGTGATCCACATCACTCTCGGTCAGAGGGCCACGACCATAAATATATATATATATATATATATATATATACATATGTGCTTACGTTTGTTAATTGTCATAATTCAAAAAAAATTTGACAAGTAAAAAATATAGTATGTATGCAGAGTATTTATCTGTGTACCCGGGATTTCACTTTAATGAGACTAAAAAAATACAGATGACTAAGGTACCACAAGTCAAGTATAATTGTATCTGCTAAACACGTCTTTCATAAGTAGCACATCATTCTTATGTGACATAGAGTATTGTTATTAAAACCCACTATTCAGTCCTCTGTAAAAAATATAGTTAGTTGAGAAGGACTCAGATATGTGAGTATATATATATATATAGAAGCCTATAATCATATTTCCTTATTGATAGTTTCCATTATATCACAGCTGACGTTGAAATTACTTCTCCAAAATGCGAAGCTTGCTGGTGTGCTGAGTGATTGATATGGTCATTTCCAAAGATACAGCTGGGGGATCATTATAACTAGCTAGTAAAGATGAGTAAAAAGATCTGCCTTGCAAGCAATCTGCCTTGGATTGCATAGCAGCAAAGGAGGTCATATCTCTGCCCCTGCGACTTTATGAAGCGTCTCCTATTTAATGAGATGAATTCCTACATATCCTTGGTCAACTGTAAGAAATCTGCATTATAATTTAATCCTAAAAGAATTTTAAGATATCCTCTATAAATCAGAAATTATATTTTTACAAGGTGCAACGTGTTTGTAATTATTTATTTCAGCACATGGAGCTGCAGGCAGGCTGAGTTTGAAGGTTGCATTCATTTGGTGTCAATACTTTAATAGGCTCATGAGATAAGTGCAGTTTTTTGGGGGTTAAGGTTAGTGCTAGACTTTAGGCCAAAGGTTTGGATAACATTAGGGTTAAAGTGGTTGTAAACCTTTTTTTTTTTTTTACCTACAGGTAAGCCTATAATAAGGCTTACCTGTGAGTAAGGAGAATATCTCCTAAACCTGTACGGTTTAGGAGATATTCCCCTCGCAATGCACCGCTGATTGCAGCGACGCATGCGCAGGGGGGATCCTCGGCTGTGCATATTAGCTCATTATGGCTTTTCCCTTGCAGGAGTAAAAAAAAAAAATGTATATGCAGGTTTACAACCGCTTTAAGCTGACCATTAGACATGTGCATTTGTTTTCGTCCAAATGCATTTTTTTTATCTGAATTTCGGGTATTTTTATTATCATTTTAACAAACAAAAACGAACACGCAGAATCCGAAATCTGAAAAATCCAACATGTTTTTGTTGCTACAACAGTTTGATATAGATAGAAGATTCGACACAATGCTGACAATAGCGCTCTGTGTCTATCGAATCAGTGGTCGAATGTGCCTAACCTAACTCTATTAGTCCAAGATTATTCTACATAGAGAGGAAAGATTCGACATAGAAAGAAAAGATTTGACATTATAGAGACAGTGTTGGGGTAGACCATTCGACATGAACGACAAAGATTCGACGAAGCAGCGAAAAACATACAAATGTTAATTCTGTCACTAAAGGCTTACAGACTTTTGGATTTTTTGTACCCGGACCCACCAGCACTGCAGCACTGCATATGTTACTGTGAGATACTCTGCAAGATAGTTTAGGGAAAGGTTCCCGATTGTGCTTGTAGGGAGAGATTTAGATAGGAGTCAGACTGTCCTGCTTCAGAAACACCAGCACTGCATATGTTACCGTGAGATACTCTGCAAGATAGTTTGTGTCTATTGAATCTGCAGACGAATGTGCCTAACCTAACTCTATGGCCGCGTACACGCGATCAAATCTATCTGCTGAAAACAGTCTGACAGACCGTTTCAGCAGACAGATTCGATCGTGTGTACAGGCGGACAGACAGATTTGGCCAGCCGACAGATTTTAAAACATGCTTTAAAATCTGTCTGCTGGGAATCCATCCGTCCGACATGTCTGCTGGTTAGTACGCTAACCAGCAGACATATCTGCTTGCACATGCGTCGAATGGATTCGACGCATGCGCGGAAGTGTTTTACTTCCTGGTGCGGTGACGTGGCGACGTCACTGTCACCGCCACGTCACCGTGCTGTCTGCCGGTGGGGATTTTGGTTTGATCGTGTGTACAGCGATCAAACCAAAACAGCCCAGCAGACAGATCTGTTCAAATCGGTCTGTCAGACCGATTTGAACAGATGTATTTGGTCGTGTGTACGCGGCCTCTTAGTCCAAGATTTTTCTACATAGAGAGGAAAGATTCGACATTATAGAGACAGTGTTGGGGTAGACCATTCGACATGAACGACGAAGATTCGTCGAAGCAACAAAAAACATACAAACGTTGAATCTGTCACTGAAGGCGTATGGTGTCTGTCTAAAGTTCTAAGAAGATTCGACGAGCAGCTAAACTGTACAACACTGCAATGGTACATTTCCGGTCGAATGCTCGGCCCATAGGCTATAGAAGAATTTTAATGTTGGTTGACTAGTAATAATAATTTACTAGTGTCATACAACATTAGAATTCTTCTATAGCTTGTGGATGGAACATTCGACCGAAAATGTACGATCGTGGCGTCGTACAATTTAGCTGCTCCGTCTAATCTTCTTAGAACATTCGACAGACACCATAAGCCTTCAATGACTGATTCAACCTTAATTTATTCAGATTTTCGGACGAATGCATTTTTTAACAAAACAAAATAAATAAAAAAAGAATTTCGGGAGTAACTAAATAAATGTATTTTTCAGACGAAAATGAAATTCCGAAACAAAATATTATATGTGCACATTTCTACTGACCATACACTAGTAGATTTTGAAAGTAATGAAAATTCAAAATACAGAGATTCGGCACTGCGTCGATTTAACTGACAATTGCGCGGTCATGGGACGTGGCTCCAAAACAAAATTGAGATCTTTTTTTTTCCACAAATAGAGCTTTCTTACGTATTTTTCTACATATTTTTGGTAAAAAAATCGCAATAAGCGTTTATTTATTGGTTGGCACAAAAGTTATAGCATCTACAAAATAGGTGATAGCTTTATGGCATTTTTATTAATAATTTTTGATTTACAAGTAATGGTGGCGATCAGTGATTTTTATCATGACTGCAATATTATGACGGACACTTTTGATGCTATTTTGGGACTGTTCACAAAAAAATGCACCGATTATTGTATAAATGTGACTGGCAGTGAAGGGGTTAACCACTAGAGGGCTAGGAAGGGGTTAAGTGTGTCCTAGGGATGTGTTCTAACTGTGTGGGAGTGGGGCTTACTGTGACATGACACTGATTGCTGATCCCGATCAGAGGGAGCAGACGATCAGTGTCATGTCACTAGACAGAACGGGGAGATGCCTTGTTTACACTGGTCTCTCCCCATTCTGCAGCTCTGTGACCCGATCATGGGACACCGGCAGACTTTACTTTGTGCAGCCGTGCCATTCTGCCGACGTATATCTACAGGAGCCGGTCGGGAACCGGTTAAGCAAGTTAAATGTTGAGTGAGGCTGGGTTCACACTTGTGCGATGTTAAACATTGCATGTGATTCACACTGCACTGTTGTGCTCCCCACTGGAATCGGATCGCATGGGTGTTTACACCTATTTGATCTGATTCCTGCACCATTTGGCAGTTCGCACTGTGAACCAATCTGAGGGTTTTATTAGCTTTGCATTCACAACCGCAGTGGTTCGCAGATGTAAGGCCGCGTACACACGGGGAGACATGTCCGTTGAAACATGTCCGACGGACCGTTTCCAGCGGACATGTCTCCTCGGATTTTGGTCCGATGGTGTGTACACACTATCGGATGAAAATCCCCTCGGACTGAGGACGCGGTGACGTGGCGGTGACATTGACGGACCAGTTTCAGCGGACATATCCGATCGTGTGTACGCGGCCACAGTGTGAACCGCCGGTCAAGGTTAAAGTTAAGATTTTAAATGTTATGTTAAATTTTAAGACAAGCTTGAGGTCAATCAGAAGAGGTTAGGAATGTGAATTAGAAAGAATGTGAATCTCATATTTACCTGGTCTTCAAAGCACTGTTATTTGAAACTCCTGGCAAATATAGTTTTGAGAAGGATCATTTCCAAATTGAAGGTGCTCATTGGAATTAGATAAAAGTCCTTTAGGGTCCTTTCACATGGGCATTCAGTTTTTAAGGTAAGCTCAGTCTTTTTTTTGTCAATTTTAACATCCGTTTTCACGTCCGCTGACATCTGTTTTTCACAAACAAAAAAGTGATGGAACTGAACTTCAAACACTGTATATAGCTGGTTGCTAAGGAGATGCCTGCCGCAACCCTAACAACCCATGAGTCATCAGCTGTCATTAGGGTTAAAAACAATTGCCTGCTAAAAAATAAATTGCGAAATAAAACGGCGCCGGTCCCCTCCCAGGTCCATACCAGGCCCTTTGGGTCTAGTATGGATTTGATGTCAATATTTTTTATAAAAAAATGGTGTGAGTCCCCCCAAAATCCACACTACTCCCTTATCCGAGCATTCAGCCCGGCAGGTCAGGAAACGGAGGGGACAAGCGAGCGCCCTCTCCCTCCTGAACCATCTTGGTGATGTCATTGGATGGCCATGCCCCTTGACTGTATAAGACATGTCAGACACCGAGCAACGACATAACGAAGGAAGACAGCCACAGAAGAAGAGCAGCTTTTTTTGCTTGTAACTGGCAGCGAGGAAGAAGACAGCAGCGGGGGTAGACGGCAGTGGGAGAAGACAACTTGGGGAGAAGACAGCTTAGAGCCACTTTTTTTAATAAAAAAATTGTCAAAAACCTTCTCTTGTTTTTTTTTACATTTCACTGCTTTTTTGGGGTGAATGGGTGGGGGTATGATGCACCTAATACCCATTCACATGGGGGGGATCGGGGGGAGAGCCCCCCAAAGCACCCATGTTGAGGGCATACGGCATGGTATGGTTCTGGGGGGTCGCTTGTTTCCTCCCTTTCTTGACCTGCTGGGCTGCATGCTCAGATAAGAGTCTGGTATGGATTTTGGGGGGCCCCATGGCATTTATTTATTTTTGGCATGGGAGCGTCGCCACAGCAAAAGACCAGAGCTGTATGTGAGAAGAAGGGAGGAGGGGAAGCTGCGGGTATGTGTGTTCCTCTCCCGCATGTCGCTCAGTCTTTTCCTCCCACCTGAGCCCATCGGGCAGAACACTGGCAGTAGCGATGTGACAAGGGGAGAGCGTGGGCTGTCATCTCTCAGTCTTGTCTGAGGCTAGACGCCCCTCTCTTAGAAGTAGAATGGGTGCAATGGGCTCTTTTCTTTTCAAGTTTCAATTACATAGCCTCAATCTTACCCGGTACTAAAAATGTAAGGGCTGATGCTTTGTCGTGATAGTTTTCCTCCACTTCCAAGATGGAGTCGGTTCCTGTTCCTGTGATTCCTCCCGATCATATTCTGGCTACGGTTCGCACCAGTCTCACTTCTCCCATGGGTGGCAAAGTTATTGCCGTACAGATTCATTCTCCTCCTGAGAAACCTTGTGACCGCTGCTTTATCCCTAAGAGTCTCTGTACTGCCGTGCTCCAGACTTACCATTCTCCCAATGCTGCTGGCCAACTAGGAAAAAATCAACTCTTTTGGGCCATTTCCCAACAGTTCTGGTGGTCTAGTCTACGTGCTGATGTAGCTGCCTTCGTAGTTGCTTGTTCTGTGTGTGCTCGGAGTAAGACACCACTACACCTTCCAGTGGGCCTCCTACAACCCATACCCAGGGCTGCAAGGTATTGATACTCACTGGTGGGGATCTATTTTTGCAGGGGGGGTCTTATGTTGCTGGGGGGTCAGTTGTTTCTGAAAGAGATCTACTGTTGGGAGAGGGGTCTATTGTTGATGGCAGCCAGTGAGTCTATTAATGCTGGCTGTGCGGAGATCTATTGATGCTGCGGGGAAATGTTGTTATGGTTGGTTTATTGTTGTTATGGGGATCTATTGTTGCTGGCTGCAGGGCTTCTATTTTACTGTTTTTCTTGATATCATTACCAAATTCCATACAAATTACTTAGCACCACAAAATGATACTTGGTTCTATATTGTCTAAAAGGGGCAGTACAGGGAGGTGGGTAGGGGTGGAGAAAATGGGTGACTTGGAAAAGGGGAGTTCCTGCACACCTTGTATGAGAAAAAAAAGCCCTGCCCATACCCAATGGAGAGAGGCCTTGGAGCCACCTGTCAATGGATTTCATTGTGAAGTTACCCAACTGTCAGGGCAACACAGTTATCCTTATGGTGGTTGACAGGTTCTCGAAGATGTCTCAATGTATTCCACTTAAGAAGTTGCCTGCATCTAAACAACTGGCTTTCATATTTTCTCGAAAGATCTTTCACTTACATGGGCTTCCCAAAGTGATCATCTCGAACAGGGGTAGACAGTTTGTGTCCAGGTTTTGGCTAGCCTTTTGTGCACTGTTGGGAATTCAGCTTTCTTTCTCCTCTACGTATTACCCACAGTCCAATGGTGCCACAGAACAAGCCAACCAGTCCTTGGAACAGTTTTTACATTGCTACATTTCTAACCACCATAACAAATGGTCAGACTTCTTACCCTGCGCAGAGTTTGCTCACAATAGTGCCATCAATACTGCTTCCTGATTGTCTCCAGTCATGATAAATTATGGTTCCAAACCATCCATATCATTTGTTCCTCAGAGCATTCCTGCATTGAAGGAGCATCTCCGTGGTCTTAATTCCACTTGGGTACAGGTCTATGACTCCTTGCGGCATGCCAATGATAGTTACAGACTCCATTCTGCCCACAGACGCCTACCTGCGCCTTCCTTCCAAGTTGGGGACAGGGTCTGGCTGTCATATCACAACCTCTGACTTCATGTTCCCTCATTAAAACTGGCACCACAGTTTATTGGGCCTTCCTGTATTCTCTGTAGGATCAACCCAGTGGCTTGCGCTTTAGACATTCCTTCTAATATACGGATTTCAAATGTATTTCATGTCTCCTTATAGTTTTAGAGCACTGTGCTCAGCTGACTTTAAATTGCCAAAGACTCTTCCTTCTTTAATGACTCACCTGGTCTTCATTTCCTGCTCGCCAGCCAGAGCTGCTGGTTATATAAACTCCTTGGATCAGATCTTCTGTGCCTTTGCCTTGGTCAACATATCAGGACACTCTCTGCTGTGTTTTCCTGTGAAAGACTATTTTTGTTTCTCTTCTGGTTCCTGATCCTGTTTGCTGGACCCGACTTTGCTAATCTCTGGACTCCTGTTTCTCTGGCTTGTTCTGACTACTCGTCCTGATTACCGAACTCTGGCTACATTTACTCTGTTTTTACCATTTTATCATTTTATTAAATAGTGTGAATTTTACTGCACCTTTGTCTCAGTCTGATGCATGGTTCCTGACACACACTAAGTAAGGACAATAGTGAATCAGTAGGATAGAAAGCCTTCTGTGATTAATATTGTTTGCCCAGTAACTACAGTGCTAGTGGTGTCTTCAGTGTAGTTTCTCCATGGGCCTAAAAAGTAATGGTCAGCTGATTTAACCATTTAAACATAGGGGTCCAATGACTGAAAAAGTCTCATCAGCTGTGGCAGTTTTTCACCATATAAGAATATGTTCAGCTATTATTTGATATTAACTATGACTTTATACACCCTGCATAGTTGTTTGTCCCTCCTGAATGTCACAGTGCTGGAGCCAGTGTAAGCAATACTCTAGCACTGTATAGAGCAGACAGCATACTTATGACTTCAAGAGGGCAAACTTAACTGATTGGGCTTATGGAAAGTGGAGCTTGTCTTGTGAAAAAATGACATAAAAAAATTAAATATTGAATACTAGTATTTGCATTATTTTTCAAACTCAACAAGTGGCACTTTCATCTCTCATCACATACTTTGTAGGCTATTGTCACCCCCTTAATAAAATTAAAAAAAATCTTTCTTTGCAGACCTCAATGTCTCAAGCTGAAATTAACACACACAAGTGAATGACTTTTGTCACTGTCAGTAACAGACAACTTTGTCCAAGGTTCCAATCAGACAAATTGTACCAATGTAGGCATCTAATATTGTGCTAAATGTATAGACAGTCTTATAGTCGTGAAAACTTTCTGCTATATATTTTGTTTATCTTAGCTACCACTCCACTGATAACAACCTTCCTGGCCCCTTTTTAATCTGGCTTTTGCCCACACCACTCCGCAGAAACTGACCTCTTAAAACTCACTAACAACTTATTATCTTCTAAAAACAATGGACACTGATCTGCCCTCTTAGGCCCTGTACACACGATCACGATGGACCATTTTCATTGGGCCACCACTGAAGTGGTCTGATGGTCTGATGTGCGTACACACCATCAGTCCAAAATCCGATCGGGTCAGAACGCGGTGACGTAGAACACAACGACGTGCTTAAAAAACGAAGTTCAATGCTTCCAAGCATGCGTCGACTTGATTCTGAGCATGCGCGGGTTTTTGGTCCGATGCTTTTGTGTACTAACCATCGTTTTGGTCTGACGGTCAGGAGTCCATCGGACAAATTTTAAAGCAAGTTTTAAAACTTTGGTCCAATGGACAACGGTCCGATGGGCCGTACACACGATCAATTTGGTCCGATTAAACTGGCGTTAAGGCCAGTTTCATCGGCCCGGTCTGATCGTGTGTACGCGGCCTCAGACTTAGACTGTTCTGCTGCCTTTGATACAGTTGACCACCTACTCCAACTCAAAAAAACTACATTTCCTTAGCCTTCAAGACTCTGCTCTTTGCTGATTCTCCTATTATCTATCTCATGCATAGTGAGTATCGCCTACAACTCTACCTCCTCCTCTTCTCTTTGTTTTTATGTACGATTCCCAAAAGCTCCAAATCTCTATCTACACCTCCCATGGCTTTAAATACTATTTATGCTGACAACACCTAAATCTATTTCTTTACTCCTCTTCTCACCCCATTAGTCTCCTCGAGCAGCCAGTCTCCTAAAGCATCACTTCATAACTAACTGACTTTATGGATGCCGCACCACTTCAAACTCAATCTTTCCAAAACTGAGCCCTTTACACTGACATCAAGATCAATAGTACAACTATGAGTTCCTCATGAGTTCCCAATTCCTGCAAATCTTGTCACCCTAACCTCTGCAACATCTCCAAAATATGCCCCTTCTTAAGCAATGGCACCACCAAGTTAATAATTCACTCCCTTGTTATCTCTAGCCTCTAGCAATTCCCTCCTTATTGGTCTACCTTTACATAGGCTAACCCCCTCTATTCTATCAAGATTTCTGCTGCCAAACTCATCCACTTTATCACTCAGTGTGCGCTTATTCTCTCTGTTAATACATTCACTGGCTTCGACTTGACCAACAAATAAAATTAAAAATACTAACGGCATACAAAAATATCCACAACTCTGCCCTAAGCTACGCCACCAGCCTCATGAAAAAATATCATGCAAACTGTCCTCTTTGCTCCTCCCAAGACCTCCAGCTTCAGGCTCCCTTATGACCTCCTTCCATGCTTGCTTGCGTCCAGGTCTTCTCCAGAGCCTCTTCAGAGCCTCTCCCATTCTCTAGCTCTTGCCCAATCTGTCCGACCACACTGTCTGTCTTTAGGTGATCCCTAAAAACGAATATTGGGGGTCTTTTGACTTATCCCTTCTGCCGGGCACCACCGCTTTCTTCTTTCGCTCACCCGTCCCCGCCCCTTTTCCTGACCGGCCGGTCTGCATGCTTGGATAAGGGCCTGGTATGAATTTGGGGGGAGACCCCCTGTCATGGACCATGAAATACTGAAATCCTAATTCATGTATTACAAGAGATTTTATTCTGAACCCCAGCCAGGTCAATAGACTCATAAGAAATACTCATTGTCCATTGTGTGATAACCCTATCTAAAGTCTTTTTATTATCAGGTGTAAATGACTTCTGCCCTGTCTCAATTCTCCAGACGGTTCCATTGTTCTGTGGCTGGCTATTGTGTACATTGATTGCCCCCTGGGGCTTTTGTCTGAATACACATCACAGGCTTCTATTCAAACCGTTGTGACCAATCCCTGCTGTGTCATTTTCAAGTCCTCATTTGCATGGCAGGTGGACCTGATGGGAAACTGATGGGACATTGGAGGGGACCAATGGGAAAGCAGTTGTTGGGGGCGGGATGTTCCAAATCCTGTATAAAAGTGTGCTGTGTACTTTCAATAAAGAGTGTCCTGTTTACATTCAGCATTAAGCCTTGGCTCATGTATGGATTATTCGGCGATTCCAGGGATATTCCTACTCATGGAATATTGGGTGATTTATTTTATGGGAGAAGAAGGGAAGGCTTGACGGAGATATGTTCTACTACCGTCACAACTGGTTGGCAGCAGCGGGATTTTCCCTTCTACTTTCCTTTACACCAGGATTCCAAGCAGACACTGGGAACAGTGAATGGAAGACTGGTACACCCGGCTTAAAAGAAATACATGGAAAGGACTACTGAAAGTTTGTGGAAGGATTGCTAGCAACAAAACCGAGCGTGTCATCATAGCAGAATTAATGGAGCTAGACCAGGAGAACTCGGTTGCAGCAACGCCAGCAGTACAAGAGATGGAGACACCAGTGATTCAGGAGGAGGAATCACCAGCCAACAAGCTAATAAGAGAGAAATTAGCATGGTTCGGTCCGAACCCAACGGCGGATGTGGTGCTGAAAGTGATGACCCTGGTAGCGGAGGAGGCTAAACAAATAAGAGACGCAGAGCTACAGTTAAAACTGGCAGCAGTCCAACAAGCAGCCGCACATTCTCCAAACAGTGAGTACAGCACAGCAGCACCAACTAAAGAGATAGGAGAGGTGCAGACACCAGTCTCCATGGAAGAGGAATTCCAAAGGAGGTTACAAGAGATGCGGATACAGCATAGAGGACCCGTATCAGAGGAGGTCCTGCTGGGATGGGCGGATGTGATTCGGTGCCAACTCTGGAAGGAAGCGCTAGCTCTGGAGCAGCAACACCAAGGAGAGGCCCTGCCCTACATCTATGCAAGGTACTGGCCGCAGTATGACGTACGAATGCCGTTGTTGGGGGAACAACCAAAGCAGGAGTGGATAGCGGAATTAAACAGGCTGATCCGGGCAGAGATGCAGCTGGATGAGAGCTACAGAGCCCTCCGGTGGTATGTAGCCCAAGAGTGCCCATGGTCAGCGGATGACAGCCCCATAGAAGGCTATGACTATGATGGCCTGGGATTGTTGTATTGGAGGATGTCCAGTGATCCCGACTTCGGGGATGATCGGGAGTGGCGCTTGGAGGACATAATGGAGCAGACAGAGAAAAAATTGAATATCTCGGAAGTGCACTGGCTACAGGAAGATTTGGAATTTCTGGCCGCTCAGGAATGGGACCTGGAGATCGCCTACAAACAGCTGCTAGACTCTGCTCAGTGCCAGGGCCGGGCTCCCTTTGCCTGGGACTATCAGGAAATACCAGTGGACAAGGCTGAAATCCTGGCTGAAGAATCGTCCATGTGGCAGGGTAACAGTGTGCTTTTCCAACCTGCCCCTGCAGCTATGGACCAGGAGGTTATATGGCGGATGCAGCAAGTGCCGACTGACCTTGATGATCCCGTTTCTGCATGGGACGATCTTGAATGGAGGAATGTGCCTGTCCAGCAGTATGCCAGTGAATCGGCAGTGGAAAATCTGGAGATTGCTATTCCCAAAGCTGAAGTTCTGACCGCAGGGCCGAGCTCTGCTAACCTCTGCTCAGTACCTATAGCATCTTCTGGGTTCCATGGACAGGAGATGGTGAACCCCTATCCCCAGACACCAGAGACAGGGGATTTAATAGATTTTTCTGCTGAGGAAACCTTATGGGCCTCCAGCAGAAGAGCTGGTATCAGGGCCAAACTTCACTGTGCTCTGCTCAGCACCAAGAGCAGTATTTGTGGAGTTACAAGGAACTTCCCCAGCTAAAGCGCTGGTCACCGGACAGAGGGTTCAAGACCTCTGCCCCACCCCTGTGGCAGTTTCGGAGGCTCAGGGTGAGAAGATGGTGATCACTCCCCAGCCACAGATTACAGAATGTATGGACTGTTCAGAGGATGTTATGGATTATGCACCCCCAGCAGAAGTGCTGGCAACAGGGCAGAGTGCCAGCCATCTCTGCCCAGCACCGGGACCAACTGTGGAGTTCCAGGGAGCCGGGCGGTTGGCCCCCCTCCCCAGCAACCAGCTGAGGTGGTAAAGCTCTTACTCCCAGCTGAATCACTGGTAGCAGGACAGGATGCTACTGGCGGCTGCACCCCACTACAGCTTGAGTGGATATCGGTGGATGGGACTGTGGTCTCCACTCACAGCAACCCAGCAGAAGAGCTGGCAACAGAGCAGAGTGCCCCGGGCCTCTGCTTTCACCTAACAGACGAAGGGGTTCCTGGGGTAGTGGATGGGACTTCAGTCTCCACTGGCACAACCCCAGAAAATGGTACAGGACTGAAACAGGAGGATGTCGGCTTTGCTTTGCAAGCACTGGGGGATTTTCACCTCACACCAGTGGATGGGACTATAGTCTCCACTGGTATACCCCATAAATGGTGGCCAGTTGGCCCAGATCCCCAACAGCATGATGGACTGAGCCCAGCCACCCTGTCATCTCTCCAGCGGCTGAAAGGACTACAGGGAGAAGGGCTAGTCCAGGCCTCTCCTCAGCGGCAGACCTGTTCCCGGAGAGAGGCAGAGGATGGCGGGGTGAGTAATGCTCTGTCTGGAGCATGTGATTTGGAGTACTGTATGGATACCGGCATTGGGGGACTGGAACTACTGACTAAATTCAGAGACAACCCATCTGGTGTCTCCTACTGGGTTAGTCCACTGCCAAAAAGGGAGATGTGTGACAGGCCTAGCCGGGACAGGGGCTTTTGGAGAGGACTGAATGCGAGCCTCTTGCCATCCGTTTATGGGCCAGGGCCTCAAAGCGGGAAGGCGGATGGGTTATCCTGGCAGACAGTCCTGGAACCTTAAGACTACTTGCCCAACATCCTCGAATGACCCGTTTGGGTCCTACTGTGGATGTTGAACGATTTCCCAGGGGGAGTAATGTCATGGACCATGAAATACTGAAATCCTAATTCATGTATTACAAGAGATTTTATTCTGAACCCCAGCCAGGTCAATAGACTCATAAGAGATACTCATTGTCCATTGTGTGATAACCCTATCTAAAGTCTTTCTATTATCAGGTGTAAATGACTTCTGCCCTGTCTCAATTCTCCAGACGGTTCCATTGTTCTGTGGCTGGCTATTGTGTACATTGATTGCCCCCCTGGGGCTTTTGTCTGAATACACATCACATGCTTCTATTCAAACCGTTGTGACCAATCCCTGCTGTGTCATTTTCAAGTCCTCATTTGCATGGCAGGTGGACCTGATGGGAAACTGATGGGACATTGGAGGGGACCAATGGGAAAGCAGTTGTTGGGGGCGGGATGTTCCAAATCCTGTATAAAAGTGTGCTGTGTACTTTCAATAAAGGGTGTCCTGTTTACATTCAGCATTAAGCCTTGGCTCATGTATGGATTATTCGTCGATTCCAGGGATATTCCTACTCATGGAATATTGGGTGATTTCTTTTATGGGAGAAGAAGGGAAGGCTTGACGGAGATATGTTCTACTACCGTCACACCCCCATGCCGTTTTTTCGGCATAGTGGGTTCCCTTTGAAATTCATACCAGACCTAAGGGTATGCTCCTAGAGGGGGAACCCAATGCAGGTTTTTTATTTAAAATTTGGAATCGAGTTCCCCCTCATGGAGGCGACTTCAAGTCGTGTTGTAAGTCGCGTTGTGATTCATACTCAAGTCGTGTTCAAGTTGCCTCCCAAAGCCGCACTGAAATTTGTGTTGCCACTGCTCAAACTGTTTGCTCTATATAAATCCCATATAATGATAATAATAATTGCAAAAGAAAAATTGCACGCATAATGTATAAGAAAAAAAAAAACAGATATGAAACATCAGTTTAAAACAAACAAAGGAATAAAATAGAACATTTTAGTTTCGCTTAAAAGCTTTCTGTTATAAGTTTATGGGGGGTTGTCATGACCTCTTTAATTGAAAAGATTAAATATACTTAATGCATTTAATCCTACATAGCCTATCAATAAATTTAGTGACACATTGAATTCTAACATAATAACCCCTTAGTTGTAACTTAATCTACCCTATGTTCTTGCTTTATTAGAGAAACTTTTCTCTCCTCTGAATGGTCCTGTAAACAGTTTAACATTTCACAGCTAATGCCTAGTTTAATGAGAAAAGCCCCTTATCACCGCAGTCTGACCTAGCTCACCTAGCTATAGTCCAAGTTCATCTGGGTTCAGTGAGCCCCTCCTCAAAGGCTCTTGGGTTTTGGAATGAATGCATGCACATTCCTGAGGCCTTCTATCCAGACCAGAACAAAACACTTGTGGTTGTGTGATGGAAAAGCATTCATTACTATCAGTGCTGAGATCCAAGCCAGGGTTTGCTGCTCAGTTCTGTCACTAGGCAGATATTTATTGCTTAGTCAATGACCGGGAAGCTGATTCGTTATCTGCTTTACCATCCACTTTATTTCAGCCTTCGGAATTGTTTGCATGCCATTGAAATGATGTGCTGCATAATACAAAGAAGACCCTTTATCACTTACACACACACAGGAACTGACAAATGGTCATTTCACACAAGGATAAAAGGAATTTTTAGCAAATATTTATCATATTGTATCGCTTTTCCCAGAGAAAAGTGGCAGTGGACAGTGAGAAATATGGTGTGTAGGAAAGAAGTGTAGTGCATCATGGGTAATTATAACATATTAATAATGGCTTTCAATAATTGGGCATAATTTGGAGGGTAAGACCAAACTTAACTTTTGTCAGGTTACTTTTCAGCTTCTTCCATCTATTTGCTGTGAAAAGTGTAGGGCTGTTTTTAACATACATTCTGATACATATATTCACTCCAAATGATGTGTGAATGGTCTGCAGCTCGGCCTGATGGCCTAAACAGTGGAGGTCCCCCAACCTGGTTGCAGGACACTTGCCCAGCTACCCCTGCCTCATCACTTGTGGCTTCTGTGAGCTGCTGAGAGAGGGGAGCAGAGAAAACGAATCTTCTCTGGGCATGTCCGGGAAACCAGGTGAGAAAATATGTTTAAGGCAGGGGCAGACTGACCATTTGGGCTCTTGGGCACTGTCCGAGGGCCCTATGCCACTAGGGGGGCTCCATTAGGGTTTCCGGCCTCAGTAAAACCAGGGACAGTATGTAAAAATCTGTGTTTTTTACATCTGTTCCTTAAATGTCCCTTGCCGACATCCTTTTGGTCTAAAAATCCCAAGATTATAGCTGCTCTGCCTCTCCAGTGCCTTCTCAGTGTGTGTATGTATACTGTGCTTGTGTCTGTGTGTGTATACGGTGTATGTATACTGTATGTGTGTGTGTGTGTATACAGTACTGTGTAGCCCCATAATCTATTGCCTGGGGGACCCATAATCTCCTATTGCCAGGGGGTCCCATGAATTGTCAGTCCGCCCCTGGGTGCCACTGCCATGTAATCTCTCATCTGAACAGTTACCTTCAAACAGAGCCCCCCGACAGACCCTGGATGCAGACAGTGTGCGTCCACGGTTGAGGTTTTTGATGAGTTTCTGACTGCACACAAACTGGCTGTAGCTAATAGACAGTTTGTATGTGGCCACAGCACAGAGTGTTGCTGCGTCCACAATCAGCATTTAGCCACCTCTGGACACAGCAAACTACCTGCCCACCCATGTGAATGGCCCAGGGGGTAATTACTGGTTTTAACAATGAGGTATTGTACAATGTTTTTCCAAGTCACTGGTAAAATCTCTGCAAAGTAAGCACATTCCTTTCCTTTTTGTGGGGATAAAAGAAATATAAGAATGTATATGGATCTTCTATTCAATGGTTTAGTCACATAGGGCCAGATTCAGTAAAAAAGTTACGCGGCTTATCTCTATAAGCCGCGTAACTTCTTAGATGCTCCGGTGTATCTTTTTTCTGTATTCAGAAAACAAGATACTCCGGGATTGAGCTAAGATACGAGCGGCATAATTGTATTACGCCGACGTATCTTAGTTGCATATTTACGCTGGCTGCTATGTGGCGCTTCTGTCGATTTACGCGTCGAATATGTAAATTAGCTAGATACGCCGATTCACGAACATACGCCCGACCGTCGCAGTAAGATACGCCGTTTACGTAAGGCCTTTTTCAGGCGTAAAGATAAACCACCAAAAACATGGCGCAGCCAATGTTAAGTATGGACGTCGGGACCACGTCGAATTTTATAAATTTTACATCGTTTGCGTAAGCCGATTCAGAATGGGGCTCTGGCGTAAGTTCTGTTCACGTCGTTTTCATTGACTATTTGCGACGTGATTTGGAGCATGCGCACTGGGAAACGTCCACGGCCGGCGCATGCGCAGTTCGTTTGGCACGTCATTTACGTGGGGTCACCGTTCATTTCAATACAACACATGCCTAATTTGAATTACGCGCACTTACGCTGGCCAATTTACGCTACGCCACCGCAACTTACGGAGCAAGTGCTTTGTGAATACAGCACTTGCCCGTAAAAGTTGTGGCGGGGTAACGTAAATAGGATACGTTACGCCCGCACAAAGAAACGTGCCCCTGCGTGAATCTGGCCCATAGTATATTATGATGGGTCCAGGTGGGTTTCAGAATTGGTACATACATGCTTGAATTCTCACACAGACAGCTCTGTATGTAGTGGTGCCCTGTAGTAGCCATCAAGGATAGCGGCAGATGCCCGTTACATTTTTAGCGCAATTAGGTAATAATAATAATAATAATTAGGTAATAATCTCCCAATTATGAAGGGTAAGCAAATATATTCATAGACATAAAGGCAGATATCCGCATGGCAGGAGGTCTGACCATTTGATAACTTTTTGTACAATTATGTTTTTATCTCAGTTGGTAGAATAGAGATTACACACATGGGCGTCCGCTCCATAGGGCAAGGGGGGGCAATTGACCCCCCCTGAAAAATCAAGAAGGTGTTGAAGAGTTCTGCGGCCGCGGGCTGTCTGAGCAGTCCCGGGCCCGATGTCACACAGGCACAGCGAGCAGAAGGGGGGGTCTGTGCTGAAGGGGGGTCTATACATCTCTAGGCTATATTTATGGCCATGGAGTGAAGCTAAATTATCTCAAGAGCTATTTCACACTGCCAGCTAACCAAATTATCGGTAAAGCGGCGCTAAAAAGCGACACTTTACCATAGTTTTAGCTGCACTATTTGGTTGCTGACCCCCTCTAGCATTTGAAGAAAGGGTTTTATGCGACTGTGTATCGCTGCTGCCGAAGCGCCCCTCCCTGAAAAAAATTCAGCGGGACGCCCATGATTACACAGATAATAAACTGTACTAGGAAGGGCACCTGACATACATATATTTACTGTTTATTACTGGCATTTATTTCATATGAATGATTTACATATATTGTGCATTCAGTGCCTGTCCTCAAGGAGCTTACAATCTAAGGCCCTTATCTCACATACACTTACTAGGGCCAGCTTAGGAGCAAATTAATCTAACAGTATGTCTTCAGACTATGGGTAGAACATGCAAACTCCATGTAGGAAGTGTCATGGCTTGAGCTGCAGGCCCTAGTGCTGCAAGGCAGAAGTGCTAACCAGTAGGCCACTGCCTATTTTACTAATGTACTGTATATAGCCAAAATATGTCCTTCATTGATATACAGAGAACCTTGACAACTCCTGTATCCGAAATCCCTACACTAGGATGTTCTCCCACACTAAGACAAATTTAGTCGAACATACTAGTTTGTTTTGAAAAGCAACTAAAACATAAAGGGGGTGATTCAGTATATAGCATTTGCAATACTTTTTAGCTTTAATGCCGTCTAAGAACGTCATGCACAAAATTAAATTCTAATGTTAGGCATGTGCAACAAATTATAGTACCGTAGATCTTAATATCAAATTTTTACATTGAGTCGCAAAGGCTATGACAAATTCATAGGGAAATACGCAGACGAGGAATTGATAAATAAGATCAATGCAATTTTGCAGTAATTTGTGTCAGAAAAGAGGAGCTGGTCGCCCCATTTTGTTGGTTGGTAGGACGATTGGCACCCCTGAGCCTCCAGTGTCTCAGCAACCAATAAGGTTTCACCATCCAACTTAATTGGTTTTCAGGCAGGTGAAGTCTACTTTCTTCACTGTAGGTGCCGTTCATCCGCAGTGGCATTGCAGTTTGGAGAGGAAGTCAAGAGGAACATGGTTCCTCTGTTTTCCTGGGTCATTGGGGTAGCTATCCAAATGGATGCTGCCACCCCATGCGGCTCTAGTAGCCATCTTGGGTCAGGCAGAGCCTATATATAAGGCCCTGGCTCCCAGGCTTGGCACGCATTTTTTGAGTAGGTAGAGTAGGGGCAAGTACCCCATCTGGTAGGGACAGAACTAGCAGGGAAAGGTTCATCATGAGGAGGAAAAGCATAGGGCTCATAACTCCTCTGGATATCTTCCTGCTGGGGCACAAAAGGGCCAGGCCTAATTCTTCTCCGCCTAACAGACGCTGTCAGTTTGGCTGAACATTTCTCTCTACACACTATTGGACCCGTGAGTGTTCCCGGTTGGGCCGTCTCCCCCCTGGGCTATTATAAAACAATTTTTGCATAATTTCAACATAAATTCTTTCATCGCACTTAAACTGTGTGTGTTATTGCTGCAGTACCACGTTGCATCCCACCTACAGGTTGCCAGGACACCGACAGCCACTGTGTCAGCACCACTCTTTTAGGGATATAGGGGTGAATTTACTAAAGGCAGATAGACTATGCACTTTATTTATTTATTTCAGGTATTTATATAGCGCCGACAATTTTGCAAGTGAAGTTGCACCTCTGGAAGTGCATTTGCTCCCGAGCTTATTCAATGAGGGGAACCCCTGCTGTCTTCCATCATCCAATTATCTGCAAGCAGAAATAGTCTTTGCTTGTTGTTGTTTTTTTCCTAATTTTCCTTGCATGTGATTGGGTTTTTATTGCAAAGTGTACAGTCCATTTGCCTTTAGTAAATCCACCAAATGATAGTAAAGAGAGTTGGGGTGGGACTTTATATGAGGTATGTGCAGCGACAGAAACACAGTCAATATAAAACACATTTCTAAATAATAATTTCTTAACATGTAAGAAAATTCATTCATAAATGTGTGTTCATAATTACAACATGTAACAAACATGGTAAATAGAAAACTGGCAACAACAATAAATGATACATTGTATTATAAACATATGACCATTTTTTGCGATACAGCACTGCGTCGTTTAACCGCCAATTGCAGGGTCGTGTGATGCTGTACCCAAACAAATTTGTGGAAAAAAGTTCCGCCCTGTGGCACTGACAGGTGCAGACTCTGCGCTGATCCGTGGAAAAAATTAAATGATCCTGGACTGCCGCACTCTGATAGGCGATTTATTGAAACAAAATGAACAAAGGATAAAATCCAAAAATTCATGCAACACTGCAATTAATAGTAGGAAGTGGACACAGGGTACAAAAAGGCTAACATGTTTCACATCATGGATAGATGCTTACTCATAGCTGCTATGTTTCAATAAATTGCCTATCAGAGTGCAGCAGTCCAGGATAATTTATTTTTCCCAACCAAACAAAATTAACGTCCTTTTTTCCTCACAAATAGAGCTTTCTTTTGGTGGTATTCGATTATCTCTGCGGTTTTTATTTTTTGCACTATAAACCAAAAAGAGCGTCAATTTCGAAATAAAAAGAAAAAACATTTTTTTTTACTTTTTGCTATAATAAATATACCCCAAAAAGTGTAAAAATTAAATAAAAATGTTCCTCAGTTTAGGACAATATATATTCTTCTACATATTTTTGGAAATAAAAAGTGCAAAAAGTGTATATTGATTGGTTTGCACAAAAGTTATAGCGTTTATAAAATAGGGGATAGATTTATGGCATTTTTTTTTAAATAGTAATGGCAGCGATTTTTATTGGGACTGCAACATTATGGCGGACATATCGGACACTTCTGACAATTTTTCTTGGACCATTGGCATTTATACAGCGATTAGTGCTATAAAAATGCACTGACTACTGTGTAAATGTCACTGGCAGGGAGGGGTATAACACCAGGGGGCGATCAAGGGGTTAACTGTGTTACCTATGTGTGTGTTCTAACTGTGGGGGGTGGGACTGACTATAGGAGATAGAAGATTGAAGGATTCCCCCAGGGGAGGGGCTTTATAGGCAGCAATAGTAAGCGTATATATAGTAGTACCAAAAACAAGAAATTATTTTATGAAAATCAATAAATATTTAATTATATAGAAAAAAGATCATACAATATGACATAATATAACACTTAACAAGTCATAGAGTTGCAAAAAAATTGAAACTGATCCACATAAGTAAACTCTACAAGGCCCTACGCGTTTCGGGGTTTTCCCTTCTTCGGGGGCCGGAGTCTGTGTGGAAACAAATTAGGTTGCATCAGGTTTACATAAACATAGCATCAAAAATATATAACTTTAACAATCGCGTCAGATTTTAATACAGCAAGCATAATAAGTAAAAGATAGACAGAAAAACATACCAGTCAAGAGATGGCAACTCAATAAAAACACAGGGTAAAAAAGTCCATGGTGAAAAATTCCTGAAGGGATGGTATACAGGAGTTGGGGAGCAGGCACCGTGCATCCAAGGGAAGCAAACCCCAAGCCAAAAACTGCCAAGCTTAGGAAAGTTGTATAATTCCTAAAATGAAGGACACAATGCAAAAAAGATATATATATCTATGCAAAGTAAAAAATAAAATGTAATAAATATAATGGTTCTAGTATATATGTATGTGTCATATCAATTTGTGTCAAGGTCTTAAATAATTGTAAGTTATATACCTGACAACAGGGAGTAACCCATAAGAATGGCCAGCAGGGGTCAGCGGAAGGCACAGCACAATAGATTGTCTCCCTATCCAAAGGAGGTAGTACTTGAAAATGACCAGAGGGGGTCAGTGAGAAGCACAACACAAGGAGGCTGAAAACGAAGGAAATTTGAAAGAAAAAAAAAAAAAAAAAAAAAATATATAAATAAAACAATTCCTAGGTATGGAGATAAGCAAGGAAGCAAAGGAGTATTGGAGAAGGGAAGGCTGACAGGAACAGACCGTCAGCCAGTGATGTACCTTTTAAATGGATGTGTAGAACCATCGCCGTCAGCCAAGTCAGCCATTCCCATGAGATGGCTGTGTATAAATAGGCAAGGGAGGGGGAGTGGTCACAGGAAGTAGTAAGAGGTATGAAATATCACATGACCAATGATAGTCACATGGGCGGAAGTGTTATGGCAACTGTCAGCAAAGGACGTCCGAGGAATTGGAAAAAAAAAAAAAAAAAAAGAAAGAATCATATGTTAGAGCTGTGCTGCTGGGGATGAAAAAAGGGGTGTGGATTTAAGTTCCCTTACTGGCAAATTTGAGTATCGCTTAAATGAAGGCAGTGGGCAATGAAGGGGTACAGAGAGCAAGCCCGGAGAGGGAAAAAAGTCTAGCAAAGTCCCCTGTCCGAGCAAGATCCCTGTCCAGCGCAAAAATTGACCCAACAATCACAGGGCACATAGTGCCGTGTGACTGGGCCAAAAAAGGGGGCCGCCAACTGAAGGTGGCGGCCTGGGTGCGCCGTGCTTCCCAAGAGGATGAAGGTGCCGGACTCCCCAAGTCAAACCAGGCAAAAAAAAAAAAAAAAAAAAAAAAAAAAAACCCTGTGTAATTATAACGAGGAGGCATCTCATATAGAAAAACATGATACCTGAATCTTGTTTGTCCAAGGGAACAAGCAAGAAGGCTTCAAAGAGAAAAGCACAAACACAACAATGAATACAAGAATGACAACAAAACCAAAGCACGTCTAGAAAGCGGGTTATGAAGATAAATAATATGTACAGCAGACAAATATAATTATCATTGTAAACATATGTAACAAAGATGACTGCAACCACCTCACTCTTTTTCACAACCACCCGAAGAGAACCCTTCTAAGAAGGGTCTAAAACTAATCTGTTCGTTTAGACCAGGAAAACTAGTCGCTTCAAGCGACTAGTTTTCCTGGTCTAAACGAACAGATTAGTTTTAGACCCTTCTTAGAAGGGTTCTCTTCGGGTGGTTGTGAAAAAGAGTGAGGTGGTTGCAGTCATCTTTGTTACATATGTTTACAATGATAATTATATTTGTCTGCTGTACATATTATTTATCTTCATAACCCGCTTTCTAGACGTGCTTTGGTTTTGTTGTCATTCTTGTATTCATTGTTGTGTTTGTGCTTTTCTCTTTGAAGCCTTCTTGCTTGTTCCCTTGGACAAACAAGATTCAGGTATCATGTTTTTCTATATGAGATGCCTCCTCGTTATAATTACACAGGGTTTTTTTTTTTTTTTTTTTTTTTTTTTTTGCCTGGTTTGACTTGGGGAGTCCGGCACCTTCATCCTCTTGGGAAGCACGGCGCACCCAGGCCGCCACCTTCAGTTGGCGGCCCCCTTTTTTGGCCCAGTCACACGGCACTATGTGCCCTGTGATTGTTGGGTCAATTTTTGCGCTGGACAGGGATCTTGCTCGGACAGGGGACTTTGCTAGACTTTTTTCCCTCTCCGGGCTTGCTCTCTGTACCCCTTCATTGCCCACTGCCTTCATTTAAGCGATACTCAAATTTGCCAGTAAGGGAACTTAAATCCACACCCCTTTTTTCATCCCCAGCAGCACAGCTCTAACATATGATTCTTTCTTTTTTTTTTTTTTTTTTTTTTTCCAATTCCTCGGACGTCCTTTGCTGACAGTTGCCATAACACTTCCGCCCATGTGACTATCATTGGTCATGTGATATTTCATACCTCTTACTACTTCCTGTGACCACTCCCCCTCCCTTGCCTATTTATACACAGCCATCTCATGGGAATGGCTGACTTGGCTGACGGCGATGGTTCTACACATCCATTTAAAAGGTACATCACTGGCTGACGGTCTGTTCCTGTCAGCCTTCCCTTCTCCAATACTCCTTTGCTTCCTTGCTTATCTCCATACCTAGGAATTGTTTTATTTATATTTTTTTTTTTTTTTTTTTTTTTTTTTTTTCTTTTTTTTTTTTCTTTCAAATTTCCTTCGTTTTCAGCCTCCTTGTGTTGTGCTTCTCACTGACCCCCTCTGGTCATTTTCAAGTACTACCTCCTTTGGATAGGGAGACAATCTATTGTGCTGTACCTTCCGCTGACCCCTGCTGGCCATTCTTATGGGTTACTCCCTGTTGTCAGGTATATAACTTACAATTATTTAAGACCTTGACACAAATTGATATGACACATACATATATACTAGAACCATTATATTTATTACATTTTATTTTTTACTTTGCATAGATATATATATCTTTTTTGCATTGTGCCCTTCATTTTAGGAATTATACAACTTTCCTAAGCTTGGCAGTTTTTGGCTTGGGGTTTGCTTCCCTTGGATGCACGGTGCCTGCTCCCCAACTCCTGTATACCATCCCTTCAGGAATTTTTCACCATGGACTTTTTTACCCTGTGTTTTTATTGAGTTGCCATCTCTTGACTGGTATGTTTTTCTGTCTATCTTTTACTTATTATGCTTGCTGTATTAAAATCTGACGCGATTGTTAAAGTTATATATTTTTGATGCTATGTTTATGTAAACCTGATGCAACCTAATTTGTTTCCACACAGACTCCGGCCCCCGAAGAAGGGAAAACCCCGAAACGCGTAGGGCCTTGTAGAGTTTACTTATGTGGATCAGTTTCAATTTTTTTGCAACTCTATGACTTGTTAAGTGTTATATTATGTCATATTGTATGATCTTTTTTCTATATAATTAAATATTTATTGATTTTCATAAAATAATTTCTTGTTTTTGGTACTACTATATATACGCTTACTATTGCTGCCTATAAAGCCCCTCCCCTGGGGGAATCCTTCAATCTTCTATTCGATTAGGGGTGTCGGCAGCACTCACACTCCTGTGATGTTACATAATTCCCTTGACTATAGGAGATAAGAGATCATGGTTCCCAGCTAGTAGGAACTCTCTCTCTCCTCACAGAACTGGGATGTGTGTGTTTACACATACATTAAAAGAAAAAGATGCGCTACTAGAATAACAGGAATTAATATATAAGCAGCCTACATTAACGATAAAACAAATCAAAAAGAATATAAACAATAAAAAATGTGGCGCTACAGAGAGACATTAATTCCACATGTGAGTGGAAATGAATCTATAACACAAATACATAAAACATGAAAAGCAATGTATCGTGAAGTCAAAACTACACAGTGTTCAATATAGTGAAATAAATCACCCAAAAAGATCCTAAAAAGGACCGTGAAAAACTGCAAGGTGAGACCTCTAATGCATAAAGACATGTATATAAGTCCAATTAAGGTAAACAGATAAAGTCCAGTGAGAATGACTGACGTGGGATAAATCAATCCAAGATTAAAATCGAAGGGTCAATAATGCAATCCAGGATAGTCAAGAGGAATCAATACGCTTACCGGAAACGGTGGACACACTGACCGGTGGTAGTATGTCAAATGAGCAAAGGATGGATCCACAGCCTGGTATGGTTAATGGAAGACACATCTAACAGCATCAGAGGGAATCCAAGGGTTCCTTGGTCAAACACATCCGGGATTGTGGGTAGGTTCCTTTGTGGAGTTGCAATCATATGGAAGCACATGAAAAAGATAAATGGTGCAGTTAAACCCAAATCATAGGGTGTGGTGGCTTTATTCATAAAAAGCAAGGTATATACAACAATACCATGGTAAAAAAAAAAAAAAAACTCAAGGTACGAGCCAGATGAAGAGGCAGGTACAGGTGATCACAAGGGTAACGTGTGGTAAATGGATATGTGGCAGCAGGCCATGTACCATACATGTTTCGAGTTAAACACTCTTCAACTGTCCCTGTTCTGCCTCGTGATCACGCGTGGCCGGCCACGAGCATCGGCACCCCCCCCCGCTGTGCAGCATGCATGCGCGCCTGCTATTCCGCTTAACCACTTAACCCCCGGACCAATGACCAGAGCACTTTTTGTGATTCGGCACTGCGTCGCTTTAACTGACAATTGCGCGGTCGTGCGATGTGCCTCCCAAACAAAATTGGCGTCCTTTTTTTCCTACAAATAGAGCTTTTTTTTGGTGGTATTTGATCATCTCTGCGGTTTTTGATTTTTGCGCTATGAACAAAAATAAAGCGAATATTTTGAAAAAAAATCAATATTTTTTACATTTTGCTATAATAAATATCCCCAAAAAATATATAAAAAAATATTTTTTTTCCTCAGTTTAGGCCAATACGTATTCGTTTTAAGGAGTGCGGCAGTCCAGTATCTTCTTCTATCCAATGGTTAAGAACTTAAATAGAACTTTAGTCAGAAAACTTTAGTCAGAAAATTAAGTCCGGCAAGATCCTTTCAGAATGGTCCCTTTTGCATGTATAACTATGTAAGACATTACAAATAAGTGTCTATACTGTTTAAAATCTAGTAATACACTGTCTCACCCTGCTCTGCACATGCTCAGTTGCTCTCTGCTGACAGCCTTAAAGTGATTGTAATTGATCATCTTGTAAAACAACCCATTCAGTTTAAAACTGAAATGAAAGGCAACACAATTGTATAGACATAGGTGTGCACAGCCTATTGCATTAGGGTGTGCACCCCAAAACTAAAACACACGTGCCTTTCTCTGCAGCCTCAGCTGCATGGCGCAGCGAATAAATGGTAATTGCTCTTTGGTGAGCGGCTTCCTGTTCATTCACAGATGGAAGCCTAGTAAACACGGTTTACTAGGCTTCAGTTATGAATGAACACAGTGAGTGAATGTGTTTACTAGGCTTCACTTAAGAATGTACACAATGAGTCAATGTTCATTTTGAAAAGGAAGGGGCCGGTAAATTACATATTTACTAGCCCCTTTCCCCGCTCTCCATTCTGAAATTGTTAAATCAATGGGTTTGGTTCAGCCTTATGATTCATTGTTGGTCAGGGGCTCTGGGCTTCAGTAAAATGGCTGCCTCCAGCAAAAAGAAATAGGAGCAATGCTGGAGGCAATTTACAGTATGCATTAATTTTGGTAGCAGAATTATTAATGTGGAATGTATGTTCCTTGCTAAAGAACATTCTCTTTGCTGCTTTAAGTATATTGTTTCCCACAGTCACCACTCATATTCATATCCTCAATGGAGGTCTCATGCTGATTGGTGGCTTAGGAGAAAACAACTGACGATGCAGGTCTGTGGAAAAAAGAATTGTCTGATTTTGTAATTATTTGTTACTAAGCAATCAGGTCTCTCCATGTGTGGCCAACTGTACCGTAGTAACTGCTATGTTATGCTGACTCCATGCTGGTAGATCTTTTATGATCCCAATAAAAGGCCCAGTGTTCTCCTGCACTAACAGTACGAAGTAGTGATTACGCCAGTGACTTTCACCATGCTAAATAAATTCATAGACACTTATAAATGATATAATGCTTGGCCTTCATAAACCAGCAGTGTTGAAAGTTGGAAAGAAGATCATTAAAGTAGAACACCTTAATGATGTGGACACTGTGGTAGATGCTTTGACGTTGTTAGCTGCTTCTGGCAGACCTATCAGGGTGGGAATCCTTATATTGGTTTCTGCAGTGGGTGGTCTCATTTTATTTTGCGGTTTGTTTAAATTGTCACACAAAATGGAACTTTTAACTGACATAAAATTTGTGAGCAAACCTTTCTCAAAATAGAAACAGTGGAAACCAGTAAATGCTTTAAAATGTAATTTATTTGCATTTTCCAGCAGTAGAAGAATGTTTCTGAAAAAGTATGTGAAATATATTCATTTGAGGCCAAATAATCTACTTGTAAGAACCTATAGTCACTTGTGAAGAGACTATAGAGTTTTCTACACATCTTATGTTTAGTAATGATTTTCTTTTTATTATTAAATTAAAGCGGTAATAAACCCAAAAAATCATTACATGTGGTGGCTGCATTTGTTTTCTTTTTTTTATTTCTTTTTTATTTCTTTTTTACCTGGTGATCTAAACAGTAACACACGTCCTGTATTCCCCCACTCTGGATGAATGAGCACAAGGGCTACAACAGACAGCAGCACTGTCAGTTTGGAGGGCAGAGAAATGCTAAATACACTAATAAACTGAAGACAAACTCCAGCTCACACTTTATAATTAACCACTTTACAACCGGCCCATAGGAGAATGATGGCTACAGGGCAGTTCGATAACGCTGGGAGGGCATACATTGACGTCCTCTCAGAATCGCACACCGGAGCTTCTGTGACTGCCAGGTCCAGAGGACCCCTGTGCATCACGGATCACGGAAAAAGGCCGCTGATAGCGGTCGTTTACCACATGTTTGCTCTGTCAAATGATGGAGCGATCACATGTAAACAAACCAGCGTGATGTCCAGTTTCTTTCTCCCCTCTCTGTACCGATTGGTACAGTGTGTACGCAGAGGGGAGAGATTGGATGCAGCAGTGCTATGGGCTGGATGTGTAGTGCCCATAGCGCTGCTCTGTGCCTCATCCAGCCATCCATCCATGATAAGCCCCATTCATACCCAGCCATCAATACACAGCCATCCATACTCAGCCATCCATACTCAGCCATCCATACTCAGCCGTCAATATTCAGCCATCCATACTCAGCCATCCATACTCAGCCATCCATACTCAGCCATCCATACTCAGCCATCAATACTCAGCCGTCAATACTCAGCCGTCAATACTCAGCTGTCAATACTCAGCCGTCAATACTCAGCCGTTCATATGCAGCCATCAATACTTAGCCATCAATTCTCGGCTGTCAATACTCAGCCGTCAATACTCAGCCGTCCATACTCAGCCATCCATACTCAGCCGTCAATACTCAGCCGTCAATACTCAGCCATCAATTCTCGGCCGTCAATACTCATCCGTCAATAATCCCAGGATGAAGCATATAGTGTGATACCATTCAAATAACTTTATTAACCACTTGCAGACCAGTGCACACTGATATACGGCGGGAAAATTGCACGGACAGGCAAAAGGGCATACAGGTACGTCCCCTATAAATTGCTGCCGTGTGGTTGCGCGTGCCGCTGGTGGCATGCTCGTCACCCTGCCAGGAGCTCTGTGACTGCGCACACGGGACCTGCGGACCCGACCGCCGCTGGTGTACCGCGATCGGGTCACAGAGCTCAAGGATAGGGAGATGTTAAACAGATCAATAACCGCTTATTGCGATTTACCAAAAATATGTAGAAGAATACATATCAGCCTAAACTGAGAAAAAAAATGTTTTATATATATTTTTGGGGGATATTTATTATAACAAAAAGTAAAAAATATTGAATTTTTTTTCAAAATTGTAGCTCAATTTTTGTTTATACGCGCAAAAAATTAAAATAGCAGAGGTGCTCTATTTGTGGGGAAAAAAAGACGATAATTTTGTTTGTGAGCCACGGAGCACGACTGTGCTAATTGTCAGTCAAATCGACGCAGTGCCGAATTGCAAAAAGTAGCCCGGTCATTTAGCAACAAAATGGTCCATGGGTGAAGTGGTTAAGCAACATTAAAAATATGCTCACAATGGGTCAGAAAACCAAGCACAAAAAAACAAAAGGAGAACTGTTTAGCTTATATTGCTGGATCTGTAGTTTCGCAGAGATCAGTAAATATGGCAGCCACCGGCCACTCAGCTCCTCACCTCTCCCAGCTTCAGTACAAGTAGAAATCCACTACAAGGCAATCCAACTAAGTGTGAGGCCTCGGACAAACGACCGAGAAACTCGACAGAATCCATCAAGAAACTTTGTGGGAGAGCTTTTTTTGACAGAGGAAACTGGTCGTGTGTATGCTTTTCATCGAGAAAACTGTTGAGGAACTCGACGAGGAAAAAAAGAGCAAGTTCTATTTTTCCTCGATGGGAGTCTCAATTTCCTCGTCGTGTTTCTCGTCGGGCTGGTTTTCGATGAGAAACACGTTGGTGTGTATGCTTAGAAACCCGCGCACCTTCGGTAAAAGTAGCATTTGTAATGGAAATAGTACATTTGTCACGCTGTAACAGACTGAAAAGTGAAAATGTCTCCTACCAAACTTTTACCTAACACGCAGTAACATGAGATTAGCAAAAGCAGCCCCAAGGGTTGTGCTAGTGGAATCGAACTTCCCCTGCCTTCGTATGTGTTGAAGTCACCGCGTTGGAGAATGAGGAGATTTGGTCTTGACTGTGTGTACGCAAAGACAGCTTGTCAAGTTTCTCGACAAGCCTAACAAGGAACTCGTCGAGGAAAACGATGTGTCTTTTCCGACGAGTCCCTCGGTCGTGTGTACGAGGCCTAAGGCTTCATCCTGCATGTTTCATCATAGGAGACTTTGTAAAGCTTTAATAATCAGACAATGCAGTGTGTAATTTTTTTTGCTATCACCAGTGTGTTTTTTTTCATTATTTTACACTATATGCATGTTATGCCATTTTATGCCATCCTAAACATGTTTTGCCTTATGCTGATGCCTAATAGTTAAATGTTAAAAAAAAAGCAATATAATTTAAATAAAAATGAATTATTGATTTTATGTTTGCTCCAGTCCACGGAACCTTTTTCGTGTCACTTTTATGAATCAGCCACATAACCGCATTAACTTAATAAAATCACATCTAATGAATGCCGGACCCCCAGAACACCCTTTCAATTGCTTCTATTCAGCTACACAGCCTCTAACTTCTGCTCCTTGTTAGACAGATGCACGTTGCCATTCACATTTAATGTGACACCAATTATTTCTGGGCAAAACTATACAAACTTCACGCTGTAGGCAGAAGCCCAACCAGAAGAGATGGAAAAAGAAGAACCTTACAATCAGGACAAAGAGACGCAGCTTCTGCCAGCTGGAGACTAATAAGCTGATGACAATTTCAGAGTATAGAGAAGGATCTCTTTAGGTGATGTCAGGACTTCCCTACTGCTCAATATTCACATAATGATGAGTGATGCCTCATTTGAAGACATCAAAGCCCTCTCTAAGGGTTAATCACATTAAAACAGAATATTCACTATTGACTACAGTTAAAAGGGCCGCAGCTTCTTCCAAATTAAAAATTCCTAAATGTGATATGTGAGACTTCCCATTGCTTGAGAAAGAAGCACGCTCTCCGACGCTGCGCTCCGGGTCCTACTATTCCAGCTACATCCAAATTAAAATTAAAAATTCCTAAATGTGAGACTTCCCATTGCTTGAGAAAGAAGCACGCTCTCCGACGCTGCGCTCCGGGTCCTACTATTCCAGCTACATTCAGCTGAATGAAAATATTACAGGAGGTTTTACCCGGCGGCACCATCAGCACATCAACTGGCACGGTTGGATGTCACATCCTTTTCAATTTGGGATCGCTTTGGACTGTATCTCTACATTGGATTTCATGCTTTTTTAATGTAAGTGTGCACTGTTATTTGTGATTTATTAAAACTTTACAGCGCTTAACCAGGAGGCGCCTTCTGTTTGTTTTTTTCTTAAATGTGATATCAGTTACTGTGTTATGACTTCCTTAGTGCATGTAGATAAGATACAGAAAATATACAGAATTGGCCACTGGCATAGCCATCCTAGAGCAGCAGGGCTCCATAGGGTGGCATTGCATCACTACTGCCAGTAAAGTATTCCCTCAGCCACTTCCATACCAGGCATGTACATACCATCCTGCCCAAGCACATTTTCAGCTTTCAGCGCTGTTGCACTTTGAATGACAATTGCACGTTCATGCTACACTGTACCCAAACAATTTTTTATAATTTTGTTCCCACAAATAGAGCTTTCTTTTGGTGGTATTTGATCACCTCTGCGGTTTTTATTTTTTGCGCAAGCAACTAAAAAACAATCAAAATGTTTGAAGAAATTAAGTTTTTTTTTTATTTTATTTTTTTCTGTAATTTTTCTTCTTCAATTGAGGCGGCACTGATGGGCACCAAAGAGGCCGCACTGATAGGCGGCACTGATGGGCACTGATAGGCGGCGCTGGTATGCGGCACTGATGGGCACTCATAGGCGGCACTGGGCACTCATAGGCGGCACTGATGGGCACTCATGGGTGAGACTTATGGGTGGCACTGATGGGTACTTAGGGGTGGCACAGATGGGCACTGATAGGTGGGCCCTGGGCATGGATGGGCACTGAGAGGTGGCACTGATGGACACTGAGGGGTGGCACTGATGGACACTGAGGGGTGGAACTGATGGCATTGCTGGGCATCACTTGTTTATTTACTTATTTTTGACAGTCAGTGCACCGATTGGCATCTATTGTGCTTTTTTTTACATGTGGATGGCCATGGGGATGTACCTGGCCATCCACATTTTGCCCCCTTCCCTGGTGGTCCTGGCGGCTTCCATGGTGGTCCAGTGTGGACATCCGAGGGGGGCTGCGCTGATAAACAATCAGTGCTAACCCCCCTCCCCCCCTGTCAGGAGAGCCGCCGAGTGAGGAAGAGCGATCAATGGCTCTTCCTGTTTACATTGTGATCAGCCGTGATTTGGCTCTTTACCAAGATCGGAGATGCAGGGTGTCAGACTGACACCCCGCATCACCAATCCCGCACTGCGTGCCCCCACGGGCGTGCGCCGACATGTTATCCTGCTGGACGTCAATAGACGTCCAGTCAGGAGAACACAACCACTTACCGGACGTCAATTTACTATTGACCGGATGTGAAGTGGTTAGGCAACAAAAGGTACTGTGTATTTACAATTCACCCTTTGTATATCTAGGACTGAACTGCTAACAGGGCAGGGTAGTAGTTTAACTTACTCTTCTTGTGTTGGGTTTTAGGTGTAGCCTTGGCCTTGTGACTATGATATGCGACCTTGTTAGTGGGATACCTAAAGTAGAATTATAGGCACAACCTTTTTCTTTTCTTTTTTTGGATAGAGCAAGGGAAGGTTATAAACCTTGTCAGAATTTTTTTTGCCATCTATGTCCTATTACTGAGATTTCACTTCATTTCCTGACCCATAGCCAAACAGGAAAAGAGAGGAAATCCCTGCAAATCCCTGGGACCCCTAGGTTACCAGAACTAGTGTCCCCATTGGAGGTCTTCCCTTCTATTACTTTCTTGAGGACAACCCAACATTTGGGATTTTCTTTTACTTTCACGTTCAATGATAATGGTAAACAGCAGAAACAGAGTGTAAATCTCCATAACGGGGCACAGACAGCAATAAAACCTGACAGGTGTTCTAATCCCTCTCCACTCCATCCAAAACAAAAAGGTTTTCCTTTAATCTAGCCAGCCAACTGTGGAAGAAGGGTGGCAGTAGAAGACAATTTTCCAAGGGGGCAGAAAGAATACATCCAGATGTGCCTAGTATTAACTTTCATGCTAGTCTGGATGTGACTCCATTTTTCTGTAGACGATCATGATAGAAGATACTTTAAAGCAGACAACTGCCTACATTTTTGTTCCTACCTTCTGTCATGTAGGAATGTTCACTCCTACTCCTACATTTGCCTGCCCAGTGTCCTGCAATGCCTGTTATAGTTAAATGAAGTAGGACTTCACTATTAGGGGAGCATGTCTTAGTACCATGGCAAATCAATGGTTATCCTGAAGCCCCCCCCCAGTACCACACTTAACTCCACCCCTGACCCCGCCCCTGGTCCCACCCTTGAAACAAAGTGCAGGTTCAAGTGATATTTCTCATGCCACACCATGACATCCATAGTAAATATGTGCAGAGTTCAGTCCAACACAGTCAAATCACCACATCATGCCATCCATAGTAAATATGTGCAGAGTGCAGTGCAACACAGTACAATCACTACACTATGCCATCCATGGTAAATATGTGCAGAGTGCAGTTCACAACGCCATGCCATTATGCCATACATAGTAAATATTTGCAGTCTGAGTGGGTACAAGTTGCCTACAAGTTGCCTAGCAGTCACCTTGAAGTAGTACAGGAACCTTTTCTGAAGTCGGAAGCAACTTCAGCAGTGGAATTTCTCATGTCCGGCGACTTGGGGCAACACAAGTCGGATCCCAAGTCGCTGTAGTGTGAACCGGCACTTATCACATTTCAGTGTTTTTTATTTAATTACATTATTGAATATTTTTTATTATTATTATATTATTTGTTATAATTATTTATAGTTATTTATTATATTATAATTTATATTATAATTTATGATTTTGTATTTCAAACTGTCTTGTTTGGACAGATTTAAGTGAGTTATTTCTAAGAATTATAGGCCTACAATATAAAATGCCAAATTTCCATTTTGTACCGCATTCAGCATTAAAAATCTGACATAATCATACCGCCAGGGAGGTTAATGAAACATGTAGAGGCAGTAACACAATTGCCATATCCAGTCCTTGCAGGGATGATACTTCTGGTTACTTCTGGTTTCGGTCTTTGGAACACACGATGACTACCGTTAATGGACCAGTGGCGAGGATACACATTACAGGCTGAGTGTATTGGTGCCAAGAAACTATGCACCAAAAAATTTGAGTGCATAATCTTAAATTTTGTGAATATTTTTACCTAGTTAATAAATACTGCACTATGAGAATCCTTATCTTTTCTGCTGTGCATTACCTATTCTCGTGAGAATCTTCTGTGTCGTAATCCTGTTGTAAGCCTGGCGAGTATCAGTACACAAGCAGGTATAAATTACAACAAGCTCTTCAAATTGTTGCTGCAAAAAGTCATTTTTATTAAAAGCATATTCCTTAATTTAATATGTTCCAAGTTCCGGTCCTATATCGTTTTCTACAGCTAAATAAATAATTAGTATTTTTCTACCAACAGCTGTTTCTACTTGGAAATGGTTTTGTTCAAGTTATTTTTGCAGCCATCCATTCTAGCCTAAGCGCATTTAAGTTTTCTTGTTAGCTAGTTTACAGATTCACCTTCTATCTATCTTTCTACATCTGTTCATAGATATGTCCATAAAGTGCTACTAAACCTCCTACACAACACTTTGTTCAAACATATTTGCTGCAATTTGAGATACAGTGTGAAATTTCCTCCCTATGGTTCATGGAATTTGCCCACGTGCAATTATTTGCTTCTTATTCTTTCTTTGATCTCTCCTTTCCTCAAGGTGCTGCCAAACGAGCTTATGAGGACATTTCCCAAGGCAACCTCCCACTGAGCTAAGAAGTATAAAGAGGGTGTGAAGGACCTGGAAGCTTTGTAGGGGATTCTAGTACAGTTCTATTTTATTATTTTATGACAGTGCTGATAATTCTCCCCCTCCCTTAAAACTCAGCACAAGGAGGCTTCAGAAATGTAATATCCTCAGTTAAATGTGTTTCTTTCTGACAGATTTCTGGCTAGGGCATTGAAAATTGTACCAATAGTTATTACATGAAAGTTGGGAGAAATGTATGCTGTGTGAATTATTGCAAAAACATTAACAAAGTTATTCATGTTCCTATAGGAACACATATAATACAGGACCTTATCAAGTCCTAATATATAACAGATTTGAACCACTTAATAATTATATAGAGCAGGAGTCTCCAAACTATGGCCCTCCAGGTGTTCAGGAACTACAATTCCCATCATGCCTAGTCATGTCTACGAATGTCAGAGTTTTACAATGCCTCATGGGAAGTGTAGTTCCACAGCAGCTGGAGGGCCATAGTTTGGAGATCCCTGATATAGAGGATAAGTGGAATTATCACCCTAAACCTTTTTTAGGGGTCAGAAGAGAAAAAGAGGGATACCCAGGAGAGTACCATACATTTAAGATTGAAGAGATCATGGGTGGGAGGAACAACAGGGAACAGATCTAGGAACCCCAGAACCCAACAGAAGAGTAGAAGGGGTGAAGGGCAGAATGAAGACAATTTTGAATCTTGAGTGTTGAATGGAGGTATATTTAATCTTAATAGGGCTATTTTGACTAAAGATGAATTGAACATTTAGAATTTGGGTTTGAAATGTGCCCCAAGAAAACCTATAAATATGTTCAATGTTTACCTTAATGCACACAATTATATACGTAAATAAAATGTAAAAAAAAGTAATTTTTGAGCAAACCCCCAGCACCTAGTGTGAGACTATCGGTAACCAATGCAATGATAAATAGTGGTTTAAGAAATAGGTCTACCATGTTGAAGTATTTAAAGTTTAGTTTTGAGGGATTTGGACAGTATTGAACAGAAGAAGGGGAATCCTTGGTATACTCAGACAGGAATTAATACATTTAACCGCTTCAATACTAGGCTTTTATACCACCTCCATACCGGGCCTATTCTGACACTTCTCTCCTACATGTAATAATCATCATTATTTTGCTAGAAAATTACACAGTACCCCCAAACATTATATATGTTTTTTTTAGCAGACACCCTAGGGAATAAAATGACGGTCATTCCAAAGTTTTATCTTGCACGGTATTTACGCAATTATTTTTCAAACGCCTTTTTTTTGTAAAAAAAAATTGTTTTATGAATTAAAAAAATAACAAAACACTAAAGTTAGCCCAATTTTTTTGTATTATGTGAAAGATTATGTTACACCGAGTAAATAGAGACCCAACATGTCACGCTTTAATTATGCGCACACTCATGGAATGGCGCCAAACTTCGGTACTTAAAAATCTCCATAGGCAACGCTTTATTTATTTTTTACAGGTTACAGTTTAGATTTACAGAGGAGATCTAGTGCTAGATAGTTGCTGGCACTCTAACACACGCGGCGATACCTCACATGTGTGGTTTAAACGGCGTTTACATATGTCGGCGGGACTTGCGTGTGCGTTCGCTTCTGCACGCGAGCTATCGGGGACAGGGGCGTTTTAATTTTTTTTTTATCTTTTATTATTTTTTTTTTACTTATATTTTATTTATTTTTACACTTTTTTTCATTTTTTTTTTTTTTTTCCACTTTTATTCCTATTACAAGGAATGTAAACATCCCTTGTAATAGGAAATGTGTGTGACAGGTCCTCTTTATGGAGAGATGTGGGGTCAATAAGACCTCACATCTCACCTCCAGGCTGGAAACCATGAGATCGGTGAAAAAAAATTCACCGATCTCATGAATGGTGACTTACAGCCGCAATTGCGGCTTTGTTTACATACGGGGACCCGGGCGTGACGTCATCAGATCGCGCCCGGGTCCTCCGACGGTCATAGAGATGACTGGTGACCATCTGGTCACCAGTCATCTCTATGCTTCCTGCCGCCGCCGACGATTCGTTCTCCGGGCCCCCGAAGGTACAGGTAAGCCCGGAGAAGCACCGGATGGCGGCGGGAGGGGGGGGATGTCCCCTCCCGCGGCCTGTAAGAACGATCAAGCGGCGGAACCGCCGCTATGATCGTTCTTACATTGTGCAGAATCGCCGGCTGAAGAAGAGGATATCTGGATGATGCCTCTGGCTGCAGGCATCATCCAGATATTCGCCTGCAATACCCAGGCCGTCAATTGACGGCCACTTAGGATGGTAAATCCCATCCCAGGCCGTCAATTGTATATGGCTGGGTATTGAAGTGGTTAAAAAGAGAAGTGTATGTGCGGCCTGCTGATTATGGGGGGAAAGAGTAATTATCTTGGATAGCAAGTTTTATAATACCCAACTGATGGATATGTTGTCAGATATACGCACGATCGATTACAGGAGGACCCCACGAAAAATTATAAGAAGGAATGAAAGACTTTGGTTGAGCATGGGTATAGGAGGGGGTGTCTACTAAGAAGGAAAAGAGATACCTGATACTGAGGCCTCGTACATACTACCATTTTCCTCAGCAAAATCCATCAAGAAAAATGCTGGCAGAGCATTTTTGCCGAGAAAAACGGTCGTGTGTATGTTTTTCGTCGAGAAAACCATTGTGGATCTCGACGAGAAAAAAAGGAAACATGCTCTCTTTTTTCTCATCAGAGTCTCAATTTCCTCATCGCGTTTCTCATCGGGCTGGTTTACGACGAGAAACACGTTCGTGTGTATGCTTAGAAACCCGTGCATGCTCAGAATAAAGTATGAGACGGTAGCGCACCTTCGGTAAAAGTAGCGTTCGTAATGAAGATAGCACATTCGTCACGCTGTAACAGAATAAAAAAAGCACAAATCGTCTCTCACCAAACCTTTACTAACACACAGTTACACGAGATTAGCAAAAGCAGCCCCAAGGGTGGCGCCAGTGGAATCGAACTTCCCCTTTATAGTGTCGTCGTACGTGTTGTACGTCACCATGTTTGAGAACGACAAGATTTTGTCTTGACAGTGTGTATGCAAGGAAAGCTTGACAGGATTCTCGTCAAGCCTGACAAGAACCTTGTTGTGGAAAACTATGTTACTTTTACAACGAGATTCTCGGTCGTGTGTACGAGGCCTGAGTGTTTGTCGGATTCCAACCATATATACCCTACCCAAGATACATAAGGATTTACAATGTCCACCTGCAAGGCCATTTGTTAACAGAATAGTATCCGTCTCAGTGAGATTGAGTGAATACTTTTGCTGCGTACACACGATCAGGCCAAATCACATTGGAAATTCCGACAGAAAAATATAGAACATGTTCTATATCTAATGTGCATTTCCGGCATCCTTGATTTCCTGAGAAGTTACTGATTGCTCAGCATACCCACCTGGAGCGGTGACTCCCTTCTCATGTTCTATATCTAAACTCTGATGAAATTCATCAGAATTTCCGATGAAAAACTCAGATGGGGCTACACACGATGGGAAAATCCGATGGAAAAAGTCCATTGCGCGTTTTCCATCGGAAATTCCGATCGTGTGTACGCGGCATTAGACACATTTTTACAGTCACATTTTTACAGTATTGCATCTACTAAAGCATACTTGAGGGATTAGAAGGATATACTTAAATTATTACAGCAGGTGGATTTGAAAAAAAAGACTGAGGTATATCTAGCAACTGCTGGTGTTTCACCCTGAAACTATCATTCAACACGAACATGCAATGTTGGCTTTAAATTGGGCACTGAGCAAGAGGGATGGCATCCCAATTAGCCAGAAGATGTTCCCAAGGAAGGCATTGGATTTTTGTTTGTCCCACAACTATTTTTGGTTTTATGCAAAATTTTATTTTAAACCCACTGACAGGAATGGCTATCTTTCAATCAATAGTGGCCATCACCCTATTTGGTTGAAAAACATTCCGAGGGGACAACTAATTCAGGTTAAATGTAATTGCCCTGAATTAAGGGACTCTAGGGTGCAGGCTGAGATTATTAAGGAACGTTTTGTGCAAAAAGGTTATAGCAGTGTATAGTTGGACAAGGTAGCTCAGGAGGTGGAACAGGTACCTAGAGGCTTCTTACTTACTGTCAGGAGCATCTAGCGCTTCTGCTCCTCATCTAGCATCCCGGTTTTGGCTATGGAATTCTGTCTCTGTCCACCTGCAGGCTGATTGATGTGGTCAGTCTCTGGGTGGAAACTTAAACCTGTTATAAGCCAGCTAAACCCTCATTTGGGTGCTAGTGATAGAGAGTGATACATGGGTTGTTCCTGATCAAGCTCTCTGTCTGTCTGCCCTGCTAGATTGGATTTCCCTGTGTATGACTTTGGACCTTATTTTGGACTATTCCCTGAACTCAGCCTGCCTTTTACCTGGACTATAATAGAACCACGCTATTTTTCTGCTAATCGCAAGTATCTGTTTGCTTTGTTCAGTTCGCATCTGCCCTGGCCAGGCACTATAGCATTGTGTATAAGTCCTGTGGGCAACCGAGTACCGGTAGGCCTGCTTGCCTTATGGGAAAGATGGCTGCTATAGGTGAAGAACACAGTAGCCAGTTATAGTGTCTGACCCCCTGCATTGGGGTAGACATGACACTTACACATTACTTAGCATGTATGTCCTAACATGACAAAATACACCTCTGATGTGCAAACAAAATAGAATGGTGATCACAGCAGTAAATTGGGATGAGCTTGGGTAAACTTTGCATCTCCAGCTAGACTTGGGGAGAAATTTGTCTGGCTTTAATACTGCAATTATCAACATAAGGATGTACGATGATCATGAGTATATATATTTAAAATCTCACAAGAAACATAATTTTTTTAGCTTAGTTTTTTCAACTCAGTCTATTCAGAGATCTAAAAACACTGACGTTTCCATTTTCCACTAGCTAAATGCTGCCGTGGATTGCCTTACATGTTTAATCTGCCATGCAATAATACTAAACCACATTGTTAAACCATTTACAAACAACCAGGTTTCTATTTCTAGAAACAGCAGTAAAATAAAACTGTGCCACACCTTATACTGGGCTGCTAATTCAGTTTCAATGGCTTCAAATAAATATATATATATATACATATATATATATATTCTGGATTTATACTTAGCTTAGGAAACTTTTATTAAAGAATCATCTAATGGAAACGTTTAGTATTATTTGAACATTCAACATTTTACTGGTAGGTTTTCTTGATGTATGACTAGTTTGAGAGCGATTTACATCCTCATATAATATCTAAGCTAGCCATTGTTACAGAGGCTGCTGGGATTTCTGAGGCCTCGTACACAAGATCGGTTTCCTCGGCAGAATCCATCAACAAACTCAGTTAGGAGAGCTTTTTTGCAGAGGAAACCGGTCGTGTGTATGTTTTTCATCGAGGAAACTGTCGAGGAACTCGACAAGCAAAAAAGAGGGCAAGTTCTCTTTTTCCTCGATGGGAGTCCAAATTGGCTCGTTGTGTTCCTCGTCGGGCTGCTTTTCGACGAGAAACTCGAGCGTGTGTATGCTAAGAAACCTGTGCACCTTCGGTAAAAGTAGCGTTTGTAATAGAAATAGCACATTAGTCACGCTGTAACAGACTGAAAAGTGCAAATGTCGTTTACCAAACTTTTTCCTAACACGCAGTAACATGAGATTAGCAAAAGCAGCCCTTGTCGTTGTATGTGTTGAAGTCACCGTGTTTGAGAACGAGGAGATTTGGTCTTTATTAACGTGTGTACGCAAAGCAAGCTTGTCGAGTTCCTCGACAAGCCTAACAAGGAACTCGATTAGGAAAACTATGTGTTTCGCCCGAAGAGTTCCTCGGTTGTGTGTATGAGGCCTTAAACTCCCATTTATTGGTCCATGCATAATTCCAGGATCAATGGCATAAAGCCTATGATCTTTTTAGACATCTGTAAGGGGAGCATTGTTCCTACCGATCACCAATATAAGTGCATTCTCCCCACTGACCACCAATGTAAGTAGTTGGGTTGTATCAATACTGGTGAGTATCGGTAGTTTTATAGCTTCATAGTAGGTAAGATTGAATAAAGACACTAGATCATCGAGTTCATCCTGTGTAGGTGTATGTATGTCAATGTCAATAATCATTTCCCAGATCTCTGTATGTTGTGTTTACTCAGATGCACGTCAAAGAGTTTTAAAAATAAATTGGTCAAGTACAAGTTTACTTCTATCTGTAATATGGAATAACACATATATGTGAGCTGCTAGTGCTGTACACCCAAGGCTTTATACAAAATGGAGAATTCCCTTGCAGGGTTTTTCAGCAGCCAAGAAAAGCATTGGACAATGAATGTATTAACATTTTTTATTACATTTTATTTTATCAAAAAGCGATTTACAAATTTATGAAAGTTGTAAAAAATAAGCTCTGACATTGACATAAAAATAACATTACCCATTATTCATGATAAAACCACACATTATATGGAATCCGTTGTTGGCATTTTACTACAAGGTGGTTGTCCACATGATACCCCCACGTGTTTCAACTCTTCTAATTATGGTCTTCAAGGTTTTTTTGTTGTTCTATGAGGTAAAATAAAAATACAATTTTCATAATCAAACATCATTTTATATTGTACATTGCATCTCACCATATGTATGATGGTATACATTTACCATTTATAATGATTGGAAAAAAGGATAAACATGTCCTGCAGCCAGAGATTACTTTGAAATTTGGTGATCATGAAGTCTCTGTATGCTGTCTATACATTCCTTAGGATGGGCCCTGCCTCCAAATAACTTGCAAGAGACCACTGTTTTGGACTCCCAGGGGGACGAGCACCTTCGTAATATATCATAGTAATATATAGCAGCCTTAATATTTGTACAGTGAGAATTCAGCAGTATTTTTGCCTGTTGGGTGGTTACCAGACTAAAGCCCTGTACACACGATCGGTTTGTCTGATGAAAACGGACCGATGGATCGAAGGTGAACAAAATAGAACATGTTTTAAAATATACCTATGAATAAAAAAACTTTCGAAAAAATGAAAGTCTATCGGTCAAAAATCTACGCATGCTAAGAATCAAGTCGACGCATGCTCGGAAGCACTGAACTTCATTTTTCTCAGCACGTCGTAGTGTTTTACGTCACTGCGTTGGACATGGTTGGATTTTTGACTGATGGTGTGTAGGCAAGACTGATGAAAGTCAGCTTCATCGGATATCCGACGAAAAAATCCATCGGATTAGATTCCATCAGATATCCGATCGTGTGTACAGGACTTTAGTGACCACCAACCATATGGGTAAATCAATCCATTCATTTTTTATTTGTTTATTAACTATGAATATTTTTTTTATTATTTTTGACCCCTACAGGTTAGTATATTAATTCATTATATATTTACATTGCTCTAATGTGAGAGAAAACCTGTGTATATGTTATTGTTAAAAATAAATGTAAATTATATAGTGTGATGGTGTGAAAAATAATAGTGAAGATGGGGAAAGGGGAGTCCGAAATTAGACAGAATAAATTGTATAGGTGCTAATTAATTGTTTGTGATGGAATTAATAATAGGTGTGTATAAAGCCTCGTACACACAACCAGTCCATCCGATGAGAACGGTCCGAAGCCTCGTACACACGATCGGTTTTGACCTATCGGTTAGGCGTCCATCGGTTACATTTTAAAGCAAGTTGACTTTTTTTAACCGAAGGTTAAGTAACCGATGGGGCCTACACACGATCGGTTTTGACCGATGAAAGCGGTCCATCAAACTGTTGTTCTCTGGTTAACCTATGGTGTGTACGCGGCCTAAGAGATTAAATACTGTATAATGTAAATAAATATAAACAAATCATTTTGTAAAAATAAGTGAGTGAAATCTATGTGTGAAATTTGATTGATCAGCGCTATACACAAATAAAATTAAATGGGCAAGTAAATGGGATGTCTACTTGTGAAATATTAGGGGTAATCATTAGTATAATATGGTACACAAAGTGATAAGTGCAAAAACTGCTAGATACAAAACAAGCAAAACACAGCAAAATAAAAAAAAAAAAGGAGGAAATTGCAAAAATCCCAAGTAATTACCTTAGGTGATAGAGAAATAAGTCATGATGAAGATTCAATCGCTATTGCAAGCGCTTTACCCTCATAGGGACATTAGGATCTGGATACCTCAAGGCTGGATGTGTCAAAGAGGAGGTGATCACTCTGGAAACCTCTATGCACTCACTACATGCACTTTACCCCTGCAGGGGTGCTAGGATCTGGTGAGTAGAGATGTCCCAAACTATTCGCCGGCGAATAGTTCCCGGCGAACATAGCTTGTTCGTGTTCGCCCCCTATTCGTCATCATTGAGCAAACTTTGACCCTGTACCTCACAGTCAGCATACACATTCCAGCCAATCGGCAGCATACACTCCCTCCCAGACCCTCCCACCTCCTGGACAGCATCCATTTTAGATTCAATCGGAAGCTGCAGTCTTAGTGAGAGGGGGGACAGTCTAGCTGCTGCTGATTTAATAGGGAAATCGATAGCTAGGCCAGTGTATTCAGTGTCCACTCCAGTCCTGGAAGACTCATCTGATCTCTGCTGTAAGGACAGCGTCCTGGCAGCACCCCAAAAAGCTCTTTTTAGGGCTAGTACATCAGTCTGCTTTTTTCCCCTCTGTAATCGAATTGCAGTTGCCTGCCAGCATGTGTGTCAGGCTCACAGTGTATACTGTGCCCACTTGCCCAGTGCCACCACTCATATCTGGTGTCACAGTAGATTACATTAAAAAAAAATTAAAAAAAATTGACTGTAATAGAATAGCAGTTAGTTGTCTGCCAGCGTGTGTGTCAGGCCTATAGCGTCTACTCTGCCAACCTCTGCCAGTGTCACCAGTGCCACTCATATCTGGTATCATAGTAGATTACATTTAAAAAAAAAACAACAACAATTTTGACTGTAATAGAATAGCAGTCAGTTGCCTGCCAGCGTGTGTGTCAGGTTCACAGTGTATAATGTGCCCACTTGCCCAGTGCCACCACTCATATCTGGTGTCACAGTAGATTACATCTAAAAAAAAATGTTTTGACTGTAATAGAATAGCAGTTAGTTGTCTGCCAGCGTGTGTGTCAGGCCTACAGCGTCTACTCTGCCAACCTCTGCCAGTGTGACCAGTGCCACTCATATCTGGTGTCATAGTAGATTACATTAAAAAAAAGTTAACTGTAATAGAATAGCAGTTAGTTGTCTGCAAGCGTGTGTGTCAGGCCTACAGCGTCTACTCTGCCAACCTCTGCCAGTGTCACCAGTGACACTCATATCTGGTGTCACAGTAGATTGCATTAAAAAAAAACAATTTTGACTGTAATAGAATAGCAGTTAGTTGTCTGCCAGCGTGTGTGTCAGGCCTACAGCGTCTACTCTGCCAACCTCTGCCAGTGTCACCAGTGCCACTCATATCTGGTGTCATAGTAGATTACATTAAAAAAAAACGTTGACTGTAATAGAATAGCAGTTAGTTGTCTGCAAGCGTGTGTGTCAGGCCTACAGTGTCTACTCTGCTAACCTCTGCCAGTGTCACCAGTGACACTCATATCTGGTGTCATAGTAGATTACATAAAAAAAATGTTTTGACTGTAATAGAATAGCAGTTAGTTGTCTGCAAGTGTGTGTGTCAGGCCTACAGCGTCTACTCTGCCAACTTCTGCCAGTACACAGTGCCACTCATATCTGGTGTCACAGTAGCATGGACGCATAGTAGAACTAAACTAATCTAAAAAAAATGACAGGCAGAGGCAGGCCACCCCGCAGGGGCCGTCGTGGTCGTGGTGCTGTGATTCCCTTTGGCCCTAAAATAATGCCCAGTGTTCAGAGGCCACGTACCCTGAACTCGAAAAGTTCTGAGGACATAGTTGACTGGCTAACACAGGACACCCAATCTTCTACAGCTTCCGCTCGGAATCTTGACGAACCATTCTCCTCCAGCTCAGCTTCAGGGCACCTCTCAAGTTACCACTCGGCCGCCTGCCCCCACCACCAACACTAGCACCACAGCTGCTTCACTTGATCTGTCAGAGGAGTTATTTACACATCAGTTGGAAGAAATGAGTGATGCGCAACCATTATTGCCAGAGGATGTAGATAAAAGGGATATGTCTCAGTCAGGCAGCATTACACACATGGACGTACGGTGTGATGATGATGTTGTTGTACCCGCCGCTGCTTCCTTTGCTGAGTTGTCAGATACAAGTGAAGCGGTTGATTATGACGATATGTCCGTGGATGTCACGTAGTTGCCCACTCGAAGAGAAGAAGAACAGAGGGAAAGTTCAGATGGGGAGACAGAGAGAAGGAGGAGACGAGTTGGAAGCAGGGGGAGGTCAACGCAAGGAGCTAGTGGCACAGTCAGACAGCATGTATCGGCACCCGTATGCGTTTTTTCTGGAGCATGCCCTGCGAAGAGTGCTGGATCAGGCCATAGATGAGCATGAAGAGGAGTCTGAAGAAGAGGAGTCAGAGGAGGAAGGTGGCTTGGAGGAGGTGGAAGACCAACCACAGCAGGCATCCCAGGGGGCTTGTTGTGAGGATGGCCTTCGCCGCAGCTGGATCCAGGTCGCGACCCCTGGGATCCCCTCGGTCACACTCCACAGGGAGAGAGGAGAAGCAGCAAGCAGGACAAATGGTAGTGATGGGTAAGCCAAGGTCAGGGCAACAGGCAGACAGGGGTAACCGAGGCACCAGGCAAAAGGTCAGGGGCACAGGTAAACAGGAGGAGTCAGGGACGAGACAAAAATGGTTCACAGGAAGATAATCGTAGCACACTGCAGACAGGAACTTAAGCAAACAACACTGTTAAACAGCACTGCAGGCCTGTAGTGCAACAGTTAATATAGACTGCCTGGGTGGGGCCATACAGGAAAGAGAGGAAATAAGAAGGTAACCAGAACAGGGTCAGGCCTCTTAATGGACAGATGGAGACAGGTAAGCTGCCAGACTATTGCATATCCATGACAATGACGTCAGTGAGGACAAGGAATGGGACACAGCTAGCATGGTAACCAACCTTGTGCAAATGGGGAGTTTGCATTTCTGCAAATGGACTGTTTGCGGTTGTTTGCAGTACGTTAAACGGAAAATGTTATGTTTGCGACATCTTTACTGGTGAGTGGGGAACTGAAGGGGAACTATTTGCACAAGATTTGTGGCTAAATATATGCACGAGTCACTTTGGATAGCAGCATAAGTCACTTGAAATGTTGTTATTTGCACTACAAAGACTGGACTTCATTTATATATATAGATATACCGTATATCAGGGCTCAAAATTTCAAGTCCTGAGCTACTAGCCAGGCCTCAAGGCGTACTCGCCACCAGTTGCCCCACCCAACCCCTACCATGCCCCGCCCCCAATCCCGCCCCTAGATACGCCCTCATAAATCTCATGAAATGGCACTTAAATGTTTTATGCAGATTTAAGTTATAAAAATAAATATTAACAACAACTTTATCCGTGCCCAAAAATGCAGCATGTGTCCCCATTTTGCAGCCAGAGTTCCCTCACAATTGCAGCCAAAAGTCCCCCCCACAATTGCACCCAGGTGTCCCCCCCCCACAGTGTAGTCAGGTGTCCCCCCCCACAGTGCAATTCAGGTGTCCCCCCCCTACACTGCAGCCAGGTGTTCCCCCCCTACACTGCAGCCAGGTGTTCCCCCCCCACACTGCAGCCAGGTGTGTCCCCCCCACTGCAGCCAGGTGTTCCCCCCCCCCACACTGCGGCCAGGTGTCCCCCCCCACACTGCAGCCAGGTGTTCCCCCCCCACACTGCAGCCAGGTGTTCCCCCCCCACACTGCAGCCAGGTGTGTCCCCCCCACATTGCAGCCAGGAGTGTCCCCCCCACATTGCAGCCAGGAGTGTCCCCCCACATTGCAGTCATGTGTCCCCCCCCCCACAGTGCAGTCAGGTGTCCCCCCCCCCACAGTGCAGTCAGGTGCCCCCCCCACAGTGCAGTCAGGTGTCCCCCCCACAGTGCAGCCAGGTGTTCCCCCCCCCACACTGCAGCCAGGTGTTCCCCCCCGACACTGCAGCCAGGTGTCCCCCCCCCCCCCAGACTGCAGCCAGGTGTTCCCCCCCACACTGCAGCCAGGTGTCCCCCCCCCCACACTGCAGCCAGGTGTTCCCCCCCACACTGCAGCCAGGTGTTCCCCCCCCACACTGCAGCCAGGTGTTCCCCCCACACTGCAGCCAGGTGTTCCCCCCCACACTGCAGGCAGGTGTTCCCCCCCACACTGCAGCCAGGTGCCCCCCCCCCACACGGCAGCCAGGTGTTCCCCCCACACTGCAGCCAGGTGTTCCCCCCCCCACACTGCAGCCGGGTGTTCCCCCCACACTGCAGCCAGGTGTGTGTGTCCCCCCCCACATTGCAGCCAGGAGTGTTCCCCACCACATTGCAGCCAGGAGTGTCCCCCCCCACATTGCAGCCAGGAGTGTCCCCCCCACATTGCAGCCAGGAGTGTCCCCCCCACATTGCAGCCAGGCGTTCCCCCCCACACTGCAGCCAGGAGTGTCCCCCCACACTGCAGCCAGGCGTGTCCCCCCACATTGCAGCCGGGTGTCCCCCCCACATTGCAGCCGGGTGTCCCCCCCACATTGCAGCCGGGTGTCCCCCCCCACATTGCAGCCGGGTGCCCCCCCCCCCACATTGCAGCCGGGTGTCCCCCCCCTGTAATGTTTCCCAACCTGTGCTATTAACAAACAGGCGGCGGCGCGACTCTTCTCTCCTTGCTCGCCCCCCCCCAGGCAGCCCACACTCGCCAGACCTCAAAATGTACTCGCAAAACGCGGGCAGGCGAGTGTAAATTTTGAGGTCTGCCATATATATATATATATATATATATATATATACACACACACACACACACAGTACATATATTTTTATATTTTTTAAATATATATTTTTGCACATTTATTTATTTTTTCATTTAGGATAAAAAAAATTCTGATGAATTATGGTGATGAATCTTCTGGATGCAATTTCTTCATATTGTGTTTTGTATATCGATCTTCATATTTTTTACCCTTATGGTACTGGTTGGAATGCATACACAATGTTGTAACCAAATAAGTAATAGAGTACTAAATACATACACATTTTTCGCGCGCAATGCCACAGAACGTACGGCGATGATTATGGGATGCCGCTGGCTTGATAAAGTGGTGTAAATGGAAATTACACCAGCTAGGAGCAAAAAAATTAGGGAATCTCCCTTTCGTGCCAAGAAGTTAAATGAAGAGCGGGATACTCGCCTCTGGATGCAGAGAGGACACTGGGGCAAGGCATCACCAAATACTGAAAAAATACAAAACTAGGATTAATTATAGATAGTGCTGTATAATATTAATTTGTTTTTTTCAATTCACCTTTTGTTACTCGTATATGGTGAGCCAAGGGTCTAGCTGATTCTTTTGTTATTATTATTCCCATTGACGAGAACAAATAAGTTGATTTTTGTCAAATAAATTAAGGAACAAAAATTGTAATATTTAACTAGTTTTGCCAGATGCAAACCCTTTTAGGAAGGGAGCATACGTGATAGATTTGTTCAGGCCTGGGAAGGTGGTGGCCTGTAATTTTGAAAATCAAGCGTTGCTCGTGTTGGAGCAATACTTTATTCCAATCTCCCCCTCGATCGGAAATGTGTATTCCTGTCGAGGGCGGTAAAGGTGACTTTTGTCATTTGGTAGTGGTGATGTAATGCTGCATGTCTGCATACAGGTAGATATGTGTTTTAAATTTCCATTCTGTAAACGTGTTTGGAAATTCAATGCCAAAATTTGTGCTCCACATTCACAGGACATCATATAGACAACAGCGTGTTTGGCAATTGCCAAAATGTTAAGGACTAAACTTCTCGCCATTGGGAAGCAGTGTTGTAAGTAACAGAGTTTAAATAAACGCCGTTACCTAATGGAAGCCTGTTTGAGGGTAACGAGTAATCTACCAGATTACTGTTACCCTCGCGGAAACGCCGCTCCTATTACAATGGCGGCGTTACTGCAATTACATTCATGTACCTGTCACCGTCGGCGCTAATCCTCCATTATTAAAAAAGCGCGCCTCCCCCTCTGACTGTTCCTGACTGTCCGTGATAGGCAGAACACTAATTTTACCAGCAGTGCCTCTGTTTAGTGTTTAGCCTATCACGGATGCCTTGTCATCCTCAGCCTCGGCCTCGGACGAGAGGACATCCGTGATAGGCGGAACACTGAACAGATGGTATGCTGGGAAAATTACTATTCCGCCTATCAGGGACGGTCTGGAACAGTCAGAGGGGGAAGAGCGCTTTTTTAATAATGGAGGATGGCCGCCGACGGTGACAGGGAGGACAGTCAGGATGGGACGGAGCGGCTTTTAAATAATGGAGGATGACCTAAGGAGAAGGTAGGGAGATAACATGCCTCACCGTGCCTGCTGTAACATGCCTCACTGTGCCTGTAACATGCCTCACCGTGCATGTAACATGCCTCACCGTGCCTGTAACAGGCCTCACCGTGTCTGTAACAGGCCTCACTGTGCCTGTAACATGCCCCACCGTGCCTGTAACAGGCCTCACTGTGCCTGTAACATGCCCCACCGTGCCTGTAACTGTAACATGCCTCACCGTGCCTGTAACATGCCTCACCATGCCTGTAACATGCCTCACCGTGCCTGTAACTGTAACATGCCTCACTCACTGTAACTGTAACATGCCTCACTCACTGTACCTGTAACATGCCTCACTCACTGTGCCTGTAACATGCCTCACTCACTGTACCTGTAACATGCCTCACTCACTGTACCTGTAACATGCCTCACTCACTGTACCTGTAACATGCCTCACTCACTGTGCCTGTAACATGCCTCACTCACTGTGCCTGTAACATGCCTCACTCACTGTGCCTGTAACATGCCTCACTCACTGTGCCTGTAACATGCCTCACTCACAGTACCTGTAACATGCCTCACTCACTGTACCTGTAACATGCCTCACTCACTGTGCCTGTAACATGCCTCACTCACTGTGCCTGTAACATGCCTCACTCACTGTGCCTGTAACATGCCTCACTCACTGTACCTGTAAGATGCCTCACTCACTGTGCCTGTAACATGCCTCACTCACTGTACCTGTAACATGCCTCACTCACTGTGCCTGTAACATGCCTCACTCACTGTGCCTGTAACATGCCTCACTCACTGTGCCTGTAACATGCCTCACTCACTGTACCTGTAACATGCCTTACTCACTGTACCTGTAACATGCCTCACTCACTGTGCCTGTAACATGCCTCACTCACTGTGCCTGTAACATGCCTTACTGTCAGTGAGGCATGTTACAGATGGCACAGTGAGGGGTCGTCTTATGCAGTGAGTATATCCCCAAAAAAAGTTACTTTGCTGAGTAACTAATTACTTTGCCAATGTAGTAACTGAGTCACTAACTCAATTACTTTTTCGGACAAGTAATTTGTAACTGTAACTAAATACTTTTTTAAAGGATGATGAGCAACACTGTTGGGAAGTGGGAAGGATTTCTCCCTCCTAATGAGGTAGCAGTATGAACAATGTCCACAAAGAAAGGAGCCATATGTGGGACAATGTATTTTTAGTGCGGACTTGGTTTTGTGTAGGTCCGTCACTACTTCAAAAAGATCGAAGTTTTGGTGGGGACAAAAACTCAGGCCTTTGGATAGTACCTGAATTTCTGCTTGTGGATGCAAAGATAGATTTACAACATTTAATGATTTTCCCTTCCCTTCTTTGCTTCCATGGGGGGAACTTGCCCCCCGTGTTTGGTTTAAAGTATTTTATGATAATGTTTGCCCATTTGGGTGATGGGTATTACTTGGAATGCTTGATGCATCCAAAAGTGAGGAGTCTGATTCTCCCTGCCCTGAATTATATTTTGGTTCAAGTCCCAGTGAAGATGAATGATGTTCATTGGAACTGACATTCTGTGCATCGTCTGAATCTGTACCAACCTTTTTGTTTTTAATTTTCTTGTTCAAAGCAGCCTCTATTGTTGCGGCTTCTTTTTTGTTGGCCACGATACGGATAGTCATGGCCACGGCAAGAAGGGTTTAATTGAAGGGTACTACTATTTATTTATTTTGGTAGAGATTGGTCTCGGAACTGATGTTTGTCCCTCCAAAACTTTGTCTCCTTTTTCTGTAAAATGTTTTTGTTCATTATTGATAGGTTTTCTTCTAATTTGATCTGTAGTTTGGAATACAGCGTATGGTCCTTAAAAGGAACCAACGCCAGCTCCAAAGTACTAATTTCTTTGTCTAATGACTCAATTTGTTTGTTGTATTCCCTAGTAAGTATGGACATTATCTCCTGTGAACATCTCTACAAGTTGCTCTCCCACTCTTTCTTACATTCCTCACTTATTTGTTCTATATTTGGAAAAATTTGTATACGTAACCCATATGGCTTGTAAAACGATCAAAAGATCCAATGTGCCAAAAAAAGGGCAGATTTTTTTCTCAAGTATCCTGTTTAGTTCCTGAAGGAGGGAGGAGATTTGTGTTTCAACCTGACCCCCCTGTTAAAAATCTGTTTCCTAGCCAGACATTAAGGTCACCCATTCATCACCTTGAAAATTACTCATGTTTACAAAATTAGTCCTGTCATCCGCACTATAGATTTGCCTTACAATCTTTACTGTGGGTCATGACTAATTTCTCTACCGTCTAAGGTAATTACTTGGGGTTTTTGCAATTTGCTCTTTTTTTTTGCCGTGTTTTGGTTGTTTTGCATCTTGCAGTTTTTGCAATCTTATCAATTTGTGTAACCATATTATACTAATGATTACACCTAATATTTTACAAGTAGACCATTTACTTAGTAATTTTATTTGCGTATCGCACTCATCGATCAAATTTCACACATAGATTTCACTCACTTATTTTTACAAAATTTGTTTGTATTAATTTACATTACATTTTATGTCTTATACACACCTATGAGGAATTCCATCACAAATAAATAATTAGCACCTATCCAATTTATTTGGTCTAATTTCGTCTCTTCTTTCCCCATCTTCACTATTAATTTTCACACCATCACACTATATAATTTTCATTTATTTTTAACAATAACATATACACATACACAATGATTTTTATGTTTCCTCTCAAGTTAGGTATATAATATATAAATATATAATATAATTCATTAATATAACCTGTAGGGGTCAAAAATAATTAAAAAAACACATTCATATTTAAATGAACAAATTAAAAAAATTATGAATTGATTTACCCATTTGGTTGGTAACCACCCAACAGCCAAAAAAAACTCTGAATTCTCACTGTAAAAATATTATGGCTGCTTTGATATATATCACAGGTGCTAGCTTGCTCTCCTCCTTGTCTCCATGAGAGTCCAAAAGAGTGGTCTCTTGCAAGTTCTTTGGAGGCAGGGCCCATCCTAAGGAATGTAGAGACAGCACACGGAGGCTTCAGGATCACCGAGATCAAATTTTAAAGTAATCTCTGGCTGCAAGACATATTTATCCTTTTCTCCATCATCATAAATGGTAAATATAAACTATCATACATAAGGTGGGATGCAATGTACAATATAAAATGATGTTTGATTATAAAAAATGTATTTTACTTTTCCCCACATAGAACAAGACATTAAAGAAATTAGACACGTAGATTAGATACATTCATTGTCCAATACTTTTCTTGGCTGCTAAAAAACATTGCAAGGGAATTTTACTTCTATCTGTGACCCTACTGGGGAGATTTTCCTTTACTTCCTGTCCCTGTGACATCATGACAAGTTATGGGGTGGCACTGGTGTCACCAGTACAGAAAGTCAGAGACAGGCAATAACACACTGTCCGAAATTTTAGATATGTACAGCTAAAGCGCATTGGCTGTACTTCTGTGGATCACATACACATTGCATTTGAGCCCATGCAAAATAAAGTATGGTGTATTTCCACTGTCCAGGAAGCTCAGTTGCTGCGCACAACCACCCATACATTTAAATGGCACGAGCAAGTGTAATGACTGCACACAACTCATGCCTATAGGTGGCGGTATGCAGAACCTGTTTTTTTTGGGTGGGGCAAATGCACCGGAATGTACTTTGTACTGGCTCAGGCGCCCATGTACAAGAGTGTGAAAAGAAGCCAGAAGGCTAACGCTGCGCTAGAAATAAATAATAAGTGACAAATAACTATATACTGTATGAATAATAGTGTACAAAATACAGCTGCCAGCACCAAAAAGTCTTAAATACAAAAAATAGTATAAATATAAAAAGTGGATGCAGCGCTAATAATCTAAACACATTACAACATTTTCAAATTTTAAGATGAAAAAGGAAAACTAAGGCAAAGTCACAAAATAATTCCAATCCATGTACGTGCACCTTGGAGAGGGTGTAAGGAGGTTGATGGGCAAAACAAACAGGAAGCAGAAAGAAGCCAGAGGAGACGCTGCAATGTCCATCTTGAGACATGTTGCTGTACCGCTCATGAATATTCTACATTTAGTACTACACCATGGGAGCTTTTTTTGTTTGTATTGTTTGAGGGTCACCAGTCTAGCAACATTTCCAGACAACACTTAATCTGTGTACACACGATCGATTTGTCAGACAAATCGATCGTGTGTGGGCCCCATCTGTGTTTTTTCCATCTGTGTTAAAAATAGAACATGTTTTACATTCTTCCTATGGATAAAAAACAATAGAAAAATCTGATAATCTATGTGGAACTCCATCGGAGAAAAATCCATGCATGCTCAGAATCAAGCCGACGAATGCTCTGAAGCATTTACTGTAACTTTATTTTTTTCGGCTCGTTGTAGTTTTTTACGTCACCGCGTTTTGGCACGGTCGGAATTTAGTCTGATGGTGTGTATGCAAGACTGATGAAAGTCAGCTTCATCTGATATCTGAAAAAATCCATCAGATTAGATTCCATCAGATATCCGATCGTGTGTAAAGGGCTTAAGGGTTCTGGGGAGACCAAATTCACTATGCTCGATGAGACTACTTTTAATAGTGGTCATGGGAAGCTGGTAAGGAGACTACTTTCTCACTTGGGTGAGAAGCACATCGGGTGAAGGATTATTTTTTATGATTTCTCCTTTATAACCGTGTTACCTGCACTTTGCACGGATGGTTGTTGATTAACCCTCCATCTCATGGATTCAAACAATTTTGGGACTTTGCCTTAGTTTTCTGTTTTCCTTAGTTTTCATCTTTTTTTTTCACTTTAATATTTAAAAATTGGGACTTTGTCCATGTACAAGAGGCATCAAGTAAAATCCTCTCTTGGGTAGTTATCACCAAAGAGTAATTCAACTGGATGATTTGCCCTGGTTAGAAAGAAATATAAAAAGTACTAAAGGCAATGCCAGTCTAGTCCCATAAGCAATGTATGTGCCACCAGCTATGCTGACTCTGGTATCAATCCCAGCCAAAAGCTTGCCCTATGATAATTTTCACAACAGAAGGGGACAAAAATGGGTGGCATCCACAAAACAGATCTAAATGGGCTCAAGCCCTGTACATACGGGCCAGAATCTTGTTAGGAAAAAATCTTTGTCTTTCCTGACGAGATTCTTGGCAAGAATCTCTCGCCGCCCGAGTGTACACTCCATTCAAAAGAACCACAGTTCTTTTGAATGGTAAGAACGTGGTGACGTCATGGCGTACGACGAGCATGCGCTTGTCACATTCGATGCCGTTGCCGTCATCTTGCTGCACCCTACCTATGCCTAGGAAGCTACCGTGCATGCGTCAAAGTCATTTTGAGCATGCGCGGGTTTCCACGGCGACAGGTATGTATACACACTCTCGGGTTTCTCGGCAGGAAAACACTGCCGAGAATCACGACAAGAAAATAGAGAGCAGGTTCTCTATTTTTCTCGTCAAGATTTTAGGCAGTTTTCTTGACGAGAAACCTCAAAGCCTCGTACATACGCTCGGTATATTCAGCAAGAAAGGTCTGCCAGCAGTTTTCTTGCTAGTTCTTGCAGAGTAAACCGAGCGTGTATACGAGGCTTGACCCTTTAAAACAAAATCACCTTCACTGGAATATAGATAACTTTATTAGAAATAATTTGCACCACTACAACCATTCTTTGATCTTAAAAAAAAAAAAAAAGACCTAGATCTGACACCAGGATCATGAGATTATCTCTGGGTGTCAGAGGCTGTTTAGTTCTCCCCAATGCAAGCCAGACTTAAATGGATTATGGAGTTCATTGATTTGATGACATTGTGTGGGGCCTTGAAAGGATCATTTTCTTATCCCAAACAACAAAAATAAAATGTTACTAAAAAGTAGGTTCGTTCTTTTTTTGTTTTTCTTTTCAATTTCTTTCTTTTTAATGATTGATAATCCACAATGAAACGCACACTTTAGTTTTCAGATACAGAAGGATTACCACTCTTCAGGGCATAATGGTGTCCAGAGAAAGGTGGAATGTAACAAGGCAAACACTGCTTTTTAAGAAGCCAAGAATTTACCCGCCATTCATTATTAATGACCCTGATGGTGAGGAATGCAGTTGTGTGAGTGTTATACTTCTAAGCTGATCATCCATGTAATGCTCTGTATGGTACCTCTTAAGTTAGTTGGATTCACCTCCCAGTATTTCATGTTCCCATTGAAATTTATGATGTCATGGTACCTAGGATTATAGGGAATTCCCACCTTTGAATCTCAAACATACAAAAAAGACTTTTAAACTCCCCAGGATACCTTTAGCCTGTAAAACAGGATCTTATACCCTTTGACAAAAGACCTGTTGGAAAGGGTTGAAACTGTATAATTTCCTTGAGACCTACAGCCCAGCCTGAAGCCTTGATCTTAAATAAAACATTGTTTGGTCCTCTTAGTCTTAGATTGTCGCTGAGTGTGACAAATGCATTAAAGCAACACATTCATTTATTTGGCAATTTTACATCAGCACTACAGGCATCCATGCATTTAGAGCTTTAATTAAAATGTTGAGTCACAGAGGAAAAAGTGGGAGTAAATCTGTTTTCGTTAGCATTACATTTAATACGAATAATCATACGACAGACATCCTGTAACTAAAGTAAATATTATAGGGAGGATGAAGAGTCACGATGATGTGCCAAAGTACAGAAACCTGAAGCAGCCAATCAAAATGCCTCTAATAATGTATTTCTTCTTGGCAAATGCACAAAGCAAGTTATGATTCATGAAAGTTATCAGAAAGCAATGAGCCATCATATGGATCCAAAGGCATTATATGGATACAAAGGCATTATATGGATCCAAAGACATGCTGGTGGATGTTAATATGTTTTAAGCATTGCTTTTACTTTTTCTATTCACTCTGTGCAAAAATAAGCTGGTAGGTTAATTGGCTCCTATCTAAATTGGTCCAAGTATGTGTATGCATGTATTTAAGATCGGAACCTTCGAATGTAAGCTCCTTGCAGGCAGGGACTAATGTGAATGTGCAGTGTAAGCGCTGCATAAATTGTCAGTGCTATATAAATTACTGTAATAATAATAATCTAAAATACAATACATTGGCTCCCTTGCTGGATACTCTGGGAGTTGATTTACCAAAACTGGAGAGTGCAAAATCTGGTGAAGCTCTGCACGGTAGCCAATCCGCTTCTAACTTCAGCTTGTTTAAGAGGAGGAGGGGAGAGGTGGTGCTCCAGTCCTGAATTGACAAAGCCCCCACTTGATAAGTGGGGACACTTACCTGAACTGGTGGACCACCTAAAGAGAAAGGTCATGTGCGCCAGCAGATTTCGCCCTCTGCAGGGTCTAACGATCCTCCGTACCCCTGGAGCCCTCCAGCTAATCGGTGGGAACCAAGGGCTCCGCTCCGCTCCCCCCCTCCCCAGCCGGCATCTTCGTTGCTACTGTGGGCACCCGGCTGTGACAGCCTTCGGCTTCACGGCCGGGCACCCACTGCGCATGCACGAGCGGCACTGCGCATGCACGAGCGGCGCTGCGCCATCCTATTGGACAGGCGATCGCCTAGGACCTGTCATTGTCCTAGGCCATCGCCTACAGGGAGGGGCTGCAATAAGGCGATTAAGCTTAATCGCCTTACCAGCCCCTCGGCGAAAGGAGAAAGTGGGACAGGAAGTCCCACTCCTCCTGAAGCCCCCACTCCCCCCCAAAAAAATTACATGCCAAATGTGGCATGTATGGGGGTGAGGAGTGGGATAAGCTCAATTTTTGGGTGGAACTCCGCTTTAATAAAAAAAACACCCATACTTCTGGGGTCACGTGGGGCGTAATGACATCAGCGTGTAGCTCCACCCTACATGTTTCGTCATACATGCCCCAGGAAGATGTCACGCCCCCCAGACCAGACTTTTTATTTCCAGTTGGGATACCATGGAGGATTTCCAGCTGCAATCAGAGGGCTCCAGGGATACGGAGGATCGTTAGACCCTGCAGAGGGCGAAATCTGCTGGCGCACATGACCTTTCTCTTTAGGTGGTACACCAGTTCAGGTAAGTGTCCCCACTTATCAAATGGGGGCTTTGTCAATTCAGGTGGTGCCTCTCCCCTCCTCCTCTTCTTTCTATTGGTGAAGGTGGAAGGAACCTGGATTCTATCACCCCATTGGAACTTACCATTTTCCCACTGTGTATAAGCACAGCAGAAGCCCGCAGTGTGCATTTGTGTCCCCCTACCCTGGAAGTAAGGGATCACGTATATTTACATTATCCTGCGCACAGTGGCCACATTGTAGTAGAAAAACTGCTATAGGGCGCGGCAAGTGGTTAAGCTTTGACAAAAACAAGCTGGAAGCCGGTTTCTACGCAGAGCTGCACCAGATTTTGCACTCTCCAGTTTTAATAAATCAACCCCTATTCTTTAATGCAGTGTGGGGTCTTTATCTATCTGTAGCATCTGCCAATGGATGCACTGTATACATTTCTCACTGACGTTTTTCCAGGAAACTTAAAGGCTTAAAGAGTGGTAATTCTTCTTTGGCGTATGTAACTATGGGTATTTTCATTTCATTATTAAATAATGGCCTTTAACACAACATTATAGTGTGCTTTCTTTAATGGTCAGTTAAGCTGTTCAGATTCCACACAAAGAAATTGCTGAGTATATGATCTGGCACTTTGAGAGTTTAATTAGATCATATTACCAACACTTCAGAAAGATTTGGCCAACCACATACAGTACACTGTGGGTCCATTAACAATGAGTAGAGAAACTGATACAGCAGGTATAGAGCAGAGACCACACAAGATTGAAGTAAAAAGATAACCAAAAATATATTAAAAAAACAAGGCAATCTGCACTCAGTTATTTGATAAGGCTATGATGTGAAATCAAGTCTTGAAAAAACAGATGACTGAAACTGTGTGCCAGCTGTGCCTAAATTTGATATAATCTACAGCAATATGACCATGTATAGACATGTGCACAATGAAATATTTTGTTTCGTAATTTTGTTTTCGTCCGAAAAATAAATTGATTTAGTTACTCCCGAAATTCGTTTTTATTTATTTCGTTTTTAGTTAAAAAATACATTTGTCCGAAAATCCAAATTAAGGTCGCATCTGTCATTGAAGGCTTATGGTGTCTGTCGAATGTTCTAAGAAAAAAAAGAGAAGATTCGACAGAATCTTAAAAAATGTTGAATCTTCATGTCTCACTATATCAAATCTTTTCTCTCTATGTCAAATCTGTCATTGAAGGCTTATGGTGTCTGTCGAATGTTCTAAGAAGAAAAAAAAAGAAGATTTGACAGAATCTTAAAAAAAACCTAAATTTTGACTCTTCATGACTCTCTATGTCGAATCTTAATCTCTCTCTATGTCAAATCTTTTCTCTCTATGTCGAATCTGTCATTGAAGGCTTATGGTGTCTGTCAAATGTTCTAAGAAAAAAAAAAAGAGAGAATATTTTCTCTCTAGGGCCTCATACACACTAGCGGACAGATTTGTTCAAATCTGTCCGTCCGACAGATTTGAACAAATCTGTCTGCTGGGATTTTGGTTTGCTCGCGTGTACACACGAGCAAACCAAAATCCCTGCCAGCAGACGGCGCGCTGACGTGTCGGTGACGTGGCGGTGACGTTGACGCTGCCACGTCACCGCACCAGGAAGTAAAACACTTCCGCGCATGCGCCGAATCCATTCGGCGGCAGCGCGGCGGCGGTGCGGGACGACATGTCTGCTGGTAAGTGTACTAACCAGCAGACATGTCAGGCGGACACATTCCCACCCGATTGATTTCAAAGCATGCTTTGAAATCTGTCGGGTGGACAAATCTGTCCGCTAGCCCATACACACGATCGGAGATGTCTGCTGAAACGGTCCATCGGACCGTTTTCAGCGGACAAATTTGATCGTGTGTACGCGGCCTATGTCGAATCTTCTTCATGTCTCTATAATGTCGAATCTTTTCTCTCTATGTCGAATCTTTTCTCTTTATGTAGAATAATATTGGACTAATAGAGTTAAGGTTAGGCACATTCGACCGAAAACGAAAATAAAGCATTTGTTTATGTCGGATCTTTCGTTTTTCGTTTTCTGTGCTTTCTTTATCATTTGTTAAAATGATAACGAAAATACCTAAAATTTGAACGAAAATGCATTTGGACGAAAACGAATGCACATGTCTAATGACTGATAAGATATTATACAGAATGATATGATTATGAGACAAGCCAAACATTATGCAATGTGCTTTCCTTTAACCCAAATTCAATTCACCCATCAACACGCTGAGTGTTAAAGGGGTTTCCCTCCTGCGGAGCCATTGTCTTCTAACAGCGGGAGGTTTTCCAACTGTACTCACAATTATCACTGCTCGTGGCTATAGCTACTGGCAGTGATCAAATGAAAAAAAAAAACAGCAGTTTGGCTGTACGGAAGTAGATCTATCTGCCATTCTGCCCATACATGGATTGAAGTTTCAATCTGTCTGTTGCAGGCTTAATGCTGTAATTTATAAAACATATTCACAAAACACATATTCAGCAGGAAGGGTTGCTAAAGGGAGAATTCTCCATCAAGACCCTGAAAGTTATATGAAAATAACAGGTGATTTTATCAACTCACTTAAAAGCAAGAATCCAGTTCCCACCAAGTATTAAAGTGATGTTAATGGATGTTGTTTTACAAAAAGAAATAGAGGTTTGTGCTATCCTGCTCTGTATATTGCAGAGATCATCGCCTTACCTTCTCTTCTGGGGTCCCCAGTGGCGCTTTCCTCTCATCAATAGCAAGTTGTATGCTATGGGGGCACACATGTGGGCACACTCCCGAGCTGTGCTGTGTGCATCCATTGACACACACAGCGCTGCTCGGCAAATCCCCCCTCACAGAGTTTAATCGACACAAGCAGGAGCCAATGGTTCCTGCTGCTATCAGTCTGTCCTCTGAGAGCAGGGAGAAAGACCAACACTGTTGCAGACAGGCACAGCGCTAGATCAAGAGAAGACTCAGGTAAGTATTTGGGGTGGGAGGGGGAAACAAACAGCAAGGTGAAGTAGGGCAAAAAGATCTTTGGAATTTAGAACCACCTTAAGTTATAATTTTAAGGAGTTGAAAAGGAGTTGGCCACGATACTTTTTATAAGATCAAATTTCTTCATAAATGTAGGCCATAATGCTATTTTTTTTTCTTTTTGTAACTTTTTTTCTTTTTTTACATTTTTTTTTATCATTCATTTGAGTACTTCAGTGTTACCATAGCGACATTGTACTACGCTATGGGGTGATCTTTTTTTTTTCTTTTTTTCTACACTTTGATTGCTGTTAGGCCGCGTACACACGATCGAATCTATCTGCTGAAAACGGTCCGACGGACCTTTTCAGCAGACAAATTCGATCGTGTGTACGGGCGGACAGACAGATTTTTCCAGCAGACAGATTTTAAAGCATGCTGTCCGCACATATCTGTCCGCATATGCGTTGAATGGATTCGACGCATGCGTGGAAGTGTTTTACTTCCTGGTGACGGTGACGTGGCAGCATCAACGTCACCGCCACGTCACCGTGCTGTCTGCCGGCGGGGATTTTGGTTTGATCGTGTGTACACGATCAAACTAATCTGTCCCAGCAGACAAATCCGATCAAAACGGTCTGTGTGTACGCGGCTTTACAGTGATGATCACTGTAATAGAAATGTTTTGAACTGTCATGAATAGGTTTCACTTATAAAAGCAGTGATTACTGTTGTGTGCTGTGATTGGCCCAGGTACCATGTGATAGCAGTGGACCAATCACAGCATCACAATACAAAGCACAGCTCAAGTGATACCCAGGCCCCTTAACCTCCCTGGCGGTATGATTCTGTCTGGAATTACGTACCAAAAGCGGTACAATTTGCATGGAAATTCTGCGTTTTTATACTGTAGGCCTGCAATTTTTAGGAATAACTCACTTAAATTTGTCCAAACAATAGTCTAGTAAACATCTCTGGTATGATAAAGTTTGAAACTCAAAATCATAAAATTATAATATAATAAATAACTATAAATAATTATAACAAATAATAATGTAATTATAATAAAAATTATTCACTAATGTAATCAAATCAAAATCACTGAAATTTGCTCAGTTGCAGAATTGTCGCTGTCATTACTTTTATTTTTTTATGACGAATTTCCCCACAAATCGCTATCGCTCAATTCTGCAAGTGATTATCATTTATTTTCGCTGTTTTCTAGCTGCTCTAAAATCACTTTTGACATAAAGGGACACTTTTGGTTGCTATGGACAATCTACAGTTTGCAGGCACAAAAAAAATGTTTTTATTATGTAAAAGAACATGCAGGGCACTGGGCAGACCACTAGGGACAAGGGGGTGTGTACTTTTTACATACAGTACTGTAATCTATAAGATTACAGTATTCTGTATGTAATGTGTTTGTTTACTTTTTTGAATTTGCTGCCGGTCTCCGCCCCCGTGCGCCGTTACGTCGCAGGGAACGGAGATCGGCGGCGCGCGGGCACTGTGTGAGTCGAATGGAGGACGCCACTCGCTCACACAGCGGGGATGCATCGCTGGATCCAGGGACAAGGTAAGTACAGTACCCTGCCTGGATACAAGGTAAGCCAGCGCGCGCTGCAGGCTCTGCATATTCACCCTGAGCGTGACTCGGGGATACCGATTTTTACATAAAAAATCCACCCCGAGTCACGCTCGGGGATACCGCCAGGGGGGTTAAACAAGCCGGGTACCTGGAGCCACAATTTGCTGCATCCGTCCACTGCATGTCCACTAGCCAGCAATGTATATGTATGTGATTGTGCCTGACAGTAAAATGACTGTGGGTGGGAGAGCAAGTGGTTTAAGTGGACCTTTCCCCCCTTCCACAAAAAATCACTATAGTATACAGCTCTGCATGCTAAAATGCATCTTAGGCCGCGTACACACGATCGAACATGTCCACTGAAACTGGTCTGCGGACCAGTTTCAGCGGACATGTTCGATCGTGTGTACAGCCTAGCGGACAGGTTTCCATCGGACAAAATTTTCTAAGCATGAAACTTGTCCGCTGGAAACCTGTCCGTCGGACATGTCTGCTGGTTAAGATGCCTAACCAGCGGACCGAAATCCCCCGCATGCGTCGAATGGATTCGACGCATGCGTGGAAGCATTGTACTTCCTTGTTTGCGCACGTCACGGCGTCAACGTCACCGCCACGTCACCGCGTTCTCTGTCCGCGGGGATTTTGGTCTGATAGTGTGTACACACATCAGACCAAAATATCCCAGGAGACATGTCCAATGAAAGCGGTCCGCGGAACGTTTTCATCGGACATGTCTCCTCGTATGTACGCGGCCTTACATTCATTAATAAACAAGCTTTTTTTGCTTTTACTTACAATTACTGTTTTTCCACTTTGGCACTGGAGATTGAACCCTGGGCTCACAGCTGCATCCTGTCACATGTTCCAGGAGGCAGACCCATAGTCCTAGACAGAGCTCCAGGAAGTGAAATGGATTAATCTGCTCTTAGTAAAAATGGCCACCAAGCTAAGAATGAAAATGCCTGCAGCTATTTATAAGTATATGTTTGTAGTTTCCCATTACTTTTTCTGTTAAACAATTTACTGAATTATGTAATGTACAATTGAGCCTCCTGAAATAGAGACCATAGACAAAAAGGGAAGCCACATACCTAAATAAGGGTTGTCTCTTAGTTAGTACAGCAATTCTCTAGAGGAAACAAAGTATTCCTAAAAAGTTCACCGTAGGTGCCTCTAGTTTCCTCCTAAGGGGAAGCACACAAATAACGACTTGTTGTGTCTTGTTATCTATTTTAGTCTCCTTGCATAATAAAAACATTTTATACATCTGACTAGTTTTCGTTATTATTTGTATAAGCACCGCTATAGTCCCCTGCCAAATTCTCTCCCTTTTATAAATTACTTCTTGGGATGAGGTGTTTAATCTTAGGCGTCTACCCTTAGTCGAGCAAAAAACTATAAAAAATATATATTTTATACCTGCATGCTAGTCAATATTGTTGCACCCACAAGGAAAACCAGGAGTCAGTCTCCTACTTGTATCTATCCAACAAACCAACTCTCCACCTTCTTATTATACACTCACCCAGCGGTCCCTCTTCTAGAAGGGACAGGGCTGGGACTTAACTCAAATGGCTTCTGAGCCAAATCTGCCTTTCAAGATATAGAGGCATCTAATAGCCAACCCGGACCACATACGTGTCCTACTTGTTTATCGTTAATTTAGCCCATCTGTGCCAGGCCGGCTTAGTGCAAAAATAACATTTAAGTGGAATAATGTATGCTTTTAATGTGTCAATGTGAGATTAGATGCTTTACATTTATATGGTGAATTGTTTTGATTTGATTAAGTAGTTCTACCACCTCCTGTTTCTCCTGAGAAAGCAGATTTATTATCTGGAAAAAGCATTAAGAAGTGGTCTCATCTCTCAGCAAGAATCATCTGGAAATTTGAGCATTAATTGAATATCTCAAAGCAATAAATTGAGACATTTTATAGAAGTGAAATAGGTTTTTGAAACATTTGGAGGGTTTAGTAGGAGGGAGATATTTATTTTTAAAGCAAAACGCAAAATCTTGTGAAACATGATTTTAATAATGTCTTAACGTAAATTGGCATAAAAGTCTGTAGAGTTTAAAAGTATTTCACTTAGTAAAGTAAAACTATAGGGAAAAAAAACATTTTTTTTTCATTTTGGATAAAACAATTGAGGGCTACTGTATAGCCCGTCAGATGTTTTCTCGCAATCTCTGTCCTATTGCAAAAATGTCCTTCACTCTCAGATCACCAAAACTAGTGTCCCATTGGAAAACAAACCAAAATTCTGTATTTTCTTTTACTTTTACTAATAATGATAACGGTAAACAGGACTAATACAGAGGGTGAATCTCATTAACGGGGGCACAGACAGCAATAAAAACTGACAAGCATTCTAACCCCTCTCCACTCTATCCAAATCTAAGTTTTGCTTTTAGTTATACTTTAATGTATATTGGTATCTCTAAAGTCTCATATTTTGAATCTAAGGACCATAATAATGTATATTTGGGGTTGTGGTACCATGAATATCATTCAGTTCCATTATCTTTAGCTGTAATTTGTTTTGAGCAAGGGGGAGTTTTCCTTTTGCAGGTATTCTATGCTCAGCCAACCATCACAAATTTCGGAACACAAAAACATAACTGCACCCATGTAAAATAGCAGAAAGTATGAATTAAACTGTTCATCATGAGATTGCACATTGTGTTTTGACTTCAGATGACTCCTGGCTTTGATCCTGAGCCAATAGATAAGTGAGTATTGTGTGGGATAAAAATATTCAAGGATTGTCTATTACAATGCAAGTTGCCAAGTTACAAGCTATTACTCCTTTTTTCAAACATTTTCCCCTCCGTATTTCTAATCCTGTGCCAAAGGTAACTGTAATTTATGCTGAGTCCTGTTGTACCACTGTTATATTGATTTTAGCAACACAGAAGAAATTCTGTGCAGAGGGCAAAGAATGTGAAGCCTAATTAGGATTACAGAAGACTAGCAAATGTGACCTGAGCAACCCTAGGTGAGAAACCTCCAATGAAAGAGTTTAAAGGAAATATTTAATGAGTTATGTTTGTGGTTTCTGTATTTATTAAAGGATTAAATAATTTAAAAATGAATTTTAACAATAAAAAATAAAATCGTAACAGTGTGTTAGAGTGAAGGCTTAATAGCGAGGGAAACCCATGTTCCACACACTCCGGACCTAGGGGGCACCAGCCTGATTTATATTAGGAAAAAACAACGATTGTAGAAGATGGGCTTTTAAATGGTAGTCCCCATGGTTAAGATAAAACATATATATGCACCAATCATTATTACAAAGATAAAAAAGCTTATTTATTAATATATATATATATATATATATATATATATATATATATATATATATATATATATATATTCATAAAAGAGAAACAAAGGGGCAACTAAAGCCCAAATATATGTGGAAAACCTATCACACATATATCAAATATGGTATCACATGACTTGTCCGGGATCTGCAGATTGAACACTTTATATATTAATAAATACACTTCTTTATAATAATGATTGGTGCATATATATATATATGTTTTATATTAACTATGGGGACTACCATTTAAAAGCCCATCTTCTACAATACTTAGTAATCCCTACAGCTTTAGTTACGTCATTTGTTCCACATTGTGCAGACACCTGGATCCTGGAGAAATCTTCTCTGCAAGAAAACCTGTCCTCTTCCTGCCTCTAAACGTTTGGCCCCTCACTGCAGTACAGTTGGTCCAATGGGAACACACCCCCTTCTTCCTCTCTCTCCATTGAGAACATTTATTTCATTGATAAAACTGCTTGTAACCTGATCTAGGAATGAAGACAAGTCTGATCAATTCCAGAACTCACTTCAGCTTTGTGTGAATAAATTACAAATATTTCATATGAATACTATGTAGCTACTATCTAGTAAGTTGGCAGAGCATTAGACTTCCCTTAACATATTTTTTTCTCTCTCTCTCTCTCCTTTGCTTTCTTGTTTTTTATAGCACTCAGCAGCTTAAAGTAAATTAAACAAGAGCGACTCATCACATAGACAGGTTCATTCAAGTTTTCAGTCAAACAAAGCCAACTTTCAGGCAGACAGCCACCATGTACTTTCTCTTCAGATAACCTATTGTGCTCTGGGAATCCTATGGCGTGTATCGAATACTCATTTTGTAACACAAATGTAGAATATCCAGTATGTGTATACATCATGTCACTTATCATAGAGATGATCTGATCACTCTACTAAATGGAAAAAAAAATGTGGATAGAAAGAAAGATAGATAGATGGAAAACATGTAGATAAATAGATAGATAGATAAATAGATAGATAGATAGATAGATAGATAGATAGATAGATAGATAGATAGATAGATAGATAGATAGATAGATAGATAGATAGATAGATAGATAGATAGATAGATAGATAGATAGATGCATCAAACTTACAGACCATAGTGCTACTCTTCTCTCTCAATCTCATAGAATGTCGGGTTGCAGGATATCATTTATTGTTTGTTCTAGCCCTAAAACTAAAAATGTACTGGACTGTTTGGTCTGTTAAAGGACATCAAATAACAATGGATTTACTGGCAGGACCACAGCTAAAGAAACTATTGTTACAGGGGAATTTAGAAAAACAAAAATGATTGTGTTAACCCCTTCCCTACCGCCGTATAGGGGAATCACGTCATGGTGATCCCCTTGCCGATGAGACAGGACGTTGCACAACGTCCTGTCTTCACGGCGTTCTAGCGCGCGCGCGCGCGCGCGCCCGCGGCACCACCCGCGATCCCGCGCGCGTGCCCGACGGCCGTGATTGCCGCCGGGCACCCGCGATTTCCGGAAATCACGGCAGGAGTGTGGATCTGTGTGTGTAAACACACAGATCCACCTCCTGTCAGCAGTGAGGAGACTGATGTGTGTTCCCAGTACAGAGGAACACACATCGATCTCCTCCCCCTGTGAGTCCCCCTCCCCCTACAGTTAGAACATACTTTTAGGACACATTTTAACCCCTTCAGCGCCCCCTAGTGTTAACCCCTTCCCTGCCAGTCACATTTACACAGTAATTAGTGCAGTTTTATAGCAATAATCGCTGTGTAAATGTGAACGGTCCCAAAAACGTGTCAAAAGTGTCCGATATGTCCGCCGCAACGTCACGGTCACAAAAAAAAAACGCAGATCGCCGCCATTACTAGTAAAAAAAATTAAATAAAAATGCCATAAATCTATCACCTATTTTGTAGACGCTATAACTTTTGCGCAAACCAATCAATATACGATTATTGCGTTTTTTTTTTACCAAAAATACGTAAAATACGTATCGGTCTAAACTGAGGGGAAAAAAGTTTTTTTTAAAAAAAATATTGTGAGATGTATTAAATAAAAAGGAAAAAATATTGTGTTTTTTTTTAAATTGTCGCTCTTCTTTTGTTTATAGCGCAAAAAAAAAAAAAACGCAGAGATGATCAAATACCACCAAACGAAAGCTCTATTTGTGTGGGGAAAAAAACATAATGATTTAATTTGGGTACAGTATTGCCTGACCGCGCAATTGTCATTCAAAGTGCAACAGCGCTGAAAACTAAAAATTGGTCTGGGCAGGAAGGGGGTGAAAATGCCCTGTATGGAAGGGGTTAAAGTGGAGGTTCCCCCTAAAAAACATCTATGTACCATTAGATCCAGCATACTTTGGATATGTAAAGTATGCTGGCCTTTTTTTTTTTTTCGGGGCACATACCGTTTAAAAGTTCTGTTTCACTCAGTTTCACTCAGTTCGGATTCTCTCTGCCACGGGGAATAGGCATTCCTAGGCAGCGGCGTAAATGATTGATGTGCTGTTATAGCGCTTCACGCTTTCCAAAAATATCCAAGCTGGACTCTAGACATGTGCACAGAAAAAAAATTTGTTTGTTTTTGTTCCGTTTCGTATGGTCCCGCCTGTTCGTTTCCGTTCGTTTTTCGTAAGACGCCCGTTTTCCCGTTCGTTCCCGTTCGTATGTCGTACGACGTGATTTTTTCGTATTCCGATCGTTTCGTATTTCCGTTACCGTTTTATTTTCGTACATGCGGGATGATTCGTTATTCTGTTTAATTCATGTTAGTTTCTTGTTAGACAATAATTATCGTGAATTTTCGTCAATTTGCATTCTGTGTATCTTGAATGCTTTTCTTTTGTTAGTGTCAGTTGTATGTTCATTGTTCAATGACATCTATAACAAAAGAATTTCATTATGTATATTGAATGAATTCCATTTTCTGTTTTCTGTGTATTCAAAATACTGAAGGCAAATTTTTTGTTATAGGTGTCATATCAACATACGAAAATAACAAAAGAAACAGGTTCAAATGCAAATCTTTTGTTTATGTTTTTTTTGAATGGCCAGAGAGTTAGGCTGGCCATACATGATACAATTTTCTGTGCAATTTTCTTTAGATTTACCTTCAACTATGTAGTGCAAGGGCCTGCCTGATTGCATACAATTGAAAGTGTTGTTTAGTTTGACCTCATATATGGTTTTTGGTAAATCTAAAAGAAAATTGTACAAGAACATTGAACATGTATGGCCAGCCTCAGTGACTGAAAGCAGCTTCTCTTTTGTGCTGAGTAGTGAGTACACTTGTACAGTAAAGCCTAATAAACTTTTCTGTGGATTTTCATCTGAAGGGAGATCAGTTGGCCAGACTTTTGAACCCAAAAATGGTTTTCTGATGCAGTTTAAAAACAAACGAATTTTCTGAGAACGATCGGAAAACTATCGTTTTTATGTTTGTTTTCGTATTTTGGTGCTTTACCGTTTTCGTATGTACACATTATCCCGCGGGTACGAAAATGAACATTTTCGTACGAAAATAACATTCGTACGAACGGGAATGCACATATCTACTCAGCTCTGTACGGCGCCTGCGCCTGCCGTGTAGAGCTGACTGCGCAGGTGCCGTACAGAGCCGAGTCCAGCTCGGATATTTTCGGAACGCATGACGCGCCATAACAGCACATCAATCATCTACGCTGCATGCCTAGGAATGCCTATTCCCCCGCAGCAGAGAGAACTCGGAAGTCGGATGAAAAATAACTTTTAAACGGTATGTGCCCCGAAAAAAAAAAAATACTTTACATATCCGAAGTATGCTGGATGTAATTGTATATAATTATTTTAGGGTGAACCCCCGCTTTAATGCTATTGAAAGACTGTGTTATGTATGTATTTCTATTTTCCCCATAGTTACACTTTAATGATGAATAAGTCATTTGATACTGTGAAAAAAGTCAAGTACACCAGTGAACCCAGAAAACAAGGTGCTTCTGCGTTGCTACTATCCTGCAGCCATGCCTGATCGTGACTGCATATTATTATTATTGTATTTTACATTATTTATATAGCGCCAACAGTTTGCACAGTGCTTTATAACATGAGGGCCGACAGTAAAGTTACTAAACAATTGAGTACAGGATGAATTATATGGGAAAAGGATGCATGCACAGGAATGGATAGAAAAATGCATGCCAAGATAGGGAAGTCCACCAAAGGTCACTGGAAGCTGTGAATGGTGCAAACAGTTTTGACAAGAACCAGTCCAAGGTCACAAAACCACACTGAGTGAATCATCATCATCTTAATGAAATTCTGGTTTACGTGTATAGGTTTCTTCATTTTCCTGCTACAGGTAGAAGTATTTATGTCATATTCACTCCATCACACTGCAGTAAGGTATGTACACAATGGCTCAGTGCAGTAATAATGATTCTGAATAGCATTTCAATGCACCTTGATAATGAAAGTGCATTGAAGCGCACAATTCATAAAAACACACTACCATGTGAGAATAATACCTTTTTTGGTATTTTCTAGAGGCTAATACAAAGTCTAATTTGGGTACTTACACTACTTGCTTATAAAAATGCACTGAAAGGGGTTGTAAAGGTACACGTTTTTTTAGGATGCATTAAGGTAAAAAAACATCTCACAGCACCGCCCCCCCCCGAGCCCCCGTTGTACTTACCTGACCGTTCGAATCTCCCGGGCGCGTCCACGTCGTCCTCTTCGGTTCCCAGCCTGGCCGTTGATTGGCTAGGCTGGGCGGATTGATAGCAGCGCAGCCATTGGCTAGCGCTGCTGTCAATCAGAGCGGATGACACGGCGCGCCGGGGGCGGAGCCGAGTGATACAGTCGGCGGCTATGGCCGCCGCTGTATCACGGGAGCACGCTCGCAAAAGCTTTCCTCCATGCGAGCGCCCTCGCATGAAGAGGGAAAGCTTTTGCGAGGAGGAGCCCAGACAGACGCCGAGGGACCCCAGAAGACAGCTTTCCGGGCCACTCTGTGCAAAACGAATTGCACAGTGGAGGTAAGTATAACATGTTTGTTATTTTTTTTTTTAAAAAGCCCTGACTTTAGTGTCCCTTTAAGGCTCGAAGCAGTGGTTTGGATCAAAACTGCAGCAGTGAAAAACGTACTGCAACGTAGTGGTGTGAACGGACACAAATTGCCTTGTCTTTGGAATTGGTGTGAACAGACCCTGAAAGGCAGAATATGAGATATTATTGTTTACAGAGCCAAATTAATTGTGCCTTTTCTATCTGGCTAGAATTTGAATACTTTTGTCAGAGAAGCATATGGAATGTCGTAAAAACCATTAACTACTGTATATTTTTACTCGTTAAAAGTTTTGGTGCTATAATTTTCCATGCCAATATAACTTTTCAAGAAATCCTGCGCAATTGGCATGTTTTAATCTTAATAATGACATTACATAATATATTCAGGCCTCAAGAAGGATTTCCGTCATGAAAACTCACACACATGAAACCGTCTTGTGTATTTTGCGTAGGAAGACTAAATCCAGTGTCTGTACAGAATATTCAGACATTTGTCTGTACCCATTTTCCTTTTCATGTTTGTTAAATCCCACCTAAAACAATTAAAATAACTTGTGCATTACCCATAGCCAGTTCAGATCAAGTTGCAAAACTGCTAATTCTCAAGTATGTCCTATTACTCTGCTGTGTACATCATCTGCAGTGACCTTCTGTAGACGCATGTAAGCATGTAAATACACAAACTATAGAAGAAGCTATTCACTGGAGTCAGTCAACTTATACACTAAAAAGGATTCTCGCTCCAAGGATGAGTGCACAAATATGTCTTCTCTACGATAACACGTTTTTCCACCATAGAGAGCTACCTGTACGATATCGCTTTCTTGTCTCACCCCTTTATCGTGTCTACAGGTGTCCAAATAACTGCTATCTGGCACGGCATGGCAAGATGCCAGAACCTGATTTTTGTTAGAACCTTATAACAGAGGTGCAAGCTCTGTGTGCATTGAGATACAAGTTTGTTTTACAAAGCCATCCACAACTTGGCCACTAGCTGCATCACTAACCTAGTATCAAAATACCAAACCAAATCATTCTCTTAATTCCTCCCAAGACCTCCTGCTCTCTAACTCTCTTGTCACCTCTTCCTACGCTTGCCTCCAGGACTTCTACCGAGCCCCTCCCATCCTATAGAACTCCCTACCCCAATCTGTCTGACTATCTCCTACTCTGTGCACTTTTAGGAAATCCCTGAAAAGCCTTCTTTTCAGAGAAGCCTATCCCATCTCCACCTAACATCTGTACTTTTATTTTCTCCATCAGCTCACCCCCCACAGTTGTTACCTTTTGTATCACCTGACCCTCCCTTTTAAGCCTAGTACACACTAATATTTTATCATGTTGTAAAGAGCTGTGCAAACTGTTAGCGTATAATAATAATAATTGGTTGTATAATAATTTTAACATGAGAAAAAGGCTAACAATGTCCAACTTAAGTGGACCCATTAAGGCCAAAGAAATAAGTTCACTTTACCTAAAGCTGCGTACACACGATCGGTTCAAACCGGTGAAAACGGACTGAAGTTCGTTTTCATTGGTCCAAACCGATCGTGTGTAGGCCCCATTGGTCTGTTATCCTTCGGTCCAAAAACAGAGGGCTTGCTTTAAAATTTAACTGATGGACGGCTAACTGATAGATCAAAACCGATCGTTATTATGCACGAGCATCGGTTAAAAATCCATGCTCAGAATCAAGTCAACGCATGCTTGGAAGCATTCAACTTCGTTTTTTTCATCACGCCGTTGTGTTTTACGTCACCACATTCTGACACGATCGGTTCATGAACCGATGGTGTGTAGGCACATCAGTCCATCAGTCAGCTTCATCGGTGAACCAATGAAAACAGCCTGTCGGACCATTCTCATCGGATGGACCGATCGTGTGTACAGGGCTTAACCCCCAGAAACACACACTTGTACATTCTTTTGCCCAATCGCAAAAAGAAGCTGTTGCTCATCATGACATATAAGTCATTCAATTCTGCACAGGACTATGGATGGAGTGAGTCACATGCGCTTTTATAATTTTTTATTCTTCTAAGAAAACAGAAGGCAGGAAAGCCAGGGTGAGTTTGTGCTGCTGGTACACTGCTGCATTTCAGATGGCTTTATTACCATTTATGCTGATCTGAATGGCAGGGGGTTGATTTACTAAAACAGGAAAGTGCCAAATCTGGTGCAGCTCTGCATAGAAACCAAGTAGCCTCCAGGTTTGATTGTCAAAGCTTATAAAAGCTTTTTTTTTTGTTAATAACAAGTATGGTATACTTACCTACTCTATACAGTGGTTTTTCACAGAGCAGCTCCGATCCTCTTTTTTTTGGGTCCCCTGCCAGTGCTTCTCGCTTCTTCACTCCTCAATTGCATGCTCGCACCCAAGCCGCTGCTCTATGCGTTCACAAGACACATAGATGTGGTTCGACCCCGCCCTCACTCTCTCCTCATTGGCACACTGGCTGTGTTTGAGAGCAGTGGGAGCCAATGAGGAGGGAGAGTCCCCCTACAGCCAAGCCTATTGTGAACATCACTGGGTCAAAGGGGGCTCAGAAAAGGATTGGGAGGGCTGGGCACCACACACACACACACAGAAGGTTTTTTATCTTCATGCAGAAAATGCATTAAGGTAAAAAGCCTTCAGCCTTTAGAACCACTTTAACCGAACAAGCTGAAGTTAGAAGCTGATTGTCTACGATACACAGCTGCACTAGACTTTGCACTCTTCAGTTTTAGGCCGGGTTCACACTGGTCCGACAAACACTCCAACATTGGGAGCTCATGTCGCATGACGTGTGAAAATCAATGTTTCCCTATAAGAGCCGTCTTAACTGGTCCGACACAAACCGGTCCGACTTTGAAAATGCTCACTGCACTACTTTGGTCCAACTTTGATCCTACTTCAGCCCATTGAATATCATTGAACTCGGATCAAAGTAGGATCCTTGTCCTAACCATCCGACTTGTGACATCCAACATTGTGATTACAGCAGCAGTAAAAGGAATTTCTTTCTCGTACATCACGGGACACAGAGCGGCATATTCATTACTATATGGGTTATATGGAGTACCTTCAGGTGTGGACACTGGCAATCTCAAACGGGAAGTCCCCTCCCTATATAACCCCCTCCCCTAGAGGGAGTCCCTCAGTTTTTTCGCCAGTGTCTTAGGTGTTGGTCACGGAATAGCTTTGCTCCACATCCTTGGGATTAAGGGTGGGCTAACCGGATCTGTCCAAGGAGCCTCAGTGCCAAAGTGGACAGTACCCGGGCCCCAAACCGTGGGGTTTTGCCTATAATGCTCCTCTTTGGAGGGCTGGACCCTGGGCCCAGGACTTGGAGTTCGTAAAGACCATAAGTTCCTGTTTGCCAGGGTGCTATATAGGTCCAGGACAGTGGGTACCTTCATAGGACCCCAGGGCCTGAAGGTCTAGTACGCTACCCACGGAGATGGGAGAAGATTGGATCGTTTTGCTAGACAAACATCCTGCAGCATGGAGCAGGTAAGAGGGGAGCCTGCGGGACTTGGTTCGACAGCAGGCTCTCCGGGGTAACCTAAAAGGGGGGTAGCCTAAGTATGCTCTGCATTGGCAACCTTGCTCACTATGTCTGAGAAGACAGGATGATCTCATTCCCCCATCACTAGGTTCCCCTGTCTAAGAAACAATTGTGTTTGCTAGCTACCTGCTGCTTTCTTCCTAGGGCTAGTAAGGACCCCTATGGGGCCTTTTGGAGAGTCCTACCTGGCCGGGGGTTTGATTCTGCCGCCTGGTACTGCGGTCCTGGGTCTCCAGCAGCGCGGCTCCTCCATGTTCTTCCTGCTCCGGCATACGCGCGCGCGTGCGCGCGCACGTCTTATAGACGTTTTTCGCGCCGTTCGGAGGGGAGGGCGGGGGGGGCGTGCCTGCAGCGTCATCAGGGGCGCGCCTTGTGCTGTTATAGATCAGCAGGCTATAGTCAGTGCTCAGTCTGAGGCTGATCTGAAAGGGAGAGGACGCAGAGCGGCAGAACAGTGACTCCCGGTGGCGGAAGAGGGGTAGTACATGCTGGACTTGGTTCCAATGCTTTTCTGTTAAGCCAAAAAATCCCCCTTTTTGCAACAGGTTGGAGGCTGGCAAACTAAGTTTGGGGTCGCTGTATGTTTTAAAAAAAAAAAAAAAAAAAAAGGACTTATATATTAAAAAAAAAAAAGAAAACATACGGGGCCCCATCAGTTTTTGGGCATTAGTGATCTATTGTCCCCTAAACCCTAGTTTTTGTACTCCTGGCCACTACAGTCTGCTGTTGTAGGCGGAGTCCCTCGATTTTGTATTATGGCTTCCAAAGGTTCGGGGTCAAAGGGTACAAAAAAGACCAAAAAACAAAGGGGTTCCCCCTCTGATTCTGATGATATGCCGATACTTTCCCCGCAGCTTATTCCCATGAAGGTCGCCTTGGATGAGCCATTGGGGGGGTCTGGTGCTGAGGCTGGCCCAGATCAGCCCAGCCCTGTGTTTATCACAGAGGAGATGCTAGCTGTATCCCTAGGGGGGCTAGAAGAGAGATTAGCAGCGTTGATCGCTAGATCTATTCCTGGCAAGAAACGGGCTAGATCTCCATCACCAAAAGGTGTATCCTCAGATGCTGAAATTCTCTCTCCGGAGGAATTGGAATCACAGGAGGATCAACTAGACCTGAACCAAGAGGGTTCAGGGATTTGGGAATCTACCTCTGAGGAACCATTTTCAGACTCCCAGACAGAGAAACTGTGGGTGCAGTCTTTGACGGACATGGTCCGCTCGGTATTTAATTTACCATTGACAGAGCCTCAGGTTCCTGCGGTATCCTCTCTGGGCTCTTTGAAAGCTCCTTTAAGCAACGCAGTTTTTCCGGTCCATCCTCTCTTGGAGGAATTGATCTTTCAGGATTGGGTACGACCGGACAGGATTTTTCTGCCGCCGAAGAGATTTGGAGGAAAAATTATCGAAGAGGTGGAAGCTCCCAGTGGTGGATGCAGCCATCTCATGTGTGAATAAATCACTAACTTGCCCGGTGGAAAACATACAAATGTTTAAAGATCCGGTTGATAAACGGTTAGAGACACTTTTAAAAGCATCCTTTGCTACGGCAGGAGCAGTGGTACAGCCAGCTGTGGCTGCGATTGGAGTTTGTCAGGCGTTAAAGGACCAGACAAAAGAAATGCTAAAAGACATGCCTACCCAACAGGCAGAAGAGTTTTCTGACATTCCCAGAGCTCTGTGTTTTGCGGTAGATGCTATAAAGGATTCCATCCAGCAGGCCTCTCGTTTATCACTATTTTTGGTGCACATGAGAAGGCTCTTATGGTTGAAGAACTGGGCGGCGGAGCCCCCATGCAAAAAGCTTCTGGCAGGGTTTCCCTTCCATGGAGGACGACTCTTCGGAGAGGATCTGGATAAATACATTCAGACTATTTCAAGTGGCAAAAGTACCCTTTTACCAGTCAAAAAGACATTCCGGGGTCCTACATTTAAAAGGCAGCTCTTTCCTGTCTCAGGGCCCTCAAATTCCAGGCAGTATCGACGGCCGCCTGCGCGATCCAACTTTAACAGTAGATCGCAGGGACAGGCCCCTGGGGGTAAGAGACCATGGTATCGCAAGCCGACAAAACCAGCCCCTAAGTCTGCCTTATGAAGGGGCGCCCCCACTCTCGCGGGTGGGGGGAAGGCTTAGTTTCTTCTCAGAAGTTTGGGAAGCCAAGATCCCCGACAAATGGGTCCGGGCGTCTGTAACCACAGGCTACAGACTGGAGTTTCTAAAGTTCCCTCCGCCTCATTTTCAAGAGTCAAGGCTACCAAAGGATCCAGCAAAGAAGGCCTCGATGCTGGCAGCTTTGGATCACCTGCTTTGCCAGGACGTGATAATAGAGGTGCCAGCCCAAGAGCAGGGGCTGGGTTTCTATTCCAATCTCTTTGTCATACCAAAGCCCAACGGCGATGTCAGGCCAATCTTGGACCTAAAGAGTTTAAACGTTTACCTAAGGGTTCGTTACTTCCGGATGGAATCCATCCGGTCAGCAGTCGCCACGCTCCAGAGGGACGATTTTCTGGCTTCCATAGACATAAAGGATGCTTACCTTCATGTACCAATCTTTCAGTCGCATCAAAGATTTTTACGCTTCGCAGTGGGGCAGCGACACTTCCAATTCAGGGCGCTCCCCTTCGGGCTAGCCACGGCCCCCCGGGTATTTACCAAGATCCTAGCCCCAGTTTTGGCCAATCTAAGGATCCAAGGGGTCACAGTCCTAGCATACTTGGACGACCTTTTAATCATAGATCACTCAAGGCCGTGTCTGCAACAGGCAGTAAACCTCACGGTTCAGTACCTCGAAAAGTTCGGCTGGGTCCTAAACCGGGAAAAGTCAGCGTTCCAGCCTACAAAGCAGTTGGAATACCTCGGCATGAGGTTAGACACAGAACAGCAAAGGGTGTTCCTGCCCCTTGTAAAGATCGAGGCTATCAAGGGGTTGGTTCAGTTGGTTCTAAGCAAGAAAAAAACCAACTATTCGCCTGTGTATGCGATTACTAGGCAAGCTAGTGGCCACGTTCGAGGCAGTACCATACGCTCAGATCCACACTCGCGTCCTACAGGCAGCCATTCTAGCAGCCTGGGGCAAGAGAGCACATGCCTTGGAGTCCCCTTTGACGCTATCATCAAGGGTCCGACAAAGCCTGGCTTGGTGGTTGAACCCTCAGAATCTTCTAAAGGGAAGGTCCTTCAGCCCCGTTGTCTGGAAGGTAGTTACCACAGACGCCAGCCTGGCAGGCTGGGGGGCGGTCTTGGAGGGGTTCTCTCGCCAGGGAACTTGGGTGGAAGCAGAGAGGCAGCTACCCATCAATGTCTTGGAGATCAGAGCTGCTCGCCTAGCCCTCCTGGCATGGACCTCCAGATTACAGGGGTCCCCGTTGAGAATCCAGTCAGACAATGCCACAGCGGTGGCATACATAAACCACCAAGGGGGAACCAGGAGTCAGGCCGCTCAGAGGGAGGTGAGCTTGATTTTTCAGTGGGCAGAGGTTCATGTACCCTGCATTTCGGCGATATTCATTCCCGGAGTGGACAACCTGCAGGCAGACTTCTTAAGTCGCCAGATTCTGTCGCCGGGGGAGTGGTCTCTGCATCCCCAGGTCTTTCAGACAATCTGCCAGAAGTGGGGAATGCCAGACGTAGATATAATGGCATCCAGGTTCAACAAGAAACTAGACAGGTTCGTGTCTCGAGCGAGGGACCCTATGGCCTGCGGAACCGATGCGTTGGTTTGCCCTTGGCATCAATTCAAACTTCTATATGCATTCCCTCCGCTACAGTTACTTCCGCGCCTGTTGCGCAGGATCAGAGTGGAGCACAAGCCAGTCATTCTAGTAGCTCCAGCTTGGCCCCGGAGGACATGGTACTCACTAGTCCTGAGGATGGCAGTGGGAGACCATTGGACTCTTCCTCTACGACCAGACCTACTCTCACAAGGCCCGATCCTCCACCCTACATTACAGCGTCTAAATTTGACGGCCTGGAGGCTGAATCCCTGATTCTCAGGGGTAGAGGTCGGTCTAGGCAGGTAATTCCTACCCTGATTAGGGCTAGAAAGCCGGTCTCCAGGGTGATTTATTACAGGGTGTGGAGGAACTACGTAGGCTGGTGTGAATCCAAAAGATGGAATTCCCGCAAATATACCATTGATAGGGTGTTAGGTTTTCTCCAGCTAGGAGTGGATAAAGGCCTGGCTTTAAGCACAATCAAGGGACAGATTTCAGCTCTGTCAGTGTGGTTTCAGAGGCCGCTGGCCACCCACTCGCTGGTAAAGACCTTCATACAGGGGGTCTTGCGTATTAATCCTCCTGTCAAGTCACCAATTTGTCCATGGAACTTAAATCTTGTCCTGTCCACTCTACAGAAACAACCCTTTGAGCCGTTGGCTGAGATTCCTTTAGTTTTACTGACAAGAAAGTTGGTATTCTTGGTCGCCATAGTTTCGGCCAGGAGAGTGTCAGAGTTGGCAGCCTTATCGTGTAAGGAACCATATCTCATTCTACATAAGGACAGGGCAGTTCTCCGGCCCCATCCTGCCTTTCTACCAAAGGTTATATCCAATTTTCACTTGAACCAGGATTTGGTACTTCCATCCTTCTTTCCGAAACCCACATCTAGAAAGGAGGGGTTGCTGCATACCTTGGATATTGTCCGGGCCATGAAGGCCTATCTTAAAGCTACAGAAAAGATCCGGAAAACAGATGTGTTGTTCGTTCTACCAGATGGCCCCAAGAAAGGGGCAGGCAGCTGCAAAATCCACCATCTCGAGATGGATTAGACAATTAATCATTCAGGCCTACGGTTTGAAGAGGTTGCCTCCTCCTTTGTCGGTAAAGGCCCATTCTACCAGGGCCATGGGCGCCTCCTGGGCAAACACACCATCAGATCTCTATGGCTCAGATATGCAAGGCGGCGACGTGGTCATCAGTCCACACGTTTACAAGGTTTTATCAACTAGACGTGAGAAGGAATGCGGATTCAGCCTTTGGGCAGGCAGTACTACAGGCTGCGGTTTAAGATCCTCGGGATCAGGGGCACCCTTGGGTGTAAAAAAGAAAAAAAAAAAAGTTTTTCTTGACTAAGTTGGATTTATTATTATTATTTGAGTATACCTCTAAATTAAATCTCTTTTGAGAAGATGTCTCCCTCCCCTCATTAAAGCATTGCTTTCGGACATCCCATATAGTAATGAATATGCCGCTCTGTGTCCCGTGATGTACGAGAAAGAAAAAGGGATTTTTAAATACAGCTTACCTGTAAAATCCTTTTCTTGGAGTACATCACGGGACACAGAGCTCCCACCCCTCTTTTGGGGAACATTTTTGGGAGGCATACTGCTTGCTACAAAACTGAGGGACTCCCTCTAGGGGAGGGGGTTATATAGGGAGGGGACTTCCTGTTTGAGATTGCCAGTGTCCACACCTGAAGGTACTCCATATAACCCATATAGTAATGAATATGCCGCTCTGTGTCCCGTGATGTACTCCAAGAAAAGGATTTTACTAGGCATGTGCATTTCGTTTCGTTCCGAATCGAAATTCGGACGAATTTTCCATTATTCGGACATTCGGATGCATACGAATTCCCGAATTCGTTCGTTTTCGACCGAATTTCGAAAAAAAAAAAATGGTCGAAATCGAAATTTTTTTTTTTTTTCGAATTCCGAATCAAATACCCGCGGACTAAATTCGATCGGAATTCGAAAAAAAAAAAAAAAAATATTTTCGGATTTAATTCGAAAAAAATTCTATTTGAAAAGAGACTATTTGTTTTCTAATCTGGTTGAAATATTTTCGATTTCGACCGTTTTTTTCGAAATTCGGTCGAAAACGAACGAATTCGAAAAACGGTCGAAATATTTTCGATTTCGACCGGATTTTTCGAAATTCGGTCGAAAACGAACGAATTCCGAAAACGAATTCAACACATGTAACGAACCTAACTTAACGAAATTTATTAAATGACGAATTGAAACGAAACGAAACAAAACGAATTTTTCACTTTTGCACATGCCTAGATTTTACAGGTAAGCTGTATTTAAAAATCCCTTTTTATCTCACACTGGGATTGTTTTGATTGGTCAAGAAACAAGTCAGACTATAACAAAGTCAGATCAAATTAGTATCCTGTTTATTCAAGTCGGATGGATGTAGGACCGATGTAGGACTGATGTCGCAGAGCAAAGTAGGATGAAAGTCATATGACTGTCGTGTAGTATCAGTGTGAACCCAGCCTTAATAAGGCTGGGTTCACACTGATGCTACACAACAGTCATACGACTTTCATCCTACCTTGTTCTGCGACATCAGTCCTACATTGGTCCTACATTGGTCCCACATCCATCCGACTTTCATGAACAGGATACTACTTTGATCCGACTTTGTGATAGTCTGACTTGTTCTTTGACCAATCAAAACAATCCCAGTGTGAGATAAATTCCTTTTACTGCTGTTGTAATCACAATGTTGGATGTCACAAGTTTGATGGTTAGGACAAGGCTTCTACTTTGATCCGACTTCAATGATATTCAATGGGCTGAAGTAGGATCAAAGTCGGACCAAAGTAGTACAGGGACTTTTTTCAAAGTCGGACCTACTTATGTCGGACCAGTTAAGACGGCTCTCATAGGAAAACATTGATTTTCATACGTCATGCGACATGAGCTCCCAATGTCGGAGCGTTTGTTGTACCAGTGTGAACCGGGCCTCAACTCTAATGCCGCGTACACACGATCACTTTTTGTGATGAAAAAAAACGTCATTTTATCTCACGAAACAAAACAAAGTTTTTCAAACTTCATTTTAAAAAACTACGCTGCGTACACACCATCGTTTTTACAAAATGCTCTTGCAAAGCGCGGTTACGTAAGACACTTTTGACGGCACTCTGTTCCATTGAAGCTCCGTCTCATAACTTGCTTCTGAGTATGCGCGGGTTTAAAAAAGTTGTTTTAAACGTCGTTTTGCCCACACACAATCATTTTTTATGACACAAAAAACGACATTTTGAAAAACGACACAAAAAATTCAAGCATGTTCGAATTTTTTTGGGGTTGTTTTTTAGAAGACATAAAACGTCGTTTGGCCACCACACGATCATTTTAAATTACGTTTTTTAAAACAAGGTTTTTTTTTCCTAACAAAAAGTGATCGTGTGTATGCGGCATAGGTGTCATCCTAGGCCTTGTCCTTATTGCTAATTACTCTGCATACTGTGCATACTAAGTAGGCTATTACCACCGTTATTCAATAATTTTTCCTTCCTTTGCTTGCCTCATTACTAACTTTGTTGGCTGCCAATATATTAAGTTAACCTTTAATAATTGATGCTGTGCCTGTTTCTTTGAAATAGCATTATTGCTTTCTACTTTTCTTGTTATATTGTGTGTTTGTGTACTCTGGCTGGTATGTCTTTGGGAAGGACGAGGCCAGGAACTGAGGACCCATCTTAACCAGCAGGGTAGCTCCACATATATCCAAAGCCAAAAATATTTTTTCTAGGTTCAGATATAGTGGGGAGGGATTAAAACCCTTGTAATGTTTTTGGGCTTTCTGTGTCCCATTGGCACATTTTCCCTTTACTACCTACCCCGCAAACACAACATGAAATGAGTTGAAATCACCATCACTGAAGTAAGTGCTCCTACTGGAATATTTTCCCTCACCTCCTGTTCTGTTGAAAATAGTAAAATTCTGGATTTCCTATTACTTTGTGATGCATTGACAATGGGCACCAGGACAAAGAGAACAGTTTATCGGCATGGGCACCATCAGCAATGAAACCCAACCCTTGCTCATTTTAATCGAAAATAAAAATAAAGTTTTAACATAATAAAAAAGGGTGTAATATAAACTACTGCCACATGCTAATACAACACATGACCTTTCTAACAAAGGAGCTTTTCTGGCTGTTCTGCACTAAACACAACAGCTGTTTATGTATGTACTATTCTTTCACGCTTCAATACAGTACCCAACCCATACTGTATATTGAGTGTTAGCCTCTCCCTGGCTGACCTGATATATTCCCATACACATAAGGTATGATCTATTAGTTTTATGGTATGTTATATATTTATGACACGCTGCTTCCCTGGGGAGTTTTGGCGGCAGGATGAAATTCATTTATAAACTATGCAGAATTAGAGCAGCACATGCTCTTCTATAAAGAAGTCTATTTAGATCTCTGCTCCCAGGCACGAGGGAGTCTAATGTACAACAGACATGGGCTTCCTCCTGTATGTGTTCATTTACTGAGCTGTAAGAGAAACACGATGATTGGATTCAGACAGTGCATGCTTTGTAGAATGACTGCATTAGCATGTTACTTGATTGTAGATCTGCTGAAAATAGTGTGTAAAATATTGTTTTGCTCCAGATGTCAAATAATTACAGCAGTTTAATGAAAAGTTATGCACCACTGAATTTCTACAAGGAATGTTAGAAAGTAATTTTTTTCAGCACATATATTGTCATTCTTGAAAAAGGAGTGAAAATTAGGAGGCAAAATATACACAGAGGCAGCTAACAAGCAACTTGTGAATTTTAGTACCTGTACCTCTTATTTTTTTAATCATTATAGAGCACTAGAAAAAGTGTGCCTGTTCAATGAATAGGATAAATAAATAAGTGTATGGTGGCTGCAAATCTATCTGTGTTGGTTGGTGTGGTGACGGCAATGGGGTAGTGTGAAGCGGTACAGTTGGCATGCCAGTGCAGAGGCGAAATGTGGTGTCAAGTTTGATTGCAACAGATGTGGACATGCAGATGAATGAGCGATTAGCAGGTAACATGCATGGGTGCAGTGATGGATAGCAGTGTCGAGCATGTTGAGATAGAGAGACAGATAGATAGATGATCTGGATGCAACGTTTTGTCCCATCAGTGGAGAACACAACACAATAGTGACTACGTAACCCAGTGTTTCTCAACTCCAGTCCTCAAGGCCCCTCAACAGGTCAGGCGGCGTACACACGGCAGAGAAACTCGACGGGCAGAACACATCGTTCCGCCCGTCGAGGTTCTCTGCCGGCCGTCAGATTCGGCGACCCGCCCGTCGGGAATGGCAACCAGCCATTCATCCCGACGGGCCGTCAAGCAAATAGAGAACATGCTCTCTATTTCGGCTCAACGGCATTCCCGATGGGATGCTCGCCGAGAGCGTACACACGGCCGAGGTTCTCGGCAGAATGCGGCTCCCCGCGAGGTTCTCGCTGGTTTCTTGGCTGTGTGTACGCCGCCTCAGGTTTTCAGGACTTCCATTATTTTGCACAGGTGATTTGATCAGTTTCACTGCCTTAGTAATTCCCACAACCTTTTCATCTGAGGGAAATCCTGAAAACATGACCTGTTGGGGGGGGCTTGAGGACTGGAGTTGAGAAACACTGACGTAACCTGTGACCAATGTAGCTGGAAGAGCTTTGGCCCTTCAGCAGTCAGTGTTTCCCACAGTCGCTATGGGAATGCATGGAGCGGGGAAGCAGCTGAATGTATGAGAAGACCAGCATCAGCTTAGAACCATGACTTTGAGGAAAGGCCATTGCCACTGAGAAGCTCCCTGTTCAGTCACTTCATCTTCACACCAGTAAAGTGGCATCACCTATTGCATTCTGGGGAGTATGATTACTGTTGGGACCTTGAAGAAGAGGACATATGTCAAAAGTTTGTCCTGAAAATTTGTATGTTAGTGCAAACCAGAGGTGGCTGGTCCATAATAGGCGCAGGGGTATTCCCCCCCCCCCCCCAATCTCCATGGGGGCAACTGGACACATGGATTTCTATTTTTTGTTTTTTTTTAAGCACATAATTGGAGCCCGAGGGTCTAATTGGCTTCAAAAAGGTTGGGCCCAGGGTGCAGATCACTGCACCCCAAGCCCACCCACTTGTGACATTAGCGAATCAACATTTGCTATTGTTTTCCTGCTTCTTTTGGATTGGCTGGGAGGAGAAGCCTGCGACCTGGATGGGGTAAGTGCGAGTAGGTGAGCAAGTGGGGGGGTTTGTTTGCTGCCCCCCCCCCAAAAAAAATGGGCGCCACTGATGCAAATAAAAAAAGTATCATGGGCAGTACTTGGCTGTTTCTGTAAGTAAACAGAAATACATCTTTCTTTAAGTAGTGTGTTTTCATCTGTTATAGAAAATGTAGTCAGCATCAATTTTGCTGTATTACTTTGCAAACTGTTGTCCACATGAATAAATAGTATGGCAATAAAGTGCATGTCGTGAGTTTTACTGCATTTTAATGTAATATTTATAATCACCTGACGAAAGAGATTTTTATTTATTTTTTTACTTTTTTTTATAGGTAAGAGCATGCAAAATGGATGAAGGAAAATGCAGCAAGACATAACAAGCAGGATCCTCTATTTCCTCCTGTATTGTATTGTAACTGTACTGTCTACCCTCATGTTGTAAAGTGCTGCACAAACTGTTGGCGCTACATAAATCCTATATTATAATAATAATAATAATAATAATAATAATAATAATAACGTTTTTACCTGGTGATCCTGCCAGTAACACTGACAGTGCTAAATCATCATATTGTATCTACAAAGAATTTGTGCTCTCACCAGAGTTGCCAACTGTAAATTTACTGACAGTTTGTAAAAATCTGTGATTTTTTTTTACAACTGTCAGTAAATATCAGGTGCTTATCATTTGTTGTGCTGTGTTGACTTGTTATATGAAAATAAGGCAAAATGACTTGTTATGGGTATTGTCAGTGTTGTCAGTAAAAAATGTGCTCTGTCAGTAAGGTTTTCATGTTTTGTCAGTAAAAAATGCTGCAGGTGGTGGTTGGCAACCCTGGCTCTCACCCTAATTCCGCAAAACAGAATACCTCCTCCACTTTTCTTCTCAATAAAATGGCGGTGGGGGGGGGGGGGGGGTCTGTAGTCATCATAAATAGCTGAAAACAATGTAAGTTATTACTGGATTACAGTCAACAGAAAAAAGTTTTCAGTTTTCAGGATTACTGCAGGCTCAGCAGGCATTTTTTTTGAAGTTATCGAATAGATATAACAAAATACTTTCAGTGGTATGTATGATCAAAAGTTAATTTCTACTTTGCAAGCTTGTGCCAGGTCAGTGACAACATTTTTTTATAGCAACTAATATTCTTCCAAAGAGGTCAGCATTGACAGCTCCAGTATTTCTCTCTCTATAAATTCCTTCACAGCAGAAAAATACAAAGTGGACTTAAAGGGTCACTAAAGGAAAAAAAATGTTTTGCTGAAATGACTGTTTACAGGGTATAGAGACATAAAAGTTAACTGATTTATTTTCAAAGTGATTAAAAATAGATAAAAATCAATCATATAATGTGCCTGCAGGTTAGTTTCACTTTTGAACTGGCTTCATGTTTCTGTAAAGTAGAAATAGACACACAGAACAAAAACAAACAAGTCCAAGGCAGTGTTTTGTTTTTAAAATGAATCTGATTGGTTCTGGGAAGTTTTAGACACACAGTAATGACAGCTTAGACCACCGCGAGAAAGCTCCCAGCACTGTGGTTATAAGGAAACAGACAAGCAGGAAGTGTGGACAACAGAGCAGGATTACAGCAACTTCAAAGCAAAAACGAACAATGAGGACATGAAACCAGTACTGCAGTAAGGTAAAGGAAGCTATTTAGCTAAAAAAAAAAATCCTTTAGTGATCCTTTAATATTATCTCAGTTTTCTGACTAATTAAAAAAATATATATATTCCTAGCTGTCTTACATATACATTATATTAGATTCCTGAGCTACATTATGATAAGATGCTCATTAAAAAAAAAGAAAAACAAAAAAAGAGAAAATAAAACCTGCGATTTTCCAATTCTCCTACGGCAGAGGTTAGTCATTACGCCCAAGAAAAACAAATGCTATTACCAGTTGCCCGATGTTGTGCTGACCTACATAGATCATTATGGTAAACGTATAGATTTAGGATGTATGTGTATCTGCTACAAAGCAGAAATTGGTAGTGCTGGCCAATATGTTAACCTGCATCGAAGCAGATTTATAAATTTGTTCATTAAAGGAAGTTAAGCGTGCAAGAACATTCCAAGGGGACAGTGAATATTTCATTGACAGAAGAGTTCTAATTAAGCGGTTTCCATAGAGACCAATGCAATCTTGTCATCTTTACGTTGGTGAAGGAGTGCTCTTGTCCTTCAGCCTCCCAGCAAAAATATGGCTTTTATTACACTTTATGCTAAATCAGAAATGTATTTATAAGCACCGCACTATGTCTTTCTGGATTATTAATCAGTTCAGTCCCAGAAGAATTGGTGCTCAATGACCGGGCCATTTTTTTGCGATTCGGCACTGCGTCGCTTTAACTGACAATTGCGCGGTCGTGCGATGCTGTACCCAAACAAAATAGTTTTTGATCATCTCTGCGATTTTCATGTGGCCTTAGCACCTCTCCTGCAGCTGCAGGAAAGCTCCAGCCCTGCTCTGGTCCTACTCCAGACTAGGGATGAGCTTCGCGTTCGATGCAAACACATGTAGGTAGATAGATAGATAGATAGATAGAACATTGCCCGTTCGATCGTTCGTCGAAAACGAACAAATCGGGTCGTTCGTGCCAAATTCGAATGACCCATAATTCATTGCGGCGTTGCGCGCTGATGATTGGCCAAGCATGCACCATGACCCCGCATGCTTGGCCAATCACAGCGCCCAAAAAAAGAAGAGACCTAATTGGCCAAAGCCTGGGTGCTTTGGCCAATTAGGGCTCAGGGCTTTAGCACACGCCCCACACTATAAAAGGCCGCCTCCCGGGCGGCCTCGTGTAGTGTGTTCCGGCTTGCTTAGAGAAGTGAGACAGACAGTCAGAGAGAGAGAGAGATAGATAGATAGATAGATAGAGACACAGGGGTAGATTCATGTAGAGATCCGACGGTGTATCTACTGATACACCGTCGGATCTGTGAGATCCGACGCTCGGATCTATGCGGCTGATTCCTCGAATCAGGTTTCGCATAGATCTCCCTTAGAGCCGACTGGTGTAAGTGAGTTACACTGTCGGTTCTTAGGCTGCATTCTCCCGCCGTCTGCTAGGTGGCACTTCTTTTTTTCTACGCGACGAATATGCAAATGAGGAGAACCGCCGATTCAGAACCGAACGCCCGGCCGTCGCTTTTTTTTTACGTCGTTTGCGTTCGTCTTTTTCCGGCGGATCGTTACCCCTGCTATATGTGGGGTAAGTGCGGCGGATCCTATGTTAAGTATGGCCGTCGTTCCCGCGTCGAGTTTTGAATTTTTTACGTCGTTTACGTAAGTCGTCCGGGAATACGGCCATACGTTAATTGCGTTAACATCGAAAACAATGACGTCCTTGCGACGTCATTTAAAGCAATGCACGCTGGGAAATTTTGCCGGCGGCGCATGCGCAGTACGATCGGCGCGGGGACGCGCGTGATTTAAATAGTAAACTCCCCCTAGCCGCGGAATTTGCATTCCGCCGGGGGATTTACGATCCGCCAGGGCTAATTACGAGGCAAGTGCTTTCTGAATACAGCACTTGCCTCAAAAACTGGCGCAGGCGGATCGTAAAAAAGATAGATCACGCGGATCAAAAGATCCGCTGATCTACATGAATCGACCCCACAGTGGATAGATAGATAGATAGATAGATAGATAGATAGATAGATAGATAGATAGATAGATAGATAGATAGATAGATAGATAGATAGATAGATAGATAGATAGATAGATAGATAGATAGATAGATAGATAGATAGATAGATAGATGAGGCTACTAGTTAGTATAGTTAAATGTACAGTTTGTAGAGAATATATTGACATCCCTAGGAGTTGTCAATATATTTATAAACTGTATAGCTTAGCTAGTTCTGCTATTAGTATCTGTCAGGCAGGAGATTGTGCTTGATGCTCTAACATGTTAGTGTACACGTGTTAGTTAATTGCACATAGACGCATTAACTGTTACTGCACGTGTGCTACTTATTTGCACAGAAAGGCAGTTGCTGTTAATGCAAGTGGGCTATTGAATTGCACAGAAACGCAGTCGCTCTGACTGTGCGTGTGCTGTTTAATACCACCTTAGCGCATTTGGTGTCACCGCACGTGTGCTGTTACATACCACCTTAGCGCATTTGGTGTCACCGCACGTGTGCTGTTTCATATCACCTGAGCGCATTTGGTGTCACCGCACGTGTGCTGTTACATACCACCTGAGCGCAGTTAGTGTCACCGCACCTGTGCTGTTATATACCACCTGAGCGCAGTTAGTGTCACCGCACCTGTGCTGTTATATACCACCTGAGCGCAGTTAGTGTCACCGCACCTGTGCTGTTATATACCACCTGAGCGCAGTTAGTGTCACCGCACCTGTGCTGTTATATACCACCTGAGCGCAGTTAGTGTCACCGCACCTGTGCTGTTATATACCACCTGAGCGCAGTTGGTGTCACTGTACGTGTGCTGTTAAAAAACACCTAAACGCGCAGTTAGTGTCACCGCACCTGTGCTGTTATATACCACCTGAGCACAGTTAGTGTCACCGCACCTGTGCTGTTATATACCACCTGAGCGCAGTTAGTGTCACTGTATGTGTGCTGTTATATACCACCTGAACGCATAAATATGTCTGGAAGGACAACAAAGAGAGGCAGAGAGTCACGAGGGCAAGCAGGCTCTGCATGTAGAGGTAACGCTGGTAGTGTATGTGGTGCATCCTCTTCAGCATGTGGCCGTGGCCGTGGCTGCTCGTCCTTCTTTTCCGGAGCTGGCCGTGTTGAGCCTCAACGTGCAGAGAAATTAGTAGAGTGGATGACCAAGCCATCCTCATCCTCCTCATCCTCTCTCACACAGACTGATCAAAGTTTATCTGGCAAAGCAGCTGCCAAGGCGTCCTCTTCCCTCTGCACAATGGCTTTACACAATACTTCCCTAGTACCACCATGTCCTCCTGAGGAGTCCCCCGAACTGTTTCAACACAGTGTTGGGTACATGCTGCAGGAAGATGCGCAGCGTTTTGAAGACTCCGATGACGGAACACTGATAGAGGAAGGCATTGATGTGAGCCCAGGGAGAGGAGGTGTCCGAGAGGGACAGCAATTTGTCAGTGATGATGTTCCCCCAGCTGGAGCATACTGCCAGGTTGTTGACAGTGATGAGGAGGGAGGGGGTGATGAGGTCACTGACTCTACCTGGGTGCCTGATAGGAGAGAGGAGGAGGAGGAGGAGGAGGACGAGGCACAGAAATGTTGTATTTCTGGGCTCCACCACCAGTGCCTAAGCCCTAATTTTTCTGCCCCTGTTTAACAGGGGCGCCTAATAACAATTTTTGATGCAATACTTTGCATGTCCCTCCTCGTTGTGCTTCAATTAAAGATAGTGGGAGGGGTTGCAGTGTTGTGTTGTGCCTAAGGCCTAATGTTTCTGCCCCTTTGAAGAAAGGGGCATCTGATACAAATTTTTGATGCAATACTTTGCACGTGGCTCCTTGTTGAGCACAAATTAAAGATATTGAGAGGGGTTGCAGTGTTGTGTTGTGCCTAAGGCCTAATTTTTCTGCCCCTGTGTAACAGAGGCATCTAATAACATTTTTTAATGAAATACTTTACATGTGGCTCTTTTCTGCGGTCCAATTATAGTTTCTGTGCGGGGTTGCAGTGTTGTGACACCGCCACCAGTGCCTAAGGCCAAAATTGTATGGCCCTGTTCCAGTAATTTTCTTGGTTGGATTCTTTTATCATTTGAGTTAATTCTAGCTTTCTCCTACGTTATCATAGTGTCCTGTTTATTTCCCTTTACTAAATAGTCATCATTGTCAATGTAAACACCACAAACATAGATTTCTTATTTTAGACAGCATTTATATTGTTATACCTGAAGGGTTCCACATGTACTTGCACTTTAAGGCTGGCTCCATCCCGCAGGGATGACAAGGGTCAAGGGGCATAGTAGCCATCTTAGGCCTTGTACACACGAGGCAATTTATCTGTTCAAATCGGTCGGACCGACCGATTTGAACAGATCAGTCTGCTGGCATTTTGGTTTGCTCGCGTGTACACACGAGCAAACCAAAATTCCCGCCAGCAGACAGCGCGCTGACGTGTCGGTGACGTGGCGGTGACGTTGACGCCGCCACGTCACCGCACCAGGAAGTAAAACACTTCCGCGCATGCGTCGAAATCATTCGGCGCATGTGCGAGAAGACATGTCTGCTGGTTAGCATACTAACCAGCAGACATGTCGGGCGGACGGGTTCCCAGCCGACAGATTTCAAAGCATGCTTTGAAATCTGTCGGGTGGCCAAATCCATCGGCTTGCCCGTACACACGGTCGAATCTGTTTGCTGGGACGGTCGGGCCGACCGTTTCCAGCAGACATTTTTGATTGTGTGTACGAGGCCTTAGAGAGACCACATGTAGGAAGCATACAACCTGTAATGTCCTGAGATGGATTTTACAGTGTACAGCCTGTACTGAAATAAACATCCATTGTTCCAGACCAGAGTCTTGTGTCCCTCACAACACCGAGGATATAACAGATATAATAATAAGCCAGACATTGTTCAGTATCCAAAAATATTTATTATCTCACACTTAAAAAGTGTTTATTTATATTTATTCAAACATAACATCGTAATCTAATTTTTTTATTTATTTTTTGGGGTCAAGGCATATTATTTTTCTTTTTTAAGATTTTTAAACTTGTATTTTTTTTTCTTTTTTATGTTTTGTTTAAATCCCTGCCCAGCTCCTCTACCAGACTCTTTATTTTTTCTTCCAAAAGTTGTTTTTTATTTAAAACATTTTCAAGAATGAGGTTTGTTTCCTCTAGGTCAGAAATACATGACCTTAGGTCCCCGATAAGGACATTGGCACTGTTGGTCTCGAACCGTGCCACCAACACCTCCGACACCTCCTGAAATTTGGGGAAAAAACATGTATTAAAATTATGTAGGCCTACATGTATTACCTTCAGCTGTGCTGTAGGACACTGACCTGATGTGCTTGGATTCTGCAATTCCTGCACAACCGTCGAGGGTGCGTCTTGTCTTGGTGTTGTCTGTTGCGTGTTGACTACAGCAGCTTCCTTGTGCCCTATGAGATTGTAAAAAAAAAAGGATACATAAATCAAAAAGATTAGAGGCCTAAAAGAGGAATATCAATCATTCTTTTTGAAAAGTGTGGTACAATTGTCTGTTTTTGCAATCCTTCTATACTTAACACAGGATTTTATCCATTTCCTACATGGAAAAACAACAAGCATACACTGGATCACCTCTGTGTGACACCCTAACTGGTTTGTTTTTGTGGCCAACACTCAGTGCCAATCATTACCTCCCTGGGGCCAGAAGCAAAATGACATAACACATGAAAAAAGAGAAGCGGGGGGGGCGCTGACGACAGTGACATGTCACATTAAAGAAAGTTGAGAAGTGGGGGGAGGGGGTGTTCTGCTTTAGGAAATTACATCTTACATGAAATTGCGAAGGAAGGGTTGCTGACTTATTGCCTCTTCTCCCATGCAGCCAGCGAGTTGAGAAGCGGGGTGAGGGTGCTAAAACGTAAATGGTTATTTTGTGAATTCTTCATTTACACAATTATTCAGGCCCTTAAAGACTACTTCTCTGAAGAAAAGAGGTTCATTGAAGTGTTTTCAATCAGGTCTTGAAAACACCTGTGGATGTCAGGGAGCTGCAATAAAGCCTAATAAGCACCAATCAGGCAGCTTTCAAATGACTTTGATACTCGGCTCCTTATAGACATTTACTAGTGTGGTTACAAACATGGTGAAGTCAAGGTAATGGTCCGGGAAGACAAGAGAAGAGGTGATTACTCTTCACACGAAGGGCAATGGCTATAAGAAGATTGAAAAGATGTTAAACATACCAAGAGACACCATAGGAAGCATCATTCGCAAATTAAAGGCAAAGGGCACTGTTGAAACGCTACCTGGTCGTGGCAGAAAGAAGATGCTGACTTCGACTAATGTGCGCTACCTAAAGCGTAGAGTGGAGAAAAGTCCCCTTGTGACTGCTGAGGAACTGAGAAAAGATTTGTCAGATGTGGGCACTGAAGTTTTTGCTAAGACAAAACGGCTCGCACTGCATAATGAAGGCCTCCATGCCAGAACTCCCAGGCGCACCCCCTTGCTGTCTCCAAAGAATAAGAAGATTCAACTGCAGTATGCAAAAATCATGTGGACAAACCACAGAAGTTTTGGGATTGTGTTCTCTGGAAGAAACAAAATTAGAAGTGTTTGGGCCCATGGATATGTTTGGAGGAGGAAGAACAAGGCCTATGATGAAAAGAACACCTTGCCTACTGTGAAGCATGGCGGGGGGTCAATCATGCTTTGTGGCTGTTTTGCTTCTGCAGGTACAGGGAAGCTTCAGCGTCTGCAAGGTACCATGAATTCTCTTCAGTAACAGGAGATAGTGGATAACAATGTGATGCAGTCCGTCACAAACCTGAGGCTTGGGAGACGTTGGACCTTTAAACAGGACAATGATCCCAAGCATACCTCCAAGTCCACTAGAGCATGGTTGCAGATTAAAGGCTGGAATATTTTGGAGTGGCCATCGCAGTCACCAGACTTAAATCCGATTGAGAACCTCTGGTGGGACTTAAAGAAAGCAATTGCAGTGCGCAAGCCTAGGAATGTGACTAAGCTGGATGCTTTTGCCCATGACAAATGGGCGAAGATACCCGTAGATCGCTGCAAGACACTTGTGTCAAGCTATGCTTCAAGTTTAAAAGCTGTTATAACTGTAAAAGGATGTTGTACTAAGTGCTAAGATTGAATGTCAATTGGGGGTTGAATAAAATTGATAATGATGTGAGCACAGAAAAGACATTTGTGGTTATTTCATTATAAATGGTATGTTATATTTGTCTGGCCTACACGTGCCTCTTTGATTTAATTGTAAGCAGGATGTCAGGATGATCAAAATCAGTGTGAAACTGGGCAAAACAATCAATTTCAGTGGGGGTTGAATAATTTTGAATACAACTGTACATTCAATAAAAAAATTGTTGTCACATAAAAAGAACTTAAATGGAATGACCAACCAAATATTATGCCCACAAACATGAACCTTGAAACATCTATTTTTGAACCTTATATACCGTATTTTTCGGACTATAAGACGCACTTTTTTCCTCCAAAAATCGGAAGGAAACTGTCCCTGCGTCTTATGGAACGAATATACATTAGGCCACGCCCCCCGCCGCTGCTGGTCCCGCCCCCCCACGGCCGAACGTCATGGGAAGTAAGTGAGGGGCACAGAAATAAGTTCCTGTGTGTGTAAATCCCATTCACCTGCTCCTCTCCTCCCTCCTCCGTTTGCAGCTCTGTCCTCTTCTCTCTGTCACTGTGTGCAGACAGTGCAGCTGATGGCTCGTGAAGTGTAGCTGTCCTACATGGAGAAGATCCAATCAGCACACTGCTCCATCCAACTCCACCCCTAGCAAGCCTGCAGCCTGTCACGACTGAGCAGCTTCACACATCCCTTCTCTCACCCCTCCCTCCTTGCTTGTGTGTTCTGTCTGTGAAGGAGGTGGGCGGGAAGAGTAAAAAGAAGCAGACAAACGCTGCTATACTAATGAATGAGAGCACCCAGGAGACTGTGAGTGTGAGTGTGAGTGTGAGCACTTCTCACCAACCCCCTCTATTCTCGCTCTCTATTCCTAACCCAGCTCAGCATAAAGAACATCTTTTAGAAAATCAGCCTTTGCAGGGATAATGAAGTTGCCTCTCATTTCCAGGAGCACATATTCAGGGACAATCTCTCCTTCCTTCTTTGTGCATGTTTCCAACCCTTTTCAGCACAGTTCTACCTTGAAATCATTTGAAACAATGCATTTCCCTGTGCTGTGCAGAGCTGTACACTGATCAATGACTTGTAATTTCTCTTCCTGCAGGCAGCCAGTGGCTACCTTTGCAGCAAAGTGCAGTGTTTTTAAATAAATTAAATGGCAATTCATTATTCATTAATGGCAATGTTCAGGCTGCATTAATGGCACAGGTCAGGCTGCATTTCATGGGCACTGGTAAATATTTTGGTACACCATTGTGGTTCTGAATTTTTTTTTTCTTGTTTTCCTCCTCCAAAACCTAGGTGCGTCTTATGGTTAGGTGCGTCTTATGGTGCGAAAAATACGGTATACACAACCTGAAATAAATACCACAAATGCCGCAAAATAATAAAAATAATAACTCAGAGTACACATGAAAATTACTTACGTCTTATGAGGAATTTTTTTGATTCTCTCCATCTCCTCTGGATTTCTCCTTTTCAGGTCAGACCACTTATTACTTAACTGGACCCTTGACCTCTCCACCCCGAATTTGTCACGGAGAGTGCTCCGCACCTTCTCCATAATCTTCCCCTTCAGTATTTTCAGGTTGGGGTAAGGCCCTAGTTGGCCATCATAGTCATATTCCTCAAGAATTGAAACCATCTCCACCAGCTCCGCAAACCTGAGACTGGAGGCTGGTTTACTGCTCCTCCTGGGGTGTGCCTGGCCTCTCTCCACACTTGAGGTTGCAACTTCCTCTCTCTGAGTCTCCTCCTGGTCCTCCATCATGCCTTCAGTGAAGTGCAGTGACCGACCGAAAAGGGGCGTGACAATTGCTAGAACGATCGTCATAGGCAGAGATACACGCGGAGCTTCCCGCATGCACAGTGTATGAAGGGATATTGCGTGAGTTACGTAGGTCGCTGTCTGTAGAATAGGTTGTGAAAACGATCGCGCAGTACGACGATAAGAAACTTGATCTTTGGACTTTATGATCAGTGGATGAGTTTGTGGGTTAGATATGGGGAAGCTAAGGCTTGACTGACATCTGTTTTTTTTATCAATATTTTGACTTGCAGAAATAATGGAGGCCTTCAGAGAACAGAATTTGTTCAAAGGGGGCCCCGGATGGCAACCCCCCTTTTTTCTAGAATTTTACTTTCCCAAAAAAATAATTTATTGAGCCAAGATCTGGCATTGTAATGCCCCCCCCACCCCTAAAATAATTGACATATTGTTGCCAAACAGCACGTGCACTTTGGGGGGCCAAGCCTGTATGGACAGTCTCACGGGCCACCACCACTGGAACATCAGTGGCCTCAGGGCTGTCTTAATGAGAGGGCACACCTGGGCACTGCCCGGGGGCCCCAGCTGTATGGGGGGCCCCTGCCCTTTCCCCAAAGCAGCTGGTCCTTGAGCCCGGGCTGCCCCGAAATTGGGGCAGCCCAGGCTGCCCCTCTACATCCCAGTTATCCCCCAGCACTCTGGCCCCTCTACACCCTAGATATCCCCTACCTTCTACCTACTTGATTTCTGTTTACATGCACTGTCTCCATTGTAGGGGCCCCAGAGCATTACTTTGCCCAGGGGCCCATGATGCTATTAAGACGGCCCTGAGTAAGCAGTATAAAATTACTTTTTTCTGAGAGTAATCTCATGTTGTGCAGGAACATTTCTAAACACGTGCCACTACTATAGACACCCAGCAGGTACCATATTTAAAAGGATTTTTTTTTTCACTTAAAGCATCATTAAAATGGCTGCTCTTGAGCAGCTCCTCGCAGATGGCGTGCACGTGAGGACGTGACGCGCCGTAGGTGGGAGGGACCATGAGACGCGACTGACGGCTGGATGGGACAGAGGAGACGCTCCATGCTGCACGCCCAGGATCCCGCGACGCTACAGAGCCTCAACGCAGCGAATGGGGACCGGGAAACTGCTGCCAACTGACCGGGAGACATCCCGCTGCGAGCCTGGAGAGGAAGAGGGCTAAGTAGGCGTTTAGAGACAGGAAAGCCGCATCCCTCCGTCCCCCGATCCGGACTTCCATCTGCTGCCTACCCCCCTCCCCCTCTCAGTCAAGCTGACCATCGGTCCTCCATGCTCCGAGCTAGGCATGTGCAAAAGTGAAAAATTTGTTTCGTTTCGTTTCGTTTCAATTCGTCATTTAATAAATTTCGTTAAGTTAGGTTCGTTACATGTGTTGAATTCGTTTTCGGAATTCGTTCGTTTTCGACCGAATTTCGAAAAATACGGTCGAAATCGAAAATATTTCGACCTTTTTTCGAATTCGTTCGTTTTCGACCGAATTTCGAAAAAAAACGGTCGAAATCGAAAATATTTCAACCAGATTAGAAAACAAATAGTCTCTTTTCGAATAGAATTTTTTTCGAATTAAATTCGAAAATATTTTTTTTTTTTTTTTTTTTTGAATTCCGATCGAATTTAGTCCGCGGGTATTCGATTCGGAATTCGAAAAAAAAAATTCGATTTCGACCATTTTTTTTCGAAATCCGGTCGAAAATGAACGAATTCCGAAAACGGTCGAAATTTTTCGCTAATATAGCAATTCGGAAATTCGTATGCATCCGAATGTCCGAATAATGGAAAATTCGTCCGAATTTCGATTCGGAACGAAACGAAATGCACATGCCTACTCCGAGCATGGAACTGAACCCCCCCTGGGCGCTACAGTTAATATAGAAGCTGATCCTGAAGGTACTGTCCCTTACCGTAGTATATAGCCTTATACTGACATAGTTGGATGATACCTCAACCCAGACGCACTGCCACGACAATCTACCAGCATAATTTCTTGAATAGATGAATATAATTTGTGAACAACAGAAAAATCCTGGAAAAGGTTAAACTGTATGCTGATCCGAAGAACGTCACATAATTTTATTCAAAGAGAGAAATACATTGGTGATTGTTTATTTAGTTTTTTTTTCCTTGATATAACGGGGGTAAAAAAAAAAAAAACTTTTGTTACAAGGGAGGAGGTTGTGTGACTTTCCTGAAACGCATGTAACACAAATATACGCACCACGCTATATGTACCCATGAGGGGTTAATAGTCTAGCCCCAGAGGGAGAAATCAGAGACAAAACCGCAGATCATTGGGCAGAGGACTGAAGGGGAAGGGGAGAGAGGGGAAAGGCTAGGACCACCCCACCAAAAAACCTAAAATATCAAGGGATACTAGAAGGGATACTAGAAGATACTTAAGCTGCAATCAGGGTCTCTCTGGGGAGGAGGATACGCCGCCCCCTTGGGCCCCCTTGGGTGCTCAATTCCCTCTTTTTCCACTGTTGATGCCTTGGTATCTCTCTCTTCTTTTTGTGTTTTTCCGCTTTATACCCCATTGGAGAAGAATAAAACCTCCTTTCTGAAACACACGTGAGGTCCGACTGGATAAGAGGGAAACCCCCCCCCCCCCAGGGGTAAGAGGCGAGGGACACCCCCACTTCACTTAGTTACACCAGCAACCACCATTAAGGTAGGGAAGGAAGGGAAAGAGGAGAAGGAGAGAAATCTGGATCAGGGGGTGGAAAGGAGGACAATAAGCCGCCAACCTGGGGAAGAGAATCAGAAAAGTGAAGGATACTATGTCCAGGATGACAAGCAGATCAACAAGAGGGGGAGTCCCAAAAATCCCTGTCGGCGTGACCTCAACAAGTACAATCAGACAGTATATGTCCAAATCACCAAAGTCCCTACAAGAGAAAACAGATAAAAAAATAGACGGGAAAAAATCCTTAAGTCCAAAGCAATGGGGTACACTGGAGGACACCAGAGGAGAGGGGACCAACGGGGATGAGGCAGAGAGTGGCAGAGGAGGGGAGAGGAGATCTGAGGAACACATCCCAACTATGGGAGATATGGAAAGGATGTTGATGCGGCTTGAAAATGCAATTAAAGATGAAATACACAGTATAAGGACAGACTTTGGCCACCTTCTATCTAGGGTGGAGGCCCTGGAAGAACAACCAGAGATACAAAAACAAGAATTAAACACCCTCAGAGAACAGGTAGACCTGGTCCAACTACAACAGAGAAACATACTCTATAAATTAGAAGACCAGGAAAATAGATCCAGGAGACTAAACCTGAGAATTAGGTCAGTACCGGAAGAAAAAGGAGAAGATCTGAAGGAAAAAATGAGGATAATATTCAACCCTATCCTGGGAAAACCCATTGAAGATCTGATCAAAATAGAGAGAGTACATCGAATAGGAAGATCGAATAGATCAGAAACAGAAAGGCCCCGAGACATTATTGTGAGGTTCCATAGGTTTGAAGACAAAGACGAGATCTGGAGGAAACTAAGAGGCCATCCCCCCCCCTCTTACGGGGGGGCTAGTATCCAGATTTTTGCAGACTTAGCCGCAGAAATCCTGGCTAGAAGAAGACTCTTAAAACCATTATTGGAACAACTCGTGGAAAAAAATATAAAGTATAACTGGAGGTTCCCAGCATGTCTGGTAGGATCAAAAGATGGGAAATCTGCAATCTTAAGATTTCCTGAAGACCTGAAGGATTTTTGTAATCGGCTGGACCTGCAGATACTCGATCTCCCAGGATGGGCCTAGAATGGAAAAGACTGCCAGGGGGGCGACGGAGGAAGAGAGGGGGGGGGGGAAACCAAATAGAGTCAGCCATAGGAGAAAGAGGAAGAATTATTCCCCCATCTAAGTTTAGAAGGGGGATAGGAAAACAGGTCCCATCCCACCTACTGGGGTACTGATCCAAGGGAAATATTGGGTCAAAGGTCTATATTTCGACCATTAGGGTGTGGGAGAGGGGAGGGGGGGAGTCTGTGGGAAGCGGGGGAGGGAGGGGGGGAGAAGAGGGGGGGTACTCGGGGAGAGGAGGGAGGGGGGCGGAGAGGGGGAGGGCAAAGGGAAGGGGAGGGAGGGGAGGGGGATACACCACACCTAAGGGATGGATAGAGAAAGTATACGAAACTAGGCCGAGGTTAAAATTCGAATCAGAGAGGAGGATCCCCAATACTAGATAATGCCGACAATAAAATGCGTTTCATATAATGTAAAAGGTTTAAATAGTCCCACAAAGAGACATAAAGTTTCAAAGGAATTGAAGAGAATTAAAACCGATGTAGCATATTTACAGGAGACCCACCTCACCCTGGAATCAAACGTGAAATTAAATTCAATAGATTTCCCGGTATGGTACTATGGGGACACTGTCTCAAAACGTGCAAGGGGAGTAGCTATCGGGTTCGCCAGAGGAGTGAGATTCCAGCTGATCGATAGATTGACAGATCCCGAGGGGAGATTCCTCATACTAAAAGGGAAACTAGAAGAGACAGAATGTACTCTAGTAAATATCTACGCACCTAATAACCAACAGACAAACTTCTTAATCAACATCCTAGGAAAGATAAGGGAATTTAAAAAAGGTAGGGTTATCCTGGGAGGAGACTTTAATCTGTGCATGGATCCAAAAGTAGATAAGACAACACAGACAGTAAGGACTAACATAAAACAACTAAGTAAACTAAAAAACAATCTTCATAGTAGTCAATTAGTAGACGCTTGGCGCGTGCTAAACCCGACAACGCGGGACTATACCATCTACTCCCCCGTTCATGGGTGCTATTCCCGTATTGACCACATCCTCGTCGATCACTATCTATTGGAGGAGGTGGTGAATGCGACAATAGAGCCCATGACTATATCAGATCATGCCCCAATCAGCGTGTCCTTCAATGTGTCAGGAAACCGGAAGCCACCCCAAATCTGGAGACTTAACGAGGAATTATTGAAAGACGCAAATAGCCTAATTAGGGTTCAAAAGGAGTTAGAAGAATACTTCAAAATAAATGATACAAGTGATATATCCAAAGCCACGTTATGGGATGCCCACAAGGCCTTAATTAGAGGCACGCTGATATCTGAGGGAGCAAGAAAGAAAAAAGAGAATCGGCTCGAAAAAGAAAAAATAATTAAGGAGATAGAGAAGCTAGAACAAAAACATAAAAGAGGAACTCAGCAACAAGATCTATATCAAGAATTAGTTAATAAACGTAATCAACTTAAAAATCTGCTATTCCAAGAAACTAAAAGAGATATACAGATACTTGCAAAAGATAGATACATGGCAGGCAACAAAACCAGCAAACATCTGGCAAAGTTGGTCCAGAAAAAGAAAGGAAGAAACTATATAGGAAAAATTAAAAACGAACAAGGAGAGGAGGTGTATAAAACAAAAGATATAGCTGAAACGTTTCGAGCGTTCTATGAAAATTTATATGCAGTTAAACAGAAAAACTGGGAAAACGAGGAGAAAAGAGCTAAAACCTCAGATTTCCTGCAGGGGGCGGGACTACCATCAGTGAAACAAACAGATGCTTCAATCATGGATAAGCCGATTACAGAAAGGGAAGTACAATTAGCATTATCGGGTATGGCATTGGGGAAAAGCCCGGGTCCCGATGGCTTCACCGCAATGTACTACAAAAAATGTAAAGATATCCTCATCCCTCGACTATGCCAATATTTTAATGGCCTAGGAATGGATTATACCCTGAGCAAAGAAGCCGCTGAGGCAATAATAACTGTCATTCCGAAGGAAGGCAAGGATCCCAGGGTCTGTTCGAACTATCGGCCTATATCTTTGTTAAACACAGATTTAAAATTATTCGCAAAGATATTGGCCGATAGAATAAAGAGTGAAATGGCGGGGTTGATTCACCCAGATCAGACAGGATTTATTCAGGGACGTGAGGGGAGGGACAATGGTGAAAGGACCCTCCTCCTGATCCAGGAAATGAGGAGGGGTAGGGTCCCCAGTCTACTCCTGTCGATTGACGCTGAGAAAGCGTTCGACAGGGTAGACTGGGGATTCATGCTGCAAACTTTGGAAGCTATGGGATTTGGATGTAGGATGATGGGGTGGATTGGAACCCTATACAAAGCCCCAACGGCTAGGATTAAAATTAATGGAGGCCTCTCCCAATATTTCTTAATGAAAAATGGAACGAGACAGGGGTGTCCCCTTTCACCTTTACTTTTTGTGGTGTCCCTCGAACCTTTACTATCTAGAATACGTAAGTGCCCTGAAATAAATGGAATCAGGGTGGGAAGAGAGGAGCACAAGTTAGCGGCTTTTGCTGATGATGTGCTCTTCTATTTGACCAACCCTGAAACCTCTATTCCAGAACTATGGAACATATGTAGTCAATATGGGGAAATATCAAACTTCAAAATAAATATGAACAAAACGGAAATATTAAATGCTAGCACCCCCAAGAAAGAAATGCTAACCCTCAGAGCAAAAACACAAATTCCCATGGGTAAAAGAGCTTAAATACCTGGGCATCCAGTTGGCGAGCACGGAAAAAAGAATCTACGAATTGAACTATATCCCCCTGATAGAAGAAATTAAAAATGAAATAACTAGAATAAAAAATCGACATATCTCGTGGTTTGGTCGAATAAACTTCTGTAAAATGGTGTTGATACCTAAGATACTTTACAAGTTCCAGATGATCCCGATTAAACTCCCAAAACAACTGATTTGTACCCTCCAAAAAATGATCATGAATTATATTTGGGGAAATAAGAAACATAGGATCTCCTTCCAGACCCTCAGACAGATTAAAAATAAGGGGGGACTAGCCATCCCGGATCTCAAAAAATATTACGATGCAATAATCCTGTCGCGAGTAGTGGAATGGGCCAGAGCAAACACAGAAAAAAGATGGGTTAGTTTGGAGAATACTATAGCAAATGTAAAATTAGAAAAAATAATATGGAATCCCCCACAATTTAGAGCACTTGACATAGAAACACATACAATCACCACGAATGCACTGAGGGTATGGGATTACACACAAAAGAAAATAGATAACAAATTTAACTCTCCCCTCATTTTCTTAAAAGAAAACGATTATTTCCCTCCGGGGAAAATAGAGGTGGGGGGAAATTGGATTAAAAATGATAATGCACAAGTAAGAGATATAACACATCAAGGACACGTATTAGTATATAGTCAAATAGAGCAAAAAGAAAATTTTATGACACTTAATGAATGGAGGTACCAACAGTTAACCCACTTTATTCAGAAACTTCCCCAACCTCTAAGAATGGGGGATCAACTCTCAGACAGAGAAAAACTATGTTCTCGGGATAGCAGGAAGGGCACCATATCTAAGATTTACAGGATTCTAATACAGTGGGAGGAACTAGACGTACACCCCTTCATTAAAAAATGGGAGAAGGAATTAGGATCACGCTGTGATAGGCCCACAATAGATAACATTTTAAAACTGACCCATACCTCGGCTATCGACAGTCGAACCGCCAAAATGAATTTTAAATGCCTGTCAGGCTGGTACCGGACACCAGAAAAATTTATGAACGACCAGTCCGCAGACTGTTGGAGGGGCTGTAAGTCACCCGGAACCATGGCCCACCTTTGGTGGGAATGCCCAAAAATTAAAACTTATTGGGAAAAGATCATGAAAATAATAGAAGAGATCACAAAGGAAAAAATAAAAATAGAGCCATGGACGGTACTCTTTCACGGAGGGGGAGAAGGGATAAAGAAATACAGGAAATCACTGGTGCCACACCTATTAAATGCCGCCAAAAGGTTGATACCAAGGAAGTGGCAGGAAATAGAATGTCCCACGATATGGGAATGGATAGACACCGTGGAGGAAACATACATGATGGAAGACCTAAGAGATGGCTCAGAGGAAAATTGGGACAGCACAAAATGGGAAAATTGGAGAGTTTTTAAAAAATCATGGAGCTATGTAGAAAACCTAAGGCCGGAGGCAAAACTAGCTTAATTAAGAAAAGAGATTACCAAATGGTGTGGTGGATGGGAGGGAAGGAGGGATGGGGGTGGGGGGGGATAGGAGGGGGGGGGGGTATGGGGGATAGGTCATAAGGGAATAAATAGATTAATAAATGTGTTTATAAAATATGTAAAGAGTAAAAACCCAATACATATATATCTACATATATAACAAATTTATAAAAAAAAAAAAAAAAAAGTGCGAGAGGAAACTTCCACAAATGATGCAAATCTGAAATAGAGACAAAAATTGAGCACCTTTACTGTGAGCTGGTCTCTTGTGTACAGTAAAAGCTGATTGTGGAATAAAAAATAAAAAAAATGGCTGCTCTTGAAAAAACTTCAGTTTTTAAAACTTTTTTTTCCATTGATACATGTTCCCTGGGACAAGACCCGGGTTCTCAAAGACGTTTTCCATCAATAACTTGCATATTGGTCTTTAAAATTAGCGTTTTTGAATTCGAGCGTTCGAGTCCCATAGACTTCAATGGGGTTCTAAATGTTCGCGCGAACGGTCGGTCTGTTCGACGGTTCTGGTGCGAACCAAACGCGGGTATGTTCGGCTCATCCCTACTCCAGACCCTTACTTTCTGCTTTCAAGCAATGCACCCAGCGTCTTCCCAGCAGCAGCATAAGGAAAAGGGGTGCACTGTGATGTAAGGAAGAGTGGGGGACTCAACTTCTGATGGTGGGGTGGCTCTTGACATCTAATGTAAAGGGTAGGGGATGCGCTGGACATCTAGTCTTACAGATACATCTGGCCTTTTTAAAGGGCAATCATAATGCTGATGCAGCCCACGATGAAACTGAGTTTGACACTCCAGGGTCTACAAAATAGGGGATAGCATTATAGCATTTTTATTATTGTTATTTTTTTTTACTAATAATGGCAGCGATTTGTGATTTTTAACAGGACTGCGATATTATGGCGGACACATTTTTGGGACCATTGGCATTTATGCAGCGAACAGTTCTATAAAAATGCACTGATTACTGTGTAAATATCACTGGCAGAGAAGAAGTTAAAACTAGGGGGACGATAAAGGGGTAATTGTGTTCCCTAGTGTGTTTCTAACTGTAGCGGGATGGGACTGACCTAGAGGAAATGACAGATCATGGTTCCTAGCTATTAGAAACTCACAATCTGTCTTTCCTCACAGAACATAACAGGGATGTGTATGTTTACACACACACACGTCCCTGTTCTGCCTCTCGTGCCTGCGATCGTTTGCGGCAGGTGGCCATAGTGACCGCCGGCTATTGCAACCACCGGATTACGAGCATCAGCACCCCTGCGATGCAGCGGGCTTGCGCGCCTGCTATTCCGATGAACCGATTGCTGACCGCCCACTGTAGTTTTACAGCGGCAGGTCGGCTCGGCTGTGCAAAATCACGTAATATAGCGTGATTTTGAATTTCAGCCACTAGCCGTGCGCTCGCCCCTGGTGCCGATGCGCGTGCCCGGCGGGCGTGATCACCGTCGGGCACCCACGATCGCTCGTTACAGAGTGGGAACACACATTTCCCGGTCCTTTCAGAGGGAGAAATTACTGATGTATGGATGTACAATGTATGAACAGCGATCTGTCATTTGCCCATGTCAGTCCCACCCCCCCTTCAGTTAGAACACATTTATGGAACACAGTTAACCCCTCAATTGCCCCCTAGTGTTAACCCCTTCCCTGCCAGTGACATTTTTACAGTAATCAATGCATTTTTGTAACACTGATTGCTATAAAAATGCCAATGGTCCCAAAAATGTGTCAAAAGTGTCCACCATAAGGTCGCAGTACCGATAAAAATCGCAGATCACCACCATTACCATTATAAAAAAAAATATTAACCTATCTGGCGGTATCCCCGAGCGTGACTCGGGGTGTTTTTTTTATGCTAGGATCGGTATCGCCGAGTCACGCTCGGGGTAGCTATGCAGAGCCTGCAGCGCGCGCTGGCTTACCTTGTTCCTGGATCCAGCGATGCATCCACGCTGTGTGAGCGAGCGGGTGCTTGTTCGATTCACACAATGTCCCCATGTGCCATCGATCTCTGTTCCCTGCGACGTTATGACGCACAGGAGCGGAGAACAGTGCCAAATTCAAAAACGTAAACAAACACATTACATACAGTATACTGTAATCTTATAGATTACAGTACTGTATGTAAAAAATACACACCCCTCTTGTCCCTAGTGGTCTGCCCAGTGCCCTACATGTTCTTTTACATAATAAAAAGTGTTCTTTCTCCCTGCAAACTGTAAATTGTCCATAGCAACCAAAAGTGTCCCTTTATGTCAAAAAAGGTTTTAGATCAGCTAGAAAACAGCGATAATAAATTATAATCACTTGCAGAATTGAGGGATAGCGATTTGTGGGGAAATTCATCATAAAAAAAAATAATGACAGCGACAATTCTGCAACTGAGCAAATTTCTGTGTTTTTGAGTTGATTATATTATTGAATATTTTTTAATATGATTACATTATAATTTGTTATAATTATTTATAGTTATTTATTATATAAAAAATTATGATTTTGTTTTTCAAACTTTATCATACCCGGGATGTCTTGTTTAGACAGATTTAAACTAGTTATTCCTAAGAATTGCAGGCCTACAGTATAAAACGCCAAATTTCCATGCAAAAAATTGTACCGCTTTTGGTACGTAATTCCAGACAGAATCATACAGCCAGGGAGGTTAATATAAATGCCATAAATCTATCCCCTATTTTGTAGATGCTATAACTTTTGCGCAGACCAATCAATAAACACTTATTGTGATTTTTTTTTACGAAAAATATGTACAAGAATATGTATCCGCCTAAACTGAGGAAAAACATTTTTTTTTTTATATATATATATTTTTGGGGGATATTTATTATAGCAAAAAGTAAAAAATATTTAATTTTTTTTTCAAAATTGACACTCTATTTTTGTTTATGTTTATAGCGCAACAAATAAAAACCTGCAGAGGTGATCAAATACCACCAAAAATAGCTCTCTTTGTGGGAAAAAACGGACGCCAATTTTGTAGGATCCATCAAACTTCATAATCTCAAATTGCAAACATAATATCTCATTTCAATTTATGAGAAACATTTTGTTTCAAGCCCAATAATTGACCACAGTTGTAAATAGTTCTGTACACTGACATAAAGAAGATTTGTGGATAATTATTAGGAAATGACTACATGTGTACACATAAAAAAATTATAAAAATAATTTTTAATTTTTGGGTTTAAACACACTTAAATTTTCCCTTATGCTTCCTATGTTGCAGAAACGACCTAATTTGTTGTAGAGTTATTGGGGCTGTCTGTTAGCTCTCTCACATCTCCTGGTGTGTCAGAGGCTTCCACATTGCCTGCAACTGCTACTCCTGTCTGCTGTGCCACTATACTGCATGTGGCTGCAAGCAATGTTATGCATGTTATAGCATGACTATGTTTGGGACTGGGATTGAGGGCGTGCTGTATTGCAATCCCACATTTCTTTTCCCTAACTCATAAAAGGTGGACAAAAGTCAGAACTCCTAATCTGGATATTTGTTCCAGGTCAATGAAAGTGCTGAGGCCATCCGATCAGCATTTTAGCAAGCAACTAGCATTTTAAAAAGGAGGCCTGTTAGCTTGCATACATCCTTAATACAGGTTTTCTTTAAACTAGATGTATTAAACAGAATCAGTACAATGGTATAGTCAGGGCTGCATTTAGACATCCCTGAGGCACATCGGAATTATAGCGCACTTTGGTGCAAGCCCCATCGCTTGTAACATGCTGCCCTTTGTAACTACTGCTGGAATGTCACATCTGCTCCCCACACCTCTATGCCTTGAGCACTAGCCTAAAAATGCCATTATGGTAAATATTTGGGTATAGCTGGAATTGCTGCCTTGGGCAGCGAGAGGGTCATATGTTTTCGTTCATAGAGCCAAGAGTGTTGTTTAGTGTGGAGGAATCATTGGGATGTAACCTAATCATTTAGGTTCAATGTTCTCAGTAAAAGGGAGTGTGGCAGTAATAATAATAGAGGTGGTAATAATAATAATAATAATAATAATAAAAATAATAAGCCTTTATAACCATCCAACTCATCTTTTCAAACTAAACATTGTTTAGCACAGCCTTCGTGAAGGTCGGAGGGAAATGCATCGATCCCTCACTCCCTCCCTCCTGTTTTTTTCTCTTTTTTCTTCTAACCCTCCCTCATACATTCATTAGAGTGCCTATCCTTCTCTTCCCTTGTACGCCATTGCCTCCTATTTCTATACCTGCTCAACACTCCAGAACCACTTTGTCTTTTTGTCGCATCTCTTGAGTGATGAAAACTAAAGAGAAAATCTATATCCCCATCCACTCCCTTCTTTCATACATCTCTCAGACCACAATTCTTGACAATACCCAGCAAACTCATCCTCTACTACTAGATGACCTATCCAACATTTAGTGGATGCTCCCTTTGATATCTGTTCACACTCACATGCAAGAATATTTTTTACTCAGCTTTCTTTATTATCCTTGTTAAAATTGTTAAATTGTTAAAATTGTTTCTACAAAGAAAAGACTATGTACGATTATGTTGTAAAGCGCTACTTAGACTGTTGGCGCTATATAAATCCTGTATAATAATAATAATAATATTTTAACACCTTTATTACACTGTACCTATTGTTTCTAACATGAATGACACTTCTTGAACAACATATTAATAAAAATTACTGTATAGCCCCGGAAGGTTTTACCCACTTTCTGACCAGGTAATTTTTTGCGATAAAGCACTGCGTCGCTTTAACTGACAATTGTGCGGTCGTGCGACACTGTACCCAAACAAAATTGATGTCCTTTTTTTTCTCACAAATAGATTTTTTTGGTAGTATTTGAGCACCTCTGCGGTTTTTATTTTTTTGCGCTATACACAAAAAAAGACCATAAATTTAAAAAATATATGTATATTCTTTACCCTTTTTTATAATAAATATCCCCCAAAAATATATAAAAAAATAAAAATTCTTCCTCAGTTTAGATGGATATGTATTCTTCGACATATTTTTAGTTAAAAAATTGCAATAAGCGTATATTGATTGGTTTGCGCAAAAGTTATATCGCATCTACAAGTTGAGGACAGATTTATGGCATTTTTATAATAATTTTTTTTTTACTGGTAATGGCGGCGATCTGCAATTTTTATCGAGACTGCAAAATTGCTGCAGACAAATTGGACACTTTTGACACTATTTTGGGACCATTGACATTTATACAATGATCAGTGCTAAAAATAGACACTGATTAATATATAAATGTCACTGGCAGGGAAGGGGTTAAAGGGGTTGTAAAGACAAAAATATTTTCCTCTTAAATTAAAGTTTGACAGTAGCTGATAAAGTAAAAAGTTATGTTTTGCATTATAACTAGTTTGATACCTGTTGAAATCAAGCTGTTTTATTCACCTCCGTCACTCCTGAATCGTTATTCTCACTGACTTCCTGGTTTTCCTGGCATTCATTCTTGCTACATCACGGCCTAGTGGGAACTACAGTTCCCATTAGGCTTAGCCTCCATGTCTGTGAGGGATAAGAGAGCATCTTCACGCAGGGCTGTAGTCATAGGGAGGGCGTGAGCACATTCTGCTTTCCACCATGCAAAACAGCTCAGATGCTGGTGGAAAGCAAGAAGAGGAGAGACAGGAAATGGCATTTTTAAACCTGGATTACTGTATTTTGGAGGTCAAAAATAAAAACGAGGTAAGTGATATTTAAATGCTCTAGCTTACAGCAATCAATTGATCTAATAATAAACAAACCTTTAGTGTTCCTTTAACACTAGGGGGCAATCAAGGGGTTAAATGTGTGTCCTAGGGAGTGTTTCTAACTGTTGGGGGGATGGAACTGCATAGGGTAGAAGACAGATCATGGTTCCTAAGCAGTAGGAACAACAGATCAGTCTCCTCACCCCTGACAGAACGGAGATATGTCTGTTTACATTGACAGATCTCTGTTCTGTCCTTCTCAGGAGCAAGGCCACCCTCATTGTCTCCTACATCACACGGCAGGTGTGCGCACGTGCCTCCTATTCTCCTTAAAGCGTACAGCTATGACGGTGTGTGCAGGAGTGCCATCAATCAACGGCGGGCGGGAGGCCAGCACTGGGTTAATATTCGAGTATAAAAAATGAAATATGCAAAGTTTGTAAAATGTTAATGTCTACTTTGATGTCTGCACTGATTTATTTTAACCTTCAAAAAAATCCCCAATATATATATATTTGAGTCATCAATAAAGCATGGTACTGAAGTAATAGCTTGCTGGGTCTCAGCACTCACGCACAATGCAGCACAGCCCACTACCATGAAGCAGCTCATGAAAGGAAGAACATTCACCCATGTGAGACAAATTAAGGTTAAGCATAACAGAGATGACATATTCAGCTGCCGGAGTCCAGAACAGTGCGTGCAAGCTACAACTGAGACTCATTAACAATCTTCATACTCATCCACAAGACAGAAGACACTGCACAAGACTGTCCTTTATGACCACAACAGATTGCCATAAAATCATTTCAGCAGTCTGCATTGTTCCCAGAGATAACACATCATATCCTTAAGCTCAAACAGATTTCATGCAGTACAGGGCTGAAGCCTTGACCTCTGCTCTGAGATTGAAATTAATGAGCTGTAAAGTATCTCCAAGCCTCTCTCCCATGTCCCGCTCTAACTGAAATTAATAACACCCAGGGTCTTGAAAAATAAATTGGAGCACACAGCGGCCTTGTACTTGAAATTGCTAAAAATGTGTTCGCTTTATGCATTCTGATCAGATACAAGAGTTCCACAATGGATGTTTCTTTACAAACCTGGATCAGAGTAAAGGCAAACCTGTCTCTAAATATTAAAATATACATTTATTGTCTGGGACAAGCAACAATTTATATAGATGATTCTCTGCGCAACCTTGATTCAAGTATATTCCAAACTCAGCCACGCTACATAGTATGTATAAAAATAATAAAACAAAGAAAATACCAAAGGGCCTGTTATGGTAATGTAATTTTTTTGTTCTTTATAAATGTCAGTTTTGCTGCACCAGGTTCTATACACTGTACAGATGCACCAATTTACAGGCAGACTAAGGAGACCGATGTTTAAAGGAATTTAAAAAAATTAAAATTTTACTTTAAGCATTATTTAAATCACTGTGCCTTTAAAAAACTGTATTTTTTCAAAACATATCTTACATTGATGTCCCCCAAGGCAGTAACCGGGTCCCTGTACCCTTTTTATGGCCAATAACTTGCATATAAGCCTTCAAAATGGGCACTTTTTCAAGTTCGGTCCCATAGACTTTAATAGGGTTTGCAGTTCGGGTCTGAACTTGTGCAGTGTTCGAGAGCTCTGGCGCGAACTGAACCGGGGGGCTGTTTTGGCCCAACTCTACATGTGAGTGACAATCTATCTCTTGATTACTTCCTATATGATAATCACATACACATACATATTTTTGATTAAATATGAAAACCAAAACTATACCAGTTATTTCAAAATGGTCAGTAACTACATAACAACAGCGTTCTGGGCCATATTTCAGTGTTCTACACACCAAAAGTTTATCAAAGTTCCCAAATGAATCCAATGGCTGATTCACTTATTGCTTGTCACCCTCCCTGTGCGATATTGACCATGCGAGTTCCACCGCCATTCAGTTTTTGCTCTCAACTGAACACCTTGACCTATACAAACAATAGGTCACAATGCGCTTTGCCCTTTAAGAGGTCTTGATCATCCATTAGGGTATCTCCAGATTTAAAGTCACATCACATCCACTCTGCAGATCTTCCTATTGGGATTATCAGTTTACATTTGATGAAGTCACATGATCAAGTGACGAAAAGTTCGGACCTACGTGATGTCATCGTGCTAACCCAGACGTAACTGTATACAGCAGTTTCTTTGAGGTGAATCCGAATCCCGGGTCTTAAGGGGGCAATACAGAGTTACTTTCAAAGTGATTTTACTTCTATGCACAAATTCATAAGTGCACTAAACTTGTGAGTGTTTCATTAGTATTTTAATAAAGAGTGGACTTTGTTGCACAATGTTTTTTTCTTATCTTTTTGAGTAGAGGAGCTGTTGAATAGGTATTGTACACTAACACTGAACCCAATAACAAGATCTGAGGGGAGGTGAAGTGACGTTAAATCTAGACATATCCCAAAATGGATGATTGAGGTCCTTTAAAGGGGAAAGCGACCTATTATCTGCATAGGAAAACTTGTTCAGGTGAGGGCACAGAGTGAATGCCGGGGGAACTCATGTGGGCATAATTCTTCAAGGGCTGTGACAAACAATAGGTGAAATGGCCAATCATCACATCACATGGATTTATTTGACTTTGATAAACTTATGGTATATAGAACATTGGAATATGGACTAAAACACTGTCGGCATGTAATTACTAACTTGTTTTCTTAATGACTTTTCTTTCTCGTACATCACGGGACACAGAGCAGCATATTCATTACTATATGGGTTATATGGAGTACCTTCAGGTGTGGACACTGGCAATCTCAAACAGGAAGTCCCCTCCCTATATAACCCCCTCCCATAGAGGAAGTACCTCAGTTTTTTCGCCTGTGTCTTAGGTGTTGGTCACGGAATAGCTTTGCCTCCACATCCTTGGGATTAAGGCGGGCTAACCGGATCTGTCCAAGGAGCCTCAGTGCCAAAGTGGATCTTTTAAAAAAAAAGGACAGATCTGTCTCTAGGCTAAAGGAACTCCTTAGGGGCCTGTTTTTAGCCTTACCTAGCCGGGATTCAAATCTGCCGCCTGATGCGTCCTCCAGCCTGCATTCCTGGGCTCCAGAGTGCGTCTCCTCCTGGGCTCTCCTCCCCCGACAGTCGCTCGTGCATATAGAAAAATGTTCGCGCCGTTCGGGAGGGGGGGGGGGGCGAGGAGCGTGACTGCAGTGTAGAGTGGGCGTGCCTTCAATTGCTGTTATACACAGCAGGCGCGTTCTTAGCTCAGTTCAAAGCTGAGCTGGAAGAGAGAGGACGTAGAGCTGGCAGCACAGTGACTCCCGGTGGCAAGAAGGGGTACTACATGCTGGAGTCAGCTCCAATACTTTTTGTTAAGCCAAAAATCCCCTTGGCAACAGGTTGAATGCTGGCAAACATGTTGGGGGTGGGGCTGTATGTTGTGAAAAACAATAATATTATAAAGGGAAACATACTGAGCCCCACCGTTTTTGGGCATTAGTGATCCTATTGTCCCCTAAACCTTATTTGTTTGTACTCCTGGCTATAACAGTCTGTTGTTGTAGGCGGAGTCCCTCGGTTTTGTATTATGGCTTCCAAGGGTTCAGGATCAAAACACAAAAAAAAAAAAAAAAGAAAAGGCAAAGACAAAGGGGTTCCTCCTCTGGTTCTGATGATATGCCAATACTTTCCCCACAGGTTATTCCTATAGGGGTCACCTTGGATAAGCCATTAAGGGGGTCTGGTGCTGAGGCTGGCCCAGGTCGGCCCAACCCTGTGTTATCACAGAGGAGATGCTAGCCGTCACCCTAGGGGGGGCTAGAGAAAAAAGTTAACAGCTATGATCGCTGGCTCTTTTTCTGGCAAGAAGCGGACTAGATCCCCATTGCCAAAAGGTGTATCCTCGGATGCTGAGATTCTCTGCAATTTCAGGAATTCGAATTTCAGGAGGATCGGTTGGACCAGAACCTAGAGGAAGGATCTACCACTGAAGAATCGTTTTCAGCCTCCCAGACAGAGAGTCTGTGGGTCCAGTCTTTGACAGACATGGTCCGCTCGGCATTTAATTTGCCATTTTCAGAGCCTCAGGTTCCTGCGGTATCCTCTTTGGGTTCTTTTAAAAGCGCCTTTAAGCAACGCAGCTTTTCCGGTCCATCCTCTGTTAGAGGAATTGGTTTTTCCAGGATTGGGACGACGGGACAGAACTTTTTCTGCCGCCTAAAGCTGACGATAGGGTAGTCTTTATGCACGTCTGCCAGGAAATATTTGTGCTTTCAGGCACTCTTTCCCCTGACCAATTGCTCTTTAAAAGGGGCCCGGATGGCTCAGTCGGTAGAGCATCGGACTTTTGGTCTGAGGGTCCAGGGTTCAAGTCCCAGTTCGGGCGCTGCTTTTCAACTACCCGTGAGGTCATTGAGGCCACATCACCCTGAAAGCGCCCGATCTCGTCTGATCTCGGAGGCTAAGCAGGGTCGGGCCTGGTTAGTGCCTGGATGGGAGACCGCCTGGAAGGTTTTCTGTTATTTACCCTATGGAAAAGAAATTTTTCTAAGAAAGGGGCGCTCCCAACTGTGGACGCAGCCATCTCATGGGTGAATAAATCATTAACTGGCCTGAGGGGAAACATACAAATGTTTAAGGTCCCGGTCGATAAACGTTTAGAGACACTTTTTCTAGCATCCTTGGCTACGGCAGGAGCAGTGGTACAGCCAGCAGTGGCTGCAATTGGAGTTTTGTCAGGCGTTAAAGAACCAGACAAAACAGATGCTTAAAGACATCCCTGCCCAATAGGCAGAGGAGTTATTGGATATTCCCAGAGCTCTGTGCTTTGCGGTAGAGGCTATAAAAGACTCCATCCAGCAGGCGTCTCGTTTGTCACTATTTTTAGTGCATATGAGAAGGCTCTTATGGTTGAAGAACTGGGCGGCCGAGCCTCATGCAAAAGACTACTGGCAGGTTTGCCCTTCCATGGAAAGATCTGGATAAATACATTCAGACTGTTTCAAGTGGCAAAAGTACCCTTTTACCAGTCAAAAGAAGTTCCGGGGTCCTGCGTTTAAAAGGCAGCTCCCCCCTGTTCCGGGGGCCTCAAATTCCAGGCAGTATCGGACCTCCTGCGCGATCAAACTTTTAACAATGGATCGCAAGGACAGGCCTCTGGGGGCAAGGGGCCATGGTATCGATCCCCGACAGAGGGGGTCCGATCATCTGTGGCCACAGGCTACAGATTAGAATTTCTAAAATTTCCTCCACAAGGAAGGCCTCAATGCGGGCGGCATTGGATCATCTGCTTTACCAGGGCATAATGGTAGAGGTACCAGCCCAAGAACAGGGGCTAGGTTTCTATTCCAATCTGTTTGTCATACCAAGGCCCATCGGCGATGTCAGACCAATTTTGGACCTAAAAGGTTTAAATGCTTACCTAAGGGTTCGCTCTTTCCGGATGGAATCCGTTCGTTCAGCAGCCGCCACACTCCAGAAGGATCTGGCTTCTATAGACATAAAGGATGGTTACCTTCATGTATCAATCTTTCAGCCACATCAAATATTTTTTTTTTTTACGCTTCGCAGTGATACAGCGTCACTTCCAATTCGTGGCGCCCCCCTTCGGGCTGGCTACGGCCCCCGGGTATTCACAAAGGTCCTATCTCCAATTCTAGTCAGTCTAAAGGATCCAAGGGGTCTCGGCCCTAGCATACCTGGACGACCTCTTAATCATAGATCACTCGCTTCCTTGGTGGAATGCGCAGTAGCCCTCATGGTTCAGTACCTCGAGAGGTTCGGCTGGGTCCTAAACCGGGGAAAAATCAGCATTTCAACCTACAAAGCAGTTGGAATATCTCGGCATGAGATTAGACACAGAACAGAAGATGGGTGTTCCTGCCCCTGGTAAAGGTCGAGGCTATCAAAAGATTGATTCAGTTGGTTCTAAGCAAAAGAGAACCAACTATTGGCCTATGTATGCGATTACTAGGCAAACTAATGGCCATGTTCGAGGCGATACCGCACGCTTCCACACTCGTGTCCTACAGACAGTAATTCTAGCAGCTTGGAGCAAGGGAGCAAAGGCCTTGGAGTTTCCTTTGACGCCGTCATTAAAGGTCCGGCAGAGTCTATGCTGGTGGTTAAACCCTCAGAACCTTCTGAAGGGGAGTCTTTCTGCCCAGGGGTCTGGAAGGCTGGAGAGCGGTCTTGAACGGGTTCACTCGCCAAGGAACTTGGGCAGAGGCGGAGAGGCAGCTGCCCATCAATGTCTGGGAGATCAGAGCGGCTCAGCTAGCCCTCCTGGCATAGACATCCAGATTACAGGGGTCCTCGGTGAGAAGTCATTCAGACAATGCCACAGCGGTGGCATATATGTGAACCACCAAGGGGGAACCAAGAGTCAAGCCACTCAGAGTGAGAGTAGCTTGGTTTTTCGGTGGGCAGAGGTTTAGGTCCCTGCATATCGGTGACATTCATTCCCGGGGTGGACAACCTGCAGGCGTACTTCCTAAGTCGCCAAACCCTGTCGCCGGGGGAGTGGTCTCTGCATCCACAAGTTTTTCAGACAATCTGCCAGAAGTGGGGAGTGCCAGACGTGGATGTCATGGCATCAGGATTCAACAAGAAGCTAGACAGGTTCATGTCTCGAACGAGGGACCCTATGGCCTGCGAAACCGATGTGTTGGTTTGCCCGTGGCATCAATCATAACTTCTATATGCATTTCCCCCGCTGCAGTTACTACCCCGCCTGTGGCGCAGGATCATAGCACAGACCTACTCTCACAAGGCCCGATCCTCCACCCTGCATTACGGCGTCTAAATTTGTCGGCCTGGCGGCTGAATCCCTGATTCTCAGGGGTAGAGGTCTGTCTAGGCAGGTAATCCCTACCCTCATTAAGGCTAGAAAGCCGGCCTCCAGGGTAATTTTGTTACAGGGTTTGGAGGGCCTACGTAGGCTGGTGTGAGGCTAAGAGATGGTTTTCCCGCAAGTATACCATTGATAGAGTATTACGTTTTCTCCAGCTAGGAGTGGATAAAGGCCTGGCATTAAGCACGATCTAGGGACAGATTTCAGCCTTATCAGTGTGGTTTCAGAGGCCGCTGGCCGCCCACTCGCTGGTTAAGATCTTCGTACAGGGAGTCTTACGTGTTAATCCTCCGGTCAAATCACCACTTTGTCCATGGGACTTAAATCTTGTTCTGTCAACTCTACAGAGACAACCCTTTGAGCCGTTGGCTGAGGTACCTTTGGTTTTACTGACTAGAAAGTCGGTATTTCTGATCACCATAGTTTCGGCCAGGAGAGTATCGGAATTGGCAGCCTTATCTTGTAAGGAACCATATCTCATTTTACATAAGGATAGGGCGGGTTTCCGTCCTCATCCTTCCTTTCTACCAAAGGTTATAGCCAGTTTCCACTTGAACTAGGATGTGGTACTTCCATCCTTCTTTCCAAAAACCCACCTCTAGAAAGGAGGGGTTGCTGCATACGTTGGATATTGTCAGGGCCATAAAGGCCTATCTTAAAGCTACAGAGAAGGTTCGGAAAACAGATGTGGTGTTCGTTTTACCGGAAGGGCCCAAGATGGGTCAGGCAGCTGCTTGATCCACCATCGCAAGATGGATTAAACAATTAATCGTTCAGGCCTGCGGTTTGAAGAGGTTGCCTCCTCCTTTGTCGGTAAAGGCCCATTCTACCAGGGCCATGGGCACCTCCGGGGCAGCACATCATCAGATCTCTATGGCTCGAATATGCAAGGCAGCAACGTGGTCGTCAGTCCACATGTGTACAAATTTTTTATCAATTGGACGTAAGAAGGAATGCGGATACAGCCTTTGGACAGGCAGTACTACAGGCCGCGATTCAAGCTCCTCAGGATCTGAGGGGGCTCCCTTGATTTAGATTTGAGATTTACATTTCTTGTCTAAGTTGGATTTACTAGTATTTGAGTATACCTCTAAATTAAATCCTTTTTTGGAAGATGTCTCCCTCCCCTCATTAAAGCATTGCTTTCGGACATCCCATATAGTAATGAATATGCTGCTCTGTGTCCCGTGATGTACGAGAAAGAAAAAGAGATTTTTTAATACAGCTTACCTGTAAAATCTTTTTCTTGGAGTACATCACGGGACACAGAGCTCCCACCCCTCTTTTGGGGAACATTTTTGGGAGGCATACTGCTTGCTACAAAACTGAGGTACTTCCTCTATGGGAGGGGGTTATATAGGGAGGGGACTTCCTGTTTGAGATTGCCAGTGTCCACACCTGAAGGTACTCCATATAACCCATATAGTAATGAATATGCTGCTCTGTGTCCCGTGATGTACTCCAAGAAAAAGATTTTACAGGTAAGCTGTATTAAAAAATCTCTTTATATACAGTCACTGTTTTGGCTTTTATGTTTAATTACAAATAAGTAAGTGCATATGATGATTATACAATAATTAATTAGCTGATATATTGGCACTTTAAATTTAACCTGGTTCTGCTGCACTTTATAGTTTATGGGCCAGATTCTCAAAAAATTGCGTATCTGGCGGCGTAGCGTATCGTATCGCATTTACACTACACCTACGCAAATTACTGGAGCAAGTGCCGTATTCTCAAAGCACTTGCTCCGTAATTTTCGGCGGCGTAGCGTAAATACGGCGTTGTAAGGCCGCGTAATTCAGATAGTGAAGGAGGGGGCGTGCTGTGTTTAAATTAAGCGTGCCCCCGGGTCAAACGAAGTACGCATGCGCTGGCCAGGGAAAAAGCCCTGTGCGCATGCTCCAGCTCACGTCGGAAAGCGTCGTTGAAACCGACGTCAAAACGACGTGATCGTCACTTACGCAATTCCCTATTCGCGAACGACTTAGTAAAACGACGTAACCAACGGAAAAAGACGACGCAGACCCGACGCCATACTTAACATGGCAACGACGGAACTTCGGAAACATACCCCTCATATAGCAGGGGTAACCTTACGCGTACGTAAACGGCGTAAACGACGACGGGGCGGCGTAAAAACGTTCGGGAATCGGCGTATTAGGCTCATTTGCATAGGCAAATGAGAAAACAACGTAAAGGCCACCTAGCGGCCGGCGTTGTCATTACATCTGAGATCCAACGGTGTAATTGTTTTACACCTGTCAGATCTTTAGTGTATCTATGCGTAAGTGATTCTAAGAATCACTCGCATAGATACCCATTGAAAAAAACTGCGATACGACGGTGTATCTGAGATACAACGTCGTATCTCAGCTGAGAATCTGGCCCTATGTAATTATTGTCTGGAATTATTGTTTGTTACCTTTGGGTGCAGGTGCTTACAAATCTAAACCCTAATGCCCTGTACACACGATCGGTTCGTCCGATAAAAACAAACCGTTTTCATCGGACGAACCGATCGTGTGTGGGCCCCATCAGTTTTTTTGCCATCGGTGAAAAAAAATAGAACCTGTGTTAAATGTTTCGTATGGTTAAAAAAAGAATAGAAAAAAAACAATCGTCTGTGGGGAGATCCATCCGTCAAAAATTTGTGCATGCTCAGAATCAAGTCGACGCATGCTCGGGGGGTAGATGCTCTAAGACAGAGAGTAGCCTGGTATTTTTCCCTGAGGAGGAGATTACAGGCTAGGGGGCTGCTAGCCCCCTAGGCCTTTCTGCCATGTGCCTATGGAGTGTTGAGGCTTTAGGTGGGTGACCTAGAGGCCTGTTTGCTCTAAGTTGCTAAAGGTGACTAAGGGACTGCCATCTGAGGATCTAGCCTGGTCACAAGGTGGAAGTGTTGAAAGGATATTAAAAGGAGGCAACTAATATTTCCAAGGACATTTGGTAGTACAGACTAGGGAAAAAATATTCTAGAGCATGTGTGCTGAAGCCATTTGTCATGTGCTAGAGTCAACGGGTTCAAAGGGGGCATTTTGTCCTGTGTCTTGTTTATTTAATTCCTAATGAAAGGACTTTGCTTGGACTGTCCATACTGTAGAGGAAGACACATCTCCTCAAGTTACTACTTCAAAGTCCAGTCCACTCTTTACTTCTACAAGGGCTTGACTCATAGTTCTAAAAGAGAAAGGACAGTTCCCATCATTACCCACTGCCTATCCAAGTTCTACAATAAAGCACAAAAATATTATACCCCTAAACTGGTTAATGAGCCTGAAAAGTGATTGAACTATGTGTTGTGCTGCAAGGAATCTATTGGGAAAAAGGATCTGGGCAAACAAGCGTTATACATTTCCATTCAATTCCTGTCCTGGAGACACGAAGTGGAAACCTCTCCAAATGAGGACAAATCCTCTTTAAAACAGTTGTCAATAGAGTTGTTTTTTTGGAAGTTCCCCCTTTCCCTTCTGTTTTGGTAACAACTATGAAATGTTTAATTTACCATAATTTTCTATCCTGGTAACAGTGGCCTACAGGACAACTAAGGATTGTGACTAGGAATGAGCTTCATGTTCGAGTCAAACGTATGTTCGACTCGAACATCAAATGTTCGATCGTTTGTCGAAATACGAACAAAACGGGTCGTTCGCGCCAAATTCGAGTGACGCGGCATTGCGCTCTGATGATTGGCCAAGCATGCACATGCTTGGCTAATTACAGCGTCGTCAGTACAGAGAGCCGTAATTGGCCAAAGCCAGGGTGGCTTTGGCCAATTATGGCTCAGGGCTTTAGTTAACGCCCTACACTATAAAAGGCTGCCTGCAGGGCGGCATCGTGTAGTGTGTTGTGGCGCTGGTTAGATATCAGTCACAGAGAGAGAGAGAGAGAGAGAGAGAGAGAGAGTCTTTTTTTTCTAGCTAGATAGAGCAGGCAGGCTAGTCAGTTAAATTTACAGTGTGTAGAGGATATATATACATCCCAGCTGTTGTACATATATTTATACACTGTATAGTTTAGCTAAATCAGTTCTTCCTAATTTACTGGCAGGTAGTTGATTGTGCTAGCTGCAGTATTCTCACGTGGTGTATTGCCTGTGTCCTCTGCAGTGTGCACCATAAAGCTACACAGGCATACTATAGACACCCAGCAGGTACAATATTTAACATTTTTCATTTTTTTGTTTTAATTTAAGCATCATGAAGCTTACATAAATTTAAAAAAATGGAAAATTCCTTTAAATAGTGTACCTGCTGGGTGTCTATAGTATGCTTGTGAAAACGTCTTTGAGAACCCGGGTCTTGCCCCAGGGAACATGTATTAATGGATTTTTTTTTTTTTAATTGGTCGTTTTTTCTGGAGCAGTGATTTTAATGATGCTGCATCATTAAAATCACTGCTCCAGAAAAAAAACACAGTTTTTAAAACTTTTTTCCATTGATAAATGTTCCCTGGAGAAAGACCCTGGTTCTCAAAGACGTTTTCCGACAATAACTTGCATATGGGGCTTTAAAATTAGCACTTTTGAATTTGAACCTTCTAGTCCCATTGACTTCAATAGGGTACTAAATGTTTGCGCAAACGTTCTGTCCGTTCGAAGGTTCTGGTGCGAACTGAACGTGGGGGTGTTCGGCTCATACCTAATTGTGACAGACAGCATAAGAAAAGAAAAAAAAAGATAAAGATTTTGTTCTGGTTACACTTTATTATGCTGTTTCTTCAGCAGCATATATTTGCCTTTCCTTCACTCCCCCTGCTGCTTAATTCCACTGATGGTACAAAAGAAAATACCATGTCAGTCACTCCATGACAGTGCTGGTGATTAGATATTGGGCTGGAAATGTTCTTAGGACTCTCCTTCATTATATGAGCATACCCCAAATTTCCGGAGTTAACAAGGACATACCCTTGCCATGACCCCAGTTATGCCGAATAAGAAGAATTGATGCACGAAAAGTGACAGGTTAAACCCACAAGTGTTTTCAACCACTATTATTTAAAAGACAACTATGGCCAAAGCTTTTTGGCAATACTTTTTTTGTTGGTCACTTACTTTTGTTCTCTTGTGACTATGGTTTCAACCTTATCCCTTTAGGCACTTGGGGATATTTATTATTGCAATAAGTAAAAAATATTGTTGGTTTTTCCAAATTGTCTCTTTTTTTTGTTTATAGCGCAAAATATAAAAAATAAAACAGAGGTGATCAAATACCACCAAAATAAAGCTCTATTTTTTTGGGAAAAAAAGGACCTCAATTGTGTTTGGGTACATCATTGCACGTGCAATTGTCAGTTAAAGCGACTCAGTCCCGGTCTGTAAGTGGTTAAACTCATATGAATAACGCAGTTTGAGGCTTATTTAATGCAGATAGGGCACCAAATTAGTTGAATTACCACCTTAATCAGTCACAGAACCTGTATAATTAATATGTGTTCGGATTTAAAGGGATGAGGCAACCCTACCTGTGACCCTACTTGCTATAGCCCACTAACCAACTGACATAACAGAGCTATTTTACGCTTCATAAAGATCCCATCAATTTTGTCAAGGATCCACCCAGCTGCCTGATTGACAGCTGGCTCCGCCTCTCAGTACCCAGCTGAGAACCAGACCCAGCTGTGCCCACTGCCTTCTCTGCCCAGTATTAAATTGAGCTCTGCAGGAGCAGAGAGCAGTGATAACTGCCACCGCTCTCTGCTCCAAGCAGACCAAGAATTGAGTGATCAATGGTCACATGACCGCTCAGTTCTTGTTCATAGAGCCGACAGGGGACAGGAGCAGCATCACACCAACGCTGCAGCATTATTTTTAAAAAAAATATGCAATAATTGCACTTTTGGTCATTAATTATTACATTTTGTTACAGTGGTCTACATTTGCACCAAAAAAAAATAACGGAGGATGGATTTGTCCCAAAAAAGGGACAGTCCCTCCAAATCAGGGACAGTTGGGAGCAATGGGAGAGTAAAGCATAGATATGTAAGAAAGGGGGCATTAATAGGAATTTGCTAATTTGCTATAAATAGATTCACTTTTAGGTCGACCCAAACAAAATAAGTGAAGCTCTGCTATCTAGAATACCTAGAAATGGTAATTGTGCCCAAGATGTACCACTAATTTATTTTTATTTTTTCTCATGAATTTCCCCTGAAAAATAGGAGTCATCTTCTTAATGTGAGAGGGTGCCCACTGGCTACAGCTTCATAACTGTATATCTGCAATGTGAGATCTAAGGCACTGCTGCCTCTGACTGCTAGTCTCCAGAGATTGGAAATTAGATTTGGTGATGTCACGTATATGCAACAACAACAACACTGTCTGGTGGGTTCATTGGCTCACTGACTTTGATTAACAGCAGCGGGAGCCAATGGCACCACACTGCTGTCTCAGCCAATGAGGACATTGCTGGATCTAGATGGGGCTCAGGTAAGTATTAAGGGCTCTGGGGGGCAGTAAGACAAAAGTAAAACTTCTGCCTTTACAACCACTTTAAGTCTAAGGCCCCGTACACACGACCGAGCTTCTCGGTAGAATCCAGCGAGAAGCTCGCTGGGAGACATATTCTGGCGAGAAGCTCGATCGTGTACACTCCCGACGAGCGTCCCTTAGGGAAGCTCGTCGAGCCAAAAAAGAGAGCGCGATGGGTTTAGCCTGACGAGGTTCTCGGACGTGTGTACGCGGCCTGAGGCGGCGTACACACGACCGAGCTTCTCGGCAGAATCCAGCTCGCTGCCGAGGTTCTCGGTCGTGTGTACACTTCCGACGAGCGTCCCGTCGGGAGGTTCGTCGAGCCAAAAAATAGAGCACGCTCTCTTTTTCCTCGTTGTTCAATGAGGACTTTGGCTCGTCGGGCGGAACAATGGGTTTAGCCCGACGAGGTTCTCCGTCGTGTGTACGTGGCCTAACTCAATTGAAACTGAAGGCAGAATCTGAAAATGTATTTGCACATGTCATACACATCAGTTTAATTTTTAATTCTTATAACAAGAATTAAATGAACAGGCACATTAGATGTAGTTGTTTTGTTATTGGCTGTGTGCCGATGTAACACTTCAGTTATTCAGTTGAGAGGTTTGCTTTTGTCACATGAACACCATGAATAGGAAGCATAGAAGGGTAGTTCTAAACAAGTAAGGAGAGTATAGAACAAAGGAAGCAGAGCGGTAAATATGTTATATGCCTGTTTAAACACTTTTCACTAAACACTACAATAAAAGATCAAAAAGCAAATATAATAGATACACACACCAAATGCACTATAACAGTACACTGGATATGACACACTACACTGCAGTCTTTTTGGATAATAGGACTATTACCACAGGCTTAGTCAGAATTTTAGTTATATTTCAGACAGGAGGCTCATATCTTGCATTAACTTTCTTTACTAATGCTCATAGCAGAATTACAGAATCCAATACTTTAAAAGAGAACTTTACTACAAATCCCAGAATCCCTGAGACCGGAAACCCCTCCCCTAGGAGATCCTATATAACGTCTGCATGAAACCAGGAACTTCCTCTTTCTTTCTGCTCATGGCCAGTTAAGTATATCTCATTATCTGGTTATTTGTCTATTGTGTTGAAATTTTAATGTTTGTTTGATTGTGAGGCGCGGCGGCGCTTCGTTTTGTCTGCTTACCGCCTAGAGATTTGTGTTGCCCCTTTTTTTCCCCTGCTTGTGTGTGTGTCCCTTGGGCTCCATATACCTCAGGGCGATTCGCGCCCTTCTCGTGGGACGGGGCTTGCCGATCGTAGGCTCTCTCCCTTCTAGTATACCCGCGCTCGTTCGGCCAATCGCAGCGCGCCGGTGACGTCACCGCGACGCGCCGAACACCGGACCTGCCCATCGCTCTCCTCACCGCTGCATTTGGCGGCTGATCGACTAGGGGAAGGTGCTGTGCGGGTTTGGCTGCTGGGTATCTCTCCCTGATAGCGTGGGGCTCTGTTAGTACACAGTATAGAAATATTTATATATATATAATCACCTCAGGCAGCTTTATAGGAACGGAGCACTGTAATCAGTGGTCTGTAGGAAAACGGTTTGCCTGATCAGTTCCCCTCTTGCTTACATCTGAATATGGCAGAAGGTTCTAGGAACCTGGCTTCACATGGAGCAGATCTGGGGATCATCCCTGAGACCCCTCAGTTGCTCACAGCTGCTCAAATTCAGGAAATTATTAATAACTCTATTCAAGCAGCATTAGCTGCCACTGTGACCAACACTTTACCTCACCCTGAGGCAATGAAAGTGGGAAAAGCCTCTTGCAAGAGGAAACATTTATTGACCCACACCGACTCCCCGGCAGGGGAAGTAAAACTCGTGCTTGAGGCAGGACCCTCCACGGCCTGCCGACCCAGACATCCGAACACTGAACGACCCTTGACAAACAAGGAGATCACTAATAAAAAATTTATTTCTGCCCGCCGGGTTAAACCGGACTCGTTTAACGAGGAATCAGACGAGGAGTCACCTGACGGATCTCTGATCCTTTCATCGGATGATTCCGATGCGGAAATGGAGGATGCTGGGTACATGGTTCCTGAAATGGAAGCCAATTCAGAATTGCAGTCCGCGACTATTCTGGACTCTCTAGGTGAACCTTTCTTTAATCCCGAAAGTATCACACACCCTAGGTCAGGGGACTGGGCCCCGCTTCCGCAAGTGTCACAATATGTGGAACATTGGGTCAGAAAGATCCTTGATAGGAAAAACCAAAATAAACTGAGGGCAGAATGTCCCAGGCCATTCGTACCCCATAAAGTGGCAGTCACGCCAGAGATTGACCCGATCCTGCTTAAGTATCTGACAAAAACGGGGAAATATGCTAAAAAGGGCATTGAACGTTCCTTTAAGTCGATCCAAGATCGCATCTTAGACCTGCTGGGACCCTTAACAAGGATCTTAAACCTATCTGAACAGGCGGCCAACACCGATGAACCGGTGGATTTGGTGCAGTTACGGGGTTGGGCCCAGCGGGCCATATGCCTTCTAGGTTCAGCCAACACGACCTGTGCCATCGAACGGCGCAGGTCTATTTTGATGAAGCTGGACCCACAGCTTTCTCATCTAGCAGAGTCTGAGCCAAGTCCCTCGGCTGAGGGCCTCCTATTTGGAGAGGACCTAATGAAAAATATAAATACGTTTGTGAGTCTGTTCAATAGTCTGGACAAGGCCCAGTCCTCCCTGAAGAAGTCCGGTTCGGGTACCCGGGTTTTTGCCAGGGCCGGCAGAGATAGAGGCCGCTCTGCCGGCCGTGCTAATTACTATAGGGCCTTCTCAAGGGCTCCCAATCAGGCCTTTACGCCAACGCAGCAGCAGTACTCAACTACCCTGGCACAACCGGCACCATTCTTCCCTCCTAGAGGATGTCCATGGAGAAGTCGCGGCGGCAGGGGCTTCCCGAGATCCCGAACTCCTACCGGTGAGTGTCCCACACCATATTCACATACCAATAGGGGGCAGGCTGAAACATTTTACCCATGCCTGGTTCATGATTACGGCAGACGATTGGATTCTGTCCACAGTTCAGGGCTACCAGATAGACTTCATGACAATACCTACCATGACGGGGGCCACGCACCCCATTCATTTCTCAGAACACAACATGAATCTCATAGACTTAGAACTACGAGACCTGATCGCAAAACACGCTGTCATAGAGGTAGACCCCGAGTCTCCGGGGTTCATAAACAACCTTTTCCTGGTTCGGAAGAAGGACGGTGGATATCGTCCGGTAATAAATCTAAAAAATCTGAACCAATACGTGGTCTATCGCCACTTCAAGATGGAGGGTATCCCTATGCTCAGGGACCTTCTAGTCCAGGGGGATTGGCTAGTAAAGATAGATTTAAAAGATGCATATCTGACGGTACCAATGCACCGATCCTCCCAAAAGTATCTGAGATTCAGATGGTGGGGACATACGTGGCAGTTTACCTGCCTTCCCTTCGGCCTTTCAGCGGCCCCTTGGTGTTTTACCAAGATAATGAAGCCGGTGATCGCCATGTTGCGTCGCAGGGGAGTACGTCTGATAATCTATCTAGACGATCTACTCATTATGGCTCGCTCGAAGTCTCAAGCCGAAACGCACAAGTGTTGGGCGATATCTCTCCTGGAAGGTTTTCTCTTAAACCACAAGAAGTCCATACTATCTCCGGCCCAGGAGATGGAGTTCTTGGGGTTCTCAGTGGACACCAGACAAGCGGTTTTACGCTTACCACACCACAAAATGGCTCTGATTCGGAAGGAAATCAGGACGGTTTTGCACAAACGGCAAATATCTCTCAGACTCCTGCCTCGAATAGTCGGACTGTTGTCGGCATCCATTCAGGCCATTTTCCCTGCGCCCCTTCACTAACAAGCCCTTCAACACCTAGGAGCTCTACATTTGCGTCGAGGACTTCGGTACTCGGACAAAATCACCCTTTGTCCGGATTCGGAAGCGGAGCTCCGATGGTGGCTCCACCATGCCCTAGAATGGAATGGGAAAACGATTTTCAGCCCCCGCCCGGACATTGTCTTGGAATCAGACGCCAGTCGCCTAGGCTGGGGAGCTCGCTGCGGCCCGGACTCCACAGGAGGGACGTGGTCCGTAGAAGAGTCTCCTCTCCACATCAACGCGTTGGAACTCCTGGCGGCATTTTTTGCTGTCAAGAGTTTTCTCTCGCAGAGATCCAATTGTTGCGCTCTCTTACGTTTAGACAACGTAGCGGCGGTGCAATATATCAATCGTTTAGGAGGCACGAAATCCAAACAATTGGCGGATATTGCTTCCGAACTTTGGAATTTCTGTCTCTCTCGCAATATATCCCCTGTAGCGGAGTACATCCCGGGAGTATCCAATTGCGTGGCAGATTGGAACTCCCGCCATCTGTCCGATTCCAGCGATTGGACCCTGGACAGATCTGTGTTTCTGGCGTTACACGACCTCTGGGGTCCATTGCATACGGACCTTTTCGCTTCCCGTCTCAATCGACAACTGCCGAGTTTCTACAGTTGGAGACCGGATCCAGAAGCCGTGGCTGTAGATGCGTTCCTTCAATGGTGGCCAGACGGCCTACATTACGCTTTTCCCCCCTTCTCCATGATCACCAGGCTACTCCTCCATGTGGTCAACCTGAGATCCACAGTGGTCCTGATCACTCCTTGGTGGCCGACCCAGCCATGGTTCCCTCTGGCCTTAGGGATGTCGGTCGACTACCCAAGGCTTCTTCCCCACTCGACTCACCTCCTGTCCAATCCCTCCAAGGGTCCACATCCTTTACTGCTGGAGGGCAGTCTACCCCTCCTCGCATGGTTAGTCTCGGGGTGCCAGAATCTAGTACTGGACTTTCAGAATCAGCTAGAGACCTCCTCGCCTTGGCCTGGGCCCTGGGGACTAGATCGGCTTATCGATATGCCTGGGGGCTGTGGGCTCGTTGGTGTGACCAACGACAAATTGATCCCATCCAGGCCCCTGTCTCCGCGATTGTAAATTACCTCGCGGAGTCCTACACTTCGGGCAAAGCATATACTGTAGCTCCTTGAATGTCTATAGATCCGCCATCTCAGCATATTACTGCCCGGTCGATTCCCTCCCTGTAGGGAAACATCCTTTAGTGTGTCGCCTCCTCCGCGGCGCAAAATTCAATCGACCTCCCCGGCCACGTTATTCCTCCACTTGGGACGTTTCAAAGGTTCTTCGACTGTTTTCTTCCTGGGAGGACAATGACCTCCTGTCTTTAAAACTGTTATCCCTGAAGCTCACTACTCTTCTATGCCTAATCTCTATCAAACGCGTCTCGGATGTGAGAGCCCTGGATGTTTCCAGACGGCAATTTTCTCCAGAAGGGGTGAGATTCTCGGTAGTACGCAGGACAAAAACCCACTTGCACTCGGTTTTCTACCCATTTTTCCCGACCCATCCTCGACTATGTGTGGTTCGATGCCTACAAGCATACGAAAATCTCACGGCAGCATCTTCGCCCCTCTAAGTTTTCACAACTTCTAATCTCATTTGTGCAACCACACCATCCGGTGACTTCAGCCACTTTGGCTAGATGGGTGCGTGCGGTCATGGACATGGCGGGGATAGATGTCTCTCTTTTCGGTGCACACTCGACCAGGGGGGCAATGGCCACTAAGGTTTTTTCCACAGGGGGCTCTCTATCAGACCTCTTACTAGCGGCTGACTGGTCGTCTGAATCGACCTTTCGCGAGTTCTACTTTAGACCAGAGAATCATGTCTCTCTATCGGTACTGAATTCTTGATCGTGATACTCTGACTCAGCTAGTACTTACTTCGACCATCAGGGGGACTCGAACGTACACGTATTTATATAGAATACTATAGGCTTACATGTTTGTGGTAGGTGTTATATATACTGTTGCATGATCTATGACTGTGCTTTAAACATGCAAGATATGAGCCTCCTGTCTGAAATATAATTGGAGATTTTCCTAGCTGGTGACGGAAAATATTAGTTATATGAAGACAGGAGGCGAGTATCTTCCCACCCTACCCACCCTATGATGCATATTCTTTATCATTTCAGGATACTGATGCCTTACTCATGACTCTGGCTACAGTTCAAAGATGCCCTCTGAACCCCGTTGGGTCGAAGTTAGTTGCGCTATAGATTGAAGCGCTTTCTGTTGAAGATCTCTGGGAGACGAAGCTCTACGCCAGGATTCGTGAAGCCTAGAGGCTGTTCTAAGTGGTTCAAGGATTCCGGCCCGGATTGCGGCGGAAGGTTTGGACTTTTTTGGTTCCAGCAGTTGGAGTTACACCGGGAGTATTCGCATCCAGAAAGTTCCTGGTTTCATGCAGACGTTATATAGGATCTCCTAGGGGAGGGGTTTCCGGTCTCAGGGATTCTGGGATTTGTAGTAAAGTTCTCTTTGTAAATTTTTCTCTTTTAAAGTATTGGATTCTGTAATTCTGCTATGAGCATTAGTAAAGAAAGTTAATGCAAGATACTCGCCTCCTGTCTTCATATAACTAATATTTTCCGTCACCAGCTAGGAAAATCTCCAATTCTTCTTTAATAGCAATTGGCCTGGAAAAGCTTTGTGACACAGGTCCTACTAAAAATTGCATACACACCCATCCTAGCAGTTTTTTATGCCATTCTATATATTTTGTACTGGAATGTTTCAAAATCAAACCTTGTTTACACTTAAAGTGGGGGGGGGGGGCATAAAAACATGCAGTTGAGCTGTTGTATGACACACCACTACATCGATCTTGTTAAAGGGCCTCTGACGGAGGCTCTTTACCACATGATCAGCCGTGTCAAATTACGGCTGATCACGATGTAAACAGGAAAATCCGTGTATCAGATTTTCCTCACTCGTGTCTGACAGACGCGAGTAGAAGAGAGTCAATCGGCGGCTCTCCTGAAGGGGGGGGGGGGTCAGGGCTGATTGTTTATCAGTGCAGCCCCCCACGGATGCCCACACTGGACCACCAGGGATACCAACAGGATCACCAGGGATGGCTATGAAGGATGCCGACCAGGTAAGCCACCCTAGACCACCAGGGATATGCCAATCAGTATCCAGGGATTTACCATTCAGTGCCAGGGCAGATGCCATTCAGTGCCCATTAACAATGCCTGCCAGTGCCATCAGTCATGCCTTTTAGTGCAATCTTTCACTGCCAGCCATCAGTGCCCATCAGTGTTGCCTTTCAGTGCCCAGCAGTGCCGCCTATCATTGCCACCCATAAGTACCCATCAGTGTTGCCTATCAGTACCCATCAGTGCCCACCAGTGCCACTTATGAGTGTCCATCAGTGCTGCATATCAGTGCCATCTATCAGTGTCCATCAGTGCTGCCTATCAGTACCCATCAGTGCCATCTCAACAGTGCCATCTCATTGGTGCCACCTCATCGGTGCTGCCTTATCATTGCCCATCCGTGATGGAGAAAATGTACTTATTTACAAAATTGTATAACGGAAACAAAGAAAAACGTTTTTTTTTTTAATTTAAATCATTTTTTTGTTATTAGTTTAGCAAAAAAACATCAGAGGTCATAAAATACCCCCAGAAGAAAGCTCTATTTGTGGGGAAAAAATGATAGAAAAAATGTTGTTTGGGTACAGTGTAGCATGACTGGGCAATTGTCATTTAAAAAGTGACAGCTTGGGCAGGAAGCTGCAAAAGTACCTGGTATTGAAGTGGTTAAACAAAAGCACAAACTGTATACAGTAGGTATGCATGCCTGTGAACTCATCTAAATAACAGCAATACACATATGTGCCTCAACACATATACAGCCAACAATAGCCAATGATGGGTGTCAGCCCCAATTCATGTACAACATGGTCCACAAAAGAAAGGGGAAATGGTGAGGAGCACTGGGACTTTGTGGCAGCCAGATATTCTTTAGTCTGCCTATGCACCACCACCCGGCCATCATTCTGCTATAGGCCCAACGGGAAGTGATTGATAAACTTTATACTATTTAAAGGATAAGTTCATGTCTCGTAAAAAAAGAAAATAAATGCACATATTTTTGCAGGTAAATTTTTTTTATTTTTTTATTTTTTTTACACTGCATTCTATAAAGCATTGCACCTGCGATTGGTAAATCAAAGGTGCAATGCCAGGATCCTGCAGACTCACAGTCAGTTGTCTGCCTGTTCCTCTTGTACAGTTGCCGAACAGCAGGAAGAATCAATTAACTAATAGAGCACTCACTAGCGCCCTTGCCGTTCATTGAAAACTACAGTAAAACCTTGGTTTAAGAGTAACTTGGTTTGAGAGCGTTTTGCAAGATGAGCAAAATGTTTTAATAAATGTTGCTTTGATATACAAGCGATATCTTGATATAAGAGTAGCTTCAGGTCACAACTGAGTATAAAAGAAAAGAGAGGAGCCTCTAAGTGTAGCAATATGGTTACATTTAATGAAGGTACAACATTTAGCAATTTATTGCTGCACTTAGAGGTGTCTCTCTTCTCTTTAATACCCTGTAAAAAAAAATGCTATACGATATACAAGTGCTTTGAATTACAAGCATGTTTCTGGAACAAATTTTGCTCACAATCCAAGGTTTTACTGTATAAGTCATCTGCCGCAAGGTATTTGTCATTCATTTAATCACAGGAAACTGCTGCATTTTTTTTTATTGTGACAGCGGGTGCGGAGAGAGGATCCCCGCCCGCTGTCACAACGAGGGCTGGTGGTAGTGCTCCAGTACAGCCAAGTGCTCTTTGGTAACATGGTACATGTTACTAAGAGTGAACTTATCCTTTAAAACATGGATGGGCATTTAGCTTAAAGTAGAACTATAGGCAAAATTAGTTTTGGATAGAGTAATGGTGGGTTATAACCCTTGTAAGAATTTTTTTCGCCATCTGTTTCCCATTTCAGAGATTTACCTTCACTTTCTGTCCCATATCCTAACAGGAAGTGAGAGGAAATCCCTACAAATTAAGGAAATTCCTTGGGGCCCCCAGGTCACCAGAACTAGTGTCCCAAGCTCTATTATTTTCCTAGGGACAATCTAAAACGGTAAACAGGACAAATAGAGAGGGTGAATTTCCTTAATGGGGACACAATAAAAACTGACAGGCATTCTAATCCCTCTACACTCTATCCAAAACTAAATCATCTAATGCCGCTTAAACATGATCGGAAATTCCGACAAGAATGTTGGCTCAAACTTGTGTTGCATACACACGGTCACACAAATCTTGTTGGAAATTCCAACCATAAAGAACACGGTGATGTACAAGACATACGACGAGCCAAGATCAATGAAGTTTAATAGGCAGTTTGTCTCTTCTGCTTGATTCTGAGCATGCATGTTTTTTTTCACCTCGGAATTGCATACAGACGAGCGGATTTTCCGATAGGAACTTTTTCCGTTGGAAAGATAGAGAACCTGCTCTCAATCTTTTGTTGCGGAAAATTTCAACAGCAAAAGTCCGATGGAGCATACACAGGGTCGGAATTTCCGACCAAAAACTCACATCTGACTTTTCTTGTCGGAATTTCCCATCGTGTGTATGCAGCATAATTCAATCTTAGATGTTTAGTAATAAAATAATTAAGTCCCATAAATTATTTATTTGAATCCCCTATATCACTCACAATATAAGTCCTGTGTTCTCTATTGCCAAAAATCTTAAGATATATAAAATTCTTTCACCAACCTTGTTCCTCAAGTGGAAAGTTTACAAGAGTTTAACGACCCCTAAAAAAAATACATCTTTTCCTCTTCAACTCAGTCACAATGGAATTTATCATAAGAAGGAAAAAGGACCTCATAGTGTAGTAAATCAAATATACAAATCAAATCAGTATATAATTTACTCCTACATAATCAAGCAAGTAGAACACTCACCCTAAAAAAATGGCCCACTAGGCATGTCAATAATTATTTGATATGATGTTCATTCATATAATCCTCAATTTCATAAATAAGTAGACAAAATCCTCACCAGAAATATAAGTCAGCTTTAGTTTCTTCTCATGCAACAGCACCCTCATTAAGGAGACAGGAGTACTCCACACAGGAGTCAGGACGTTCCCTGCCCATAGGCCACAGCACGGGCCAGGGCAGCAGGGAGCTGAGAAAGCTAAGAGTGGTATAGTTGTATGTTGTAAGCTTGGGTGTGCTGTTAGTCAGCCTGGAAGGCCAAGACAAAAGGCCTAGGCTCAAAGCCTGAGCGGAGATGCTGCAGTAAAGCAGGTCGTAGATGTCTGGAATCTCGGCCAATTCAGCAGAGACCGGCCGAGATTCAAACCATGCATGGGCAGGCTGATTCTACCTACTATATATATATGTAGCGCTAGTGATAATATGAAGCACTCAATATCACACTGAGTAACTAAGAGAAACGAATATAAACTGAATAGTCCATATAAGTGAATGTGTCAAAAAAAAGCCACAAAGAGTGAAAAAAAAAACTGATATACAAATAAATGTCCATCAATATATAATGTGAATAAACGCTGAAAAACATATGGCCACGTGAATCATCATGGGAAAACCATTTCTTCCGACTATGTAGAATAGATGGAATACACTTACCAGATCCAGAGGATCTACCTGTCAGCGACAGCAGATCATAAAGGCATAGGAAATCCCAGGGAAGATCGACTTGTCTGAGGACTCTGAGCGATTGGAACCACAAACTTGGCCTTTTTGGGACTGGGCAGTCCTTAACTGGAAACTCTCAATAAGTGAGTCAACCTGGATCGATGGAATGGACCCAAAGAAGGGGGGGACCCCCTACTTCCAGCAGATGTTGAGTGATGAAGGAAAAAAAACAAATGGGATATAACAGCATGATGGTGAAGCTCCAAAAAACTTTATCCAACAGATCATGCAGGAAAAAAGAAAAACCATGCTCCAATGGTGCAGGTCAAAATGATATGAGTTTTTATTGTAATAAAACCAACAAAACATTGACATAAAAGTGATCATAAATAAAAAAGATGAAATTAAAGCAATATGAGGAGTAGGCGTACAAAGCCCTATGCGTTTCATCCAAAGGGACTTCAGCTGGGGCATATGATATTGATATTGAGTGCTTCATATTATCACTAGCGTTACATTTATATATTTATCACTTTTCCAATTTTGTCGTATTGTTGTGTAGCAGCTTGCCTTTTTTGTTTAGACAAGTGCAATATTTTTTCCTTTTTATGATTCTACCTACTGTAAGTTGATTTTTCCGTTTTTTTTCATGTGATTATTGCCAGTGGCTATAGCCCCTGGCAATAATCATTGTGTGTTCTCCCGCCTGGAACAGATCCACCTGACCACCAACTGTAAAATATAATAGCCCAGAAGATGGGATTCAGCCAGTGTTGATGGGTGAATTGAGGGGAATTGAACCCTTGGTAGCATAAAAGAAAATCACTCCCATCTTTGGCCGGTTTAAGGAGCCAGGAGGCTTGATAATGTTCTCTTTCCTATTTGGCAAGATGGTGGAAATCCCTTTGTCAATCCCTTTTTTTTCAACTTTTCTTTCATTTTAACCACTACCCGACGGCCGTACAACTTTGTACGGCCGCAGGGTGGTTCTACTTCTCTAACAGGCCGTGTTTTTATGGCCTCCACTCCGCCAGGCCACTGGGGGGCGCGCGAGCGCCTCCATTGGCGGCGCGCGCGTGCCCGCCGCATTGTTGAGATGCCGGCACTCGGGATCGGCAGCTACAGGGACAAGACGTGGATCTCTGTGTGTAAACACACAGATCCATGTCCTGTCAGGGGAGAGAGGAGACCAATCTGTGTCTCTTGTACATAAGGACATAGATCGGTCACCTCCCCCAGTCACCCCCCCTCCCTCCACAGTTAGAACACAATTCAGGGTACACATTTAACCCCTTCCTCACCCCTAGTGTTAACCCCTTCAATGCCAGTCACATTTATACAATAATTAGTGCATATTTATAGCACTGATCGCTGTATAAATGTGAATGGCACCAAAAATGTGTCAAAAGTGTCTGATGTCTCCGTCATAATATCACAGTCATGAAAAAAATGTTGATCGCCGCCATTAGTAGTAAAAAAAATAAATAATAAAAAATAATAATTCTGTCCCCTATTTTGTAGGCGCAATAACTTTTGCGCAAACTAGACGCTTATTGCAATATTTATTTATTTATTTTACCAAAAATATGTAGAATAATACGTATCGCCTAGACTAAGAAAAAAATGTTTTTTTTTTTTAAATTGGGCTATTTATTATAGCAACAAGTAAAAAAATATTGTTTTTTTTTTCAAAATTGTCGCTCAATTTTTGTTTATAGCGCAAAAAATAAAAACCGCAGAGGTGATCAAATACCACCAAAAGAAAGCTCTATTTGTGGGGAAAAAAGGACATCAATTTTGTTTGGGAGTCATGTTGCACGACCGCGAAATTGTCAGTTAAAGCGACGCAGTGCCACAAGCTGAAATTTCACCTGGTCAGGAAGGGGGTATACATGCCCAGTAAGGAAGTGGTTAAATAAGTGGGCCATCAAGCTCTAAAAATGCACTGGTTGGTGTGAACTCACTGAAAAGTTCTACACCATTGAGTTAACAGTTATATATATATATATATATATGTATAAATCATAAAATACAGATAAAATACAGGCTATACGTGCAGAAAATATCAATATAAAATCTGTCATTGTTTAGCTTGTCCTTGCAGTCCTTTGAAAAATAATTAAGAAAAACATCTTTGCAAATGTTATCTTAAAAGATCAGGAAGATTCCTGCAACTTTTTCTTTGTAGGCAAAACAGCTCCCACTGATACTCTAAACGTTCCCAGCTAAAATAACAGGGCAGTCCCCAAAGCATCCTGCTCGGAGCGCTCCCAAATCTTGTATCTTCCCAGTATGTAACTCGGCTTGCAGTAAGAGGTGAAGGACATTAAAAGAGCAGCGGGGAAACTCCATTGTGTGTCATCTGACAAACTGTACAAAACAGGGGCCACCAGCCATGTTTGTTTTTGAATGCTCAGACTGCAGTTTCTGTCTTCAGTGCCTTTCATAACAATTCAGGACTTGACCTAACAAGTGAGTCAAGGTTGTCTTTGTCATGCTTGTCTGGAAAAATATAATTTCGCTTTCCTTAGCAGATTGAGAGACAGATCCCATGACTGCATAGTGTTTTCACCTTAGTGGTGATTGGTTGTGTTTGTTTCTCCAGACCTTGACTGGAATTTGTAGCTATTTAGAATACGCCAGGTTATTGGCCATGTTGTGCACATTATTTACCTCAGTATAACCCAGTTATGACACCGCATGCATTTTCTGTGTATGGTTCTTCATATGTATACATAAAACAAGGGGTATGCATAGCGGAAATGTACAGCGAAAACAAAGAAGCTAGGGATGAGATGTCACAGAAATTCAAGAGAAGGCAAACACTGGAGGTTAGTGAAATTTCAATAAAAATCAACAGATTTCAGTGAAATTTCAGCATTTGGGTAAAATGAATTGGAGTCGAAGGGTTGGACAAAATGTAGGTAAATTGTGACGGGTTCCAAGGGTGCATTAACTGCATTTGTTTGAAAGGCTTCTAAAACGTTAGGGAAGCAAATTTCCTACTGTCCTGGACCTGAACTTGCCAAACAATACCGCCTAGCCTCATTACTAACAAACAACAACTACACAAAACAATTGAAAAAAATACAAATACAAAGAGCACTAAATTAGCCCCCCCCCAACTTTTTTTCTAAAGAACGTAGTCTTTAACCAGTTCCCTACTGAGCCATAGTAATATGATGTCGGCAGGAACTGTCTCTCCCTCAGAGTGGATGTCATATGACGTCCTTTGCATCGCGGCCGCTAGATCCACCTCCTCTCAGAGGTAAGGAGACTGATCTGTGTTCCCAGTACAGAGGAACACAGATCGGTCTCATCCCCTTGTGAGTTGCCCTCCCCATTTAGTTAGAATCACTCCCAGGAAACATATTAACCCCTTCAGCGCCACCTAGTGTTAACCCTTCCCTGCCAGTCACATTTACACAGTAATCAGTGCAGTTTTATAGCACTAATCGCTGTATAAATGTGAATGGTCCCAAAAACATGTCAAAAGTGTCCGATATGTCTGCCAAAATGTCACAGTCACAATAAAAATCGCGGATCGCCGATATTACTAGTAAAAAAATAAAAATAATAAATAAAAATGCCACAAATATGTAGAAAAATACGTATCGGTCTAAACTGAGGGAAAAAATTATTATTATTTTTTTTTAATTGATATTTATTAAATTAAAAAATATGATGTGTTTGGGTACAGTGTTGCATGACTGCACAATTGTCATTCAAAGTGCAACAGCGCTGAAAACTAAAAATTGGTATGGGCAGGAAGGGGGTGAAAATGCCCTGTATGGAAGTGGTTAAACAAGGAAAAAAAAAAATTAATTAAAATAATAGATAGTACTACTTTAAATATAATAATAAACTACCCTGAAAATCACATCCTCTAAATAAGCAGCCCTCAAACTATGGCCCACTGGTTTCGTAAATCAGCTAAGAGAAGGCCTTGAATGCAGGGCTTTTATATTGTAACCTGGCAGGAATTGCTGAATGCAGATATACAGCAAAGAGTTCTGGCACATGGCAATCTTTCTTAGGCACTGTCAATCAGACTGATATCCTGCCCAATGATTTTTGCATAGCCTTGGCCATGATGTCATTACAAGGAGAATTGCAAGACCTGGAACCTGCAAAAAAACATTAAACATCAATGCTAGGAGCTTTCCTAATCCCATTGACACCAATAATGAGACAATTAGTACGTCTATTGACACCAGTGATTAGGCATTTATTACTCTCACTGACTACATGATGAGGCATGATTTTATTTCCCACTAATCAGGCTGTAATGTACAGTATGTGGTTGTACACAATGATAACATTAATATTTGATTCATGACCTTTATACATGCTGCACTTTTTAAAGATGTATCTGGAAAAGTTGTTAGATGATGCTCCTCGTATGAGCTATAAGAAAATTTGTATTACATCTGGAAGGTTTAGAAAATAATTATTTTCCAGCTGCATAAGATTACACTGAAGACACCTTCAACAACCTTGCACAGGTTGGTACTATCTAAAGCAGGGGTAGTGAATTAAAAACCACGGGCGTCTGGTCAGAAATGTCCTTCTAGCAGAGGTCCGAGTGTCATATTGTGTTACCAGCATGCTGGATTGGCTAACTGTCACATTGGTTGTGCTCTCAGCCAAACTGTTAAACCATCCAATGGCTGGTGTCATAACTGATCACATGTGCAGCATCATGGCAGTTGAAGATCAAACAGAGGCCAAGATAGCAGCTTTCTTGGCTGAAAAGAATAGGAGGATTTACTTCCACTTTAGTAATGGCAAGAAGGACATTTAGGGACAGCCACAGAAGTGGAGGCCAGAAGATACATGTGCAAGGCAGGGTGTTTGTGCACAAGTTTGGGTCCTGGAAAATATCCTGTGTGGTAAATTATAGTGAAGTTGACTAGGGCTATTGATTTATGGTGTTCCAGAGAGGCTGCCACATTAAACCTGTTTCTGGCAGAGTTATTTGTAAAGTAATAACTCTATGCTTGAACGTTAATTTAGCACAATTGTATGTGAGCCTAAACAAGGACTTAGTGAGTACCACAATACAATAAAGCAGCAGGTCTGTCATTACTTTAACTATTCAGTAGTAAGCCCAATCGGGAGGTGTTCAGAACATTTTCTGTGGCTGGTTGGAAATACCCTGGACTAAAATAGTCTCCTTACTCCAGGGTATGGTTCTTGGAAGAGAATGGCTACTCTACCAGTAGATATGGTAGAGTTCATCCTGGCTGTCTTAATCAGTGCACTAAAAAATCGAATGTACTTTTATGAAGCCATGCTCTGATGTGTGTAAGCTCTATTTTGCTCTATATGCTCTCAGTTAGTCTGACATTGAACAGGGTCGACAGGTGCACAATTTTTTATGTGTGGCATACTAGAGTGCAGATAAATTACTCTCTTGTTGAAAACAAAGAATGTAAAATGGGTAACCTGTATTAAAATATTGAGTTTCAATTAGACCAGAGGTGGTAAAAAAAAAAAATCCACAACATGAAAAATATCAGCACCTCTATTAGGATCTATCTTCAAGTAAAACTCTTAGTCACATTTACCAGTATTCATTATGTCATCAATTCTATAGAACCACCCAGTGCATCGGCATGTGCAGCAGGTTTTACCTGTAGCAGTTTTCACCCAACCACTTCAGCAGCTGTGAATAATGTTGTTTAAATAATCATTTCGAGTGGTTTGTCCATATAGGTGACCCGTGACTGAGCCATCTGTGTGTGTATACCAGAAGCAAGACTGCTAACCTTGTAGATCAAGTCTTGAGGTGGTATCTCTTTCATTTAGGTCATAATAGACACAGGCTGTGCTCATCAATTACCCCTTTAGAGACACATTTCTTTGTTGACATGCTGAGGAGTGCTTTAGTGCTGTAGGGAGATACTATTTTGACTTTGCTCAGGAGAGATTCTCCCTGTGACAGAAGCTCAGAGATATTTATATTTTGGGTATCCTCTTTTGAAATTTTAGATGGGGAACAAAATAGCTTTGGTTATATTTTACAGACACAAACATGTTAACTGCCTGTATTGGAGGTCCAGACTACTCAGTTACAAAGGGCAATCAATCTTAAATCTAAAATTTCAGTTTTGAGTTCATTCTGGGAAATATAAGTTACCAATGGCAATTTGAATGGTCTGCTGCCTCCTAGTTCAGGGAAAGCAATAGTTTCAACTATGTGTAAAAGGGGAAAGGGAAAGAGGAAAATGTGCGCTTGGTAAAGAATAAGTGAAATAAAGTGAAAATTATATTAATAGTCCCTGAGGGTAATATTAATAATCCCTGAGGGATCCTGCAGCTAGACACTAAAACATTGATAACAAGTCATAAACATATGTAAAAAAAACAGTGTAGCGCTGGAAATGCAATCAAAATGAGTAAAACAATAAACGTAAAAATTGAAAAATACGTGACATTCAAAAACCTTCAAAAAACAAAGAAGTGAAAATCTTAGGATATATGCAATTGACATATAATATATTTAAATGGTGAAAACAACCATTTAAATATATTATATGTCAATTGCATATACAGTATCCTAAGATTTTCACTTGATTGTTTTTTTGAGGGTATTTTTCAATTTTTACGTTATTGTTTTACTCGTTTTGATTGCATTTCCAGCACTACACTGTTTTTTTTTACAATAGTTTCAACTATGCAATGGAGTTCCCAGCTTTTCCACTCTACAACAGTCATTTTAAGGCAGTCTATGAAACTCTTAAGTTTATTTTACATTGTGGATAACTCAGCCAAAATACTAAGGGGGCCATTTACAATTGAAAGTGGATATTGCTATCTGCTCTCTACTATACTTTGCAAGGTAACTATACTTTGCAAGGTAACTCCATACAGCCCATTCATAAAATGCATGCCATGGTATGGAGCCTGAGGAGTCCTACAGAGTTGCCTTTGCTTAATGTAGCAAACAAACTTCATGATTAGAGGATAGACCATTCACATGACTTTGTGTCATGAACAACTTCGGCCACCAGATGGCGCTAGCGGCGCGTTGGCGCGATCGGGACGCGCGCATTCGCGGCAAGGTCGCGAGCGCGATCGCGACATTGCGACGGGAGCGGGCGCGCGCGTTCGCGGCAACGGTGCGCGCGCATCGCACGAACGTCATTCTGGCGCCAAAGGAGGATATTTAAACTTGCTGTCAGCGTTTGCCTCTTGCTGTCCGGTCTACAGCAGTTCCTGAGACTATCCGTATCTACTTACCTAAATCTGTTCCAGACAACCCGGCCTGTTCCTGACTCCGCTTGCCTTCCGCCTGCCCTGACCTATTGCCTGCCTGACGATCCGCTTGCCTTACCCTCTTGCCGCTGCTGCCAACTCTGTTGTTGCTCCGGTCTGACTCCTGATCTGCATTGCCTACTATACCTGCACCTGACCCGCTAGCCGGCCTCAGACTCTCCTGCTGGGGGCTTACCTCCATTGGACTACGGTACACCTCCCGCTCTGGTGATTCCTGTGCCTCCAGTCATCTTCACCTGCCATCAGCGGATACGGTCCATACTTGCCACTCTACGCAGCACCAAGAGTCTTCTGAAGCCTTCCGGCCCAGCACCTGCGCTGCAACCGGCGCTCGTGCGACTCTGCACTCCCGCACTCCCTGTTCACTCTACCAGGGGGTCCCGGGATCAGAGGAGCAAGGGCAGCCACTCCTTGCACGTCGGGCTCGTCCACCAGGTACGTGACAGTACCGGACAGCCATGACCGAGCCCGCGCAGGGAGTGGATCCTATGCAAGAACTGTGTCGCCACCTGGACGGACTGACCCAAGCAGTCCGTACCCTGCAAGAGGGCTACACGCGTTTGGAAAATCGCGTCCAGGCATTGTCTGCTCCCGCTTCCACCTCTGCTGCTTCCGGCACATCCACGTCTCCCTCTGTCATCATGCTACCACCCGAACCAAAGGTTCCTACGCCAGAAAGGTTCTCCGGAGAACGTAGCAAATATCGGGCATTCCGCAATGCTTGCGAACTTTACTTCGCCCTACAACCACGGACTTTCTCTCTAGAAGCTACTAAAGTCGGTTTTGTCATCGCACTACTTTCGGGTGAACCGCAGGCCTGGGCCCATCGCCTGATGGAACAAAAGGACATTGCACTTGATGACCTGACCACCTTCTTTCAGGCTATGTCCTTACTATATGAAGATCCTCATCAGACCGCCTCCGCGGAAGCTGCCCTGCATGCTCTACAGCAGGGTCGCCGGCCAGCTGAGGACTACGTGTCTGAATTCCGCAGATGGAGTTCGGATACAAGGTGGAATGATGCGGCTCTCTGTTACCAGTTCCGCCTAGGACTTTCCGAATCACTCAAGGACGAACTGGCCCGGGTGGGAGTCCCAGAAACTTTGGAAGCATTAATTAACCTGACCATTCAGATTGACCGGCGTCTGAGGGAGCGCAGAACTGAAAGGGCCACGGCCCCATCTCGTCCTGTCTGGATGTTGCCACGGGTACCGACCGTTTCCAATCCAGCTCTATCAACTCCATCTGCCCCAGATACTTCGGAGCCGATGCAATTAGGCCTCCTCCGTCCTTCCCTCACCCCTGAGGAACGCCAACGCCGTAGAGCCAACAACTTGTGTCTGTATTGCGGGGAAGCTGGCCACTACGTGAGGACCTGTCCCGCAAAGCTCCGTAAGTGTCTGTCCACGTCATCTGTTCATCTACCTGTTCCCCCAGGCAATTCCACTCACCTAGCTGTCCCCGTTTTCTTCCAGCTTCCAGACAAGACTATCCAAGTCAGCGCCATTATTGATTCGGGAGCCTGCAGCTGTTTCTTGGATCAAGCCTTCGCCTCCAGACATCAGATCCCTCTTCGCCCTAGGGCTACTGGACTCTCTGTATACTTAGCTGATGGCTCCACATTAAGATCCGGACCGGTCACCCGGGAAACCCAGCCTTTAGCCACCACCATCGCTGGCAACCACCATGAGCTACTGCGCCTGGATGTGATTAACTCCCCCCTGTTCCCTGTCATACTGGGCTTGCCGTGGCTACAGGCCCACAACCCACGGGTCAACTGGACCACGGGAGAGATCAGCTTCCAATCTCCTTATTGCCAACAGCACTGCCTGCAAGTAGTATCTCCGCCTCCGTCCTTACTCTGCATGGACTCTGATCTCGAAACCCGCCAATCTGTCCCTGAAGTTTATCATGACTACCTAGATGTCTTCAGTAAGAAGGGAGCAGAGACCCTTCCGCCCCATAGGTCCTACGACTGCCCCATTGAACTTCTCCCGGGGGCCGAAGTCCCTTTCGGTAGGATCTTTCCCCTAACGGGTCTTGAACTTGAGACTTTGAAGACCTACATTGAGGACAGTCTAAGAAAGAAATTCATCCGCCCATCCACATCACCAGCGGGAGCAGGGATATTCTTTGTTGAAAAGAAAGACCACTCTCTTCGTCCCTGTGTGGATTATCGGGAACTCAACAAAGTCACCATCAAGAACCGGTATCCGCTACCCCTGGTGCCTGAACTGTTCCAACGTCTGGGGGCCGCGGTCATCTTTACTAAATTAGACCTCCGCGGGGCCTACAACTTGGTCCGCATACGTGAAGGGGACGAGTGGAAGACCGCCTTCCGTACCCGTTTCGGACACTTTGAATATTTAGTTATGCCCTTCGGACTTTGCAACGCCCCAGCGACGTTCCAACACTTTGTGAACGACATCTTCAGAGACTTCCTCGACCTTTTTGTAATCGTTTATCTGGACGACATCTTAATTTTTTCCCCGTCCCTGGAGAAACATCGGGGACATGTCAAAAGCGTGCTTGAGCGACTCCGAACTCACGGACTTTATGCTAAGCCTGAAAAATGCGAGTTCGAGCGCTCGAGCATACAATTCCTGGGGCTCATAATCTCAGTAAAGGGGGTGGAAATGGATCCCAAGAAGGTCTCCGCAATCCGTGATTGGCCAGCGCCGATAGATAAGAAGGGCGTCCAGCGTTTCATCGGCTTTGCGAATTTCTACAGAAAGTTCATCAAGGCCTTCTCCAGCATAATTTCTCCAATAACCGACCTAACTAAACAAACTACCCGGTTTCGCTGGACACCAGAAGCCCAGGCGGCCTTTGAAGCTCTAAAAAAGACCTGTTCACCTCTGCATCCATCCTCAGGCATCCCGATGCAAACCTGCCCTACATCTTAGAAGTGGATGCTTCCGAAACGGCGGTCGGGGCAGTGCTATCTCAAAGACAGGGCCCCAAGGCTCTCTTACACCCTGTCGCCTTCTTTTCCCGTAAACTGTCAACAGCCGAGAGAAATTATGATGTAGGGGACCGAGAATTGTTGGCAATAAAGGCCGCTTTGGAGGAATGGCGGTACCTCCTGGAAGGCGCGGCGCACCCAATCTTGATTTACACAGACCACAAGAACCTGGAATATTTGAAGGCGGCCAAAAGACTTAAACCGCGCCAGGCCAGGTGGGCACTTTTTTTTACAAGGTTTTCCTTTCACATCACTTACAGACCAGGGTCCAAGAATACTAAGCCTGACGCTCTATCCCGCATGTATGGTAGTTCTGAGTCTTCCAACCCCCCGGATACCATCCTGCCTTCAGGAAATTTCCTACTACTACAAAGGGACCTATTGCCCCAAATCAGGCAAGCCTCTGCTGTGATTCCCCCTTCTCCAAGTCTGGAACTACAATCTAGGGACGGTTTACTTTGGCATCAGGACAAGATCTTCGTACCTGAAAACCTACGGGTCAGCGTCCTGAGTTCTTGCCATGACCACAAGCTGGCGGGCCATTTCGGGGTACACAAAACTTCTGAACTCTTGCAACGCTCCTTTTGGTGGCCCCAGCTCCTGAAAGATTGCAGGGACTACGTGGAATCTTGCACCACGTGCATTCGAAACAAGGGGAGCAAACTCAGAGCCTGGGGACTCCTGAAACCACTGTCGGTACCAGAAAGACCATGGAGAATGATCTCCATGGATTTCATCGTTGAGCTGCCTCCGTCAGAGGGTTTCACAACTGTCTTTGTGGTAGTAGACAGACTCTCTAAAATGGCACACTTTATACCTCTGAAGGGTACACCCTCCGCCCCGGAGACGGCCAAAGCCTTTATCAAGGAAGTGGTTAGGCTTCACGGTGTTCCTGTGGATATTGTGTCTGATCGAGGGGTGCAATTCACCTCAAGGTTTTGGAAGGCACTTTGCAGCAGTCTCAAAATTGGTCTATCATTCTCATCAGCATACCATCCGCAATCAAACGGGCAGACAGAGAGAACGAATCAGACACTCGAACAGTATCTCCGCTGCTTCTCCTCCTTCTCGCAGGAAGATTGGGTGTCCCTGCTACCCCTGGCGGAATTCGCATACAATAATTCCGTCCACTCTGCCACCAAACAATCGCCCTTCTATGCGAATTACGGCTTCCATCCTTTGTTCTTGTCCAATTCCGTCCCGGAGTGTTCGGTACCCGCCGTCCAGGAAACTCTGACCTTCTTCGACACAAATAATAAGATTCTGCAGGAGACAATGTCTAAGACACAAGAGCGTAATAAAGAAATTTTTGACAGAAAGAGAAGAGGGGAACTCAACCTGGAACCTGGAACTAAGGTTTATTTGTCTACCCTGAATTTAAAGCTTGCATGCCCCTCGAAGAAACTAGGCCCTAGGTTTGTGGGTCCTTTTCCTGTCAAGAGGAAGATAAATGAGGTTGCCTACGAACTTGAGTTGCCAGAAACCTTCCGCATCCACCCGGTCTTCCATGTGGCTCTGCTTAAACCAGTCGTTGCTGATCCCTTCCCTGAGAGGAACACAGGTCCGCCGGAGCCGGTCCTAATAGACGGCGAGGAGGAATTTGAGGTTGAATCCATCCTGGATTGCAGGAAGAGACGCAACCAAGTTCAATTCCTCGTCAAGTGGAAAGGGTACGGACCCGAGGAGAATTCATGGGAACCGGAGGACAATATACACGCTGAAAGACTAATCCAGTCATTTAAAGACTCCCACCCGCTGGAAATATCCCGGTTGGGCATCCGGAGGCTGCCCATTGGAGGGGGGCAATGTCATGAACAACTTCGGCCACCAGATGGCGCTAGCGGCGCGTTGGCGCGATCGGGACGCGCGCATTCGCGGCAAGGTCGCGAGCGCGATCGCGACATTGCGACGGGAGCGGGCGCGCGCGTTCGCGGCAACGGTGCGCGCGCATCGCACGAACGTCATTCTGGCGCCAAAGGAGGATATTTAAACTTGCTGTCAGCGTTTGCCTCTTGCTGTCCGGTCTACAGCAGTTCCTGAGACTATCCGTATCTACTTACCTAAATCTGTTCCAGACAACCCGGCCTGTTCCTGACTCCGCTTGCCTTCCGCCTGCCCTGACCTATTGCCTGCCTGACGATCCGCTTGCCTTACCCTCTTGCCGCTGCTGCCAACTCTGTTGTTGCTCCGGTCTGACTCCTGATCTGCATTGCCTACTATACCTGCACCTGACCCGCTAGCCGGCCTCAGACTCTCCTGCTGGGGGCTTACCTCCATTGGACTACGGTACACCTCCCGCTCTGGTGATTCCTGTGCCTCCAGTCATCTTCACCACCTCCATCAGCGGATACGGTCCATACTTGCCACTCTACGCAGCACCAAGAGTCTTCTGAAGCCTTCCGGCCCAGCACCTGCGCTGCAACCGGCGCTCGTGCGACTCTGCACTCCCGCACTCCCTGTTCACTCTACCAGGGGGTCCCGGGATCAGAGGAGCAAGGGCAGCCACTCCTTGCACGTCGGGCTCGTCCACCAGGTACGTGACACTTTGACAGGTCAAATCACTGGGCTCTCCTCAAGACCCCCCTTAGAAAGGTGCAGAATCTTACCCTTCTCCATTTTAGGCCTTACCATGCCCATTCTCGTACCAATAGCTAAGTGGAGGGATCTGTCTTCATTACTGGCAGCAACGTGACTTAGTGGTTAGTAAATCTGCCATGCAGCAGTAGGATCATTGGTTTGAATGCCAACCATGACACTATCTGCCTGCATGTAGTTTGCATGTCCTCCCTTTGCTTGTGTGGGTTTCCTCTGGCTGTTTTTTTCCCATAGACTCAAATACATGCTGATGGGTTGACTGGCTCCTATCTAAATTTGCCCTAGTAAGGGTATGTATGCATGTTAGGTAGGGACCATAGATTTTAAGTTCCTTGAGCACAGGGGCTTATGTGAATATACAATATATATATATATATATATATGTAAAGCACTATGTAAATTACCAGCACTATATATAGTGGGTATAGGAAAAAAAACACCCCTTTAAAATAATCACATCTTGTTGCTTTGCAGTCTGAAATGAAGATGGGCACAGATTTTGTTTTATCCAGCTGTCAGTGAAACTTATAATATCCAAGTGAAAGACATAACAACATGTCAGAAAAAAACACACGGCCATTTGACATGCAGCTGTGATCAGCTGTGGACATTTTAATTAGCTCAACATGAAAAGAGCTTTCCTGGAGCATTTCAGTCCCTGGTAGTGCAACTGAAGAAAACAATCAATTATGGGTGGCAAGGCCGAGTCGTAAGATATCATGGGATAAAGTGGTGAACAGACACAGGTCAGAAGATGGATACCAGAAAATGTCAAAGGCTTTTTCAATGCCTAGAAGCACAGTGAAGTATATTATTAAGAAGGACGGTATTGGATGTCATGACGTCGCACCAAACTCGAAGGAAGAGCCAGGAGGAAACTGGTAGAGAGGCTACCAAGAGGCCTACAGCAACTCTGAAGCAGCTGCTGGAATTTAAGACAAGAGTGGTGATTGTGTGTCAACAATATCACAAATTCTCCACAAATGTGGCTTGTATGGGAGGGTTGCAACAATAAAGCCTATGATCAAGAAAAGCCACATGCAGTCATGACTGAGCTTTGCCAAAATGCACCTTGAATATTCTGAGGCGCAGTGAAAATGGTCAGATGAGACTAAAATTAAATTTTTTGGCCTCAACACCAAACTGATGTCTGGCAGAAATCCAATACAGCTCACCATTCAAATAAAACCATTCTTACATCAAAGCATGGAGGTGGTCATATCCTGTTATGGGGTGTTTCTCTGCAGCAGGGACTGGAGCACTTGTCAGGATAAAAGGAAAAATGGATGGTGCAAAATACAGCCAAATTCTTGAGAAAAATCTGCTACCCTCTGCCAGAAAGTTGTCAATTGGAAGAAGGTTTACCTTCCAACGTAAGAATGACCCGAAGCACACAACAAAAATGTCCACACAGTGATTGAAGGAGAAAAGGGTGGCCTAGTCAGAGCTCAGACTTAAAACTCACTGAAAATGTGTACAATGACTTGAAGACTGCAGTCCAGAAACAGTCACCATCAAATCTAACTGAACTTGAGCAGTTCTGCAAAAGAGTGGGCAAATATTGCAAAGTCTAATGCCGCGTACACACAATCACTTTTTGTGATGTAAAAAAACGTTGTTTTATCTCACAAAACAAAACAACGTTTTTCAAACTTCATTTTAAAAAACGATGTTGCCTACACACCATCGTTTTATGAAAATGCTCTTGCAAAGCGCGGTTACGTACACCACGTTCAACGGCACTCTGTTCCATTGAAGCTCCCGTCTCATAACTTGCTTTGAGCATGCGCGGGTTTAAAAACGTTGTTTTAAACGTCGTTTTGCCCACACACGTTCATTTTTTGTGAAACAAAAGACGACATTCTAAAAAAACGACATAAAAAATTGAAGCATGTTCAAAATATTTTTTGGTCGTTTTTCAGAAGACATAAAACAACGTTTTGCCCACACACGATCATTTTAAATGACGTTTTTTTAAAACGTTGTTTTATTTCATCACAAAAAACGACCGTGTGTACGCAGCATAAATGTGCAAAGTTAGTAAAGACTTAGGGCCAGATTCAGATACATTTGCGTATCTTTAGAGCGGCGTAGCGTATCTTCCTTACGCTACGCAACTTAGAGAGACAAGTGCTGTATTCACAAAGCACTTGCTCCCTAAGTTACGGCTGCGTAGCGTAAATGTGTAGGAAAGAGGTGGGTGTCATGTATTTAAATTAAGCATGACCCCATGCTAATGAATGGCCGCTCGGACTGGGCATGCGCGCGCATGCTCAGAATCACGTTGAAAAAACTCCCTAAGTGACGTCGGTGCGCAATGCCTATGACGTGTGAACGTAACCTACGCCCAGCCCTATCCCCGTACTATGTAAATGGCGTAAATGACGTAAAATTCTTTGGCGTCGTTCCCTGGCCCATACCTTTGCATTAGCTGCGCCTCATATGGCAGGGGTAACTTTACGCCGGGCGTAAGCCTTACACAAAATGCGTATATGAAGCGGCTGGGGGTATCTCCCACATTTGCATATTTCTAATGGGAACGCCAAATGCGTAACTATGCGCCCACGATACGCTGGCGTAGGCAATTTACGTCGGGCGGAGGAAGGCTATTTTTTGACGTATCTCGCTTTGTGAATCGGCGTAAAGATACAACGGCGCACATTTGAAATTACGGCAGCGTATCTGGAGATACGCCGACGTAAGTGCTTCCTGAATTTGTCCCATATACCAACAGACTGAGCCCAGGTTCACACTGGGTACGATTTTGTTCGATTTGAGATGTGATTTCACATGTGAAATCGCATCTCAAATCGGCGGCAATTGCCGGCAATGACACCGTCCTAATTGGTGCGACGCCACATGTGCGGCGCTGCACCGATTTCAAAAAGTAGTTTCTGTACTACTTTTTGCGATTTCAGGACGCGATTTACATTGACATCTGTGCAGAAACCTGCACAGATGTCTCCTAAATTGCGCCGAAATCGGGACTGCCAGAGAGAGTGAAATCGCGCGATTTTAGCTGAAATCACGCGATTTCACCCCCGCAGCCCAGTGTGAACCAGGGCTAAAGGCTGTAAAGAAAAAGAGAAAGGGAGTCACCGCTCCAGGTGGGTCTTGTAGGCAATTAAGGTACCTCTCAGGAAACCAAGGTGCTGGCAATGCACAAGGCAATTGTAGACAATGGGAAAGGGATGGATAGCCGCACTCCAAGGAAACTTCAAACAAGTTGTCTTTATTGGTAAAAATGGGCATGCAGAACAAAACACAGCCACAGGAAAGGACAGCCGACGCGTTTGACACTATATCAGTGCTTAATCATGGCTGAGCACTGGCTGAGCGCTAAGTTTCCTTGAAGTGTGGCTATCCATCCCTTTTCCATTGTCTACATTTGTAAAGAAAAAGTTGGTTCTTTTTTCCAAACCCAGTGATTCTGTTTTTTTATTTTTTTTCTAATATGTTGGTGTAAATACAGCTGGATAAAAACAAACAAAATGTGATTATTTTAAAGGGGAGTGATTCTTTTCTATATCTATATATCTTTACCACCGGAGCAGTCTCATGCTGTATTAACTGCATATCTGGGAACCCTTTAATCCTGCAAGAGTCTTATGCTGCGTAAACACTATAATTTTCCGGCATGTAAAAAACAATGTTTTAAAAAAAAATTAATTTAAAATGATCGTGTGTGGGCTTCACATAATTTTTCGGGTTCTAAAAAACAACAAAAAAAAAAATTCGAACATGCTGCATTTTTTAACAACGTTTTTCTGGTTGTAAAAAATGATCGTGTGTGGGCTAAAACGACGTTAAAAACCCGCGCATGCTCAGAAGCAATTTATGAGTAAAACTACCATTCATAATGGAGTAAGCAAATTCATCACGCTGTAACAGACAGAAAAGAACAAATCGTCTTTTACTAACACAAAATCAGCTACAGCATCCCCAAGGGTAGCGTCATCCGCATGGAACTTCCCCTTTATAGTGCCGTCGTACGTGTTTTACATTACCGCGCTTTGCTAGAGCATTTTTTTTAGTGATCGTGTGTGGGCAACTTCATTTTAATGATGAAGTTGGAAAACACGTCGTTTTTTCTAGAGGCTGAAAAACGTTGTTTTTTACAAGCTGAATAATGATCGTGTGTACGCGGCATGAAAATATAACAGCAAAAAATGAACCTTCTGCTGCAGAAAATGCCATTTAACTTTAGTTCAAGCTCTGTACAGGCCTTAAAGGGGTTGTAAAGACAACAATATTTTCCTCTTAAATTAAAGTCTGACAGTAGCTGATAAAGTAAAAAGTAATGTTTTGCATTATAACTAGTTTGATACCTGTTGAAATCGAGCTGTTTTATTCACCTCCGTCACTCCTGAATCGTTATTCTCAGTGACTTCCTGGTTTGCGGTGCACATTCATTCTTGCTGCATCACGGCCTAATGGGAACTACAGTTTCCATTAGGCTTAGCCTCCATGCCTTTGAGGGATAAGAGAGCATCTTCACGCAGGGCTGTAGTCATAGGGAGGGGGTGAGCACAGTCTGCTTTCCACCATGCCAAACAGCTCAGGTGCTGATGGAAAGCAACCAGAGGAGAGACAGGAAATTGCATTTTCAAACCTGGATTACTGTATTTTGGAGGTCAAAAGGAAAAACGAGGTAAGTGATATTTAAATGCTCTAGCTTACAGCAATCAATTTATCTAATAAAAAATGAACCTTTAGTGTTCCTTTAAGGCAAAGACCAGTTATACAGGCATGAAATTCGTTTTTTTTGGGAGCAGTCCGCACACAGTGTACAGAATGTCCCAGGTTATCACACTGCAACATTTGTTTGGCATTTTTAATTTTGGCTTAAGATACACCTTAATAATAATTTAAATTTGTTAAATTATAAAATGAATTGTGTAGCAATTATATATGTCATGTTTTGGAACTCTTCCAAAAAAGACAACTTTTTCTTTCACATGCCTATCTTTCCTTGAGACAAAATAGGAACTCCGTTCCTAGACAGCAGTAACCTGGTTATCGGTCTCAGACTCCCACTACAGATCTAGGTCAAAGTCACTTGACAGCAGAGAGCCAGCACAGCCATTGTAATCTAAAGCAACAGATACTGCAGTTTGGTTTTGCATTTGAAGTTCATTATGATGTAATTTGTTTCAGATTTTTACATCCACAATGTACCACGACCACAAACTGACCCATGACTATAAATGATAGGTGGGGAGGAACCTGCCAGTCAATCCTCACATTGCAGCAATGCCAGAACCTAGTACGGTTTGTTTTCCCCAGAAGACGCACTGGAAGGGAGAGTCTCTGTCCTCCATGGAAAAATAAATTTGTATTGTACTGTTTGTTGGTTCGGATGCTGTTCTGATATTTACTCACGATAAGCCAAATCATCAAATACAATCGATGAACTCTATATAGCCACTGTTAGTGAAGTCACCATCAATTCTTTAGTTGAAATGTTTTGTTGAAATCAACTTTTGCCATGTAACTAGTTAACCTCCAATAGTTAGGTTTACAGCATTAAAAATCCCCTTAATTTAATTGTCAACATTAAGTATTTCCAACTAGTAACAGCACTCTCAACATCGGGTATAAACTCAGTGCAAAAAAAACGTAAATTTATATTCCACTAAAAGCTATATCTTTTGTACATGTCTCTGTAGCACCCTGATGGTTAGGCAGGGTTGCTATTAAATGTATTTGCCAAGAGATAGTTGCCTTGGCCAATTGTTAGGAGATCAAGTGATTTCTCCCTAATTCTGGAGTTGCTGCACTTATCTCTTCTGTCACTAGATGGCCGGGTGTCTGGTGACATTAGATAGGACAAGGGCACTGCAAGGACAGATTAGGAATTAACGGGGCAGAGATTTTCTTGGATCCCTTGGCCTGCTGGGAGAACCTATTTATTTGGGTGGAGTCAGGTGATCGGGTCCTGTGCCACCTGGACGGCTGTCTGGGTTGACGTGTGTCATATTGCCCTGGGCTGCTAGACCAGAAACCTAAGGTCTATACCGAGGCATCTGGCTGCTAGACTAGCTGAGAGCCTACCCAGAAGTAGTGCAGGGTTGGGACTGAGGTCTTGTAGTCCAACCAGAAGTAACTGTTCATCCCGGCTGGGGAACAAGTCATGGTTGGAGGTAGAGGGGAAGCTGTCTCCACAAAAGGGACCATCCACCTTGCTACCGGAGACCATTGTGAGTAAGCTGAGGCCAGTACCAGATCAGACTTCTTGACAACCCGGGACGGTGAAGAAGTGAGAAAGCATCAGCAAATGCCAAGTCAGGGACCCAGCGAGACACCAAAGGTGACACTTGTGGAGTGCCAAGCCAGGGACCTAACGTGTCAACAGGAGTGAAGCTTGAAGAGTATCTGTAAGTGCCACGACAAGGACCCAGCAGTGAAGCGGGGGTGACGCTTAAGGAAGAGATACTGAGTGTTACATTGAAAGAGCTCAGGGGATCCAGTGGCTATTGGATCTGAAGTCTAGTGAGAGAGACTGGGAGCTCATTGAGTGAAGACCCACAGTGAGTAAGTGTGGGGTAAAGAGAACTGTTTGTGCTGTAGCTATTTGAATACCTTTACCGTTAGTAACAGCTACAGGATTGTTGCCATAGGAGACAGCGGTACTACCTATACAGAAGTGGTGTCTGGCTGGAGGCCTTCACCTGTATAGCTGTCTGCCCATAGAAGTCTCAGAGTTGCCAAATAACATTGCATCTACTTAAGGGTGTCCTGGCCCCAAACTTCTCTCCCACAGTTCTGTTTAAGAGACAATAATTCTCTTTGCATTCAAGAAGTGTCTAGCACCCATCAATCCACATTGCATTACACCCACCATGCCTTGAAACCCACTCCACACAGAAGGATGTCAGCAGTCCCTAATTCTGGAGGTCACCATTAGGCTAGGGTGACCAGACATCCCTGGTTTCAGGGGACAGTCCCCGGATTGAGGACACTGTCCCTGGACCAAGCCTGTCCCCAGTTTTGTCCATGTATTGGATTTAACAGGGGCTGGGGCAATTTCAAAGACAGTCAGTGCAGAATTAAAAAAAAAAAAAAACATTCTGAATTACACCCCCCCACTCTCCTACTAGCTTAAGGGGTGTATTTTTTTCCATTATCTGTGCCCCTTTCTGATGATCATGTGCTGGTCGGAGCGGAGGGAATATTTCTTCAGTTTTGGGTGCATGCCTGATCAGCTCCGCTCACATGTTCTTCTGCCTTGGCTCAAGACTCTGCTTATCTCCTTGCCTTCCCTGGGGGAGTGATCTTCCTCCACTCCCCACCCAGTAGTAGCCAGGGGCCAGAGAGTAACACTTGACAGGCTGTGAGGCGGAGGGCGATGGGCAGAGAGTCGCTGATTGCTGCCATTACTAGTAATAAAAAATATATGTCCCCGGATTTCATTTAAAAAATCTGGTCACCTTACATTAGGCCTAGAGAGGCCCGGGACTTTGCTACATCTCTATAAAACAAATGAATGTTTCAAAAACAAACCAATGTCCTTGTGTCATTCAATATGCAAAACAAAAGTAAAATACATTTAAAAAATTATGATATAATCTGAGCAATTTCAGTCAGTATATCAGTCTTTTATATAGTTATTGCCCAAACATTTAAAAATTCCATGCTGCTAAAGTGCTCTCTACATCCCACTTAGATGGAGACTCACCAAAACTGTATGACCTCTTAATTAAAAGAAGATCAAGAAGCCCTTTAAGGCATAGGTTGTGCTCCCACAGATTTTTTACGAGTTCCCTTCTCTCAAGGGCCGCATCACTTATCCTCTAAACATCAGTATACCTGATGTTTTGGCCAATACTGGAGTGCTGCAATGATGCAATATGGCTTCAGAAGTTACTGCAGCGTTGTCACCCTTCTATTCAAGTGCATCCTACTGACATGAGTAGTGTGTGGGCACCTTGGTTGTCAACACCCTGATTACTCTGTGTCATCGAGGAAAGGACCTACAGCTTTCAGCAGCTAGAAGTGCCTCAAGGGGTCCTGGGAGTTCAAGTCATGGCTTCAGTACAAGGCATGGGAAGTAATTGCTAGCACATGACATGTACGGTATCTGCCAAAAGCCCATTTTGGCATAAACAACATGAAGGCATGGATCCAATCTGCCTTGTATCAATGCTTCAGGCTGCTGGTGGCAGTGTAATGATGTGTGGGATATTTTCTTGGCACACATGGCCCCTTAGTACTAATTTAACCACTTAAGACCTTGACCATTATGCAGGTTAAGGACCTTGCCACGTTTTGCGATTCGGCACTGCGTCGCTTTAACTGACAATTGCGCTCCCAAACAAAAATGGCGTCCTTTTTTTCCCACAAATAGAGCTTTCTTTTGGTGGTATTTTATCATCTCTGTGGTTTTTATTATTTGTGCTATAAACAAAAATATAAAGCCAATTTTGAAAAAAAATCTATATTTTTTCCTTTTTGCTATAATAAATATCCCCAAAAAAGATATTAAAAAAAAAAACATACTTTTTTCCTCAGTTTAGGCCGATACATATTCTTCTACCTTTGGTAAAGAAAATCTCAATAATTGTTAATCGATTGGTTTGCGCAAAATTTATAGCGTTTACAAAATAGGGGATAGTTTTATGGCATTTTTATTAATATTTTTTTTTTACTACTATGGCGGCGATCAGCGATTTTCGGCGGACACATCGGACACTTTTGACACATTTTGGGACCATTGTCATTTTCATAGCGAGAAGTGCTATAAAAATGCACTGATTACTGTGAAAATTACACTGGCAGTGAAGGGGTTAACCTGTAGGGGCCACTAAAGGGGTTAAGTGTCACCTCATATGTGTTTCTAACTGTAGGGGGGCGAGGCTGGATATGTGACATCAGTGATCGTCTTTCCCTATATCAGGGAACAGACGATCACTGACATTGCCACAGTGAAGAATGGGGAAGGTGTGTTTACACACACCTCTCCCTGTTTTTCAGCTCCTGTGACCGATCGCGGGACACCGGTGGGCATGGTCACGAGCTTCGGACCGGGTGGCGGCCGTGCGCCGGTGGCCATGGCTGGGCACTTAAAGAGCAACTACCCATACGTGATTGTGCCCAGCTCTGCCATTATGCCGACGTAAATCGGCGTTAGGCGGTCCTTAAGTGGTTAACATTGTTTAAATAAGAGTTAAGGCAGTTCTGTAGGCAAAAGGAGTGCCACCCATTACTAGCAAGGTGTACCTAATAAAGTGGTTGGTGAGTGCAGCACTGAAAGCTGCCGCAGATATACACTATACAAAACCTCTATGCCAGCACTGTATACCTGTCAGATGCTTTTTTACTAGTTAAAGTGACAGAGTTTCTTTAATGAATTCCTCAGTGGAATAAAGGCGTTTTTTGCCCGTTTCAGTTTGTACTTTGCTGTAACCTTCATTTAACTACCTATTGTTATGCACTGTTGTAATTATACTTTCAGGGAACTATACAGCCGCATGCTTTTGAAGCACAAATTATATAGTGGAGGAATTTGTTAAAGTAGTCCTGTGATCCTCAGTCTGGTGACATCCTGATCATAAATGGTAAAATGGCACTAGAACAAAGACTTACAGGAAGAGAATGCTTGTCACAGCTCGCTAATTTAAAACAATATAGACTCTTCTGTTACAATAATTGGGCATTCTGTATGCTTTAAATACAATCATACAATCTTTATTACATCCCATGGCAGAGTGCCTGAAAAAAATTATCTTTTTTATGGCGGAAGTTGAACTAAAAATTTCTTGCATCAATAATTCAAATGCATTTCATCACATCTTTTTTTTTTTTTTTAAGTGTGCCGGACTGCAGGAGTTGGGAGTAGGAGTTGGGAGTAGGCAGACCCTCCCCCTGGAGGCAATCGCCATCCTTCTCCATGCCCCCGGTGGCAATGGCGGGTGTGAGGGGGGGCCTCCCACTCACCCCGCCCTACCTGCTCCACTTGGGAGCCCAACTGGGGCCCAACAGCACCCCAATGGGGCGGAGGGACTCCCCCTATGGGGGAGTGAGGGGGTCCAGCCCACCCAGCCAGCCCCGTAGGTCCTTCGCCTCTCTTTTTTATTTTAGGAGAACGCATGGCCAAAGTGCGTGTGTGTTAAACCAATCTCGTGTGCGTGCAAGTGTGGTGGTTGGGGGGGGTGGGGGGGGGGTGGGTGTACTAAACACAGGCGTACCTTGCATAGCACACCCACCGGGAGCAGGGCTGAGACCACCAAACTCAATTCACATGTAGCTGAGACCGGGATCCGAACCCTTGGCTGCAGAGGTGAACGGCTTATCAGCGCAGTGCCAATCACGTTGAGCCACCACAGCTCCCTCCATTTCATCACATAGTTGAAGACCTATGGCGTACACGTTATGCCCTAAATACTTAAAGTGGCATTAAGCCCAATATCAAAATGTAATATATTGCAGTTAACCAAACCTTAGGTGGGTACATTAGTTTTCTTTATTTTAGGTATTTTTTCCATTTATTTAACCTTGTGATTCTGACATTAAAAACAGCGGGCCAGATTCACAGAGCGATTACGCCTGCGCAACAGGAGATGCGCGTGCGTAAGTCTAAATGTGCGCGTGCGTTTCGATGCACGGCATCCCCAAAACGAGATACGCAAGAAATCTACTTTTTTTGGTCCAGCGTAATTTCGTTAGACAGGCGCATCCGTCCGCGCAAAACTGCGCTAGACAGACCATTGATTTGCTAGTCAAATATGCTAATGAGGGACTTACGGGGATCCACAAAAGAACGTTGGGGCAGCGCAGGCTACGCAGTGTGCGCAACAGCAAAATGTCCTGTCTAAAATTAGACCATATAAAAGCTGGTCTAAAAAGAGAAAAAAAGTCTACATGTTAGATAAAGCAACACTGTTAGTGAGGAGCTGAGCAGTCACACGTGTTGCACAACAATCTGTATGCCAACATGCCAGGGGCATCGTCGCGCATAGCTATACTACTGACTTTAGATGAACAAAGAAGGAGGAGGGCACTGAGGATGGCACGGAGGAGGGCACGGGAGAGGATATACCGCACACGCATAGACCTCTTTGGCATGAGTGATTCTGAGGTGTATCGCATCTTCAGATTCACCCCTCATGCCATCATGGAATTAACCACAACCCTGCAGGAGGACATCACCAGCCCAACACAATGCTCACATGCAGTGCAGCCACTGGTCAAGGTCATGTCCTTGCCAGTGGCTCTTTTCAGCGTACAAGTGGAGTGGTGGCTGGGATGTCACAATCCTCCATGAGCAGATGTGTGCACCAGGTTGTCCCTGCAATCCTCAGACGCATGGCCAACCAAATCATCAAACCCACCACTGAGGACCTGCGGCTGAAGGCAATTACAGATTTCTACAGAATTGCCAGATTCCCACGCACCATCGGGGCCATTGATTGCACACATGTGGCACTCCAGCCCCCCCAGGAGACAGAGCACATGTACCGCAATCGGAAGCATTGGCACTCCATCAACGTACAGGTGATAGTCGATGCCCAAGGCCTCATATGGCACGTCCGTGCCAAACACCCAGGGTCCAGCCATGACAGCTACATCTACAATCAAAGCCACATCCGAATGGAATTCGATCAGAACGTGTATGGGGACACCTGGCTGGTTGGTGAGTGACATGGGTGGCAGGCATGACTGTCCCCCCACATGATGCACACATCACAAGGGGCACATGCATGACTAACATCCTCCTGTCTTTTCCCTTACAGGTGACTCTGCATATCCACTGGGACCCCATCTCATGACTCCTATCCGGAACCCCCAAACCCCAGGAGAGGAAAGATACAATCAAGCACATGCCCAAACACGTGCAGTGGTGGAGCGCACCTTTGGCCTCCTGAAGTCACGTTTCCGATGCCTGGATAAGTCTGGGGGTACCCTCTTGTATTCCCCAAACTTTGTGTGCCATATCATCGGTGCATGTTGCATGCTGCACAACTTCGCAGTAAGAAAGGGCCTGCAGATTGACCTACGTGATGACCTGACCCCTGAACCAGACAATCCCCCCCTAACCGAGGGTCCCCCGTCTTCTGAGGGAAGAGCAGCCAGGAGACAGCTCACATTGGGCATCTTTGCACGTTAAACAAACACATTAATCATGGCACAATGAGAATGCATGCATGCACACCACTGTGGTCCCTAGCACACACACCCCACATCCTCATCAAATTGGATTGGCACCAGTCCACCATGCAGGACTTGTGAGCAACAACGCCACGCCAAGGCTCCAATTATGTCACTGTACATTCATACACCATTCACACGGACCTGGGGATCACTTCTCCCTGGTCCTGGGGAACCCTACTCCACCAAAATTGAGGGTGACACCCCTTTTCCGGCAGGAATGTCACCCCCACATTCAAACAGCATTCACAACCCAAAAAAAAAAAATGACCAGCAAAATCAAAAAATTTCCAGCAAAAAAAAAAAGGGGAGAAAAAAATTAGTGCCCTTGACGTGAGCCACGCCTGGGGCGCCCCCGGCCACGACCCCGGCTCCTCGGGGGAGACTCATGGGGGAGGGGGAAAACCGGGGAAGGAGGAGCAGCCCCTGATCTCTGCCCACCTGGCGGCCTGCCCTCCAAGGCCACGGCTATTCTGTCCAGGGCAGCACCAAGTGTTGCCGTGTTGGCCTGGATAGCCTGGGTGAGGGCCCTCACATCCTGCCCAATGCCTGCTGATGTAGTCTGCAGGTCATTAAGGCAGTTTGTGAAAGCCCGGGAGTGGCAGTCCAGGTTCCCCAGCGTATCCTTGATGGAGGACAGGCTCTCCTCCATCCGCACCAATGTCTGGCTGACCTGTCCCAGATGGCGGGTCTGGAGGAACTGGTCCCTTCTCAGAGTGGCGGGCAGGAGATCGGCCACCCCCCTGGTCTTCTGGGTCGCCTTCCTGCCTCCAGCTGATGCTTGTGGCCGGGGAGAAGGGGAGGCCCTTGGGAGAGGAGCCATGTTGGGGGAGGAGGGGGGGCTCCCCCTTAGGGAGGGCTGGCTGCTGCCAGCCAGAGGGGAAGAGTCATCCAAAAACAATAGTCCAGTGCCTGACATGGACTCCTCCTCAAACTCCTCCTCCTCAACCTCCTCCTCCTCCTCTTCAACCTCCTCCGCGGACTCCGGCCTTGTCGGGGGGGCCTCATTAGGCTGCTGTCCTGGGGATGGTGCGGTCAGGCCAGATGGCCCTGCACCCTCCTGCACATCTGTGGATGACACAAAACATTCACAAGTTGGAGGATCCACACACTTGCCACATATTCCCTTTCACCCCCTCCCCCACACATGCTACACACCTGATATAAAAAAAAAACGTACCTGGCACCACGGGCTCCGGACTTGAGTCAAAGCCGGGCAGGCCCTCCACTTCATGCCGATGAAAGGTCAGGGCCACCGCACGCTCCTCCGCTGTCAGTCTAACACGGCATGGTGGGCCCCCTCCTGTGCCCCTGGCATGGGCAAGCATTTTGGCCAGCTTCTTTTTGACCAGACGCCGGAGGTCATTAATCTTTTTGTCAATCCCAGACCGGTTCCGTGTCTCCCCCTCCCCCGCTGAATTCACCTGGTCAGTGATGATGTCCAAAATCTCCCTCCTCCTGGCCGGGGTGGTGTTGGCACTGTCCGGGCCGTGGAGGAAACGCCCATAATCGCTAATGGCCTGGGCAAGAATTCGTTTTTCCCCCAAAGTGAAATTTAGTTTTCGCTTTCTCTCTGTCATACTCATACAAAAACTCACTCCCAGTCAACAAAAATCAGTCACAAAAACAAGCACAACCAATCAAGCAAGAACACACACAAAGAGAAAACTAACACCCAAAAAATCACACAAGCACTCAGCAAAAATCAGTCACAAAAACAAACAGCAACAATTAAGCAAGAGAACACACAAGCAGAAATACAGGTGGTTCTCAAAAAATTAGCATATTGTGATAAAGTTCATTATTTTCTGTAATGTACTGATAAACATTAGACTTTCATATATTTTAGATTCATTACACACAACTGAAGTAGTTCAAGCCTTTTCTTGTTTTAATATTGATGATTTTGGCATACAGCTCATGAAAACCCAAAATTCCTATCTCAAAAAATTAGCATATCATGAAAAGGTTCTCTTAACAAGCTCTTAACCTAATCATCTGAATCAACTAATTAACTCTAAACACCTGCAAAAGATTCCTGAGGTTTTTAAAAACTCCCAGCCTGGTTCATTACTCCAAACCGCAATCATGGGTAAGACTGCCGACCTGACTGCTGTCCAAAAGGCCATCATTGACACCCTAAAGCAAGAGGGTAAGACACAAAAGAAATTTCTGAACGAATAGGCTGTTCCCAGAGTGCTGTATCAAGGCACCTCAGTGGGAAGGAAAAAGTGTGGCAGAAAACGCTGCACAACGAGAAGAGGTGACCAGACCCTGAGGAAGATTGTGGAGAACGACCGATTCCAGACCTTGGGGGACCTGCGGAAGCAGTGGACTGAGTCTGGAGTAGAAACATCCAGAGCCACCGTGTACAGGTGTGTGCAGGAAATGGGCTACAGGTGCCGCATTCCCCAGGTCAAGCCACTTTTGAACCAGAAACAGCAGCAGAATCGCCTGACCTGGGCTACAGAGAAGCAACACTGGACTGTTGCTCAGTGGTCCAAAGTACTTTTTCGGATGAAAGCAAATTTTGCATGTCATTCAGTAATCGAGTCTGGAGGAAGACTGGGGAGAGGGAAATGCCAAAATGCCTGAAGTCCAGTGTCAAGTACCCACAGTCAGTGATGGTCTGGGGTGCCATGTCAGCTGCTGGTGTTGGTCCACTGTGTTTTATCAAGGGCAGGATGAATGCAGCTAGCTATCAGGAGATTTTGGAGCACTTCATGCTTCCATCTGCTGAAAAGCTTTATGGAGATGAAGATTTCATTTTTCAGCACGACCTGGCACCTGCTCACAGTGCCAAAACCACTGGTAAATGGTTTACTGACCATGGTATTACTGTGCTCAATTGGCCTGCCAACTCTCCTGACCTGAACCCCATAGAGAATCTGTGGGATATTGGAAAGAGAAAGTTGAGAGACGCAAGACCCAACACTCTGGATGAGCTTAAGGCCGCTACCGAAGCATCCTGGGCCTCCATAACACCTCAGCAGTGCCACAGGCTGATTGCCTCCATGCCACGCCGCATTGAAGCAGTCATTTCTGCAAAAGGATTCCCGACCAAGTATTGAGTGCATAACTGAACAGAATTATTTGAAGGTTGACTTTTTTTGTTATTAAAAACACTTTTCTTTTATTGGTCGGATGAAATATGCTAATTTTTTGAAATAGGAATTTGGGGTTTTCATGAGCTGTATGCCAAAATCATCAATATTAAAACAAGAAAAGGCTTGAACTACTTCAGTTGTGTGTAATGAATCTAAAATATATGAAAGTCTAATGTTTATCAGTACATTACAGAAAATAATGAACTTTATCACAATATGCTAATTTTTTGAGAACCACCTGTATATCAAACAAACAGTCTCTCAAACACTTATCAAAAAACACTTTCAAAGATCTACTAACAAACACTTGATCACACAGAACACTAATCTGACAACTACAAAACACAACGCAACGAACAACAGGACAAAAGCACTTGGTTAAATGGGAAGGGACAAAGGGATGTACTTTTGCAATGGAAGTGTGTTTGTGTCTGTTTATTTATGCTGTCTGTGTAGTCCCTAGTCCATTTCCAATTTCACTGATTACGCCGTTCCCGAGTTGTGAGCATGCGCAGAGAGGTGCTGACCATGGTCTCCTTCAAGCGCGCATGCGCGAGCCGGCCGGCCCTTCATTTGCATGGGGTCACGGCTCATTTCAATGTAACACGCCCACGTCCTTCCCAATTTGTATTACTCCGCCTTACGCCTCTGAAATAACGTTACGCATGCGCAATTTTCTGCGCAAAAGCTACGAGAATAGGGTGATTACACGGCTACATTGTGCAAGTCTAACGTAAAGGCGGTGCGCTACGCCGGTCCAATAATGCGCAGATGTACCTGAATCTGGCCCAGCAGATTTAATTGAACCTGACCTAACAAATGACCTTAGATTGTAAGCACCTAGAGGGCAGGGACTGATGTGATTATATAATAAATACGTAAAGTGCGGCATAAATTGGCGGCGCTATATACAGGCATATCCCACTTTTAAGTACACAATGGGGTTTATTTACTAAAGCTGAAAAGCGCAAAATTAGGCTCCTTTTTCTCTAAAAGCCTCATTTGTCCCCTTTTGCGTTATGTACAGACTACAATGTGCCATCATGACATCGTTTGGGGAGTTGCTTTTTCATCCATGAAAAGCCCCGACATCTGTTTCATCACAAAAGTCCTGACAAGGCCCCGCCCACTCACCCTCATGGCAATCCTGTGATGCCCCACCCACTCCCATATATGTTTCGCCCACTTCTGCCTACACTCCCCCCCCCCCCCACTCCCACATATCTCTATAAAGCCTGTTCCTGTCTGCTTGGCTTCTCTGTGAAACAGAATAAAACAGATGGGGAAAAGCACACAGATAGAGTAAAAAAATCTGTGTAAAGTAAATTAATTATAATATCATTATTTAAAAAAAATGTAAAAAGCAATATAAAAAGTTTTATATAATTAACCTTTTGTGAGGTATTTTTTCCCAATAAAAGTAATCAACAAAAGAATATCTATAGATAGATACCCTAGATAATGCACGCTCCTGAACCCTGTGCCCTAGATAATGCACGCTTCTGAACCCTGTTCCCTAGATAATGCCAGCTCCTGAACCCTGTGCCACGCTCCTGAGCCCTGTTCCCTGAATATTGCACTCTCCTGAACCCTATACCATAGATATTGCATGCTCTCTAACCCAGTGCCCTAGATAATGCATGCTGCTGAGACCTGTGTCCTGGATAACACACGCTCCTGAACCCTTTGCCATACACACTGCTAAACCCTGTGCTCTGGGTAATGCATGCTGCTGAACCCTGTGAAAGAAGGAAATCACCGCTCCAGGTGGGTGGTGCAAACCCTCAATCAGGAGGAATCTTCTGGACACCAGGGTGCCGGCAGTGCACGTAGCAATAGGAAAAATAGCAGAGCAAAAATTTGGATTGCCGCACTCCAGGGAACTTCCAGAAAAAGTTGTCTTTATTTAATAAAAATCAGCAAAGTACATACAAACACAGCCACAAACTGTACAAACGACGCGTTTCACACTATACCTTTAGTGCTTAGTCTAAGCACTAAAAGTATAGTGTGAAACGCGTCGGTTTTACAGTTTGTTGGCTGTGTTTGTATGTACTTTGCTGATTTTTATTAAATAAAGACAACTTTTTCTGGAAATTCCCTGGAGTGCGGCAATCCAAATTTTTGCTCTGCTATTTTTCCTACTGCTGAACCCTGTTTCCTGTGTAATACACACTGCTGAACCCTGCGCCCTGGGTAATACACACTTCTGAACCCTGTTCCCTAACTACTACACGCTGCTGAACCCTCTGCTCTGGGTAATGCACGCTCCTGAACCCTGTGCCATAATACTCACTGCTGAACCCTATGTACTGGATAATGCACACTCCTGAACTCTGTGCCCTGTGTGATGAGTAGACATGTGCAATTCGTTTAGTTTCTAATTTGTTTTTTAACGAAAATTCAGAATTTTTGTATTTTCGAATATTTCAATTTCCGAATTTTCGGACATCCGAAATTTCGAATTTGCAAATGTTTTCATTTCCGAATTTCCGAATTTTTTATCTCCGAATTTTCATATATCCGAATTTCGGAAATTCTGATTTTCGTATTTCCGAAAATCAGAATTTCCGAAATTCGGATATATGAAAATTCGGAGATAAAAAATTCGGAAATTCGGAAATGAAAACATTTGCAAATTCGAAATTTCGGATGTCCGAAAATTCGGAAATTGAAATATTCGGAAATACAAAAATTCAGAATTTTCGTTAAAAAACAAATTAGAAACTAAACGAATTGCACATGTCTACTCATCACACAGGGCACAGAGTTCAGGAGTGTGCATTATCCAGTACATAGGGTTCAGCAGTGAGTATTATGGCACAGGGTTCAGGAGCGTGCATTACCCAGAGTAGAGGGTTCAGCAGCGTGTAGTAGTTAGGGAACAGGGTTCAGAAGTGTGTATTACACAGGAAACAGGGTTCATCAGTGTATATTACCCAGGGCACAGGGTTCAGCAGTGTGTATTACAGAGGAAACAGGGTTCAGCAGTGTGTATTACACAGGAAACAGGGTTCAATTTTCTAATTTTCTAAACTTCTAATTTTTCATTTTCGAAAGTTCTAATTTCGAAATTTCTAATTTTTCATTTTCGAATTTTCAAATTTTCGCAATTTCGAATTTTTCATTTTCAAATTTTTGGATTTCAAATTTTTAAATTTTAGAATTTCAAATTTTTCAATTTTTCAATTTCGAATTTTTCAAATGTTCAAATTTTTGAATTTTCGAATTTTCGATATTTAGAATTTTAGAATTTTCGAAGTTTGAAAATTTGAAAATTAAAAAAATCGAAAATTCAATTCAATTCTTTTCAAAAATTGAAAAATATAAATTACAAAATTTCGAAAAAATTGAAAATTGAAAAACTTAGCAGCAATCTAACAGAGTAAGTGATCTTTATAGAAAAAATCTATAGAGAAATACAGGGCCAGATTCACAGAGCCCTTACTCCGGTCTATCTCCTGTTAGACCGGAGTACTTTCAAACTACCTGCCTCGTATTATTAGTTTGAATCCTCAAACCATGATACAACGGCTTCGGGCTTCGATCCGACAGGCTTACATCTTCGTACGCCTTCGGATCTACGCTGCAATCTTTTTGCGGCCGCTGGGTGGAGTTCGGGTCATTTTCCGCATCGGGGTATGCAAATGAGCTTTTTCCGGCGATCCACGAAGTTACGATCGTCCTTCGCAATCTCTTACGGCATCTGTAGTCATCTTTTTGCTGCGTAAAGTTATACCAGCTATTAGCTGGTCTATAGTTAGACGGCCCATGTTAAGTATGGCTGTCGTTCCCGCGTCAAATTTCAATAAATTTTTTTTATTTTTTGCGTAAGTCGTCCGGGAATAGGAATGTACGTAAACGACGCTACTCAAAAAAAAATTACATAACGACGTTATTTCGCGCAATGCACGGCGGGAAATTTCAGAACGGAGCATGCGCAGTTCGATCGCCGCAGGGACGCGCCTAATTTAAATGCTTCATGCCCCCTAATCGCGTATTTCGATTCCTCAGCAAGAAATACACTACGCCGCCGTACCTTACGGGCCGAAATCTACCTGAATTCGTCTTAGAGCCAGGTAAAATACGTTGGCGTAGTGTATCTCTGATACTCTGCGCCAGGGCAATTGTACCTGAATCTGGCCCACAACAGTATATAAATAAATATATCGATATTACACAGTATACACTGTATATACATATTATACATGGATCATCATAAGAATATGACATTTGACAGCAAAAAGTTATACTGAGTGGGTTGTCAATGGTATCAGCCTGATATAAAAATACACACGCACTTAGCACTGAGTTAGCTCCAAAATGAGTATAGCACATCATGCAGCTCTTCCTTAGCAATGCTACCTCAATGCTCTCAAATATGTCTAGTGATAATAAAGGTTAACCCTTCATACAAATAACGTTTCTCTCTCTCTCCCTCTTTCACTTTCTCTCTCTCTCTCTCTCTTCTGTTCCTGTCTCTCCTGCCTTCTCTCTCTCTTTCTTACTCCCTCTTTTATTTCTCCTTTTCTCCCTCTCATTTTCTCTCTCCCTTCTCTCTCTCTCATTCTCTCTTTAAATATTCATCAAAAGATTTTGAAACCCTAAGAAAATTAGGTCAAATAACAAAAAAAAACACGACATTATAAACATAAGGATCAGTGACTATTCTACCGTTCACTGAGAACCTTTCTACAGCAACACTGACAGCCACAGCTTTTGATTGACAGATGGGTGTGTGTTATGTAAAATATACTGAGTATGATAGAAGGCATAAGGAGTCATGGGAACTGTAGTTCCCTGTGGGAGATGCAGAAGCTAGCACAGTGAAAGGAAATTATATGCTAGCTCCTCCCACCATCACTAACATTAGCAGAGGAGTAATGGTTGGGGGGATTAGAGACCTCAATTGCCTCTAAATTGTAGGAAAATCATAATCTCATTTGTAATATGTATTTCCATGTGTAACTTTGAGGTGTTTATATAAGGATTTATATAAATGAGCATGCTGCCTTTAGTTGTACTTTAAAAAGCCAAACTCCAACTAACACTGCATAAGCAGTTACAGTAAACAGGTGTTTTCCCTTTTGGAATATATATATATATATATATATATATATATATACTGTATATATATATATATATATATATGTGTGTGTGTGTGTGTGTGTGTGTGTGTGTGTGTGTGTGTGTGTGTGTGTGTGTATATGTGCAGTATCTCACAAAAGTGAGTACACCCCTCACATTTTTGTAAATATTTTATTCTATCTTTTCATGTGACAACACTGAAGAAATTACACTTTGTTACAATGTAAAGTAGTGAGCGTACAGCTTGTATAACAGTGTACATTTGCTGTCCCCTCAAAATAATGCAACACTCAGCCATTAACATCTAAACCACTGGCAACAAAAATGAGTACACCCCTAAGTCAATATGCACGTCAGTGCTCAGACCATACGCCACACACTGAATCAAATTGGCCTGCATCGCTGTCGTCCCAGAAGGAAGCCTCTTCTAAACATGATGCACAAAAAAGCCCACAAACAGTTTGCTGAAAACAAGCAGACTAAGGGCATAAATTACTGGCACCATGTCATGTGGTCTGTGAGACCAAGATAAACTTATTTGGTTCAGATGGAAAATAATGGTGTCCACACAAAATATTGACATTTTGGACCCGAACTAGACATTTTCGCTTAGGGGTGTATTCACTTTTGTTGCCAGCAGTTTAGACATTTTGAGGTGACAGCAAATATACACCGTTATACAAGGTGCAAACTCACTACTTTAAATTGTAGCAAAGTGTCATTTCTTCAGTAGTTTCACATGAAAAGATAGAATAAAATATTTACAAAAATGTGAGGGGAGTACTTACTTTTGTAAGATACTGTGTATATGTATAAATAAATATATACGTACACAGTATATAAACTCAAGTGTAGCTGGGTGCGCGCCAGCTCTATGAATCCGTATTGCTGCCTGCAAGTTTGTCTGTGCTATTCTCATGTGCACCAACGGTACAACTGGCCCCAAATGCTAGCCGGTTGAAGAGTTAGGACTGAAGACCGCCCCTTTACAGCTGCTACACAGAGATCTTTAACTATTGCTTATGTTAAAGGGTATCTCTAAGGGGACATTGCACCATATCCTAGCCATTTCCCTCCAGTGCACTCTAGGCTAGTTATATTATTATAATTATTCACATTGCAGTTAATGCTTTTATGCATAATCTATTGATAACTTTGCTGATTTATGTGTTGATTCCAGTCTAGTGGTACAGAACTCTATTCTAAGTTACTTTGGCATAGTGATGGTACTGTCTAGCAGATTGTGTCTGAATCTACCTTTTGTATGCCCATTTATGCTTAAATCATCATTTATTCTAACCTGTACCGATACATTGACTTATATTACCATTAAACAGTCTTGTGCTTATTTCCTGGTACTAATTCACAGCCAAGATAAAGGTATCTATACTTGTGCTCTTATAAGTTTTTGCAGTAACTTTCATTCAACCAGGTGTTTTCAGAGGGGCTGAGGTTGTTCTTGGAGTCGAGGAACAGAACGGGTCCTGAGGGGATATCGCTACACAAGCTTTCAAGCAGGGTTAGAAATACCTACCTACCTTTAGAAATACCACTATTGCTACATAGTCTTTACAGTGGTTCACAGGTGCAGAGCACATGATCTTCATGTGATACCAGTTAACCACTTAAGGACCACCTCCTGCACATATACATCGGCAGAATGGCATGTACCTGTATGTCCTCTTTAAGTGCCCAGCCATGGGTCGCGGGCGCGCGCCCCGGTCAGAAAGTTCCGTGACTGTGGTCGTGGGACCCCGCGGACCCGGCCGCCGCCGGAGTCCTGCGATCGGTCCCCGGAGCTGAAGAATGGAGAGAGCTGTGTGTAAACACAGCCTCCCCGTTCTTCACTGTGGCGACGTCATTGATAGTCTGTTCCCTGATATAGGGAAAGGCGATCAATGACATCACACGTCCAGCCCCGCCCCCCTATAGGTAGAAACACATATGAGGTCACACTTAACCCCTTCAGTGCCCCCTAGTGGTTAACTCCCAAACTGCAATTGTAATTTTCACAGTAAACAATGCATTTTTTTGAGCATTTTTTGCTGTGAAAATGACAATGTTCCCAAAAATGTGTCAAAATTGTCCGATGTGTCCACCATAATGCCGCAGTCACAAAAAAAAAATCACTAATTGCCGGCATTAGTAGTAAAAAATAAATTATTAATAAAAATGCAATAAAACTATCCCCTATTTTGTAAATGCTATACATTTTGCGCAAACCAAAAGGATAAATGCTTTTTTTTTTTTTACCAAAAATACAAGAATACGTATCGGCCTAAACTGATAAAAAAAAGTTTTTATATCTTTTTTGGGGGTATTTATTATAGCAAAAAGTAATGGTGATCAAATACCACCAAAAGAAAGCTCTATTTGTGGGAAAAAAAGGACGCCAATTTTGTTTGGGAGCCACATCGCACGACCGCGCAATTGTCAGTTAAAGCGATGCAGTGCCGAATCGCAAAAACTGGCCAGGTCCTTTACCTGAGTAATGGTCCGGGTCTTAAGTGGTTAAAGAACCCCCTTATTAACCCCAATCAGTCCAAATTAGCAAATGTCTCTTCTCCTTGTCACTTCTATTTTCTGATGATCTGTTTTTCTATTTTATTAAAAATGTTACCAGTAATTGTTAAACAAGAACAAGTGGAGAATAGTTTAAAGGAGCTTTCATAAAGTTCATGAATCATTTAAAGCCCAAAGAACCCTTAACCACTTTGATGGATTTGACTGTAAGAAATACTTCCAAATAAAGGATGCATCTCCTATGTCCTGCTCCTCTTCAACTACCATCTCTCCCCCATTACTGTTGCTTACAATTTCTGGCAGTCAAAATCACAGCCAGAAATTGATTTGCATTATACAGCAGGAGCTGCTGTCAAAATGCAACTATCTAGCCTGCAAGTGCCATTGACAAAATACAATGGCCCAGATTCAGAGAGCGATTATGCCTGTCTAACTGGTGTTAGACAGGAGTAATTTCAAATTTTGCGCGCCGTATCACTAGTTTGAATCCTCAAACCATGATACGGCGGCTTCGGGCTTCGATCCGAGAGGCTTACGTCTTCGTAAGCCTTCGGATCTACGTTGCGATATTTTTGCGGCCGCTGGGTGGAGTCTGCGTCGTTTTCAGCGTCGGGATATGCAAATGAGTTTTTACGGCGATCCACGAAGGTAAACGGCGCTACTACGACGTAACAACGTGATTTCGCGCAATGCACGGAACGGAGCATGCGCAGTTCGATCGCCGTGGGAACGCGCCTATTTTAAATGCTTCACGCCCCCTAATCGCGTAGATGGATTGCGCCGGTAGAAATACACTACGCCGCCGTCGTTTACTGGACAAAATCTACCTGGATTCCACGTAGAGCCAGGTAAAATACGGTGGCGTAGTGTATTTGGGAAACGCTACGATAATCTAATTCTATGTGAATCTGGCCCAATGGATTTATTTAATTGGTTCGTTTTATTTACTATTTCATTTGTATGTCAATTAAAGGCGTAACCTATGATCTGCATATGAGATCAGTTAAAAACATTACATGTTTAAAAACACTTTTTTAAACTCTTTTTATTGTGAAGTATACAAAGACAGTAGTACAATAAGGCAACTCTCAGCATGAGCTAAGCAGGGTACAATCGGTATAGTACAAAGTTGAATAGAAGTTCATGTCTGAAATTAAACAAGAACAGAAAAACAAATAAACCACTCTGGAAATTGGACCATAACAGTTCCTGGAATCGTTATCAGCACACTACACATACTAGGATCTGCAGTCATAATAATTGAGGCGGTTTCACTCAGCAACAGGCAAAAAACATAACACAAAACAAAGAAAAAATGCTAGCGCTGTCATAGACCCCGTACACACGAGCAAATACATCTGATCAAATCGGTCGGACAGACCGATTTGAACAGATCTGTCTGCTGGGATGTATTGGTTTGATCATGTACACACAATCAAACCAAAATCCCCGCCGGCAGACAGCGCGCTGACGTGGCGGTGATGTGGCGGTGACGCATGTGCGAGTAGATATGTCTGCTGGTTAGCGTACTAACCAGCAGACATATCGGTCCAACGGGTTCTCAGCCGACAGATTTCAAAGCATGCTTTGAAATCTGTCGGCTGGCCAAATCCGTCTGTTTGCCCGTACACACAATCGAATCTGTCAGACCGTTTCCAGCAGGTAGATTTGATCGTGTGTACGCGGCCATAGAGTATTGGACATACCAGTAGTTAGAGTAGAGGAGCACCAGGCATACCAAACTTTATTATATTTTTTGGGACACCCTCTATGTCCAAATATATATTTCCCGTAAGATAAAACCTGGTTGCGGAAAAAATGTATAGTATCATCCAAATTATACACCAATATGAATTGTTCAAAAAATAACAAATTAGTCCAAACCAACCAGTCAGTTGTGCCTCCATCCCTATTAATATGGAAAGAAAAAGGGTAATGGGACTTTACATAGTTACAGTACATAGTTAGCTAGGTTGAAAAAAAGACACAAGTCCATCCAGTTCAACCATAAAAAATAAATAAATAAACAAACAAAATAAAACACAGTACATCCCATACATCCAACCTCATACCCACAGTTGATCCAGAGGAAGGCAAAAAACCCCAGCAGAGCGATGATCCAATTTGATACAGGAGGGAAAAAAAATCCTTCCTGATCCCCCGAGAGGCAATCGGATTTACCCTGGATCAACTTTACCTACAAAACTTAGTACTCAGTTATATTACGTGCATTTAGGAAAGAATCCAGGCCCTTCTTAAAGCAATCTACTGAGCTGGCCAGAACCACCTCTAGAGGGAGTATGTTCCACATTTTCACAGCTCTTACTGTGAAGAAACCTTTCCGTATATGGAGGTGAAATCTCTTTTCCTCCAGACGTAAAGAGTGCCCCCTTGTCCTCAGTGTCCTGAGTGTCCTCAGTGTTGACCTTAAAGTGAATAACTCAACACCAAGTTCACTATATGAACCTCTTATATATTTGTACATGTTGATCATATCCTCCCTTATTCTCCTCTTCTCAAGAGTGAATAAATTCAGTTCTTCTAATCTTTCCTCATAGCTGAGCTCCTCCATGCCTCTTATCAGTTTGGTTGCCCTTCTCTGCACTTTCTCCAGTTCTCCGATATCCTTTTTGAGAACTGGTGCCCAAAACTGGACTGCATATTCCAGATGAGGTCTTACTAATGATTTGTACAGGGGCAAAATGATATCTCTATCTCTCTTTAAAGAGGAAGTAACCCCCCCCCCCCAAAAAAAAAACACCACCTGCAAGACAAAGGCATAATGAGCTATGGCATACTAGCTCATTATGTAATACTCACCTCTAATTGAAGCCCCCGCAGCTGTCCTCTTCCAACGCCCGGACAGCCAACATCTTGCCCGGGGGTTACTTCCTCCTATCATGGCTTCGGCGCTCTGATTGGCCAGAGCCGCGATGACGTCACAGCCGTGCATGCGCTCAGGAGCCGGCAGTGACAGCACAGCCTTAATGAGGAACGGCACACTACAGTGCACCTGCGCTGATGTCTATGGCGCATGTGCCGCAGATAGCGGCACCTGTGATTATAGTAAATATCTCCTAAACCTTGGAGGTTTAGGAGATATTTTAAGCACCTACAGGTAAGCCTTAATCTAGGCTTACCTGTAGGTTAAAGTGGTTTTAAAGGGTTTACAATCACTTTAAATGACGTGCATGATTACATGCACCTCTATACCTGGGAGCATGAGATTGTCCATAATGTCTTGGTATGCTGATGCCTTGAGGCCCGCGTATACACAATCAGTCCATCAGATGAGAACGGTCCGAAGGTTAACTGATGAAGCTGACTGATGGGCTGATGTGCCTACACACCATCGGTTAAAAATCTATTGCATTAGAACGCGGCGACATTTACGTGTTTTTTTTTTTTTTTTTTTTTTTTTTTTCTTTTTTTTTTTTTAAAGTGTATTTTTGTGCGTGAACTCGAGAGAGAGGAGCCGGACTGCAGGAGTTGGGAGTAGGCAGACCCTCCCCCCGGAGGCAATCGCCATCCTTCTCCATGCCCCTGGTGGCAATGGCGGGTGTGAAGGGGGGCCTCCCACTCACCCCGCCCTACCTGCTCCTCTTGGGAGCCCAACTGGGGCCCAACGGGACCCCAATGGGGCAGAGGGACTCCCCCTATGAGGGAGTGAGGGGGCCTAGCCCACCCAGCCAGCCCCGTAGGTCCTTCGCCTCTCTTTATTTTAAGAGACCGCATGGCCAAAGTGCATGTGTTTTAAACCAATTTTGTGTGCGTGCAAGTGTGGTGGTTTTTGTGGGGGGGGGGTGGGCGTACTAAGCACAGGCGTACCTTGCATAGCACACCCACCGGGAGCCGGGCTGAGACCACCAAACTCAATTCACATGTAGCCGAGACCGGGATCCGAACCCTTGGCTGCAGAGGTGAATGGCTTGTCAGCGCAGTGCCAATCACGTTGAGCCACCACAGCTCCTAACATTTACGTGTTTTAACACAACGACGTGCTGAAAAACGAAGTTCATTGCTTCCAAGCATGCGTCGACTTGATTCTGAGCATGCGCGGCCTTTTAACCAATGCTTTTGCATACTAACGATCGGTTTTGACCCGTTGGTCAGGCGTCCATTGGTCAAATTTTAAAGCAAGTTCTCTTTTTTTGATCGAAGGATAACTGACCGATGGGGCCCACACACGATCGGTTTGGACCGATGAAACGGTCCTTCAGTCCATTTTCAACGGTTTTGACTGATCGTGTGTATGCGGCCTAAGAGTTCCCTTCACTGGAACTAAAAGGCCAAGTCCAACGCCTGAAAAACAACCCCACACCACAATCCCCCTCCACCAAATGATTTGGGACAGTACAGAAAGCAAGGTGTATGTGTAGTAGATGTCTTCTTTGTTAGTTTCAGTCCTGGTCTGCAGTTACAGACATGGATGAGCAAATTTGGAGTGGAGGAACTTGACTGGCCTTCACAGAGTCCTGACCTCAACCAGCAGATACAATGGCCCAGATTCATAGAGCAATTACGCCTGTCTAACTGGTGTTAGACAGGAGTCATTTCAAATTTTGCGCGCCGTATCACTAGTTTGAATCCTCAAACCATGATACGGCGGCTTCGGGCTTCGATCCGAGAGGCTTACGTCTTCGTAAGCCTTCGGATCTACGCTGCGATATTTTTGCGGCCGCTGGGAGGAGTTCGCGTCGTTGTGATGCGTCGGGATATGCAAATGAGTTTTTACGGCGATCCACGAAGATACGAGCGGTCTTCGCAATCGCTTACATCTATTTTTTTTTACGTACTGTTAGACCAGCTTTTTGCTGTTCTAACGGTGCGTAGCCCATGTTAAGTATGGCCGTCGTTCCCGCGTCAAATGTAATTATTTTTTTTTTTTTTACGTAACTCGTTCGGGAATAGAAATGTCCATAAACGACGCTACTCAAACAACGAATGACGTAACAACGTGATTTCGCGCAATGCACGGCGGGAAATTTGCGAACGGAGCATGCACAGTTCGATCGCCGCGGGAACGCGCCTATTTTAAATGCTTCACGCCTTTGCGACGGGAGAAATACACTACGCCGCCGTCGTTTACTGGACAAAATCTACCTGGATTCCACGTAGAGCCAGGTAAAAAACGGCGGCGTAGTGTATTTCTGATACGCTACGAGAATCTAATTCTCTCTGAATCTGGGCCAATATCTTTGGGATGAGTTAGAGCGGAGACTGCGAGCCAGCTCTTTTTATCCACATCAGTGCCTGACCTCACAAATGTGATTCTGGAAGAATGGTCAAACATTCTCATAGACACACTCCTAAACCTTGTGTACAGCCTTCCCAGTAGAGGTGAAGCTGTTATAGCTGCAAAGGGAGGGCCAACTCAATATTGAACCAACGGACTAATGCCGCGTACACACGATCATTTTTTGTGATGAAAAAAAACAACCTTATAAAAAACGTCATTTAAAATGATGGTGTGTGGGCAAAAAAAAATTTGAACATGCTTGAATTTTTTGTGTCGTTTTTCAAAATGTCATTTTTTGTGTCATAAAAAGTGATGGTGTGTGGGCAAAATGACGTTTAAAACAAAGTTTTTAAACCCGCGCATGCTCAGAAGCAAGTTATGAGACGGAGCTTCAATGGAACAGAGTGCCGTCAAACGTGGTGTATGTCACCACGCTTTGCTAGAGCATTTTGGAAAAACGATGGTGTGTATGCAACGTCGTTTTGGAAAATGAAGTTTGAAAAACGTTGTTTTGTTTCGTCACATTAAACGTCGTTTTTTTTCATCACAAAAAGTGATCGTGTGTAAGCGGCATCAGACTGTGATGCCATTAAAGTTCATGTGGGTGTAAAGACGGGTGTCCTAATATGTATTTAGCCAAAATATTAAATAAAAAAATATCAAAATTATCCAATTTTAATTTTTTTTCTTTTGCAAAACTAGTAAAGCTACAATAATAGCCATGCCAATGTCTTTCCAAGTCTTATATTTGTGCTATGCGTCTCTTGCTTCCATAAAGTATCTCGTAAAGTATTGTTCAAAGTAACGACTTCAGACTGCAAACCAGCAAATTTAAGTTGAAAGAAAGGATGTGTCACATGCAGAAACTTTTTGTGCTTTTGAAAAGTATATTTTGGAATTGGAATAGGCAGCATTGCCTAGATCTGCATGATGATTTGTGTTTACCATTGAGCAGTGTACGTTTACTATTCTCTACTCTGATGTGCCTGTGCTATTGGTCTTTTGTTCTGGAACATTCCTCCTCTACCTATTGTGCGTGCTTCTTTGTTTCCTTTGCATCCTAATTATCTGAGATCCTGCAGATGTCATAACAACTCTTTGATGACAAAACGGTAACATTGACAAATTTCTTTCTCCTTTTCTTCCTAACTAAACTGTCAAAACAAAGTGTTCTAGGCAACGAGAAAGCAGCACTGAAGCATTAAAGAGACATCCCCTTTAATACGTCGCGGCCCAACTGCCAGTGAAAGAAATTAAATGAGATTAGCAGGTTTAAATAACGATAATGCGTCTTCTGCGCCCTGGTGACATTACCTAAATTAAAACTGACACAAAGTTTAACTTAAACAAACCCTTTAGGAATAACTGTACTTTTAAAGCGCATGAATAATTAATACATTAATAAATATGTTGATTCTTAAAACATTTAAGTGGTGGTAAACCCTTACATATACCCAGTGAAGTGACCAGTAGAGGTCCGTAATGCAGGGCGCAGGGGCGCTTCCACCCCTATCCATGTGGCGGGCCACCTATTCTACATGCGGGCCCCTGGACGCATGGATTCCAATCAGGGTTTTATTTTTTTGAAACAGGTTATTAGAATCAGAGGCTCTAATAGGCTTCAAAAAAAGGGTGGGTGGACCCAGTTTTGTGACAATAGCGATCTAATGGGCCCACCCAGTTGAATATTCACTATTGTCGTCCTGATTCTCCTCCTGGCCAATTAGGAAGTGGGCCTTAAACCCGTTTCTCGACTGACCGAAAAAGGAGAAGCATTTCAATTGGCCTAGGAGGAGGAGAGAGGGGATGCACGGTAGGAGCCGCCATGATGCTGAGGAGGAAACGCTGGGGAAGCTGCCGCCCAGAGAGAAGCACTGCCATTGAGAGGCTGGCGATCCAAAAGGGCCTCGACAAACCACCGGGGATCGAGGTAGCTGGACACTGAAGGATTGATCACCTGTCATTCGGTACCTGGGCGACAAATTGAAGGAGATCCAGGTGTAATTCTTCCAAGGAGGAATTATCTCCGCAATTATAATCCAGAAGAGGCCTGTGGCAGAGGTGTCTTTCTGAGGCTCACCAAGGAGGGTCTGTGGCAGAGACTTTTCCTCAAATTCAAGTTCACCAAGGAGGGTCTGTGGCAGAGACGTTATCCTACAATTGTTTGAGTGATACTGCTGCCAGGTTAGTGAGAGTGAGAGAGGCCTGTCCGGGTACACTAAACCCACTCAGGCAGGAGTGGCGCAAAGAAGTGTTACGCTTGGGAACAGGACTGTTTCCCTATCATCATGCCTGAATCTGCTGCTCTCTCTTCTTCAACTTTACTTTTCTCACCAAAAGTTTATTGTTTTTACCTGGCTGGATAATAAAGAGCACAGCAAAGAACACCTGTTGCGGACATTTCTTTACTTCTACCAAATGCAATATGCATCATTCGCTCCTAGGAATTCGGGGGAGCCATGAGGTAAATGTAACACCCAAAACAACGAGCAGCTTCTCCGGGGGTAGTGCTACACATGTATGAGCAAGTTTGGGGTGGAGGAACTTGACTGGCATGCACAGAGTCCAGACATCAACTCAATAGAACACCTTTGGGATGAATTAGTGTGCAGATTGCAAGTCAGGCCTTGTTCCCCACATCAGTGCCTGACCTCACAAATGCGCTTCTGTAAGAATGGTCAAGCATTCCCTCCTAAACCTGCAAAGGGTGGGCTAACTCAATATTGAATCCTTTGAACTAAGGCCTCGTACACACGTTCGGACTTCCATCATCTGTGGATTTTGGTCGGAAGGGCGTTGGCCATGAACTTGTTATGCATACAGACGGCACAACATTTTCAGCCAACATAACCTAAATATGTGTTTTTTTCTGCTCTTTAGCGCCACCCTTTGGGCAACTTCTGCTAATGTTGTCTTAATGTTTAACATTGGTTCTGAGCATGTGTGTTTGTACTTTGGATTTTAGTTGGACGGATTTGTGTACACACGATCAGATAATCTGACGTAAGATTTATTGTCAGTTGGTGAGCATGAACAGCCAGCATTTGTTGTCATTAATTCAGCCAACAATTGTCTGATGGAGTATACATATGGTTGAATTATCCAACACAACACATCTATCAGACAATTATTGTCATAAAATTGGATCATGTGTACGGGCCTTAAGACTGTGATGCCATTAACCTCCCCCAGATTACAGTACTGTATAAAATAAATACACACCCTTTGTCCCTAGTGGTCTGTCCAGTGACCTGCATGCACTTTTATATCATAAATACTGTTCCTTCTGCCTGGAAACTGTAGATTGTCCATAGCAACCAAAAAGTGTTCCTGTATGTCAAAAGTGGTTTTAGACCAGCTATAAAACAGCAATAATAAATTAGAATCACTTGCAGAATTGAGCGATAGCGATTTGTGGGGAAATTCGTCATCACACACTGAAAGTAATCATTTTTATTATTATTATTATATTATTTGTTATATTTTTTTATAGTTTTTTATTATATTATAATTTATGATTTTGTGTTTAAAACTTTATTCTACCCGGGATCAGGGCCGCTGATAGGACAGTACAACTTGGCCTGTTGTACCAGCCTCCACAGCCCTGACTGAACATCGTTATCCAGACACTGCTTCCCGCAGCCGGATAATCGAGCCACAACACAACCCATAACGCATGTGCTATCTGCAGACAGTGCCACCCGTGTCGCCAATGCCATAATGTGCTGCAGAGACAGTGCCACCCATGCCATGCCGCCATACCATAAAATGCTGCAGACAGTGCCACCCATGCTGCCAATGGCATAATGTTATTGACAGCATGGGTGACACTGTCTGCAGCACAATATGGCATTAGCGGCATGGCATGAGTGGCACTGTCTGCAGCACAATATGGCATTAGCGGCATGGCATGAGTGTCACTGTCTGCAGCACAATATGGCATTGGCGGCATGGGTGGCACTGTCTGCAGGTAGCACATGGGTTACTGCCCGTAACGCATGTGCTGCCTGCACAATATGGCATTGGCGACATGGCATGAGTGGCACTGTCTGCAGCACAATATTGTATTGGAGGCATGGGTGGCACCATCTGCAGGGAGCACATGCGTTACTGCCCATAACACATGTGCTGCCTGCAGCGACAGTGCCACCCATGCCGCCAATGCCATATTGTGCTGCAGACAGTGCCACCCATGTTGCCAGTGCCATATTGTGCTGCAGACAGTGCCACACATGCCGCCAGTGCCGTAATGTGCTGCAGAGACAGTGCCACCCATGCTGCTAATGCCATATTGTGCTGCAGACAGTGCCACCCATGCCACCAATGGCATAATGCCATTGACAGCATGGGTAACACTGTCTCTGCAGGCAACACATGCGTTTTGCCATTAGTGTCATGGCTGGCACTGTCTGCAGCACATTATGGCACTGGCGGCATGGATGAGAAAAATAATTACCACTTGTAGACAAACCTGCACTTTGTTTCCAAAGCGGGGTCTTGGAAGGGGCCAGGGGCGGGACCAGGGGTGGTGCTGTAGGGGGCCCCATGATTTCAGTCAGCGGCCCTAACCAGAATGTCTACGAGACTCTTGTTTGGACAGATTTAAGTGAGTTATTCCTAAGAATTACAGGCCTACAATATAAAATGCCAAATTTCCATGCAAAACAAATGTACCGCTTTTAGCACCAAAAATTTGACATAATCATACCGCCAGGGAGGTTAAAGTTAGACATGTGCAGACTGGAATATTTTGTTTTGTTTTTTCGTTTTCGTTTGGAAAATAAATGTATTTAGTTACTCCCAAAAATCGTTTTGATGTATGTCGTTTTCGTCGGGAAAGTTTTCATCCGAAAACGACGATTTTCGATGCTTTGTCGAATTTTCATCGTTCAATTCGACAAAGCATCGAAAATCGTCGTTCTGAATACAGTGAATGAGTAGAAATTGAACGATGAATATTTGACGATTTTTGATGCTTTGTCAAATTTTCGTCGTTCAATTCCTACCTATATTCACTGTATTCACTGAATACAGTGAATATAGGAATTGAACGACGGAAATTTGACAAAGCATAGAAAATCGTCAAATTTTCGTCGTTCAATTTCTACCTATTCATTGTATTCAGAACGACGATTTTTCGAAGCTTTGTCGAATTGAACGATGAAAATTCGACAAAGCATCGAAAATCGTCGGATCTGAACGAAAACGTTTGTTAAAACGATAACGAAAATACCCGATTTTCGGACGAAAATGCATTCTAACGAAAACGAATGCACATGTCTAGTTAAAGTACATGTGTGTGTAAAGGCTGTTGTCCCAATACTTATGGTAATATAGTTTATATGTAGGCTGTTCACATAGCAAAGTAAACAAGGTGAAGCTGTGTTCGTCTTGAATATCCAATACTGTGTGAAAGACACTGATTGATTGGTTGGTTGATTGAAGCAAACACAGCTTCATTTTATTTACTAAGACCAGTGAACATTCAATTTGCTATGCGTACAGTCTCTATTCCTTTTGTAAATCAACCCAAATGTCTTCAAAGCCAGGAGCCATAACTAATGAATTTTATGCTTCACTCCAATCAGGTAATCACTGGAGAAACAAAATACTGCAGAACATACTGGAGAAAAAATGAATGTATTATTTTAATTCATAGAGCACTGACATATGCTTTGGTGTTTTCCATTCATTTAAACCCACACTGGGATGAGTATGGGTAGAAACAATAAACATAAGAGTACATTTCTGGATTGTGGAAGAAAGCATAAAACATTAAAGCTCCAGAGAACTGAACCCAGACACCCAGTGCTGCAAAGAAAAATACCAATCATATAAGTTTCACGCAGTCACTGAGGTTTTGCATTATTTGGTGATAATCCCTTAGTAGAATATGTGGACATCTTGTATATTGTAGATTAGAACCTAGCTTCTTTGCAAAATAACATTTAATGAGTGGAAACTGCCATATGCTGTTTTCTTTGGAAAGTCTCTGTCACAGACTATAATGGATCAGTGCCCCTGAGGATAAATTATCATGGAAAATAGCAGAGTATTTATTTGTATCTCCTCAATATAGTTTGAAAAAAAAAACATTGTTCATAAACAGGAGCTTACTCTAAATAAACTATTAAGGCCCATACACAAGATCAGATTTTCCGACAATGATGGTCCGACGGACACGTTTTATCAGACAATCCGACCGTCTGTATGTTTCATCGGACAATTGTTGTCGGAATTTCTGACAACAAATGTTGGATAGCCACGCTCTCAAATTTTCCGACAACAAATATGTTCCGTCGGATTATCTGATCATGTGTACACAAATCCGTCAGACGAAAATCGAAAGTACAAACACGCATGCTTCGAACCAATGCTAAACATCAGACAACAATAGCAGAAGTTGCCCAAAGGGTGGCGGTAAAGAGCTGAAAAAACACGTGATTTGGTGAATGTTGGCTGGAAATGTTCTGCCGTCTGTATGCAGAACAAGTTCACGGACAACGCCCTTTGGACAAAAATCCACAGATGGAAGTCTGATTGTGTGTATGAGGCTTTAGACTAGGTTCACACTGCTGAGATACCCAATCTGTGATTATGTAGTGCAACTTGGATGCAACTTTGATAAGATTTGTATATTTTATGGGGACAAAATTGCCCTGGACCAAAGTAGTCGTTTCCAAAATCGCACCGCGCTGAGTTGATGTGAATGGAGGACTATTGAAAAGATTGTGTTTTCCATTCTCATGCAGTTCTGCGGAACTCAGGTTGCATTTGAAATTGCACTAGTGTGAACCAGGCCTTAAGCCGCGTACACACGACCATTTTTCATCATGTGAATTCTTTTTTAAATGGTCATTAAAAACGACCGTGTGTAGGCAATAAAAAGTTAGAACATGCTCTATTTTTTTGCGTCGTTTTTCACGTCGTGAAAAACGGTCTTGTATAGGGTTTAACGACGTGAATAAAACGTGCATGCTCAGAAGCAAAAACTAGCGTTCGTAATGGAGATAGTACATTCGTCACGCTGTGAGGCTGCATTCACACCTGAGCGTAGCGTTTTGCAGCGATTTTGCAGCATTTTTTAACCGCGTTTTGTCGCGAATTTGGACAGATCTAGGGTCACCAATGTTAAAAACAAAAAAACGCCCCAAATACTCTCAATTCGAGCGACAAAAAAGGGTCCAGTACTTGTTTGAGCTTCAGGCGTTCGGTGTCAGGCGTTTTGTAGTGGAGATTTGAACCATCTCCATTGAGAATAATGTATTTTTTCCCCTCTAGTGTTTTGGAGCTTCATGCTTCAGGCGACAAAACGCTCAGGTGTGAATGCAGCCTAACAGACTGAAAAGCACGAATCGTCTCTCGCCAAACTTTTACTAACACAAAATCAGCAAAAGCAGCCCAAAGGGTGGAGCCATCTGAATGGAACTTTCCCTTTATAGTGCCGTCGTACGTGCTGTACGTCACCACGCTTTGCGCGAGCATTTTTTTTTTTTTTACGATCGTGTGTATGCAAGACAGGCTTGACAAGAATCGTCGGAAAAAAACGTTTCTAGACCATTAAAAAACGGTCGGGTGTATGCGGCAGTAGTGTCAGCATAGCAAGTCTTGATAAAAATGAACGGTCTGTGGATCAGCTCCAGTAGCACAATTTCTAGCTCTGGGTGAGGTGGTTAGCTGTTTGGGTACTATTTGACCCTTTTTTGTCTTTTATTTTTTGGGTTTTGTTTTTTAGATTTTTTCCCTCTACATCTGGATCCAGCCACATGTAGGAAAGCAAACAGCAACTGCGTCTCCACTACACCTGGCCTGGGTTCCGATTGTGTCCCTATGTACATGGGACACAGATCGGTCTCCTCTCTCCCTGACAGGAACGTGGAGCTCTGTGTTTACACACAGAGCTCCATGTCCCAGCTCAATTGTCGGCAATTGCGTGTGCCCGGCGGCCATCACGGCCGCCGGGCACACGCACAGTGTTCTAAGTGACGCTACGGGTGCGCGCGCGCCCCTAGCAGCTTTAAATGACAGGACTACATATGACGTCCTGTCAGGACACTAGAGTATGCCGCTCGCCGTCATTTGACGGCGGGCGGGTATCAAGTGGTTAAAGTGGTTGAAAGTTCCTGAAACTCCTGTGTCTAAAAATTGAATGGGTTGCTTAGGTTACATAGTTACACAGCTTATAAGGTTAAAAACAAAGACACAGGTTCATCCAGTTCAATCTATGTTTGTATTGTTGTCTGTTATGTGACTTTTATTTTCTGAGAATTTCCCTAGCCCTGTATATTCTGTTTCCTGAGGAAGACATCAAAAAGTTTTTTGAAGTTGTGAACACACTCTACTAGCACCACATTTCACATGTTTTATGTCCTAGCAGTAAGGAACCCTCTCTCCTGCACCCGTCAATCAACAATAGATAGATTCATGCGTTGCATGAATCTATCTATTGTCGCTGCTGCCGCCCACTATTCAGGGGTCTGGCCCCTTGTCGAGCACCGGTCATCTGAATTACAGCGGTGGGGGTGTTTTGGAAGTGCCTGCCTGATTAGAGCCATAGGCTCTAACAGGCTTCCTGATTAAAGCCTGTGGGCTCTAATATGCTTCCAAATTCTTAAGCAGCAGGCGCACTGTTGTGCGTTCGCTGCTTACGTAGTGCTGTGTAAGGCCGGATTCACACTAGTGCGGTGCGAATTTCAGCTCTCTTATCTCTGCAGAGAGATAAGACAACTGTTCAGCAGATCCACTGCATTTTAGCTGCAGCTTAGCTGCATATTTGGAGACCTGGGAGAGGGGAGGGGGAGGGGGGAAGTGTATTGAGCTGAATGAGAGGAATCCTGAAGAGAAATTAACACATCTGCGAATCAGCTGCGTACCCATAGAAGATGATGGGCCTGAATTTGTACCTGAGCCGCACCGCAAGGCCTAAAATACGCACAGGTTTTTTCGGCAATGCGCAGTGCGAATGCATCGCACATATGTGAACCAGCCTCATTGAAAACAATGTATTTAGAAATGTTCTGCTTATTAGATGTGGTTTAAGCCGCACTTAATTCGCATAGGTGTGAACCTGGTCTTAGGAAATTGCTTCCCTAACACTGACCCGCCTCTCTGCCAATCAGGTGCACCGGGTCTGGTTACTGGTCACCTATCAGGCATCCAATCAAAGCAGAGATAACATGAAGAGGACGGGAGAAGACATCAACTGTCCCATCAACTGTCTGCATTTGATGGGGCAAACTGGCATCATTTGATGGGGCAAACTGGTGGCATTTAATGGGGCAAACTGGCTGCATTTGATTGGGAAAACTGGCTGCATTTGATTGGGAAAACTGGCGGCATTTGATAGGGCAAACTGGCGGCATTTGATAGGGCAAACTGGCGGCATTTGATGGGGCAAACTGGCGGCATTTGATGGGGCAAACTGGCGGCATTTGATGGGGCAAACTGGCGGCATTTGATGTAGCAAACTGGCAGCATTTGATGGGGCAAACTGGCAGCATTTGATGGGGCAAACTGGCGGCATTTGATGGGCAAACTGGCAGCATTTGATGGGGCAAACTGGCAGCATTTGATGGGGCAAACTGGCAGCATTTGATGGGGCAAACTGGCAGCATTTGATGGGGCAAACTGGCATCATTTGATGGGGCAAACTGGCGGCAAGTGATGGGCACAGTGGCTGCATTTGATGGAACAGTGGCCACAATTGATGGGCACAGTACCTGCGTTTGATGGGCACAGTGGCTGCATTTAATGGGCACAGTGGCTGCGCTTAATGGGCACAGTAGCTGCGTTTGATGGGCACAGTGGCTGCAATTGATGGGGGGGGGGGGGGTTTCAGTTTGTTTGCGTCCCCCCAAAACATTTTGAGCACCAGCCGCCCCTGATCTAAAGTTGAACCTTCTTTCTACTAACAACAAATCATGGCCGCATGTCCTCTTCAGGGACCTTAGAGTAAACAGCTTATTACAGTTACTCATGTCACCTGTGGTATATTTGTGCATTGTAATCATATTCTCTCTTAACCGCCTCTTCTCCAGACTGAAGAACTGCAATCTATGTAATTGATCCTCAGCCTGAGATCCCCAACCCCCTCATCCATTTTGTTGTCCTTCACTGAAGTCTTTCTAATTCAACATCTTTCCTGAGGATTGGTGACCAAACCTGAAGTGCATAATCAAGATAAGGGTGAACCAATGTTCTGTACAGGAGTAGAATTATTGATTTATCTCGGCAATGTTTTTTTTTTAATGCATGACAGTATTTGCTAGCTGCGGCTTGACATTGCATTCTATTGTTGTTTGTGATCTACAAACAACTCCATATCGTTTTCCACTGCCGATTTTCCCAGGGGAGCCCGTCCTAATGTGCAATTTGATTGATTGTTTATTTTTGGCATCCAAGTGCATAATTATATATGCATAGGACAGCATTTCATCAGATCTCACCCGATCCGATCCGCCATGGACGGAATGTTGACATATCGCCATAGTCTGATTTTAGCGGATCGGATGTCAGCGGACATGTCACCGCTGACATCCGACGCTTCATAGAGAAGAATGGAGCGGCCGCCAAAAAAACTGAGAGGCGGACTTGAACACACCTGTTGCTGCTCGGGGACTTCAATCTCTGGGCCAACTCCCCGCAAGACCCCATTGCCGACTCCTGCATCAACCATCTGGAAGGATTAGGGCTTCAGCAACTAGTATGTGGGCCCACACATGCTTCAGGTCATACGCTCGATCTTATTTTCAGACAAGATCTGGGAATAAAAATCTTGGAAAATGAACCATTGCCATGGACAGATCACCATGCAATTAAATTCATTATTTCCGAATTCCCCCCCTTAACTAAAACATCAAATCCAGTGACAACACACTGGACCAGATGTCAGAAGAAGCTCCACTCGGAACTCTTCAAAGCCACGTTAGGGGGAAAAATAAACACAATTCAGCCGCATCAAACAGCGGAAGAAACACTGAAGGCCATAAACACAGCACTATTGCAGTCAGCTGACTTGATAGCGCCGAAACGAAAGACCCAGATCAGGAAAAATAACTCCGGCTGGTTCAACAACCAGCTGGCGTTACTGAAGCAAGAGCGCAGAAGGGCAGAAGCAGCCTGGAAAAGAAGCTCTTCAGATGAGAACCTCTCGATCTACAAGGCAATAACTAGAAAATACTACAAGCAAATCTTCGAAGCCAAGAAAAACTATTTTTCTGAGGCTATCAAGGGTGCCCTAAATCGCCCCCGCGAACTCTTCAAACTGGTCACTCAGACCATGAATCCAAGATGTCTTGAGGCCCCCAACCTGGATACACAAGAATTTTGCGATGAGTTGTCGGATTGCTTCATTAACAAAATTGAGGCAATCCGGCAAAGCATTCAGCAAAACAATTTCTCTCCCAGCCCCCCCCGTAGTCGTTTACACAGCACCGGCAGCAATTCACCACAGGCTGGTGAGTTCACGCTGGAACCCATCTCCATTCAGACCACTAAAAATATCATCGGCACTCTGCGTAACAGCACTGCGCCAAATGATATCATCCCCACCAAACTGCTGAAGGAATGCGCCGACATCCTGGCACCTCCTGTCACGCAGCTTATCAACCAATCCTTCAGGGAGGGCCTAATGCCCTCCCAGCTGAAGGAGGGCTTCATTCAACCTATCTTGAAGAAAGCCACTTTGGATCCTAAGGATCCACTCAACTGGCGCCCCATAACAGGCCTAACTGTTCTCTCCAAGGTAATGGAGAAAGCAGTGGTACAGCAGCTGCAACAGCATCTAGATACCCATAACTTACTTGACCCATTTCAATCAGGATTCCGTCCCGGACACGGGACGGAAACAGCATTGCTTAAGATATGGGACGACGTTCTCGAGGCCGCAGACGAAGGAGAATCTTCTCTTCTGGTTCTGCTGGACCTAAGCGCAGCCTTTGATACAGTTGATCACAAGCTCTTATTGTCTCGACTGGCTAAAATAGCCAAAGTCGCGAAAAGCGATCTATCCTGGTTCTCCTCTTTTTTGGAAAACAGATCGCAAACAGTGAAGCTAGGACCCTTCACTTCTGAACAACGCACATTATCGTGCGGGGTCCCTCAAGGATCTCCCCTGTCGCCAATGTTATTCAACATTTATGTGCGTCCTCTTTTCGAAATCATCAGCAGCCAAAAACTGCTATATCACTCTTATGCAGACGACACGCAATTGTACTTCCGCATTTGCAATAAAAAGGATCACCACCTCAACCTAGAGACATGTCTCTCTTTGATAGAGGATTGGATGACAAAGAGTTATCTCAAACTCAATGGAGCGAAAAACAGAACTTATTCTGTTTCACGCCAAGCGTAGGAATCCAGCGACAATAACCTGGATCCCCCCGCCCATTCTGGGCAAAATCATCACCCCTAGCGCCAAAGTCAAAAGTCTTGGGGTCATCTTTGACTCCGACATGACTATGAACGCACAAATAGGGTCAGTAGTCAGCGGGTCTCACCATCTGCTGCGCCTACTACGCAGACTCACACCATTTATTCCCAAGAAAGACATAGCGGTCGTGGTGGGAGCAATTGTAAACTCCAGACTGGACTATGCAAATGCCCTTTACCTCGGACTCCCCAAGTACCAAATCGCTCGTCTGCAAGTCGTTCAAAATACGGCCGCCAGACTTGTGACTGGGAAAAAACCCTGGGAATCCATCTCACCTTCACTGAGATCCCTTCACTGGTTACCAGTAAAAGACAGAATCACTTTTAAAGCTCTCTGTCTAACGCATAGATGTATCCATGGGAATGCTCCCCATTATCTATGTGAAAAATTAAAAGTTCACGATCCCAATCGTATTCTTCGATCCACCAATCAAAATCGGCTTCAGATACCGAAAGCCAGATACAAGTCCAAAGGAGACAGGAGATTCGCTGTCCAAGGTCCCAAACTATGGAACGCCTTACCAGCGAGTATTCGGCTGGAGGAGAACTACTTGGTCTTCAGGAGAAAGATTAAGACTCATCTCTTTTGATCTCAAAGGAGACAGGAACAACAAGCGCCCAGAGGCGATTTACTTCGCATGTGCTGCGCTATATAAGTTTTTCATTCATTCATTCATTCATTCATTGAACGACCCGACCGCGTGAAAGGGGCCTAAGATAACATTAGCAGAAGTTGCCCAAAGGGTGGAGCTAAAGAGCTGAAAAACCACAATGATAATTCTTTGCTGTTTTGTGTGCAAGACAAGTTCCCGGCCAAAGCCCTTCAGACAAAAGTCCTACACTTTGTTCACAGAAAATCCAATTGTGTGTACCAGGCTGAGATGCCATTAAAGTTGATGTTCGTGTAAAGGCAGACGTCCCAATACTTTTGACAACATAGGGTATATCTATATCGATGTAAAACACTCTTCCCGTGATGCCTGTGCTGCAAGTGAGGTACTGTGATCTAGTGAGGTAACTGGTGTGAAGTAGATGTCCCTCCTCCTGGAGGTGAGAAAATGGCGTGGAGTATAAAGAGGGTATAATGATAACTAAGTGTTAATTAAAGTGTTGTCATCTCATATAAATGATAAATAGTTGTGCTGTGAATGTGATGATAGTTGCCAATGCCAAGCTTCTCCTCTTAGCATAAACTATCAAAAGATATTTGTAAATATATATTCACATATAAATCTCCAGTACTAAGCAAAGTAAACCTGTCCACTAAGTGACAGAAGTGGAATGGTGATTATGGTGTTGTATCCAATAATAAAAAATGATGAATAATGGTGATCAAATGAAATTAAAAAAATTATATATAAAAAAAAAGGAATTAAAAATGTATATATAAAAATCAATATTGTTCAAATAGCTGAATGTAAGTATCCTGATGACCAATAAAAAGTGTCTCGTGCTAATGCAAAAATGACAATAAGTCCATGCAAAGTGAATTCATATAAAGTGACTTCTGTGAGATGTTCATTGGCTGATCTTCATTCTTTAGTTATGGACAGGGCCGTCTTAATAGCATCATGGGCCCCTGGGCAAAGTAATGCTCTGGGGCCCCTACAATGGAGATGGAGTATCCCTCTGGGCATTCCAAGCATTTCGGTGGAAACAGTGCTGGACAGCTGGGCTTACCATGACACCATCCACAATGCTACTTCCGCAGGTGGGCTCTCAGTGCTGCCGACTCAGCAGCTCCCACTCCAGCTCCTACCCCGCAGCCTTCGAGTCCCGAGCATTCAAGCTGCATGGGGCGGGGACAGAGCATCACTGGCGCTTCGGCCCTGCCCCTCCCTGCTGGCTGTGAAATAATGCCATCATGGGGCCCCCAATTTCGGGGGAGTGTGGGCTCAAGGACCAGCTTCTTTGGCAAAAGCGCAGGGGCCCCTCATGGAGCTGGGGCCCCTGGGCAGTGTGCCCTCTCTTTAAGACAGCCCTGGTTATGGTGACTTCCGTGCTCCCCCCTATAGTTCCCCACTCACCAGATCGGTTTCCCCCTGCAGGGGTGTTGAGCTCAAAGGTGTGGGGTAGGTCAATGGTTCTCTTCGGCTGGTCTCTTATTCCGCCGCCAGTCAGCTTCCAAATGGGTTTTTCCTCCCAGAACTGGAATCACGAGGACGAAATGTGACCAGACAGCACAAGACATCCTACGTCCCATCTGGTTAATTGGAGTGAGACTGTGGAGCGCACTCAGTGTTATTCTATTGGACCTATTGTTGCTGGAAGGGCCTATTGTTGCTGGGAGGTATATTTTTGCTGTGGTGGGTCCTATGGTGCTGGGAGAGTCAGTTGTTGCCTGGAGGGATCTACTGTTGAGGGAGCATTCTATTGTAGCTGGCTGCTGGAGGGTCTATCGATACTGTCTGGGGGAGATCTTTTGTTGCTGCTGGGGGTCTGTTGTTGCTAAGGGGGGGGGGTTGTTGAGGGTGGTCTATTGTTGCCTGGGGGATCTATTGTTGCTGGGGATCTATTGTTGGCTGCAGGGGATCCATTTTACTGCTTTTCTTGTTATCATTAACAAATTAAAGGGGCAGTACTGGGAGGTAGGTAGGGGGTAGGACCAAGGAACAGTGCTCGGAGGTAGGTAGTGGTGAAGACGGGGTAACTCCAAAAGAGAGAGTTCCTGCACCTATTCTCTGAGAAAAAAAGCCCTGGATATATATATATCTATATCTATATAGATATATATATATATCAGTTGGTTCCTCTCATGTACCGTGCACAGGGCTAAACCCCTTAGATCATTAGCGTTGAAGGTTCAGGTATATTTTCTTATATGAATAACTTAAACAAACAAATGAGGTCTGTTTGAAATCTGTTAGAAATTGAAATGCTCCAATCTATGCTGCCAATCAACATAATGTAGTAGATGTAACAGGCACTTATTTAAAATAAAATACGTTTTTCTTGATCAAAGGTTTTTTATGGCTACCGTCTATTTCTTTCCATATATAAAATCTCAAGCTAACTCCTGGTTGAAACTTTATAGTGCAAAGTAAGAAGCCAGAGCAGAAATGAAAGAATGTGTGTTTACAATATTCACCATAAAGCTTTAGGGTCTTTCCCACTCAGTGCTGAGCGTTATGAGAACCCATTTAGGTGAAACAGGTTCATTTAGTTGTCAGGGGGCTTACAAGGATTTGCAGTAATTTGTTTCTGCTGGGAAGGGGAGAGGTTGTTTTGGTTTCAGAAGTCCCAATTATTTTGCATCAGTAACTTTGTCAGTAACCGTGAATTAAATGGACATGGTATCTTAAAGTTTTTTTTTTTTATTTTGTAACACTAAAAGCCGGCAAAAAGAAACACCAACTCAGAAATGTACTTTAATGTTGCAGTAATGATTAGGTATGGAAAGATATTTTCTGTGCCAATGAGACATAGTATATGAAAATGGAAATATCTGACACATACACAGCTAAATTACTGAAAGACTAAATCATTTTAGAACTAACCTGAAAACAAAGGTTTTAGTATATAGTATTTCAGTATATAGTCAGATAGATGCCAAGGGACAGGTACACCTTATGTGCCAGTATAGTCAGATAGATGCCAAGGGACAGGTACACCTTATGTGCCAGTATAGTCAGATAGATGCCAAGGGACAGGTACACCTTATGTGCCAGTATAGTCAGATAGATGCCAAGGGACAGGTACACCAAATGTGCCAGTATAGTCAGATAGATGCCAAGGGACAGGTACACCTTATGTGCCAGTATAGTCAGATAGATGCCAAGAGACAGGTACACCTTATGTGCCAGTATAGTCAGATAGATGCCAAGGGACAGGTACACCAAATGTGCCAGTATAGTCAGATAGATGCCAAGGGACAGGTACACCTTATGTGCCAGTATAGTCAGATAGATGCCAAGGGACAGGTACATCTTATGTGCCAGTATAGTCAGATAGATGCCAAGGGACAAGTACATCTTATGTGCCAGTATAGTCAGATAGATGCCAAGGGACAGGTACACCAAATGTGCCAGTATAGTCAGATAGATGCCAAGGGACAGGTACACCTTATGTGCCAGTATAGTCAGATAGATGCCAAGGGACAGGTACATCTTATGTGCCAGTATAGTCAGATAGATGCCAAGGGACAGGTACACCTTATGTGCCAGTATAGTCAGATAGATGCCAAGGGACAGGTACATCTTATGTGCCAGTATAGTCAGATAGATGCCAAGGGACAGGTACATCTTATGTGCCAGTATAGTCAGATAGATGCCAAGAGACAGGTACACCTTATGTGCCAGTAAAGTCAGATAGATGCCAAGGGACAGGTACACCAAATGTGCCAGTATAGTCAGATAGATGCCAAGGGACAGGTACACCAAATGTGCCAGTATAGTCAGATAGATGCCAAGGGACAGGTACACCAAATGTGCCAGTATAGTCAGATGCCAAGAGACAGGTACACCTTACGTGCCAGTATAGTCAAATAGATGCCAAGGGACAGGTACACCAAATGTGCCAAATGTGCAAAACATGAAGACCTTCTAGGATGAAGAGAACCATTTGCAGGAGATAGGTGTCAGTGGGTTCTGGGATCCCTTCTCGCTGCCACATAGACCTGAGCATTGCTAATATTTTGTCCAGGTGAGAGATTGAAGGAATTATTTATTATACCCTAATTATTTCCCTAACTTAAAGTACAGTGGAGCTTTGGATTACAAGCATAATCCATTCCAGGAGAATGCTTGTAATCCAAGGCACTTACATATCAAAGCGAGTCGCAGTTGCGTAGCGTGGGGGGTGCAAGGGGAGCCTAGGCGCCGGGTGCAACATTTGGGGGGGCGCAATCCCGCGCCCTACCCACAGACCGCTACACAATACACACACTAACCACTACACAATACACACACTGACCGCTACACAATACACACACTGACCGCTACACAATACACACACTGACCGCTACACAATACACACACTGACCGCTACACAATACACTACCCACAGACCACTAAACAATACACACTGGCCACCACACACAGACCACTACACAATACACACTGACACTACAGCTTTGGTGCATTTTACTATAGATGCATTGGTGGACTACAAGGTCCAGCATTTTGTTCAGTAGTCTGTGGGTAGTTTATTGTGTAGCAGTCAGTGTGTATTGTGTAGCGGTCTGGGAGCGCCACAGGATTAGCTCGCACAGGGCGCCTGAACACCTAAGGCCAGCCCTGGCTGCAGTCATGTGAAAAATCAAACATTAAGGCCACCTCTGAAACAGAACAGTCAAGTAAGACCCCTTTCACACTGAGGAGTTTTTCAGGCGGTACAGCGCTAAAAATAGTGCCTACATACCGCCTGAAAAACTCCTGCCCAGCCTTCTCAATGTCAAAGCCCGAGGGCTTTCACACTGAGGCGCCTCTGCTAGCGGTGGGTTAATACCACACCGCTAGCGGCCGAATCCTGCGCCAATTCCGACGGTATAGCGCCGCTATTTTTAGCAGCGCTATTCCACCACTGCGCCTCCCGTCCCAGTGTGAAAGGGGCCTAAATGTGCTGATTCATGTCTTTTGAATCATTAGACTGGACTGCAGCTGAACCCATAAAATAAATAGGTAAGAGCTATTCTTAAATTACATTGTCATGATGTTAATAAAATCATGTAGTAAAGCAGTAGAAAATATTTAAATGCAATATGGAATAGTGATCTTTTATCATCTGCTTCTAAAATGTCCAAGTTTCCCTATTTCCTTCAATTAGCCATTATTCTTTGGCTGCTGTTTTGTTTAAATGTCATGTTCTGTTGTGCTGTTCACACATCTATCTGCTCCTTGTATCCTGTCTGCTGAAATAATGACCTGGTCTCTGGAGAAGAGGAAGGAGATGCAGCAGTTGGAGGAAATCATTTTAACTTAAGCTGACCATGCAAGGGTCACATTTTGGCTGATTCCCACTGAATTGGCCAAAATTCCAGTTATTTTCCAATAAAAACCCATGCCCAGCCAAAAGAATGACTAGCCACAACAGCATCTAATATATGCCTTGTTTCCACTGCACGGATCGGTTCGGGTCAGTAATTTTGGAGCGGTTCGGATGGGACCAGTCTATTCGCATGAGCGTTTCCACTGCAAATCGGACCGTGAGGGACCGTTCAGGGTTTAGAAAAAATTCCTAGCGCATCCACCAATCAGTGAGATGCATCTGAAGCAGGACCCTTGCTGGTGCGGTACGGTTCGGTTTTACGGCACGCTTTCATAATGGAAACACCCAAAATAGCGTACCGAACCGAACCGATCCGCTCAGTGGAAACGAGGCATAAGGGTCCTTTCACACCTGACTGATCTGCTTCAGTGCCTTAAATGCAAACATGTTAGACCCCTTTCACATTGGGGCTGCCCGTGCATATGCGGTAAAGTGCTGCTCGTTTTAGCCTTGCTTTACCGCTGTTTAACCGCTGTTTAACTGCTTGCCATCCAGCGCACAACAATATACGTCGGCACAATGGCACGGCTTCGCAAATGGGCGTACCTTTTAAATCGCTGGCATTGTGGACGTGTGCCGCTGGCAGGGTACGCGCCCGCCGCGTACTCCTAGACCGCGGGACCCGCGGACTCGATGTCCACCGGTGTCCCGCGATCATGTCACGGAGAGGCAGAACAGGGAGATACCTTTGTAAACAAGGCATTTCCCTGTTCTGCTTAGTGATAGGACACTGATCTACTGCTCTCTGATCAGTTTCATGTCACTGGTAGCCCATCCCCCCCACACAGTTAGAATCTCTCCCTAAGACACACTTAACCCCTTTCTTGCCCCCTAGTGGTTAGCCCCTTCCCTGCCAGTGTTATTTACACAGCACTCACAGGCGTCGAGTTCCTTGTTCAGCAGTCAAAAAACTTGTCGAGCCAAATTATCCCATTGCCCATTGCCCATCGAGGAAATAGAGAACATGCTCTCTTTTTGGCTCGACGAGTTCCTCGACGGGTTTCTCGGCAAAAAGTGTACACACGACCGGTTTCCTCGGCAGAATCCGTCTCCCATTGAGTTTCTTGCTGAATTCTGCCGAGGAAACTGGTCGTGTGTACGCCGCCTCACAGTGCATTTTTATAGGAATGATCGTTGTAAAAATGACAATGGTCCCAAAATAGCATCAAAAGTGTTCAATGTGTCCGCTGCAATATCGCAGTCACAATAAAAATCACAGATTGCTGTCATTACTAGTAAAAAAATAATAATAAAAATGCCATAAAACTATCCCCTATTTTGTAGACGCTAAAGTAAAAAAATATAGCTTTTTTCCAAAACTGTCGCACTTTTTTGTTTATAGTGCAAAAAATAAAAACTGCAGAGGTGATCAAATACCACCAAAAGAAAGCTCTGTTTGTGGGGATAAAAGGACAGCAATGTTGTTGGGGTGTAACATCACACGACCGCGCAATTGTCAGTTGTCAGTTAAAGCGACTCAGTGCCGTATAGAAAAAAATGGCCCAGTCATTGGGCAGCCAAACCTTCCGGGGCTGAAGTGGTTAGGCGGCAGTTTTCGGCGGGTTAAAAACTCTTGTGTCGCTTCCAAATCGCTTTTCATACACTTCAGAAGCGCTGCCCATTCATTGCAATGGGCATGGGCATTTTGGGAGCGCTGTATACAGCCCTCCCAATCTGCCCCAAAGATGCTGCTTGCAGGACTTTTTCTAACGTTCGGCAGGCACACCACCTGGGTTTGAAAGCACCCATTGTAATGAATGGGAGGTTGTTTTCAGGTGCTTTTCAGGTGATGTTTCTAGAGCTAAAATGCCCCCATCTATGTCTTCTGGGGTCTTCTGGGGTCGTCTGGGGCAGGGGCAGACTGACAACTCATGGGGCCCCCGGGCAATAGAAGATTATGGGGCCCCTGGGCTTACTGATGGCCACCAAGCCAGGTGTCAGTACAGAGGTGGGGCAGATAAAACCTTGGGATTTTCACATCAAAAGCATGTCGGTTTTGGACATATCAGGGACAGATGTAAAAAAAAACACAGATTTTTACATACTGTCCCTGGTTTTAATGAGCCTGGCAACCCTGATGGGGCCCCCTAGTGGCATGGGGCCCTTGGGCAGTGCCCAAGTTGCTCAATGGTCAGTCCGCCCCTGCTCTGGGGTCCTTCGGCGGCTGTCTCCGCTCCCCCCCCTCCCGCAAGAGCTTTCCACCTTCATGCGAGCAAGCTTGCATGGTGGAAAGCTCTTGCGGGCACGCTCCCGTGATACAGCGGCGCCCATAGCCGTCGACTGTATCACTTGGCCCTGCCCCCCGGCGTGCCGCATCATTGGATGTGATAGACAGAAGCGCCAGCCAATGGCTGCGCTGCTTTCAATTCATCCAGTGTAGCCAATCAACGACCAGGCTGAGAACCGAGGAGCATGCCAGGGACGATCGCGGGACTTTTGAGGGGTCAGGTAAGTAAAACGGGGGGGGGGGGGCCGTATTGTCGGATGTTTTTTAACCTTAATGTATAGGATGCATTAAGGTGAAAAAACATTTACCTTTACAACACCTTTAAGTTAACGTGTGTTATATAGTGCATTAACATGCGTTGTGTTAGGGCAGCCAAATAATTTGCCGTAGTGCATTGCCACACGTTGCACAGGACCACTGTGAGTGTGCAATAGGGTGCCATTGAAAATGAATAACACTGCAGTACACCAATGTGCAATATAGCTGCACACTAGTGTTAATGGGTCCTAAAGGAAATCAGTAGAATGTCTATTTAGGGAAAAGTAGTACATTCACTTTGTAGCAGATACCTTCATTTGTTTGTACTTATTTTTCACTCACTCTGACACCTCAATTTTTGCTAGCTGGAGCCCCTTAAAAAAGTAATATAAGTAATGTAAGTTTTATAACACCTGTGAGAACTTTCAAAGAGCTAAAGTCTGCTACCATCTAACACCATGTGACAGCACTCAGGCCTGGTGATTGGCTGTAGAGGCAACCGCCACTGCACTGTGGAAAGCAATGGAGATAAGAGTCATCATCTCCCCCATGCCCTTATGAGTTTTTTGGGGGGGCTCTTTTCTTAAGGAAGAGAGAGTAGAAGCATCAGAGATTGCTTGCCATTTGTTGAACATTTTACTTTGCCCTGAATGAGTGAAGCATGGGTTAAATTTGAAGTACTCATTAGGAAGTCTGATTCGTCAATCAAAAATGATCCGACCCTTGTGCAATTGTTTTCCCATCTGCTCCACACATTCAATGGATAATTCTTGATGGAAAGGTCTAGTAGAGCAGCAGGTGTGGACTTGTTGGGGAAATTACCTGAAGATTTTCCAATCCATTTAACTAACATCCTGATGTCTGTCTTTTGTCTTCTGTAGTCATTTTCTGTACATATATATTGAAACTGCAATCGAACTATTCAGCTCATGTAACTATTTAAATCTTCAATGTACACAGGGGCTTTGAAATATCCAGGAATTAATTATTTCCCCCTGATAGAAGCTTTTTGGAGGAGCTCTCCATTAGCTCTTTCAGTAGGCCACACACTATGACACAGCTTAGCAAAACTAGCAGTTGTCTAATGTATCCGCCCTGGTTCACACTGATGCTACTTTGAAATCGTGCTTCTTTACTTGAAGTAGCGCGATTTCAAAGTAGCAAGGTCAGCGCGATTTCAGGTGCTACTTGATATACATTTGTGTGGCTTCATACACAGATGTCTATAGAAATCGCACCTGAAATCTGCAAAAGTAGTGCAGGAACTACTTTTGCAAATCGGTGCGGCGCCGCAAAATCAGTGTCGCACCTATTAGAACAGTGCCATTGCCGCCAATAGGCTGCGACTTGTCATGCGATTTGATCTCTCAAATCGCATTACAAATCGCTCCAGTGTGAACCTAGGCTCCAGCAGATACTTTTCACCCGTCATGATTGTCCGTGCAATGTAATTGTTGAGCTGGTGATTTCTTAAGCCTCATACGCACGATCGGACTTCCATCAAACACATCTGTGGATTTTTGTCCGAAGGGGCGTTGGCCGTAAACTTGTTCTGCATACAGACTGCAAAAAAAATTCAGACAACATTTACGAAACTACGTGTTTTTTCTGCTCTTTAGCGCCACCCTTTGGGCAACTTCTGCTAATGTTGTCTTATGGTTTGCATTGGTTCGGAGCATGCGTGTTTGTACTTTGGATTTTAGTCCGACGGATTTGTGTACACATAATCGGATAATCCGACGGAATACATTAGTTGTCGGACAATTTGAGACCATGCACAGCCAACATTTGTTGTTGGAAATTCAGACAACAATTGTCTGATGGAGCATACAGACGGTTGGATTAGCTGACAAAACACGTCCATGGGAATATCCGATTGTGTGTATGTGCCTTTAGAGATAAATGCTGTTGACTGTTTTTGATTGTGATACCTAAAAGAACTTGAGAAGGGTGACCGTATAATGTACTAGACTAGGTGGCATCTAATAATGTCATCTGACATTTGATCTGTGCTTAGATTCTTTCATAGCACCCCAATATGATCCACCTCATTTACCCCTGTGCTTTCCAGTGGGTTAGTGAGGCCAATTAATGTATGTGGTGGACAACAGGAAGATGAGGAAGAATTGGACAATGCAAGCTGTAGATACTATTACATGTTGGAGCCCAATGAATTTTTATCATCCTGCAACAATCTGGAAATTACCCACAGTTTTCACCAGGCACCTTATAGTGTCACCTGCACCAGGTAAGGGAAAAACCCTTACTATAAGGGCCTATTTTATTTTTTTACACGTGACCTGACTATATGCATTCCATTAAGGGGACACAACCTTATTTAGTAAAGAGTTTATATTCTTAAAGTGTATGCCAGGGGGGGGGGGGGTAGTACTATGGTGAATGATAAACTCACCGTTACCCTCCTCTATAATAATCTTACTAAATTTCACAAGACCTGGGACCCCTAGATTAAGTACATCTCCCCTGTGTACTGAGAATGGATGGGCCCACTTATCTCTACCGCTTTTGGGCCACCCTCTCTTCCCTTTTCTGATCTCTCCTTTTTTTCTGTTAGATTTGATCCAACTCTATCCTAGTGAATATTAATTTTTCATCTGTGCCTTTGGGGCACTGTTTTGAAGACATTTTTTGTAGCATTTGCTTTGCATTGTTTGAGAAACTTTAATAAACAGATTGAAATGTAAAAAAAATATTACATCTCTCCAATACATTTATATTTGCCTTACAATTTATTCTTATAAAATGCTGCATTTGTAAAAAACAAAAAACAAAAAAAAAACTGTTGGTCTACCATAAATCCAGAGTGCTCCTAACTTCCAGTTTCAGCCTGCCAACATACGGGGGTTCATTAACTAAAGGCAAATTGTCTGTGCACTTTACAAGTGCAGTTGCTCCTGAGCTTAGTAAATGAGATAAGCTTCACTTTACAACGAATACTTATCACATGGAAGAAAGGAAAAAAAAAATTATTTTTGCCTTTTAGTAAATGAACCCAGCTGTGTAAAGGGAAAAAGCTCTTGGGAGATGTAGTTTTGGGGACAAGTCTTCAATAGGAAGTGGCTAACCCTGCAAGAACTATACAAGCCTGGTGATGAGGTCACATGAATTAATAAAATATGTTTTATAAAAAAACAGATCCATAGCTCCACTCAAGACTGGCCTCTCCTGTACATGGACAACTTGGATGTCTCCATTCTTCATTGAAATGGGAAAAATCTGCCATACTCTTCAATTGGCTCTTGCAGTATTTTAATACTATGCATTGATTGCATACAGCGATGTCTTCAACCCAAAACCAGCCTTTCTTGACACGTTTTACCATCCCTGGAATGCTCATAACAAGGATAGGGGGCTTCCCTTATCCTTATCAAGTCAGGAGTGATGAAACGTGTCAAGGAAGGCTGTTTTTGTTGATTATTAAAAATACTGTATAAATAACTAATTTGAGAGTGGCTGATTTTTTGTTTCCAAAATAGGGAATAGATAAATTCATGTTACAGGAACAAAATAAAAGAAAAAAGTAATGCTGAGACAAAAGGAGGTGTATGGTTAAAGTGTTACTAAACCCTCAACAGTAAAACCAGTCTGTATATGTAGTAAAGAAGGGGTAGGCAACCTCAACCCTCCATCTGTTTTGAAACTACAAGTCCCATGAGACATTGCAAGACCCTGACAATCACAGGAATAATTCCTAGCAGCAGAGGTATGATGGGATACGTAGTTTCACCATTGCTGGAGGACCGAGGTTGCCTACCCCTGCTTTAAAGCATGCTTGTTATACTCACTGTGGAACCTAAGGGGTTAATCTTCTCCATTGCCTGAAAAGTCTGTTTTGATTCTGCCTCTGATCTTCCCCTTCCTCCACTGCCCCCAATATATTTAATGATAGTGCAGAGCTAGGTGACAAGCTGCACATGCTCAGTTTGCTGTGTATTGCTAGGGTTTTTCTTTTTCTTTGGAGAGTGCATGTGATCAGCACAAGGCCAGACAGATGGGCCAAGGGACCTGCATCCTCATAGGACAGTCAGCGCAGAATGAAAACTCCTCCTACAAGCTTTAACCGGACACTGATAGAAGTCACAAGACTGCTCTAACTGCAGATGAGAAAGGGTATTTAGCATTTTATATTTACTAAAATAATTGCATTTCCATGTTCTGTGTACTGTGGGAGACCAGATATAGTGAATGTAGGGTCCTGGGTTTAGCATAGCTCCCAACTGTCCCTGATTTCGAGGGACTGTCCCTGATTTCGAGCAATGTCTCTCTGTCCCTCAGTCCTCATTTGTCCCTTATTTTGGTCTGATCTGTATAGTTGTATATAAAATTTACTTTTTATCTATCAAAAAGTATTTTCCAGCACAAAACTTTTCATCTGATTTCTAAATTGCTGCATTTGTAAATTCCAAAAGCCAATATAAAGGAATATTAGTGGTAAAAAAAAGCACTTGTGGTTTTAACAAATCTTTTTTTTTCTTTTTTTGTGTAGCGAGGTATCACCTTTCTTATGTGATTAAAAGACTACCATCTGTTTATCCAGATGGATCTCAGCTCCCTCCGGTGGCCAAGTTGGGTTATAGCCACTTACTATTTGCTTCCCGCACAGCTTGCTGGGGGAGGTAATTTAAGGAAGAGAACGTGCTCTCTCTGGACGCCTCTTCAACCCAGGAGGACATCTGTGTGAGGTGTCTTTCCGCAAATCTAGGCCGGAGTTTGAGGCCTATCCACGCCCGGACGGATCGCCATCCAGAGACAGAGAGAGGATCCCTGACGGAGTGATCGGACGGTGTCCCAGTTCAACGGTGACCTGTGGGAGAACCGGAGACATCCTGAAGGACGGTGTGTTGGAGTTTGTAGACGGAGTGTTCCGGAAGGACAAGGCCTGATCTGATTGGGTGAGACGGGCACCTGCCGAAGCATACTAACTGCATTGCAGGAGGGTGGATCGTTTACACTCACCACTGTGATTTGACTGTTCGGGCATCTTTTGCCAGTTTACTTATTCCCTTTTCGAATTGCAAATTACTTTTGTTGCTCACCAACTCATGCCAACGCGGAAGTGCACTAACTATTGTGTTAATTTGTATTGAGGTTTGGTCTGGCCCACCAAATTATATTAGTGAAGTATATTATCTAAAGACTGCCTGTTAGGTATACTAAACCGTTGATATTCATCTACATACCCTTTAACTGGGTAATTGGTTCCATAAGACTGTACAGTACTGTTATATGGGAGAGTTGCGTGAGGCTTGGCAAGGTGGTGCTTCAGTGTGGGTATCTTACTGAAGGAATCATTTTGCTGTGTACTTACACAGGTTCACATATTATTATTATAATTGAATTAGTATTTATCTATATGTTACCTGTTACCATATGTTATCACTAATTTTGACTCTTGCAGGGCTCTGCAAGAAGTCCACTACTGTTTTACCTATGTTTCTTTTGCTTTTATCGTACTAAGTAAAGAGTTACATTGGTTAAGCTGAATTTGTGTGCAGTTCCTCTGTCATCCTATGGGATCAATACAACTCAAGGTAACCATTTGTTTACATAATTTACTGTGGCATGCCAAGGCATTGTGTTTCCTAACAGTTATTGGGGTTCACAATTCACACTGATACCAGTTGTGCCAAGGGACGGTTTAAGCCAGTTTTAGGGGTTGATAGCCAGAGCGTAGACCCAAAACAAACCAGCAACTCCTTGGGGGGTAGTGCTTAATTTGTATAATTTTCTTTTAAGGGGGCGTGGCAAGGGGTATATCGTATGCCTACATGCTTTTGCTGATAGGTGTTCCATCTCAAAAAGTTGTGAGGTATGGGTTTAGTAACACTTTAAATTAGAGTAATACCTGCGCATACTCTCAAATTTGTACAGGTCTTACTACGTTAAAGTGAATTACTTATTGCTATGGGACACTGCACTTCAAAGTTAGCATTTAGGTATCATTGCTGATCAGGGCCATCTTAATAGCATCATGGGCCCCTGGGCAAAGTAATGCTCTAGGGGCCCTACAGTGATGACAGTGCAGGTAAACAGACATCAAGTAGGTAGGAGGCAGACTGCCTCCCCTGTGTATCTACCACTCTCAGTGCCATCATGGGGCCCCCAATTTTGGGGCAGCGTGGGCTCAAGGACCAGCTGCTTTGGGGAAAGGGTGGGGGCCCCCCATGCAGCTGGGGCCCCTGGTCAGAACCCAGGTGTGTCCTCTCATTACGACAGCCCTGTTGCAGATGCAGCAGAGACAATGGTGATTCTGAGGCAGGATGGTGGTGTGGTGTGCTGAAGTGTGGGATCACAGACAGGGGCTGTGTGCGGGTGCTGCCAAGGTGAACAATTGAGCTGCCATGAGGCTGTCTGTACAGATGCAAGGATGGTGACTAGGGATGAGCCGAACAACCCCGCGTTCGGTTCGCACCAGAACGTTCGAACAGACCGACCGTTCACGCAAACATTTAGAACCCCATTGAAGTCTATGGGACTCGAACATTCAAATTCAAAAGTGCTAATTTTAAAGCCCAATATTCAAGATATTGTTGGAAAACATCTTTGAGAACCCAGGTCTTGCCCCAGGGAACATGTATCAATGGAAAAACATTTTAAAACGGTCGTTTTTTCAGGAGCAGGACTTTTTTCCATTGAGACCCGGGTTCTCAAAGACGTTTTCACAGGCAAACTTTAGACACCCAGCAGGTACAATATTTAAAGGAATTTTTCTTTTTCTTTTAATTTAAGCATCATTAAAATCACTGCTCCAGGAGCAGTGATTTTAATGATGCTTAAATAAAAAAAAAAATGAAAAATTCCTTTAAATATTGTACCTGCTGGGTGTCTATACCGGTGATAACGTCTTTAAATAGCACAATCATCTGCCTGCCAGTAAATTAGGAAGAACTGATCTATCTAAGCTATACAGTGTATAAATATATGTACAACTCCTAGGGATGTATATATATCCTCTACACACTGTAAATTAAGCTAAACTGACTAGCCTGCCTGCTCTATCTAGCTATATAAAAAGACTATCTCTCTGTCTCTCTGACTGATCTCTGTTCAGCACTGTAACACACTACATGATGCCGCCCAGCAGGCGGCCTTATATAGTGTGGGGCGTGTGCTAAAGCCCTAAACCATAATTGGCCAAAGCCACTTATGGCTCTCCGTTTTTTGCGCGCTGTGATTGGCCAAGCATGCAGGGTCATAGTGCATGTTTGGCCAATCATCAGCGCACAATGCCGCAGTGAATTATGGGCCGTTGCTCGTCACTTGAATTTGGCGCGAACGACCCGTTTTGTTAGAATTTCGTCGAACGTACGAACAGACAATGTTCGAGTCGAACATACGTTTGAAACGAACGCGGAGCTCATCCCTAATGGTGTGCATTCAGGATCTGTATGTGTGTGGACACCGCAGGGGGTCCAATAGGATGCGTGAAACCTTCAGTGCAGGTTGCTGGGCACTGTGATAACTACTGTGTTTTTAATAATAATATAAATTATTACAGAGTGTTAATTTGTTCTCTTCATCTGCCTGAACATCAGCTTTAAATGCAGATGGCAGAGTTTTCTTTTAAATGTATTTATTTAAGCTGATATGTGCTTCAGATTTAATGATCCTTTGAATATATTGTCATAGATCAGTGGTAAGATAGTAATTAGGTTTATATTTTTGCATGCTATGAAGATTTAGCAGCTCAGTGTGACTTTACATTAAACCCATTAAGGGAAATGAGAAGAGAATCCAGTGAGCACTTCCTACACTTTACTTTGGGTGACTCTGTGGGAAAATAATGCCTTTGATCTTCCAGAGTCTTGTAAATGTCATCATGCCTATAAATGTCTTCATGTTTGCGGCGTTTGTAAAAAGAAAAAAAAAAATCTTAACTGTGTGTTACCAAATTCTGAACATAATTACCAAGACAAACTACTAAATCTGCATAGAGTTTAAAATAGCAAGTTGGTTTTCATCCAAATGTACAGAGATTTATGATAATAAACATTATAACTCTGAAAAAATTATGTCGTTTTCATTATTTTATTGCTCTGGTGCCAAAAAATGTTAAGCTCTATAAACCTAAAACAGAAGCCGGTTGAGCTATTTAAAATATTTATAGGATTTATGGTAAAGTTGCAGGGTAAAAGAGGAGCTAACTAAATATCTTTCTCCAATCCTCCCTTACAGGCTTGTAAATTTGCCAGTCCATGTGAGATTTTGATCCATCGCAATTGGGTCACCCATTTCTGATCTAATGAGTGAACAGAGATGATTTTTAAAGAGGAAGCAATACAAAACAAAGCAATTTGGCTGTGCGTAAAGCATATTTAAACCTCAAAACACAAATGTAATATTTCAGCTTACTAGACCTTAGATGTGGTGGCTGCATTAGGTTTATTTTTCAGGCGCTTTCTCCCATGTTTTCACATGGCGATTCTTCCAGCAACATACTTTCTGCTCTAGGGTGACAATGCCTTACAATTACTTACTAGGCTGCCCTTCTGATTCTCCCCTCCTCATCTCCATTAAAAGGGAGGATCAGGATGGCTCAGGATCAGGATTTTACATAGGATGGCTGGGAAAGCTTGTGAATAGGTCAGGGTGACAGTGTGGGCGTCACATCCTCCATGTTTCCCAAAAAGTCATTGGGTGTCAGGTACTGAGTCACATTAAAGACCTACAACGGGGTGTGTTTTTCTGGGCTATGTTAGGCACCTTGTACAGGTATGCTTTACTACATATGGGGTATTTTTCTTCACTCAGTGCCCTGGGACAAGGCTGAGGCTGCCATGATGGAATTATTGATCTTAAGGGGGGTCTCTAACAGTCGCAGTTGGCAAGCAAACCGATCGACATACACCCCACATCACTCGCCCGTCCAACGACCAGCCCCACACTTACCCCATCTAGGTCACGGGCAGTTATGTCGGCTTCCCCCTGCTTCTTCTCCTTGCTAGCTTCCCCCTGCGTCCCCTCCTCAGCGGTCAATACGGTTACTTCTCCTCTCGGCCAATCAAGTCTTAGGACCTGCTTCGTAATTTCTCAGGAGGAGAAACAGAAAGACAGTAGCAAATATTAATTTGCTATGGGCTCAGGGCGCTGTGCTCGGTGCCCTGAGCCCACCCTTTTTTTAAGACGATTAGAGCCGTGTGTACGCGGCATAAGGACTCAAAAGCTGCATCATATTAGATGTTTGTTCTTGGGTTTAGATATCCTTTAAAGGTGAACTCCAGGATCAGCAAATAGTGTCTAAATAAAAGAGTCATGTGTATTCTTCTTGAATTTTGGTGTGATTTATGTATTTCTTCTAGATCTGTGCAGTAATCAAACTTTGTTTCTGTAGTTGAGCTTCCTGTAATAAACACCGGTCACTGCTGCTCTCTTTACTTGTGCAGGGTAACTGGTCTAGTACCTCCCTCCCTGGCAGTATTCTAAAGGCAACCTGTAGTGGGTGGGCCTGTTGGGCCCCTCCCATAGCTCTTAGAGTGACCACGCGTCCCGGATTCCCCAGGACTGTCCCGCAATTGACATGTCTGTCCCGGGTCCCAGGTAGGGTGACCACGTGTCCCGGATTGCCCGGGACAGTCCCGCATTTTGCAGGTCTGTCCCGGGTACCTTCATTCCAGGACAATACAGTATCCCGGAATGAAACTGACACAGCCACCCCTCCGAGCCGATCTGATGCCCCCAAAAAAGGCTGCCACATCACCGCTTTACTCACTGACAGTACTTGTCCTGGCCGGAAATGCCTGGAGGAGCACAATCCCGCCCCCTGCTTGCTATTGGAGAAATCATTAATCCCGCCTCTTGTGTCCAATCACTGGGCTGTGATTCGTTACAGCACAAGCTGATTTTTGGGAAAGGGGGGGGGTGTCCCTGAATTGTAGTTTGGAAATGTGGTCACCCTAATAGCTCTCCTCTCTGCACAGGCTATGTACAACACAGTGATAATGTTACTGCTACTTTAAAAGGTTATAGCTAGGCTTGGGAAACATGTGCACTGCACACAAGGAGAATTTATATTCTTTGAGAATAAAGCTGGATGGAGAAGTGCAATATTTAAAACTGTTTATCTTTCCCTCCCTCTTTCCTTTTATAAATAAAACCCAGGTATTCATCATTGTATTGTTTATAACTGGTCACATACATAAACAGACAATCCTGTAGACAGGAAGGCGATCACTTCCTACACTTTGTCTTACATGTATTTATTGGTGGGAGAGCTTTCCACTGTTATTCTGCTGGTTCTTTGCTGCAACATACTGTAAGTTCAGAATAAACCTCTTTTTTAAATGTCACCTGATATTTAAAGTGTCCCAAGCGATGTAGCCAACAGCTGTTGGCCTGCTATTGTTACACAATACCGAAAATCATATGTATGAGCAATAATGACATACAGTAATCAAGAGAGAGGACTGCAGGGGAATGGGGTCCTTTGCTGCATTGAAGGTTATGTATTTTTCTAAAATGTAACCCAACATTTCAGCTGTATCAAGCATGGCATTACCAGTGAAAAAAATCATTAGCCAAAGTACCTGTATAGCCACTATAGGCCACTATAGGCCATAGCCTGGGACAGCAGGGATGCACAAAACTGCCACCCACACATCACATTGCTAACTGTCAGTAGTGCATTTTGGTGGTGGAATAGTATACAATGTACAGTGTATACAGTGTATTTGCACGTTACCTACTTTGGATCTGTAGGAATAGAGCGAATGTAGGAATAGAGCGAATAGAGACAACAGCTCACCACAACTAGTCATGAGGTCTATGTGTGTTGTTGTAGAGTATGCAAACTTCCCCTTTCAGCATCTCTAATGCCGCGTACACACGGTCGTTTTTTGTGATGAAATAAAACGACGTTTTAAAAAACGTAATTTAAAATGATCGTGTGTGGGCTTTACGTCATTTTTTGTCTTCTGAACAAACATACTTTGTAGAACCACATTTCCCTTCAATTACAGCTACAAGTCTTTTTGGGGTGTCTCTACCAGCTTTGCACATCTAGAGTGAATTTTTTGTCCATTCTTCTTTCCAAAATAGCTTAGATTGGATGAAGAGTGTCTTGCCACTGATTCTTAATTGGATTTATCTCTAGACTTTGACTGGGTCATTCTAACACATGATTATACTTTGATCCAAACCATTCCATTGTAGCTCTGGCTGTATGTTTAGGGTCATTGTCCTGCTGGAAGGTGAACCTCTGTCCCAGTCTCAAGTCTTTTGCAGACTTTAAGGCCGCGTACACACAATCGAATTTATCTGCTGAAAACGGTCCGATGGACCGTTTCAGCAGACAAATTCGATTGTGTGTACGGGCGAGCAGACAGGTTTTTCCAGCAGACAAATTTTAAAGCATGCTTTAAAATCTGTCTGCTGGGAACCCGTCCGTCCGACATGTCCGCTGGTTCGTACACTAACCAGCGGACATATCTGTCCGCACATGCGTCGAATGGATTCGACGCATGTGTGGAAGTATTTTACTTCCTGGTTCGGTGACGTGGCGGCGTCAACGTCACCGCCACGTCACCGCGCTGTCTGCCGGCGGGGATTTTGGTTTGATCGTGTGTACACGATCAAACCAATATATCCCAGCAGACAAATCCAATCAAAACGGTCTGTCAGACCGATTTGATCGGATTTATTTAGTGGTGTGTACACGGCCTATCAGGTTTTCTTCTAAGATTGCCCTGTATTTGGCTCCATCCATCTTCCCATCAACTCTGACCAGCTTACCTGTCCCTGCTGAAAAAGAAAAAAAAGGGATGGTGTGTTCAGGGTGTTTTTCGCCACACATAGCATTTTCCTTTTAGGCAAAAAAGTTAAATTTTGGTCTCATCTGACCAGAGCACCTTCTTCCACATGTTTGCTTTTCCATGCATGGCCTCCAGCATACTGCAAACAGGACTTCTTATGGCTATAAAGGCCATTCAACAATGGCTTTCTTCTTGCCACTCTTCTATAACAGCCAGATTTGTGGAGTGCACAACTAATAGTTGTCCTGTGGGCAGATTCTCCCACCTGAGCTGTGGATCTCTGTAGCTCCTACAGAGTTTCCACGAGCCTCTTGGCTGTGTCTCTGATTAATGCTGTCCTTGCTCGGCCTGTCAGTTTAGGTGACTGACCATGTCTTAGTAGGTTTTCAGTTGTGCCATACTCTTTCTGTTTTTGAATGATGGATTAAACAGTGATCTGTGAGATATTCAAAGATTGGGAATTTTTTATAGCCTAACCCTGCTTTAAACCTCTCCACAACTTTATCCATGACCTGTCTGGTGTGTACCTTGGCCTTCATGATGCTGTTTGTTCACTAACGTTCTCTAACAAACCTCTGAGGGCTTTACAGAACAGCTGTTTTATGCTGAGATTAAATTACACAGATGTGGACTCTATTTCTTAATTAGGTGACTTCTGAAGGCAATTGGTTCCACTAGATTTTAGTTTGGGGTATCAGAGTAAATGGAACTAAATACAAATGCACGCCACACTTTTTTCAGATATTGAAAACCGTTTATCATTTTCCTTCCACTACACAATTATGTGCCACTTTCATGTTGGTCTATCACATAAAATCCCAAAAAAATAAATTTACGTTTTTTGTTGTAACATGACAAAATGTGGAAAATTTTAAGGGGTATGAATACTTTTACAAGGCACTGTATATGCCAGATTTCATTAAAAGGTAGGGTCACAAAACCCAACACATACTTCCCAACTGTCCTTAACTTGGAGGGATGTCCCTTTTTTGTGACCAAATCTCTCTGGCCACTTTTTTGGCCTGATGTAAGGATCTTTGTTTAAATGTATTATTTGTTTATCAAAAGTGTTTTACTGCAATAAAACCTTAATCTAAAATTTAAAATAAAGGAAACGTAGTGATTAAACCAATTATTTTGTGTGCATTAATCCTTATGGTTTGTGTTACTTGAGGTATGGGAGTCGTGTGTCCTTTGCCTGTATACTTCAAATTAGACCCAGAGTAAAGGAAGGGATAAGTAGGGCTTACGTGACTGAGTAAAGAGGGTTTTAGGATAGGGGCTTTAAAAATTAAAGGCAAATATGGAGTTAGGGAACTTACCTTATTAATAGGTTAGACCAGCCCTCAAAATTTCCACTCGCCTACTAGCATTTGGCGAGTGGATTTAAGCTGGGGGCGAGTGATGATAGGGCTGCATGACCAATCTCCTTCCAATCTGTGCCTACACTTAGAGTCCGATGAGATTGGCGGCCGAAGAGGAAAGGTGCATGCTCGGGAAAAGTATTCTGGTGAGCCGCGCACAGGCAGAGCAGTACACAGGTGCTCTCCTTACAATTCTCATTAAGCCATGGGACCTAACAGTATGACCTCTCTGAGCCTGCCCCCTCCCCCCGACCAATGTAGCTGGAGAGCAGGGAGCAGAAAAAGTAATGAGTGAGGTGAGGGGAGGATTGCGAAAATTACCACTCCGGTGCAGCGCTCACTTAAAGTTGCCCTGACATGAGAGTGGCAGCCTTCCAGTTTGTGCAGATTTCTTCTCCTTGTGCTCTATGTAAGTGTCCAACAGTTCAGCCTGAGCACTGTGAACAGACTGGTCTCAATGTGTGCTGTGCCATGTCACTGTGCTGTGCTATGGTGTCAATGGCTGTGCAGTTGTGTGGATCTCAGCGCTGGATTGTACTCCCTCCCGCTGTGCTGCAGCTCCTCTCCTCACTGCCAGCCTGAATAAAAGGGGGAAGTGGGGACATGCAAGCGTGGAGCCGCACACACAGGCTCCTGATGATGAGATGAATAGGAGAGGGAGAGAGAGAGGATGGATGGGAGTTGCAGAGGAGACAGCAAGAGAATAGGGAAGAGACCCAGTTCTAGTGCCCTGTCCCTCTGGTCTGCCCCCAGTGCCCTGTCTCTCTGGTCTTCCCCCAGTGCCCTGTCCCTCTGGTCTTCCCCCAGTGCCCTGTCCCACTGGTCTGCCCCCAATGCCCTGTCCCACTGGTCTGCCCCCAATGCCCTGTCCCACTGGTCTGCCCCCAATGCCCTGTCCCACTGGTCTGCCCCAATGCCCTGTCCCACTGGTCTGCCCCCAATGCCCTGTTCCTCTGATCTGCCCCCAATGCCTTGTTCCTCTGGTCTGCCCCCAATGCCCTGTCCCACTGGTCTGCCCCCAATGCCCTGTTCCTCTGGTCTGCCCCCAATGCCCTGTCCCATTTTGTTAAAGTTGTTGTTGGTAATATGTAATTGTGTAACTTGATTCTGCATTCAACATTTAACAGTGCCATTCCATGAGATAATCTAGGAGGGCATGTTTACGGGTGAAATTAGGCGCAGGGTAGTGTATGAATTAGGTGGGGCAACTGCTGGCGAGTAACTCTTGAGGCCTGGCTAGTAGCTCAGGACTTGAAATTTTGAGCCCTGGGTTAGAGAGAAACAGGAGGGGTGGTTGTAGAAAAGTCTTAAGAATGTCTTCAGTCAGAAGATACAGTCGCTGGCGTCAAGAAAACTTCTAACCCGCCTTGTGTTCGCTTAAGTTTATTTTGATGGTCCTTGTCCTTTTGCTGTGAACTGCTAGAGGCTGGTCCATATAATCCACAGGTGTCAAACACAAGGCCCGTGGGCTAAATCCAGCCCTCCAGGCCATTTCATGTGGCCCTCGGGCCTCGCACCCCTCCTGCGGCTGCAGGAGTGCTCCGTCCCTCCTCTAGTCCTTCTCCAGACCCTCACTTTCTGCTTTCAAGCAATGCATCCAGCTTCTTCCCAGCAGCAGCATAAGGAAAAGGGGGGTACATTGTGATGTAAGGGAGAGTGGGGGACTCAACTTCTGATGGTAGGTTGGCTCTTGACATCTAATGTAAGAGAAGACGATGCGCAAGACATCTAATTATACAGATACAACCAGCTCCATAATTCATTATTTATATAATTAATAACACAATATGGTTTCCTGTTTTCTTATATCAATTTATAGCTTTCCTTCATTAGTAACCAAGCTAATAAAAGAGGATAAGTCCTTTGAATAATACCCCCTGCATCAGAAGAACCTGTTGCACTAGAAGAACCAGCTTATGTTTAAAAAGGAGTTGAAAGTACAAAAGTATTCCTTTGTTCTTATAAAATCAGATAAACACAAATGACTGAATAAGTAAACAAGGGCGGCACAGCTGATCTTCCAGAGCAAGGTCCAGGCCAAATGAAGAAAGGTAAAGAATCCATTGCAGGTCTATAGTTTCACACACCGATCCTTTAATAATCCACTTAAGACCATTATCTACAGACAGTGCAGCAGGTTCCAAACAGTCTTCATAATTGGAGTGTTATTAGTTGTATCACCAAATGGACACCCAAGGATGAAGAAGCACAGTTTAAACAGCTCAAAGTAATCTTTAGTGTGTCAATTGTTTGATTTAGTTAAACTTTAATGAGAACCTGTCACTAAACGTTTTATCAAAAGCTGAGATATCTATGTAGAAAGCAACTCATTGCTGGAAAATGCAACTTCCTGTTTTAGCCATGGAACAGGAAGTGAAGGAAGATGTAGTATGCCGATCCTGACTTAAAGCAGAGCTAAACTGTATCTGAGCACCACAGACTGAAAATGCTTTTTAATTACTTTCTAATATGAATTATTAAAAACCAAACTAATGTAGGCACCACATCTATAGGCCGGTAAGCTATAACCACTTAAAATTTAGTTTTTGTTTGTGTTTGTGTAGATGTGTTTTAAAATGCATGCATAACCATAATTGATATTTCATTTTTTAACAGCATAGGTAAGGTTTAAAACCAGTCAGTTTATTTTCTACTGTCAGTATCCTGACAGCAACTGGCCAACACCACCTCCCATTGCCCCACCCACTATCATCGTTTTTTATTGGGAGGATTTTCCTTTACTTCCTGTCTCTGAGACAGAACAAGAAGCTAGATACAATGGGCCAGATTCACAGAGCGATTACGCCGGCGTAACAGAAGATGCGCGGCATAAGTCTAAATGTGGGCATGCGTTTCGATACTCTGCATCCCCAAAACGAGATACGCAAGAAATCTACTTTTTTTTGTCTAGCGTAATTTCGTTAGACAGGCGCATCCGTCCGCGCAAAACTGCGCTAGACACACCATTGATTTGCTATTCAAATATGCTAATGAGGGAGTTACGGAAATCCACAAAAGAACGTTGGTGCAGGGCACGCTACGCGCTGTGCGCAACAGCTGCACGGCCTGTCTAAAATTAGACCATATAAAAGTTGGTCTAAAATTAGACAATTCGTCTACATGTCAGAGAAAGCAACACCGTTAGTGAGGAGCAGAGCAGTCACACGTGTTGCCCAACAATCTGTATGCCAACATGCCAGGGACATCCTCGCTCATAGCTATACTACTGACTTTAGACGAGCAAAGAAAGAGGAGGGCACAGAGGAGGGCACGGGAGAGGATATAGCGCACCCGCATAGACCTCTTTGGCATGAGTGATTCTGAGGTGTATCGCATCTTCAGATTCACCCCTCATGCCATCCTGGAATTAACCATAACCTTGCAGGAGGACATCACCAGCCCAACACACCGCTCACATGCAGTGCAGCCACTGGTCAAGGTCATGGCAACACTCCATTTCCTTGCCAGTGGCTCTTTTCAAAGAACAAGTGGTGACTGGGATGGCACAATCCTCCGTGAGCAGATGTGTGCACCAGGTTATCCCTGCAATCCTCAGACGCATGGCCAACCAAATCATCAAACCCACCACTGAGGACCTGCGGCTGAAGGCAATGACAGATTTCTACAGAATTGCCAGATTCCCACGCACCGTGGGGGCCATTGATTGCACACATGTGGCACTCCAGCCCCCCCATGAGACAGAGCACATATACCGAAATCGGAAGCATTGGCATTCCATCAACGTACAGGTGATAGTCGATGCCCAAGGCCTCATATGGCACGTCCGTGCCAAACACCCCAGATCCAGCCATGACAGCTACATATACAATCAGAGCCCCATCCGAATGGAATTCGAACAGAACGTGTATGGGGACACCTGGCTGGTTGGTGAGTGACATGGGTGGCAGGCATGACTGTCCCCCCCATGATGCACACATCACAAGGGGCACATGCATGACTAACATCCTCCTGTGTTTTTCCTTACAGGTGACTCTGCATATGCACTGGGACCCCATCTCATGACTCCTATCCGGAACCCCCAAACCCCAGGAGAGGAAAGATACAATGAAGCCCACGCCCAAACACGTGCATTGGTGGAGCGCACCTTTGGCCTCCTGAAGTCACGTTTCCGATGCCTGGATAAGTCTGGGGGGACCCTGTTGTATTCCCCCAACTTCGTGTGCCAGATCATCGGTGCATGTTGCATTCTGCACAACTTCGCAGTGAGAAAGGGCCTGCAGATTGACCTACGTGATGACCTGACCCCTGAACCAGACAATCCCTCCCTAACCGAGGTTACCCTGTCTTCTGAGGGAAGAGCAGCCAGGAGACAGCTCACATTAGGCATCTTTGCACGTTAAACACACACATTAATCATGGCACAATGAGAATGCATGCATGCACACCACTGTGGTCCCTAGCACAGACACATCACATCCTCACCTAATTGGATTAGCACAAGCCCACCATGCTGGGCTTGTGAGCAGCAACGCCACGCTACGGCTCCAATTATGTCACTGTACATTCATACACCATTCACACAGACCTGGGAATCACTTCTCCCTGGTCCTGGGGAACCCTTCTCCACCAAAACTGAATTGCCTTGAGCCATGAAGCCCAAAGTTCGTAGCTCCGCGTAGTGTAGGCCTCGGCCAGGTAGGCCATAGTGGCGGCCTCGTGGTGTGCGCGCACCCTGAAGGTGGGTGCCGCACCTGCGACCTGCTGCGGGTAGGAGACCTAGGTAGAAGACCCGGACAAAAAGGCGCCCGCATCAGATATACCCTCTCCCAGCCTGCCCAGCGAGGGAAACACTCCTCTGATTGGCTGCTGAGGAAAGGCAGCTCTGTCCTGGAACCCCTCTGGCGCCATCTGCTGTCCAAGGATGGTAACATATCCTCAGCACAGAGAATGGGACCACAGGCAGCCCAGCTCCGAAACGCAGATTTAGGGAATTAACATGAATGAGAGCAAGGTAACTCTCTCATCCCCCCACTAAATTAACAATAGCGCCCATAACTGAAAGTAGGTGGTGCTACATGTGGATTGGGGAATCAAGTCATTTCTAGCCTTCAACCTGCCGATTGAAGGAAAAAAATTACCAAACCAGCAGACAGCAATAATAAACCAATCAAAATATGTAAAACATTAATAAAATGTTTATATAGAAAGTGCTTATAGCACTGAAAAATAATTTTGTAACAAAGTCAGAAAAAGATGGACTGCACTGTAAAGCACCAAAGGTTGTTTGCCTACAAATTCCAAGAAGGACATCTCTCTATTTCTAAAATCTTTTTTGTCAAATGAATTTCTTTTATAGAGAAAGTGTTAAAAATAATAATTAAGTAAACAATAAAGAACATTTTTTTTTAAGTGTCCTTGTCCCCTTGTGCCCCCTAAGTAAACTCATACATAGGTCGTGCCCGCATATGTCAAACCACACGTGAGGTATTGCTGCGATCGTTACAGCGAGAGTGCCATTTCTAGCAATAGACCTCGGGGCAGATTCACAGAGAATTCGATTCTCGTAGAGTATCAGAAATACACTACGCTGCCGTTTTTTACCTGGCTCTACGTGGAATCCAAGTAGATTTTGTCCAGTAAACGACGGCGGCGTAGTGTATTTCTCCCGTCGCAATCCATCTGCGCGAGTAGGGGGCGTGAAGCATTTAAAATAGGCACGTTCCCGTGGCGATCGAACTGCGCATACTCCGTTCCCAAATTTCCCGCCGTGCATTGCGCGAAAACACGTCGTCACGTCGTCACGTCGTAGTAGCGTCGTTTACGTACATTTCCTATTCCCGAACGAGTTACGTTAAAAAAAAAAATATATTTTAAAATCGACGCGGGAACGACGGCCATACTTTACATGGGTTACGCACTGTTAGACCAGCAAAAAGCTCCTCTAACATTACGTAGCCAAAAAATGACGTAGGCGATTGCGAGGGACACTCGTACCTTCGTGGATCGCCGTAAAAAGTAATTTGCATATCCCGACGCATGAAAACGACGCGAACTCCTCCCAGCGGCCGCAAAAATATCGCAGCGTAGATCCGAAGGCTTACGAGGACGTAAGCCTCTCGGATCGAAGCCCGAAGCCGCCGTATCATGGTTTGAGGATTCAAACTAGTGATACGGCGCGTGAAATTTGAAATTACTCCTGTCTAACACCAGTTAGACAGGCGTAATTGCTCTGTGAATCTGGGCCCTCCTCTTTAACTCCAGACTGGTAACTTGTGAAAAAAAAATATGTCACCTATGGAGATTTTTAAGTACTGTGCGCAATTTTAAAGCGTGACATGTTTGGTATCTATTTACTTGACATAAAATCCCCTTTCACATAATACAACAAAATTGGGGTAAATATTGTGGGTGTTTTTTTATACGTGAAAGTGTTTTTTTTCCATAGAAAAATGGTGTTTGACATTCACAATTGCAATGGCCACCATTGTATTCCCTAGGGCCGTTGCTAAATATATATATATAAAATTTTGGGGGTTCTGAGTCATTTTCCAGCAAAAAAAAATATGCCTTTTTACATGTAGGAGAGAAATGCCAGAATGGGCTTGCAGTTAAAATGTTCTTAGCCTGAAAAAAATTTAAAAACAAATGCAGCCACCACCTTTAAGGGCTGGTAAGCTGCAATATAATAATTTTTTGTTCTTGGGTTTAGATATGCTTTACGTTTTTTCTTTTTGTGTTCAATATATTGCAAAATGTACTAACAAATAGTGTTGCTCACGAATATTCGCATTGCGAATATTCGTTACGAATATTGCATATTCGAGTATTCGCGAATAAATTTATTTTTAAAACAGATCACATCCTAGTGATCTCCATCGACGTCTAAAAGCATTGCTGGTATGATTAGAGACCCTGGGCCGAGTAGCTGAGGCGATCCTTTTATGTTGCCGAATATTCGCAATGCGAATATTCGTATTACGAATATTCGCGAATGCATTCTCTGCCCTTCTGTGTTTTTGTGTATAAAAAAATAAAAAATAAAAAACAAATTAGCTTTAGTTTAGTCATATAAGTTTGTGTAAGTAGAGTTAGTGTTTAGTGCCTATTAGTTTAGTAATCCAGGAAATGATTTCCGTTTTCGCGTGTTGACGAGAATTTCGCAATCAATTTCGCATTCGCAGTAGCGAAATTTCGCGAATTTTTTTTTTTTTTATAAAATATCACGAATATTCGATATTAACGAATATTCGCGAATACGTTCTCTGCCCTTCTGTGTTTTGTGTATAAAAAAAAAAAAAAAATTAGCTTTAGTTTAGTCATATAAGTTTGTGTAAGTAGAGTTAGTGTTTAGTGCCTATTAGTTTAGTAATCCAGGAAATGATCTCCGTTTTCGCGTGTTGACGAGAATTTCGCAATCAATTTTGCATTCGCACTACCGAAATTTCGCATTAGCGAAATATCGCAATTTTTTTTTTTTGATAAAATATCACGAATATTTGATTTTAACGAATATTCGCGAATATTCTTCTATATATTCGCGAAATATCGCAAAATCGAATATGGCGTATTCCGCTCATCACTACTAACAAACAACATTATATGGATAATAAATTGTTATAACCCCCCCCCCCCCCCACCCCACTGATATGATACTGACTGATGTATCCCTGAATAGAGGGTAATACCTGTCCCAGTCCTCGCTCCTTGCAGAGAGAGGCATTTGGTGATAAGATGACCTCATGTGACCCTCCATGCTTCTGTGTCTGGTAATGTATGGCTACTTCGTTGGCATGCTTGGGAACAAGACTCTTAAGGAAAATAACAATAAAGCAGATCACAGCTTCCCAAGAGCCTGAAAGAAATAGGATTTAGGTTTTCATGGCCCACTAGAGTCAGTTAAATGATCAGAAATAAAGGGCTTTGACCTGTGGATTTCCTGGAGGCAGAAGGGGCATCCTGGCTTCAGCCGGGCTCTTCTCACCACAGCTCAGGGATCATAAAGAAGCAAAAGGTCACTGACCCCTGGCATGGGAATGAAGAAACACACTGAAGCAGTTGGTGTATTTACTTTTATCCGGCAGAAGAGATAAATGGTGACCTTGGTAAAATGTCTGCCATAATGACTTTTTTAATGAGATTCAGAAACTTGTTGTCATAAGCAAGATTAATAAATGACTCAGAAGGTCAATAAAGCCATAATTAATACAAACTTGTAAATAAATGCAGCTCATTTGTTGATGATGTAATACCAAGGCTGCAATATTATTAAGAACAATGTATCTGTAGTGTGAATTCAAGAATTAATTATCTAGCTTCCATTATTTTATCATCATATTAAAAAATAAGAAACCTGGAGAAAATTCAATAGTCTGTGTTGGCTATGTCAGTCAAATGCTGAGAAAAAACTGAAAATATTAAAGCGGTATTAAAGAAAATGTAGATGCAACTTTTCGAACTCAACCTCCTCTCCTCCAATAATCCGACTAGTCCTGACATCCCCCCCTCCTGCACAGCCATTCACTGTAAAGATCAGTGTGATGCTGGTTCTCCTGCCTCAACTCCCTGAGCTCATTATGCCACTGAGAACAGAGGGTATGTGATCACTTATGAATAAAGAGGGCAAAAAATATATTTATGATGTTTTTTATATGTATACACAAATATTTTGCCTTTCATGCAGTATGTATATATACAGTGTGGTTTAGAAACAGTTTACTTGGGCTTTGGCTGCAGCTGTCAGCCATAACCCCGATATTGCTTCTTTTTTGTTGGCATTTCTCTTTCTGCTAAAAGTGTTCTAAGTGGCTGATTAGCCCCTGGATCGCTTGTAAAAGCAGCGGCAGGGGTCATTCCCCATCCCATGCCCCCACCCCAGAGACCCCAGGAACTGATTTGGCAGTTCATGCAGTTGGCCATAGAGGTGAACAGAGACAAGAATGTAGAAGAACCAATCTCTCCATTTTCCTCCTGCAGCCACTGGAGGGAGCAGAAGTGGGGGAAAGGGAAAAATCGGTTCCTTTATATGCAGCCACCCACTTGCAACTGGGCCCTGTTTTTCCGCCACTAGACTCGGAGGAAAAGGCATGTCAGAGGTATTTAATCACCTCTGCGTTTTTTTTTTTTTTTGTTTTTTTTTGTGCTATAAACAAAAAAAGACCGACAATTTTGAAAAAAAGAACAATAATTTTTATTTTTTGCTATAATAAATATTCACCCCCCCCCCCCCAAAAAAAAGTTTAGGCCGATATGTACATATTTTTGGTAAAAAAAATAAACGCAATAAGCGTATATTGATTGGTTTGCATAAAAGTTATAGCATCTACAAAATAGGGGATGGTTTTATGGCATTTTTATAATTTTTTTTTTTTTTTACTAGTTATGGTGGCGATCAGCAATTTTTATCGTGACTGCGACATTAAGTTGGACACATCAGACACTTTTGACGCCATTTTGGGACCATTGTCATTTATACAGCGACCAGTGCTATAAAAATGCACTGATTACTGTGTAAATGACACTGGCAGGGAAGTGGTTAAACACTATGGGGCAAGCAAGGGGTTATGTGTGTCCTAGCATGACACTGGCAGACATGGTGTCCGTAGGTCTCACAGGCACGGTCACAGAGCCCACGGCGCGTGTGCCGCAAGGTGGGAATTTCAAAGCAACGTACTCGTACATTGCTTTGCGCACACCAGCCATTCTGCCGACGTATATCTACTGGCAGCGGTCCGCAAGTGGTTAAAGCAGTTCTTCTTCAGTGCAGGAACATTTTCTTGGTTTTATTCAAACAATATATCCACCGTAGGTCTTCCAATCCAAAAATTGTGGTTCCTTGTGTATAGCAATTAGTGTGCCACAACTGTTTATATGGTTTAAATCAGCCCAACTGTGTAAAGGCCCGAGAACCTGCACCCAATTCAAAACCAAGAGAAATGCACGGAAGTGTAAAAAAGGACGCCACAGTTCAGGTGGAAGATTGAAGGTACATTTTCCTGGGAAGATAAACCCTTTAAAAATGGTTTGTTTATCCTGCAGAATGCTTGCCAACTTCTCCTGACGCATGATCCAGGATATTTTGAGATTTACTTTACTTTATTACATTTTTTCCTCCCAGTTCTTGTCTGGGCTCATATGTGCATTGTGCTAAATGTGTTGTGGTTTGTTGTTATTCTATACCAGTGATGGCGAACCTTGGCACTCTAGGTGTTTTGGAACTACCGTATTTGCCGGTGTATATGACGACTGGACGTATAAGACGACCCCCTATTTTTCCAGGAAAAATGTTGGTTTTGGGATATACTCACCGTATAAGACGACCCCCTTCCTACTAGTCTTTCTGGAAGCTGAGGGGTAGCCGGAACAACCGCTGACAGGAACAACCGCTGACAGAAAGAGGCTTTTTTCAAATCTCACCGTGCCATTACGTGCCTCACTGTGCCTTACATTACATGCCTCCACTGTGCCATCACTTGCCTCCATTGTGCCATCACTTTCCCCCACTGTGCCATCACTTGCCCCCACTGTGCCATCACTTGCCCTCACTGTGCCATCTGTGCCATCACTTGCCCCCACTGTGCCATCACTTGCCCCCACTGTGCCATCACTTGCCCCCACTGTGCCGGCCAAGATGATCTCCCTACCTTATTTTTTTGCAGATTCTGTCTTCAAGGCTACGGGCATCCATGATTCAAAAGCCGCGCCTTCTCCTCAGACTGTTCCGTGATAGGCGGAACACAAATTTTCCCAGCAGGGCCTCTGTTCAGTGTTCCACCTATCACTGATGTCCTCTCGTCCGAGGATGAGAAGGCATCCGTGATAGGCGGAACACTGAACAGAGGCCCCGCTGGGAAAATTTGTGTTCTGCTTATCACGGAACAGTCTGAGGAGGAGGCGCTGCTTTTAAATCATGGATGCCTGCAGCCTGACGGAGACTGTCATCTGCGTATTAGGCCGCGTACACATGATCGGTCAAAACCGATGAAAAAAGACTGAAGGACCGTTTCATCGGTCCAAACCGATCATGGGTGGGCCCCATCGGTCAGTTATCCTTCAGTCAAAAAAAAGAGAACTTGCTTTAAAATTTGACCGATGGACGCCTAAACGATGGGTCAAAACCGATCATTGGTATGCAAAAGTATTGGTTAAAAGGCCGCGCATGCTCAGAATCAAGTCAACACATGCTTGGAAGCATTGAACTTCGTTTTTTTCAGCACGTCGTTGTGTTAAAACACCTAAACATCACCGCGTTCTAACACAATCTTTTTTTAACCGATGGTGTGTAGGCACATCAGACCATCAGTCAGCTTCATCGTGTTAACCGATGAAAACGGTCCTTAGGACCGTTCTCATCGGATGGACTGATTGTGTGTACGCGGCCTAAGACGACCCCCGACTTTGGATGCATTTTTTTGCATCCAAAAAGTCGTTTTATACGCCTGAAAATACGGTACATTTCCCATAATGCTCATGCACTCTGCAGTGTAGTTGAGCAACATGGGAAATGTAGTTCCAAAACATCTGAGGTGCCATGATTCACCATCACTGTTCTATAACAAACTACACCAGATCTCCTACAGAACATACGTATGTTGATCTTGCACACGTGAGGCAGGGAATCCAGTGTGGTTTGTTATTATTCAATAGAAAATCACACAAAGTCTTGGAAGGCACAAGTACAGACATTATTGATGGGCCAGCGCTGAATAAGAAAAAAAAAAAACACCAATGAAGTCTCAGGCCCCATACACACGACGGAGCTTCTCGGCAGAATCCAGCGAGAAGCTCGCTGGGATCCATATTCTGCCGAGAAGCTCGATGTGTACGTGACGAGCGAGGCGTGGAGCCAAAATAGAGAGCAGGTTCTCTATTTCCTCGACGGGCCATCGGGACTAATGGCTCGACGCCTTTTTCGACAGCCTGGTCGATGAACTCGACGGCTGGCCGAGAACCTCGTTGGGCGGAATGATGGGTTTAGTCCGATGAGGTTCTCGGTCGCGTGTACGCGGCCTAACAAACATGTTATACTTACCTGCTCTGTGCAGTGGTTTTGCACAGAGTAGCCCCAATCCTCCTCTTCTCGGGTCCCTCACCAGCGCTCCCGGCCTCTCCCTCCTGCAGAGTGTCCCCATAGCATGCAGCTTGCTACCGGGGCACCTGAGCATGCTCGCTCACCGAGCCACTGTTCTATGTGTCTGTTCACACATGGAGCATGCCCCGCTCTTTCCTCATTAGCTACTGTCAATCACAGCCAGTGAACCCATGAGGAGGGAGCAACCCAGGAGAGCTGCTGCTTTTGTGCACATCGCTGGATCGAGATGGTGCTCAGATAAGTGTTGGGGGGGCTACACACAGAAGTTTTTGAGCCTTTACAACCACTTTAAACAGGGGGGGACAGACCACAGGCACTGCAGAAAACCTAAAATAAAGAAACAGGGGGATATTACAAAGGTTATTGCTTTTCAAACTAAGATTACATGGCTGTTGTCAGTTTTATTGAGGGGGTTTGTAAGTCCCCTTTAAGGGCTGCACCCCATTTTTTTATTTAATAGGAGGCCATAGTTCCAGCTTAAACATACAATGGTCTGCTTGTCACCCCTCAAGATTTTCCACACTTTGCCCCAGCTTATATGACTTCTCAGCTCTATATGAGTCTTTCATGTTTTCTGTTTAATAGATTAGCACCATGTGAAACTGGATCTTCCTTCAAAGATAAGTAGGTGAAACTTTATATAACCCTCACCCAGTTCTAAATCTGTGTAATTTTGTCACCAGTGATCCTCAGTCATAGACAGCCAATGAAATATGTGTGTTTAATGGTGTACAAGGGGTTGGCGACACTAATTATGCATCATTAAGTTGTCATGCTTACACTTTTGAGTGGAGCATGGAGTGGCTAAGGTCAAAGATTGCTCCTGGCCATTATGTCTTACTTCCAGCTCCAATTCCAGAACTATCCTGCCATTGTAAATTCTTCCTTGTAAGGTTCTTCTTGCCTGTGTGCAGCCTAAGGAGGCTTGAAGCTTCAAGTAATACAGAGACAAGATTTTTTTTTTAAGAAAGCAACATAGGAAACAACTTTTTACTTGATTTTATTTAAAACTAATCAAGTTGAAATTCATATTTGATTATCATTTAACCAGTTGAAAGACTTTTATTTATATATATATATATATATATATATCATTGTCAACATGTCAAAAAAGACAAGATGGGCACAACTGAGCCCTGCATTCTTTATGTAGCGCCCTCCTTAGCCTTGTAGTCTTAATGTAGCATGCTCCTTAGCCCTGCATTCTTTATGTAGCGCACTGCTGAGCCCTGAATTTTTTATGTAGCATGCTCCTGAGTGCTACTTAGCCCTGCATTATTTATGTAGTGTGCTCCTTAGCCCTGCATTCTTTATGTAGTGTGCTCCTTAGCCCTGCATTCTTTATGTAGTGTGCTTCTTAGCCCTGCATTCTTTATGTAGTGTGCTCCTTAGCCCTACATTCTTTATTAGGGTTGTCCTGATACCGATACCGGTATCGGTATCGGGACCGATACTGAGCATTTGCGGGAGTACTTGTACTCCCGCAAATGCCCCCGATGCCTCATCTGATATTTGCATATATGGGGGACATGGCTGCATATATAGGGGACATGGCTGCATATATGGGGGACATGGCTGGATATATGGGGGACATGGCTGCATATATGGGGGACATGGCTGCATATGTGGGGGGACATGGCTGGATATATGGGGGACATGGCTGCATATGTGGGGGACATGGCTGCATATGTGGGGGGACATGGTTGGATATATGGGGGACAGGCCCGGACTGGGACAAAAAATAGGCCCGGGCATTTTAGACTGAGCAGCCCGGGGGGGGGGGGGGCAGCGGGGGTTAATGACGGGATGTGGGGTGAGATAAAGAAAGATAGATTGAAAGATTAAGATAGAAAGAAAAGAAAGATAGATAGATAGATAGATAGATAGATAGATAGATAGATAGATAGATAGATAGATAGATAGATAGATAGATAGATAGATAGATAGATAGATAGATAGATAGATAGATAGATAGATAGATAGATAGATAGATAGATAAAAAGATAGATACAGATAGAAAGAAGGGAAGGAAGGAAGATAAAGAAAGATAAAAGATAGAAAGAAAGAAGGGAATGAAGGAAGGAAGGAAGGAAGATAAAGAAAGAAGGGAAGGAAGGAAGAGAGATAAATAGATATAGATAGATAGGAAGGAAGATGGATAAAGAAAGAATGAATAATATAGAAAGAAAGAAGGGAAGAAAGATAGATAGATAAAGAAAGATAGATACAGATAGAAAGCAAGAAGGAAAGACAGATAAAGAAAGATAGAAAGAAAGAAAGAAGGGAAGGAAGATTTATAAAGAAATAAAGATAGCTAAATATAGAAAGAAGGGAAGATAGATAGATAGATAGATAGATAGATAGATAGATAGATAGATAGATAGATAGATAGATAGATAGATAGATAGATAGATAGATAGGAAGGAAGATATCTAAAGAAAGAAAGATAGATAAAGATAGAAAGAAAGAAGGGAAGGAAGATAGATAAAGAAAGATAGATACAGATAGAAAGAAAGAAGGGAAGGAAGGAAGATAGATAGATATAGATAGATAGAAAAGAAGGAAGATGGATAAAGAAAGAATGAATAATATAGATAGATAGAAAGGAAGATATATAAAAAAGAAATAGAAAGATAGAAAGAAAAAGGGAAGGAAGGAAGATAGATAAAGAAAGAAAGATAAAGATAGAAAGAAAGAAGGGAAGGAAGGAAGATAGATACAGAAAGAAAGGTAGATAAAGAAAGGAAGGAAGATAGATAGATAGATAGATAGATAGATAGATAGATAGATAGATAGATAGATAGATAGATAGATAGATAGATAGATAGATAGATAGTAAGGAAGAAAGATAGATAAAGATAGAAAAAAAAGAAGAGAAGGAAGGAAGATAGGTAGACAGATCTAGATAGATAGATAAAAATAGATAGAGGAAGGAAGATAGATAAAGATAGAAAGAAAGAAGATAGATAGACAGTGGCAGTGCATCTATAGAGGGCGCCGGAGCGCCGCTCCCTCTGGCTCAGCCACCACCTCTGGCTCAGCCGCGTCAATGGGCACAGTGGCATCAATGGGCACACTGGCATCAATGGACACACTGGCATCAATGGGCACAGTGGCATCAATGGGCACAGTGGCAACAATTAAAGGGCACAGTGGCATCAATTGGCACAGTGGCGACAATTAGAGGGCACAGTGGCTGCGTTTGATGGCATAGCACAGTGGCTGCGTTTGATGGCATGGCACAGTGGCTGCGTTTGATGGCATGGCACAGTGGTGACAATTGATGGCACAGTGGCTGTGTTTGATGGCACAGTGGTGACAATTGATGGCACAGTGGCTGCATTTGATGGCATGGCACAGTGGCTGCATTTGATGGCATGGCACAGTGGTGACAATTGATGGCACAGTGGCTGCGTTTGATTGCATGGCACAGTGGTGACAATTGATGGCACAGTGGCTGCGTTTGTTGGCATGGCACAGTAGTGACAATTGATGGCACTGTGGCTGTGTTTGATGGCATGGCACAGTGGTGACAATTGGTGGCACAGTGGCTGTGTTTGAGGGCATGGCACAGTGGTGAAAATTGATGGCACAGTGGCTGCGTTTGATGGCATGGCACAGTGGTGACAATTGATGGCACAGTGGCTGCGTTTGATGGTATGACACAGTGGCTGCGTTTGATGGCATGGCACAGTGATGACAATTGGTGGCCCAGTAGCAGCATTTGATGGGCCCAGTGAGGCTCAATAGCCGCCGTGGGCCGCGAGGGCCGTTCGCGGGCCACAATCGGCCCCCGGGCCGCGAGGGCCGTTCGCGGGCCACAATCGGCCCCCGGGCCGCGAGGGCCGTTCGCGGGCCACAACCGACCCGCGGGCCACCGGGCATTTGCCCGGTATGCCCTATGGCCAGTCCGGGCCTGATGGGGGACATGACTGCATATGTGGGGGACATTGCTGCATATGTGGGGGACATGGCTGCATATGTGGGGGGACATGGCTGCATATGTGTGAGGACATGACTGCATATGTGGGGGACATGGCTGCATATGTGGGGGACATAGCTGCATTTGTGGGGGGACATGGCTGCATTTGGGGACACATTTAAAAAAAAGTATCAGTATTCGATATCGGCGAGTACTTGAAAAAAAGTATCGGTACTTGTACTCGGTCCTAAAAAAGTGGAATCGGGACAACCCTATTCTTTATGTAGTGTGCTCCTTAGCCCTGCATTCTTTATGTAGTGTGCTCCTTAGCCCTGCATTTTTTTTGTGTTGTGTGCTCCTTAGCCCTGCATTCTTTATGTAGTGTGCTCCTTAGCCCTGCATTCTTTATGTAATGTGCTCCTTAGCCCTGCATTCTTTATGTAGTGTGCTCCTTAGCCCTGCCTTCTTTATGTAGTGTGCTCCTTAGCCCTGCATTCTTTATGTACTGTGTTTCTTAGCCCTACATTCTTTATGTAGTGTGCTCCTTAGCCCTACATTCTTTATGTAGTGTGCGCCTTAGCCCTACATTCTTTATGTAGTGTGCTCCTTAACCCTGCATTCTTTATGTAGTGTGCTCCTTAGCCCTGCATTCTTTATGTAGTGTGCTCCTTAGCCCTGCATTCTGTATGTAGTGTGCTCCTTAGCCCTGCATTCTTTATGTAGTGTGCTCCTTAGCCCTACATTCTTTATGTAGTGTGCTCCTTAGCCCTGCATTATTTATGTAGTGTGTTCCTTAGCCCTGCATTCTTTATGTAGTGTGCTCCTTAGCCCTGCATTCTTTATGTAGTGTGCTCCTTAGCCCTACATTCTTTATGTAGTGTGCTCCTTAGCCCTGCATTCTGTATGTAGTGTGCTCCTTAGCCCTGCATTCTTTATGTAGTGTGCTCCTTAGCCCTACATTCTTTATGTAGTGTGCTCCTTAGCCCTACATTCTTTATGTAGTGTGCTCCTTAGCCCTGCATTCTTTATGTAGTGTGCTCCTTAGCCCTGCATTCTTTATGTAGTGTGCTCCTTAGCCCTGCATTCTTTATGTAGTGTGCGCCTTAGCCCTGCATTCTTTATGTAGTGTGCGCCTTAGCCCTACATTCTTTATGTAGTGTGCTCCTTAGCCCTGCATTCTTTATGTAACGCACTCCTGAACTCTGCACTCTGTAGGTAGCACGCTACTGAACTCTGCACTTTGTAGGTGGAACACTACTGAACTCTGCACAATTTTTTTTCTCTATCTTATCTTCATAACATTTGGTAGTCCTATCTCAAAAATTCTAAAAAGTATCTTTTTTTTTTATCTCAAGGGCAAAACGTGAGAAATAATGTATATAAATCATACAATCATTCCATAAACACATACCACATACACTGCATATATAATTAGAGGAAAATATGCTTGTAAAATAGTCATTTAAAAAATCTGGTCACCTTATGTTACGGTCACTGGAAAATCTAATTTTTTACTTTTAGATTGCATAGGGTTCTCTCTATACACATTTTTAAAGCCAATTTTAAAACACAAACCTGCCTAATTGGCCATGAAGTTTGAATTACATGTCCTTAATCCTAATAACGGTAATCGGGTAGGCAGATCCAAGGAAGGAGGTACATGCTGAGTTATTAAGTCCTACACTGTACACGGTTTACAGTACTGTACTGTGTTCAAGGAGCATTACATCACAGCCTTACACCTATTCTCACTGTGCTGGCAGGTCTTTAAAGTTAGCTCATATTTATGTTCGATCTCCTTAAGCTTTGTAGGCCACTTTCTTTGTAGGCCTCTAATATGCAAATCTTAACCTACAATGGTACTAAAGGCAAAATTAATCCATCACTCACCACCATTGCCATCAACAAAGCAATCTCTCTGTCATTTATTTATTTTTTACCTGTTTATTTTGCTATTTTTCAGATTCCTTTGACAAACCAAGCTGTGCGCCAAAATTGGCAGCTATAGGATTGACACACACTATTGTACACTTTAAGATATTATTTTAGCTAAAACCTTTATATAAAGAGGTAAAAAAATGTTTTTGTAACTGCTTAAAAGTATTAGCACTGCTGTCCAAGGGTGACCCTAGTGCTCCTCCATAGATAGAGGAGCCACCCTAATACAGAAAGTATTTTAATGGCTGGATCACCAGGTGAAAGTAAAGGAAAAATATCCTAATAAAAGAAAACAAATGCATGCACCGCTTTTAACTGCTTCCCAGCCAGTGATGTACCGGTATGTCGATGGATAGCAAGGGCTATATCATTGTTTTCATAATTTTTTGTTGTTGTTGATACCCTTCAATGTAAAAGTAATCCCAAAAAAAGTAATCCCTGCTTCCTCACCGACAGGGTAAGTGCTGGGCAGACGGTGAGCAGGCGGGGGTCACACTGGCAGCAATTAATGGGCACACTGGCAGCATTTGATGGACACACTGGCAGCCTTTGGCACAGTGGCAGCATATGATGGCCACACTGGCAGCATTTGATGGGCACCCTGTCAGCATTTAATGGGCACACTGGCAGTATTTGGCACAATGGCAGCATATGATGGCACATTGGCAGCATTTGGCACAGTGGCAGCATATGATGGCGCACTGGCAGAATTTGATGGGCACCCTGGCAGCATTTGGTGGGCACAGTGGCAGCATTTTATGGGCACATTGGCAGCATTTGGTGGGCACAGTGGCAGCCATGGCCGGCCTTTGGCGTGTGCGAGCTGTGCAGCCGCACAGGGCGCCATGGGCAACAGGGGCGCCGTGCGGCTCGAGTCGTACTAAGTGGGGGGCGGGCCGCACCGGGGTGCCACACACTGGGGGGTGTCAAGCCGGGCGCCCCCCTCCGTGACTTAAGCAGTGACAGCACCGCCGCCACTCCGTGACTTTAGGCAGCGCCGCGGCAAATAAGAGCTGCAGGGAGACTCCAGGCACAGGCAGATACCACGAAACAAAGGGGGGGTGTGGGGTGGCATCGCTGCACCATCCATCCCCTCCTCTCACGGCCGCGGCTGAGCTGTCCTGATTAGCGGTGTTCGGCACTTCTCACAGAACACCTGATGTCACACAGGCACAGCCGAGTGAAGCCACCTCCCCCTCCTCTCTGTTTATGTGTACAGAGGGGGAAGGGACCTTCTGTGCATGTGCTGCCACATGCTGATCTGAGGTACTGAATGGGAGGGGGATTCGCACTGGGGGAGTCTGCACTGGGGAGGGTTTGCAATGGGGGGGTGGTTGCACTGAGGAGGGTTTGTACTGGGGGGTTTGCACTGAGGGGTCTGCATTGAGGGGGGTTTGCATGGGGGGGTTGTACCGAGGGGGGGTTTACACTGAGGGGGGTTTGCACTGGGGGGTTTGCAAGGTGGTCTGCACTGAGGGGGGTTTGCACAAGGGTTTGCACTGAGGGGGGTTTGCACTGAGGGGGATTTGCACTGGGGGGGGTCTGCACTGGGGGGGGAGGTTTGCACTGAGGGGGTCTGCACTGAAGGGGGTCTGTGTAACATGCAGGGGGTCCAGAGCTGTGGGGGGCTGTGTAATGTAAAGGGGTCCAGAGGTGCAGGGGGCTGTGTCATGTAAAGAAGTCCAGAGGTGCAGGGGGTTGTGTAATGTAAAGGGGTCCAGAGGTGCAGGGGGCTGTGTAATGTAAAGGGATGCAGAGGTGCAGGGTGTTGTGTAATGTAAAGGGATGCAGAGGTGCAGGGTGCTGTGTAATGTAAAGGGGTCCAGAGGGCTGTGTAATGTAAAGGGTTCCAGAGGTGCAGGGGGCTGTGTAATATAAAGGAGTGCAGAGGTGCAGAGTGCTGTGTAATGTAAAGGGATGCAGAGGTGCAGGGTGCTGTGTAATGTAAAGGGGTCCAGAGGTGCAGGGTGCTGTGTAATGTAAAGGGGTCCAGAGGTGCAGGGTGCTGTGTAATGTAAAGGGGTCCAGAGGTGCAGGGGGCTGTGTAATGTAAAGGGATGCAGAGGTGCAGGGTGCTGTGTAATGTAAAGGGGTCCAGAGGTGCAGGGTGCTGTGTAATGTAAAGGGGTCCAGAGGTGCAGGGGGCTGTATAATGTAAAGGGTTTGCACATGCACTTAAATTAACTGTTATTAAAACAAATTATTTGTTACAAATATTTTTTTTCCTCTTTGTGTATGTTTAGGTGACCAGGGGGCGAGGGGTGAAAATAGGGGGGTGCCACAGGATTAGCTCGCACAGGGCGCCTGAACACCTATGGCCGGCCCTGGTGGCAGCATTTGATGGCACAGTGGATGTGTTTGATGGGCACAGTGGCTGCGTTTGATGGGCACAGTGGCTGCGTTTGATGGGCACAGTGGCTGCGTTTAATGGGCACAGTGGCTGCGTTTAATGGGCACATTGGCTGTGTTTGATGGCACAGTGGCTGCAATTGATGTTTTTTTTTTTTTTTTTAATTGTTCGGTTTGTTTGGGCCCCCCCTAAAACAAAAATTGGAGCACCAGCTCCAACTGTTAGTTTGGTATACCATATATTTGTATATTTTTGTATATATCTATTTTTTCTTTGGTTGTTTTAAAAATTGTTCCCCTTTCATTGAATTTCAGTGTGTTCCTTTATTTGTCATTTCAATATTTATTGTTTTTATACAGACAGTTTTTCCTTCTTTAACATCAAAAATGTAATTAAATATGTGAGTTAGTGAGTGAGTAACTTGTATAGCGCAACAAATGCAAACTCAATCGCCTCAAGGCGCTTGCTTCCAGTGTCGTCCCGGTCCTTCAGAATATGTCTACTCTCCAGATAAATGTATTCAATATGCGTAAATGTGCATTGAGTTTACATAGGCTGACATACGTTGATGCTTAGTGTGTTGCATTATGGATTTTATTCAGTTGACTTGAATGGCAAAATCAACCATATGGGACTTTTTCACAGTTTTTGGCAATACAATGCATTGTTAGCTGCCTATGGCCCCAGATCTGTGCCTACAGAACTGGTATTCACAGGTTCAGAGCCCTGCCATCTGTATTTCTCAAAGAAAAATCACAATTTGAAACTTTAATCCAATCCAAAAGCACTACAATGAATCTACGAGGAATGGGGCTGCTATGGATTACATAAAGTAAAAAATACAGATAAAGCATGAGAACTTTCTGACATAAAGTTTATAAAACCTGTTTATTTTTTTGTTTTAGAGGCAGTAGAACCCCTGGCAGGTTTAGTGTTTTTTTTTTTTTTTTTCTCTTGTTTTCTGTGTCCCTGCTAAGGAGATATTCGAATACAAAAAAAAAAAAAAATTTGAGCCTGCCTCTTCAACATGTACATACATATGTCAATTTACACATCAGTGGTGCCTACATATACAAACTTTGGGCCAGATTCTCGTACAATACCGTCGTAACGGCGTAACCCATTTACGCTACGCCTCCATACTTTTTACGGGCAAGTGCTGTATTCTCAAAGCACTTGCTCCGTAATGTGCAGCGGTGTAGCATAAATGGGACAGCGTAAGGGCGCGTAATTCAAATAGGAAAGGAGGGGGGGGTGCTGTATTTAAATTAAGTGTGCCCCCGCGCCTAACGAACTGCGCATGCGCCGGCCCTAAGCGTAGCCCACTGCGCATGCTCCATAGTACGCCGCAAATACATTGATTTAGACGGCAACGTAATTAACGTACAGGCCTATTCGCGACGAGTTACGCAAACGACGTAAACAACGGAAAAACACCCCTCACATTTTTGTAAATATGTTATTATACCTTTTCATGTGACAACACTGAAGAAATTACACTTTGCTACAATGTAAAATAGTGAGTGTACAGCTTGTATAACAGTGTAAATTTGTTGTTCCCTCCAAAATAACTCAACACACAGCCATTAACCACTTGCTTACTGGGCACATACACCCCCCTCCTGCCCAGGTGAAATTTCAGCTTCCGGCACTGCGTCGCTTTAACTGACAATTGCGCGGTCGTGCTATGTGGCTCCCAAACAAAATTTACGTACTTTTTTCCCCACAAGTAGAGCTTTCTTTTGGTGGTATTTGATCGCCTGTGCGGTTTTTATTTTTTGCGCTATAAACAAAAAAGAGCAACAATTTTGAAGAAAAATACAATATTTTTTACTTGTTGCTATAATAAATATCCCAATTAAAAAAAAAAAACACATTTTTTTTCTCAGTTTAGGGTGATACGTATTCTTCTACATATTTTTGGTAAAAAAAAAAAAAAAAATCGCAATAAGCGACTGGTTTGTGCAAAAGTTATAGCGCTTACAAAATAGGGGAGAGAATTTTTTTTATTTTTTTTTTACTAGAAATGGCGGCGATCTGCGATTTTTATTGGTACTGCGACGTTATGGCGGACACATCGGACACTTTTGAGACATTTTTGGCGCCATTCACATTTATACTGCGATCAGTGCTATAAATATGCACTAATTACAGTATAAATTTACAGTATAAATGTAACTGGCATTGAAGGGGTTAACACTAGGGGGTGAGGAAGGGGTTAAATGTGTATCCTAGGTGTGTTCTAACTGTGGGGGGAGGGGGGGTGACTGGGGGGGTGACCGATCTGTGTCCCTATGTAGGAAGGAACACAGATCGGGCTCCTCCTCTCCAGAGACAGGACGCTGTCTCTGTGTAAAACGGCAATGAGAGATGATCTATGAGATCATCTCTCATTCGCCCACAGATCGCATCTCAAACGGCCACTCTGATTGGCCGCTCGCCGCGATCTGTGATTGGCCGTGTCCAAGGGACACGGACAACACAGGGCTTCCCCGCAGCGCGCTCTACAGCGCGCGCTGGGAACGCCCGAAGGAGATGCCGTCAAATGACGGCATGTTGGATATTCAGGCCCGCGCTGTTGCCGTCATTCGACGGTAGCGCGGGCCTGAAGTGGTTAAAGTGGAAGTAAACCCTCCTATCGTTTTCAGCCAAGGAAGCTACCATCTTGACCTCTGTTTAATCTGCAACTGCCATGATGCTGTACATGTGACCTGTTATGAAACCAGCCATTGGATGATTTGGCAGTTTGGTTGAGAGCACAAACAAATGTGACAGCTAGCATTTCCGGCATGCCGGGAATGTTAGCTGTTTTTTATAACTATCAAATTGAAGGGTTTACTTCCACTTTAATGTCTAAACTGCTGGCAACAAAAGTGAGTACACCCCTAATTAAAAATGTCCAAATTGTTCCCATTTAGCCATTTTCCCTCCCAGTGTCACGTAACTCTTTAGTGTTACAAGGTCTCGGGTGTGAATGGGGAGCAGGTGTGTTAAATTTGGTGTTATCGCTCTCACTCTCTCATACTGGTCACTGGAAGTTCAAGATGGCACCTCATGGCAAAGAGCTTTTTGAGGATCTGAAAAAATGAATTGTTGCTCTACATAAAGATGGCCTAGGCTATAAGAAGATTGCCAAAACCCTGAAAATTATCTGCAGCATGATGGCCAAGACATACAGTGGTTTGACAGGACAGGTTCCATTAAGAACAGGCTTTGCCATGGTCAACCAAAGAAGTTGATTGCGCGTGCTCAGCATCATATCCAGAGGTTGTCTTTGAGAAATAGACATATGAGTGCTGCCAGTATTGATGTAGAGCATGGGTCTTCAAACTATGGCCCTCCAGTTGTTCAGGAACTACAATTCCCATCATGCCTAGTCATGTCTGTGAATGTCAGAGTTTTACAATGCCTCATGGGATGTGTAGTTCCACAACAGCTGGAGGGCCGTAGTTTGAGGATCCCTGATGTAGAGGTTGAAAGGGTGTGTGGTCAGCCTGTCAGTGCTTGGTCCATACACCGAACACTGCATCAAATCAGTCTGCATTGCTGTCATCACAGAATGAAGCCGCTTCTAAAGATGATACACAAGAAAACCTGCAAACAGTTTGCTGAAGACAAGCAGACTAAGAACATGTATTACTGGAACAATGTCCTGTGGTCTGATGAAACCAAGATAAACATGTTTGGTTCAGATGGTGTCAAGCGTGTGTGGCAGCAACCAGGTGAGGAGTACAAAGACAAGTGTGTCTTGTCTACAGTCAAGCATTGTGGTTGGAGTGTCATGGTCTGGGACTGCATGAGTGCTGCCGGCACTGGGCAACTACAGTTCATTGAGAGAACCAAGAATGCCAACATGTACTGTAACATACAGAAGCAGAGCATGATTCCCCTCCCTTCGGAGACTGGGCCGCAGGGCAGTATTCCAGCATAATAACAACCCCAAACACACCTCCAAGGTGACCACTGCCTTGCTAAAGAAGCTGAGGGTAAAGGTGATGGACTGGTCAAGCATGTCTCCAGACCTAAACCCTATTGAGCATCTGTGGGGCATCCTCAAACGGGAGGTGGAGGTGCACAAGGTCTCTAGCGACCACCAGCTCTGTGATGTCATCATGGAGGAGTGGAAGAGGACCCCAGTGGCAACCTGTAAAGCTCTGGTAAACTTCATGCCCAAGAGGGTTAAGGCAGTGCTGGAAAATAATGGCGGACACATAAAATATTGACACGTTGGCCCCAATTTCTAAATTTTCACTTACTTTTTGTACTTACTTTTGTTGCCAGCGGTTTTGACACTAACTACTGTGTGTTGTGTTTTTTTGAGGGGACAGCACATTTACATAGTTATACAAGCTGTACACTCACTACTTACATTGTAGCAAAGTGTCATTTCTTCAGTGTTGTCACATGAAAATATATAATTAAACATTTAAAAAAATATGAGGGGTGTACTCATTTTGTGAGGTACTGTAGGTGCCACAATCAATATATGGAATGACAAAACGAAAACCAAATTTGCAGCTTCAACTCTTCTGTTAAGACTGTCTACAAGGTTTAGGAGTGTGTCTATGGGAATGTTTGACCATTCTTCCAGAAGCGCATTTGTGAGGTCAGGCACTGATTTTGGACAAGGTCTGGCTTGCAGTCTCCACTTTTAATTCATCCCAAGGCAGGGCCCTCTTTAATGCAGGGCAAAGGGGAAGCTGCCCAGGGCCCTGTCATTGTAGAGGGGCCCAAAGCAGCTGCCCCTTGGCATGGGTAGTCCTGGAACTAGAGCAAGGGGAAGCGAGAGCTCGGAAGGGGAACGAGTTCCCTGACCACCAGAATGTGAGGCGTGAGCCTTTTTCTCCAATCTCCGAGAGAGGCCTGGAAGACAGGCGTATCCCCCCCCCCCCCCATGACTGGCGAAGGATGCATGCTGCCAGGGACGTCTACCCTGCTCTCCCCTCCTCTGCAAGCTCTGACAGCGGCCCAGATGACAGGTGGATCGGGCCCCCCAGGACCGGCGGGGGGTGCATGCTGCCAGGGACTGCTACCCTGCTCTGCCTTCCTCTGCAAACTCCAACAGCGGCCTGGAGGACAGGCAGATCGCCCCCCGCCAGGACCGACGGGGAGTGCATGCTGCCTGGGACTGCTATGCTACCCGGGACAGTTCGTGGTCTACGAAGTATCCGCTGGAAGGAGCAGAGTACCCCCATCTGCTGGCCAGCGTGAACGTCCTATGGAATGCGGTACCAGGCAATATACACAACACCAATACACAGACTGACAGGGCCAGGGGTGCACATAAGGGACTGCAGCCAGAGCTAAGGATCCCCCCTCTCTCTCATTCTCAATCCCCCTTCTCTCATCCCCCATCTCTCATCCCCAATCCCATTTCTTTCTCTCTCTCATCCCCAACACCTCTCCCCAATCCCCCCTCTCTCTAATCCCCAACCCCCTCTCTCATTCTCAATCTCCTCTTTCTCATCCCCAACCCCCCTTTCTCTCATCCACGAATCCCCCCTCTCTCATCCCCAATCCCCCTCTCTAATCCCCAATCCCATCTCTTTTTCTCCCGCATCCCCAACCCCCCCTCTCTCATACCCTAATCTCCCTCTCTCATCCCCAATCCCCCTCTCTAATCCCCAATCCCATCTCTGTTTCTCCCTCATCCCCAACCCCCCTCCCCAATACCCAATACTCTCTCATACCCTAATCTCATTTTCTCATCCCCAATCCCCTATCTAATCCCCAACCCCCTCTCTCATTCTCAATCTCCTTTTTCTCACCCCCAATCCCCCTTTCTAATTCAAAATCCCCTCTTATCCCCAATCCCCTCTCCCATTCCCAACCCCCCTCTCTCATCCCCAATCCCCTCTCTTTCTCTCTCTCATCCCCAACCCCCCTCCCCAATTCCCCCCCCCTCTCTCTCTCTCATCCCCAACCCCCCCCCAATCCCCCCCTCTCTCTCTCTCTCTCTCATCCCCAACCCCCCTCCCGAACCCCCCCCCCTCTCTCTCTCATCCCCAACCCCCTCTTTCATTCTCAATCTTCTTTTTCTCATCCCCTAATCCACAATCCCCTATCTCATCTCCAATCCCCTCTCTCATCCCCAACCCCCCTCTCTCTCATCCCCAATCCCCTCTCTCTTTTTCTCTCATCCCCAACCCCCCTCACTCTCATTCCCCCTTACTCTCCCATCCCGAACCCCTCCCCCCTCTATATTAGTGTTTATCAGCGTTAGAGCATTTTTATAGCTGAAAAACTCCTCTCAGAACCCACTAGTTTGGGGTTTTTTTTACAGACAAAAAATGCATCAGACAAAAATTGGTGATAACACGCTGGGGAGTTTGACTGTAGACAAAAACGTCTGAAGCCCAAAACAGCAGCTGTAAAAACGTTAGATCTTTAATTGAACTTTAAATTGATACTAAAGGCTCTTATTTTTTTATTTTTTTTAAATAACAAACATGTCATACTTACCTCCACTGTGCAGCTTGTTTTGCACAGTGGCCCTCTTCTGGGGTCCCTTAGTGGCTCTCGTGGCTCCTCCCCGCATTAGATAACACCCTTGGAGAAGCACTCTCCTGAGGGGTTACCTTGCGGGCACGCTCTTGAGTCATACACTCGTCGTCCATAGACACCAAGTGTATGATTTGGCCCCACCTCCTGATGCCTGCATCATTATTTGATTGACAGCAGCAGGAGCCAATGGCTGTGCTGCTATCAATCTATCCAATCAGAGTCAGGACTCTGTGGAGAGGAGGGCGGCGTGGATGTGCAGAGCAGGTGAACTGCCTCAGGTAAGTTAAACGGGGGGCCTGGGGGGCTGGTGATTGCCCAGTGTTTTTTCCCTAATGCATAGGATGCATTAAGATGAAAAAACACAAACCTTTATAACCCCTTTTAAAAAGAAGTTGTAAAGGAAATAATTTTTTTTGCCTAAAATTAATGTCTGCAAGGTAGACAGACAGAATAGTGTAATGATTCTGTTAAAAAATCAGGTAAATACCTATTAAATTCCTTCATCTATATCACCTCCGGCATTCTAGTTTCTGTTCTCTCATTCACTTCCTGGTTTGCGGCGCTCGTTCATGTAAGAACTACATTTCCTAGTATGAATTGCGGCACGCCCAGTAATTCACACCTCCTTGAAGTCTCTAACATGTAGAGAGCGTCCTGCCACACAGATGTAGTTCCCAGGAGGGGGTGAGCACGTTACTGACCACTGCAGTAAAGCCTCCCTTCACGGTGGTCAGTAAAATCAGACAAGCAGGAAGTGAACAGAACAGAGAAGAAATAGAGCAACTTCTGAACAAAAACTATTAATGAGGAAGTGAAAAGATGAATGTCTGCAGATAAACGATGCTTATTATGACAAAAAAAAATCCTTTACAACCCCTTTAACTATAGTTGTTTCATTATTCACACTAGCAATTAATTTTATTTGCTGCTTGAGGTTCCTATATCATGTCAAATCTATTGCATCTGCTGGTATCCATGACTGCCATTCATAGTTTATCCTACTAATAAAATAAAAAATCAACTTCTTGGATAATAACAACAAATCAGGAATCTGGCTGCTTTGGGTAACAACTTGACTTTTGCTCCAATTTTCTGAATTAATATGATATACCTCTGCTAATAATTTACTGCAGTGCTTCTCAATATAATCAGGACTTGTAGTAACTGACACTCATGTTTAAGTCCATTAAAATCTCCTTAAGAAGGAACAATCACTCCGTTTATGCCTCTATGTTTTTGGAACTTCAGAAAGATCCATACTAAGTTATCTTATAATTGTAGCAATGATGGTGGGCTCCTGGTTTCCTGCAATTTTCTCATTCCTCAGACAGTGATTAAACCTCTTTAAGTACTTTTTTATAAGCATCAGTTTTGTGGCTGAATGAGCATCTTGCCTCAAGCAACCCATTGGGGGCAGGGAATCAGTGAATCCCCTAGTTGCCTTTAGTCTGCCCAGCACTTTTTTTTTTCAGAAAAAGGTAAGACTATGAGGAATTAGTGATAGAATACCCAAACAGGTTATGGTAATAGCCCAAAAATATCTCCCAATACACTCGTATGACACAAATAGCTGGCAATTGTTACAACAAAAATTTAGCATTATGGCAATAATACTGTTCTCTGGAGTGAGTCGTTCCTCACAGACTCCCCACTCCAGTTTTTTATTACTGGTCCTCTTTTTTATTTATAACAGGAAACTGGTCCACATGGACCACACATACATGGCAACCGTGATGACATTAGTACATTAAGAAGGTACATCAAACAGGAAGGTATATGCATTCATATCAGACAACATTTGTAAAATCCGGTCTGGTTTTTCCATGTTCGGGATGCACTTATGCCGTGTACACACGGTCGTTTTTTGCGATGAAAAAAAAACGACGTTTTTTGTGAAGTAAAAAACGACGTTTTTGAAACGTCACTTTCAAAGACGATGTTGCATACACACCATCGTTTTTTCACAAAAAACGAGGTTACGTTCACCACACTTTTCCATTGAAGCTCGCTTCATAACTAGCTTCTGGGCATGCGCGGGTTGAAAAACGTCGTTTTAAACAACGTTTTTGCTACACACGGTGACTTTTTGTGAAACAAAAAACGACGTTTTGAAAAACGACACAAAAAATTCAAGCATGTTGGAATTTTTTTTTGGTCGTTTTTTTTAAGACAAAAAACGACGTTTTGCCCACACACGATCAATTTAAATGACGTTTTAAAAAACAACGTTTTTTTTCATCGCAAAAAACGACCGTGTGTACGCGGCATAAGGCAATACAACCTGGCACAGTGTGCCGGTTCCCCTTCTTTTATCACATATATAATAGCAACGGAAGATAGTAGTAGTCAAGGAATGGTACAGTGTCTTATGCCGCGTACACACGATCACTTTTTGTGATGAAAAAAAACGACGTTTTAAAAAACGTCATTAAAAATGATCGTGTGTGGGCAAAACGTTGTTTTATGTCTTCAAAAAAACGACCAAAAAAAAATTCCAACATGCTTGAATTTTTTGTGTCGTTTTTCAAAATGTCGTTTTTTGTGTCATAAAAAGTGATGGTGTGTGGGCAAAACGTTGTTTAAATGGAACAGAGTGCCGTCGAAAGTGTCTTACGTCACCACGCTTTGCAAGAGCTTTGTGGAAAAACGATGGTGTGTATGCAACGTCGTTTTTGAAAATGAAGTTTGAAAAACGTTGTTTTGTTTCGTCAGATAACATGACGTTTTTTTTCATCACAAAAAGTGATCGTGTGTACGCGGCATTAGAATGTAGGGGTGAGAAAAGGAAGAATAAGAGAAGGAAGAAAGAAAAAAGGGGGTGGGGGTTGGGAAATAAAAACAGAGAAAAAAGGGGGGGAGGTGAGGGGGGGTGATTTACAGGCATGGGTTTCATCCCCCACCCTGCAAGTAAGGCCGCGTACACACGATCCGTTCAAACCAATGAGAATGGTCCGACGGACCGTTTTCATCAGTTAACCGATGAAGTGGCCTGATGGTCTGATGTGCGTACATACCATCAGTCCAAAATCCGATCAGGTCAGAACGCGGTGACGTAGAACACAACGAAGTGCTGAAAAAATGAAGTTCAATGCTTCCAAGCATGCGTCGACCTGATTCTGAGCACGGGTTTTTGGACCGATTCTTTTGCATACTAACCATCGGTTTGGACCGATGGTCAGGCGTCCATCGGTCAGATTTTAAAGCAAGTTTTAAAACTTTGGTCCGACGGACCGATGGGCCGTACACACGGTCAGTTTGGACCGATGAAACTGGACTTAAGTCCATTCTCATCGGTTTGAACCGATCGTGTGTACGCGGCCTAAGGATATCAGTTGCAGAGTGCATGGCCAGGCTTGGGGTGCTATTAAAAAAGGGAGCACAACGTCTCATGTTACCAGACTTTCTCCCCTGAGGGCCTGTCCCTCCGCCGAATACCTGAAGACATTCCATAATTGCCATGTATTGGAATATGCTTCTTGCCTATCTTGGCTTGTCAGGATAATAGTAGGCAGGTGTGGAGATTTCCAGTGTAATGGAATGCAGGCCTTGGCTGCATCTAATAAGTGGTGCACAACAGATTTCCTATAAATCAGGGCAGGAGTGTCATTGGCGTGTAAGGCTGCGTACACACGATCAAATGTATCTGCTGGAAACGGTCCGAGGGACCGTTTCAGCAGACAAATTTGATCGTGTGTACGGGCGGACAGAGAGGTTTTTCCAGCAGACAAATTTTAAAGCATGCTTTAAAATCTGTCTGCTGGGAACCCGTCCGTCCGACACGTCTGCTGGTTAGTACACTATCCAGTGGACATATCTGCCCGCACATGCGTCGAATGGATTGGACGCATGCATGGAAGTTTTTTACTTCCTGGTGTGGTGACGTGGCGGCGTCAACGTCACCGTCACGTCACCGCGCTGTCTGCCGGCGGGGATTTTGGTTTGATCGTATGTACACGATCAAACCAAAATAGCCCAGCAGACAAATCCGATCAAATCGGTCTGTCAGACCGATTTGATCGGATTTATTTAGTCGTGTGTAGGGAAGATTTGTGCGTAAATTTGAGTATGTGTTGCTTCTTGTGTGCCATGAAGGTGCAATTTAGTTCCCTTTCCCACCTAGCGAGGCTTGGGAGATCCAGTTCCCCTGGTGGAGTGATAAGGATGTTGTATGTCAGGGAGATTGTGTGTGGCAGTGCCTTAGTCCCCATACAGAGTTCCTCTAAGGATGTGAGGGACTGATTGGTAATCGTGAAGGGTGGAAGACTGGTAAGAAAGTTGTTAAGCTGAAGGGACCTCATGAAGTCGGTCCTCTTCCAATTTGAATGATGTCCAGTGAATTCTACAGAGAGCAGTACCAGGTCATTACATGGTATCATTTACTGGATCATTCAGCACCCGCCAACTGCCAGAGAAAGACAAGGAGGAAGAGAACCACTGACGTCACATGACCAAACCAAAGAGCCAAAAAAAAAGTATATACCAGAAAAATTTAGACTAGCTCATGGATCTCGGGTGGGGGCAAGTTGGATTAGAAATCAGTGGGGACAGAAATCCTTGAGTAGGGTTGTTTAAAACATATAGCTCATTAAGCTGTATCAGTGGTAGAAGTCAGCAATTTGAGATTAGGGATGAGCCGGACACCCCTGGGTTCGGTTCGCACCAGAACCTGCGAACAGACCAAAAGTTTGTGTGAACTTTAGAACCCTGTTAAAGTCTATGGGACTCGAACGTTTGGAATCTAAAGTGCTAATTTTAAAGGCTAATATGCAAGTTATTGTCCTAAAAAGTGTTTGGGGACCTGGGTCCTGCCCCAGGGGAGTGTTTGGGGACCCGGGTCCTGCCCCAGGGGATATGTATCAATGCAAAAAAAGTTTTAAAAAATTGCCGTTTTTTCAGGAGCAGTGATTTTATTAATGCTTAAAGTGAAAAAATACAATTTAAATATTTCTTTAAATTTCGTACCTAGGGGGGTGTATAGTATGCCTGTAAAGTAGCGCTTGTTTTCTGTGCTTAGAACTGTCCCTGCACAAAAATGTAATTTCTGAAGGAAAAAAGTCATTTAAAATCACTCACCTTCAGGTCTGGTATGGATATTAAGGGGAACCCTGCGTCAAATTAAAAAAAAATATGTGGGGTTCCCCCCAAATATCCATTCCAGACCCTTCAGATTTTAAGGGGAACTCCACCCCAAATTATTTTTAAAAAATGCTGTGGACCCTCACACATTTTTTTTATTTTTATGAATGACTTTTCTCTGTATTGCCGGGACCCGACAATTCATTATAGTGCGAGTGATTTTAAATGACTTTTTTTCCTTCAGAAATAACACTTTGTGCAGGGACAGTTCTAAGCATGGGAAACAAGCGCTACTTTACAGACATACTATAACCCCCCCCCCCCCCCCGGTACAAAATTTAAAGAAATATTTCACTTTTATTGTTTCACTTAAAGGAATTATTAAAATCACTGCTGCCAAAAAAACTGCAGTTTTTAAAAAATTTTTTGCATTGATACATGTCCCCTGGGGCCTGCAGGACCACCCAGGTCCCCAAACACTTTTTATTACAATAACTTGCATATTAGCCATTAAAATTAGGCAATGTTCGAGTCGAACATGAGTTCTACTCGAACTGGAAGCTCATCCCTATTTGAGATACACATTTGGCAAAAAGGAATGATTTATATGTCTTCCACCGTCTATCAAACATTAAGGACTAAAACCCTTTTTTTTAATTTGTGATGTAAATGAGACATGTAAGATCCTTTTTGTTTATGAAGCCTCTGTTATGCTGTGCGCTGGTTTAGTGGAGGGTTGCTTTGTCCTTTTATATTTACCCCACCATATTCTGATTGGTTATACTTATAATAGGGCCCCAAGCCCTACTCCAGAGAAGCCATGGTTTCCATACACAGCACTGATAATAGCCAACAAGACTAAAACAGCAGTTTCCAGTTTGGCTCTAAAATATTAGGATACAATGACTGACTGAATGACTCAGTCCACTTTCCTAAGAGGAATAATTCCCATATTGTTTGAATTTGTGATAGAAATGAAGCTTGAGGATATCCTTTGTTTTAAGAAAACTCTGAATGAGATTGTTGAATAATTCTGATACTATTAGCATGTAATAGAGATAAGAGATGCAGCCATGCACATTTATGGGTGGCCACAAGCACAGTGATGTTCTAAAGCAGTGGTTCTCAACCTGGGGGTCGAATGATGATTTTCCAGGGGTCACGGAATCCTGGGCTGTTCCTGAAGTCTGCACCGCTCTCCCAGCCTTTTGCAACCGCCCAGCTGGGCTGTTCCTGGAGCCTGCGGCCGCCCACTCAACCTCTTCGCAGCCGCCCATTCACAGCATGGGTGGGGGGCGGAGACTAGAGGTCAGCTGACTGATGAGGAATGTCAAGTGGGAGGGGCTGGAGGAGACCCTATCTTCTGATTGCGGCATAGGTGTGACTGCTACGAGACACCACAAAGTCAGAGACACAGTGAAGACGGAGACACATTGAGTAACACTACCTGTAATTATAGTTGCCATTAGAAGTCCCCACTACAGTTCTACGGTTCTCAGATGACCTTGATCAAGAGCATCTAAGTTGGCTGATCAGGACTCCCCCCAGCATTGCCACTCATCCCACCCCCCCACCAAGGAGTAAGAGAAGGAATAAAAATAGAGAATATATGGAAGGGAGAGAAAAAGAGGGGGAGGAACCAAGATAAAAGGGAGAGAAAGAATGAGAGAAATAACAAGAAAGGTGGCTAGAGAGAGGGATGGGGGGGGGGGAAACAAGAAATTAGGGGAGAGAGATGCATGGGAAAGAAAGGAGAACAAAGAGAAAGAGTGATACATCCTAAAATGTACCATAAAGGGGTTTTAATACTGTACGAGTGGAAGGGACTCAGGGAGTGCTAAATGTCTGTGGGTTAAGGGGCGCAAATTACTTGTCTTGCCATGCAAATATTTTTATTGTTAGGGGTCCCCACAACTTGGGAAATGTTATCAAGGGGTCACAGCGCTAGTGAGGTTGAGAACCACTGTTCTAAAGCCTCGTACACACGATCAGATTTTCATCAAACAAATCGTAGGACTTTTGTCCGAAGGGCGTTAGCCATGAACTTGTATTGAATACAAACGGCAAAGAATTGTCAGCCAACAAACACAAAACGACGTGGTTTTCAGCTCTTTAGCGCCACCCTTTGTGCAACTTCTGCTAATGTTGTGTGCTATGGTGAGCATTGTTTCTGAGAATGCGTGTTGTACTTTGGAGTTTTGTCCGACGGACTTGTGTACACACGATCGGATAATCCGCCAACACACATTTGTTTGCGGACAATTATAAAGCATGCTATCCCATATTTGTCCAATGTAGCATACAAACGGTCGGATTTTCCAACAACAGCCTGTGATCACACAATTCCCATCGGAAATTCTGATTGTGTGTAAGGGTCTTAAGGCTCAGAGTACTTTGGCTTTATCTGGCCTTTAGTGACTGGATGAGTTTATGATCACTTACCAAGGAATCCAATACATTTTCACAAACACAAGACAGCAAACATGGGTTTGCAAGAACTAGGACTAAGATGAGTCATATAATGATGCATGAACTAATTTAGTGACAATGCCAATTGTATGCATTGCAGGCTAATGCCGCGTACACATGAAAAGTTTTCCAGCCTCTAGAAAAAAACAAAGTTTTTTTCAACTTCATCATTAAACGGCCCTGCCCACACACGATAGTGAAAAAAAAATGCTCTAGCAAAGCGCGGTGATGTACAACACGTACGACGGCACTATAAAGGGGAAGTTCCATGTGGATGATGCCACCCTTTGGGCTGCTTTAGCTGTTTTTGTGTTAGTAAAAGACGATTCGTGCTTTTCTGTCTGTTACAGCGTGATGAATGTGCTTACTCCGTTACGAACGGTAGTTTTACCAGAACGAGCGCTCCCATCTCATAACTTTCTTCTGAGCACGCGCAGGTTTTTCACGTCGTTAAAGCCCACACAAGGTCATTTTTTACAACCCGAAAAACGTCATTGTTTAAAACGTCGTGAAAAAATAGAGCAGAACCCGGAAACGTTTTTCAGAACCCGAAAAATGCTCTGAAGCCTACACACGATCATTTTAAATTACATTTTTTTTAAAATGTAGTTTTTTACAACCCGAAAAATGATTGTGTGTATGCGGCATTAGAGTAAGTAAACTTCTCAATCTATTCATAATCGACGTGTTTTAATATAATCATGTCAATGAAAAATATAACCAAAAATATAACCTAGAACATTTTTGACATTTCTTTTTTTTAAGTCAGGCACATACCTGTATTTTCACAAAATGTGTACAATATTCCCAGATAATTCGTTCTCACTATCCCCAAAGGTAAAACATGTATAATGTGATGTAATTAGGTCCTTTAGAAGGAAACAATGTATAGTACCTCCTTTGTGAACGTGGGGATTACACCACCTGCCAGCCTCAATCACATAAACAGGGAATTCTCAAAGATTTTGTAATGGTCAGTCATTGAGACTCTATATGCCGACTTTGAGAGTTTAAAAGTAGGTGCCCTGTTGTGATTCATATGGGTGGTTATTTTTTAAGAATTCCCATCTAGTCCTGTCCATGTGATATCAATGGAATTTCGGATTTTCTCACCCGTCTTTCTGTTTTTACAAAAAAAAATAAAAAGTATAACATGTTCTAAGTGCAATTAAAGAAAAGATATTTGTGCTGATAAAGACGCTCTGATGTCCTCCTTTTGATTCCTGGAAAGACCCCCCCTGCTGCAACCTTAACACTATAATAACTGGTCTTTCTTTCAACCTGCCCACCCACCTGATACCCCCTTTGGGCCTCATGACCCTCCCTCCAGTCATACTCCAGGAACTCTGAATCCAAAAAGACTTTGGTCTCAAACCACCTGTTGTTCTTGTCTTTTTGCTGCTTTACTGCCTGTTTACAGTTTGATTGTCTCTCCCCTCTCTCCACATTCCTTTCCCTCCTTGACACCCCCTCCTCTCCCCCACCACTCCAACTTCCTTCCTTACCCCCCTTCCCTGGACACTCTTGCTTACAGTACATTTGGTTGTAAGTCAAGACTTCCTTTGGGCCACTTCAATGGTTGGTGGCACCCTTGGTAGATCTCATAACAATCCGGACCTTTATGGCTTTATTAAAATCATCTAAAATAAGCATTGTAAGGTGCATTAAGTTTATTTGATATGACTGTTTAGAGGAAGTCTTTTTTATGTCATGCCTAATTCCGCGTACAGAAGATCGGACATTCCGACAACAAAACCGTGGATTTTTTTCCGATGGATGTTGGCTCAAACTTGTCTTGCATACACACAGTCGCACAAATGTTGTGGAAATTCCGAATGTCAAGAACATGGTTACGTACAACACGTACGTTGGCACTATTAAAGGGAAGTTCAATACCAGTCGTGTTAGTAGAAGTTTGGTGAGAGACGATTGTGTGGTTTTCAGCCTCATGCTTTTCAGTCCTTTACAGCATGACGAATGTGCTATCTCCATTACGAACGCTAGTTTTACCAGACCGACCGCTTATTTTAATGTAAAACTCAATTAAGCTCTACCCCCGAAAGAACTGCTGGTTTGTTTGGGTCTGTACTCTGGCTATCAACCTCTGAAACTGTCTCGAACCCTCCCTTGGCACAACTGGTATTGGTAGGGATTGTGAAACCCACTGACTGTTGGGGAACACAATGATAACCTACCACAGTGAAACTTACAAATAAATTGTTACCTGGTATTGTCACTGGTCACACAGGATAATAGATAGATTGCACACAGGTTTACACTTAACCAAGGAGACTTTACTTCATGGGTCTTCAAACTACGGCCCTCCAGTTGTTCAGGAACTACAATTCCCATCATGCCTAGTCATGTCTGTGAATGTCAGAGTTTTACAATGCCTCATGGGATGTGTAGTTCCACAACAGCTGGAGGGCCGTAGTTTGAGGATCCCTGCTTTACTTGGTAAGAAAAGTAAAAGGAACAGATTAATACAGTACATTGGACTGCTTACAGGGCCCTGTAAGAGTCAAGTAATAATAAATAGTAACAGGTGTGATTAATATTGTTAACACAGACCTGTGTAAGCACACAGCAAAGGGATTCCTTCAGCAGGGTAAATCCAACACTGAAGCACCTCTTCACCAGGCCTCACCCAGCTCTCACGACAGCAACACTGTGCAACTTAGTATAACTGAATACTTTAAATATAAGAGTGTATATTTACGTAGACATGTGCAAACTGGAATATTTTGTTTCGTTTTTTTTTCATTTTCGTCCGGAAAATAAATTTATTTAGTTACTCCCGAAAATCATTTTGATTTATTTTGTTTTCGTCGGGAAAGTTTTCGCCCGAAACAACGTTTTTCGATGACTTTGTCGAATTGAACGACGGAAATTCGACAAAGCTTCGAAAATCGTCGTTCTGAATACAGTGAATAGACAATTCCTACCTATTCACTGTATTCAGAACGACGATTTTCGATGCTTTGTCGAATTTCGGTCGTTCAATTTCACAAAGTCATTGAAAATCGTTGTTCTGAATACAGTGAATAGGTAGGAATTGATTCAATTCCTACCTATTCACTGTATTCAGAAAGACGATTTTCGATGACTTTGTGAAATTGAACGACGGAAATTCGACAAAGCATCGAAAATCGTCGTTCTGAATACAGTGAATAGGTAGGAATTGATTCAATTTGTACATATTCACTGTATTCAGAACGACGATTTTCGATGCTTTGTCGAATTGAACGACGGAAATTCGATAAAGCATCGAAAATCGTCGGATCTGAATGAAAACTAAAATAAAGCATTTTTTATGTCGGATCTTTCGGTTTTCGTTTCTTGCGCTTTCGTTTTCGTTTGTTAAAACGATAACGAAAATACCAGATTTTTGGACGAAAATGCATTCTAACGAAAACGAATGCACATGTCTAATATTTAGATAACGCACTCCCCTTAACAGGCAGTCCTTAAGACATGTGTCTCACTATAGTGGCATGGTTGTTTAGGCCAAACCTTGATGCGATCGTTACTCAACAGTTTGTGGGTATCTTCACTAGCATAAGTTAGAACTAGTAAAGAACACCTGAGTAGTCAAGGCATATTAGCGACTCGCAGGCCAATTCCCCTGCTGCACAGTCAGTATTGTTGGGCAGGTGCCCATCTCACCCAACCAGGCCTGGCCTTTCCGGATTGCTCCGTCTGCAAAATGCCGATCCTCGACCTTTCCGCCACCGACGGTTCCCGGTCTTCCACACGGCCGTCAAACACTGCCGATCAAGCAGGTCACCAGTTGCTCTTGGACACAGTCCGGTCACTCCGTCAAGAAATCCCCCTCTCAGGATGGGCGATCCACACAGGCGTGTATAGGCCCAGGCTTCTTAGGCCTAAGCTTCTGGAGACAAACCTCAACACAGGCCTCCTATTTGCTTGAAGAGGCGGTCCAGAGAGAGCAAGCTGAGGACGTTCTCCTCCTTAAATTGCTTTACCCAGTAGGCAGTGCGGGGTGCAAAGTACTTTGGGATCGCACCGTTGCACTCTGGACATTGTAGTCTGTCAATTGACCAGGGCAATGGAGTCTTTATCTCCCTGTACTTAAATTCCCATCATCCATTGCTGCACCGGGGTAAAACCAAAAAGGAGGTGGCAATAACAACAATTGGCCACCGGAGTGAGACAAGTTTCTTCTTTATCTGGAAACGGCAGTCTTTTATCCACATCAAAATTGGCACCCTGCTACATCAATAAATATTATTTAAAAAAAATTGTGATAATTGTATTTTTGTAATTAAATTTAGGGAAATAAAAGTGGAAAAAAAATCACAGGGCTGGGTTTGGTGGCTTTCTATGAGAGCAGTTATTATTCAGGATATGTATGGCGCCAAGATTTTGCTCAGTGTCTTACAATGTAAAGGGAGACGGTACAGTTATAATACAATTCAATACAAGTTGGCTAGGAAGGTCCTGCTCCTAAGAGCTTACAATCTAATAGGGAGGGGCAAGTGGTACAAAAGGTAACAACTGCCAGAGGGATGAGCTGATGGAAGTTCAGTTTTTAGGTGGGGACAGTAGGGGCTTGTCTGAAAATATGAATTATCAGGGATTTCCTAACAGTAGACGTTCTGGAGGTGAGCATGGGAGGAGAAGATAAGGAAGTATGAGAGCAGGAGGTCTTCTTGGGAGAAGGGTTTAATATGATTTGGGTCAAATATTGAGACGAAATTGATCATATAGCTTGGGACAGAGTTGTAAATGTCTTTGTATATTTTCGTTAGCTTTTTCAATTTTATTTGTTGGGAAATTGGAGCCAGTCAAGGGACTGACAGAGAGGGATGGTAGACACATTGGCCCAGATTCACAGAGCGATTACGCCTGCGCAACAGGAGATGCGCGTGCGTAAGTCGAAATGTGCGCGTGCGTTTCGATGCGCGGCATCCCCAGAACGAGATACGCCAAAAATCTACTTTTTTTTGTCCCGCGTAATTTCGGACTGGCGCATCCGTCCGCGCAAAAGTGCGCTAGACACACCATTGATTTGCTAGTCAAATATGCTAATGAGGGACTTAGGGGGATCCACAAAACAACGTTGGGGCAGCGCAGGCGACGCAGTGTGCGCAACAGCAAAATGTCCTGTCTAAAATTAGAGCATATAAAAGCTGGTCTAAAAAGAGAAAAAAAGTCTACTTGTTAGATAAAGCAACACTGTTAGTGAGGAGCTCAGCAGTCACACGTGTTGCACAACAATCTGTATGCCAACATGCCAGGGGCATCGTCGCGCATAGCTATACTACTGACTTTAGATGAACAAAGAAGGATGAGGGCACGGAGGATGGCACGGAGGATGGCACGGGAGAGGATATACCGCACCCGCATAGACCTGTTTGGCATGAGTGATTCTGAGGTGTTTCGCATCTTCAGATTCACCCCTCATGTCATCCTGGAATTAACCACAACCCTGCAGGAGGACATCACCAGCCCAACACACCGCTCACATGCAGTGCAGCCACTGGTCAAGGTACTGGCAACACTCCATTTCCTTGCCAGTGGCTCTTTTCAGCATACAAGTGGAGTGGTGGCTGGGATGTCACAATCCTCCATGAGCAGATGTGTGCACCAGGTTGTCCCTGCAATTCTCAGACGCATGGCCAACCAAATCATCAAACCCACCACTGAGGACCTGCGGCTGAAGGCAATGACAGATTTCTACAGAATTGCCAGATTCCCACGCACTGTGGGGGCCATTGATTGCACACATGTGGCACTCCAGCCCCCCCAGGAGACAGAGCACATGTACCGCAATCGGAAGCATTGGCATTCCATCAATGTACAGGTGATAGTCGATGCCCAAGGCCTCATATGGCACGTCCGTGCCAAACACCCAGGGTCCAGCCATGACAGCTACATATACAATCAATGCCACATCCGATTGGAATTCGATCAGAACGTGTATGGGGACACCTGGCTGGTTGGTGAGTGACATGGGTGGCAGGCATGACTATCCCCTCCCATGATGCACATCACAAGGGGCACATGCATGACTAACATCCTCCTGTCTTTTCCCTTACAGGTGACTCTGCATATCCACTGGGACCCCATCTCATGACTCCTATCCGGAACCCCCAAACCCCAGGAGAGGAAAGATACAATCAAGCACATGCCCAAACACGAGCAGTGGTGGAGCGCACCTTTGGCCTCCTAAAGTCACGTTTCCGATGCCTGGATAAGTCTGGGGGTACCCTCTTGTATTCCCCAAACTTTGTGTGCCAGATCATCGGTGCATGTTGCATGCTGCACAACTTCGCAGTAAGAAAGGGCCTGCAGATTGACCTACGTGATGACCTGACCCCTGAACCAGACAATCCCCCCCTAACCGAGGCTACCCCGTCTTCTGAGGGAAGAGCAGCCAGGAGACAACTCACATTGGGCATCTTTGCACGTTAAACACACACATTAATCATGGCACAATGAGAATGCATGCATGCACAACACTGTGGTCCCTAGCACACACACACCACATCCACATCAAATTGGATTGGCACCAGTCCACCATGCAGGACTTGTGAGCAGCAACGCCACGCCAAGGCTCCAATTATGTCACTGTACATTCATACACCATTCACAAAGACCTGGGGATCACTTCTCCCTGGTCCTGGGGAACCCTTCTCCACCAAAATTGAGGGTGACACCCCTTTTCCGGCAGGAATGTCACCCCCACATTCACACAGCATTCACAACACAAAAAATAAAATAAAATAAAATTACCAGCAAAAGCAAAAAATTTCCAGCAAAAAAAAAAAAAATTACAAAAAAACAAAAAAGGGAAAAACAAATTAATGCCCTTTGCGTGAGCCACGCCTGGGGCGCCCCCGGCCACGGCCCCGGCTTCTCAGGGGAGACTCATGGGGAAGGGGTAAAACCGGGGAAGGAGGAGCAGCCCCTGATCTCTGCCCACCTGGGGGCCTGCCCTCCAAGGCCACGGCTATTCTGTCCAGGGCAGCACCAAGTGTTGCCGTGTTGGCCTGGATAGCCAGGGTAAGGGCCCTCACATCCTGCCCAACGCCTGCTGATGTCGTCTGCAGTTCGTTTAGGCAGGTTGTGAAAGCCCGGGAGTGGGAGTCCAGGTTCCCCAGCGTATCCTTGATGGAGGACAGGCTCTCCTCCATCCGCACCAATGTCTGGCTGACCTGTCCCAGATGGCGGGTCTGGAGGAACTGGTCCCTTCTCAGAGTGGCGGGCAGGAGATCAGCCACCCCCCTGGTGGTCTGGGATGACATCCTGCCTCCAGCTGATGCTTGTGGCCGGGGAGAAGGGGAGGCCCTTGTGAGGGGAGCCATGTTGGGGGAGGAGGGGGGGGGCTCCCCCTTAGGGAGGCCTGCCTGCTGCCAGCCAGAGGGGAATAGTCCTCAAAAGCCAAACGTCCAGTGCCTGACATGGACTCCTCCTCCTCGTGATTCTCCTCCTCCTCATGATTCTCCTGCTCCTCTTGAACCTCCTCCGCGGACTCCGGCCTTGTTGGGGGAGGCCTCATTAGGCTGCTGTCCTGGGGTTGGTGCGGTCAGGCCAGATGGCCCTGCACCCTCCTGCACATCTGTGGATGACACAAAACATTCACAGGTTGGAGGATCCACACACTTGCCACATATTCCCTTTCACCCCCTCCCCCACACATGCTACACACCTGATATAAAAAAAAAAAACGTACCAGGCACGACGGGCTCCGGACTTGAATCAAAGCCGGGCAGGCCCTCAACTTCATGCCGATGAAAGGTCAGGGCCACCGCACGCTCCTCCGCTGTCAGCCTAATACGGCATGGTGGGCCCCCTCCTGTGCCCCTGGCATGGGCATGCATTCTGGCCATCTTCTGTTTGACCAGACGCCGGAGGTCATTGATTTTTTTGTCAATCCCAGACTGGGTCCGTGTCTCCCCCTGCCCCGCTGAATTGACCTGCTCAGTGATCCTATCCAAAATCTCCCTCCTCCTGGCCGGGGTGGTGTTGGCACTCTCTGGGCCGTGGAGGTAACGCCCATACTCGCTAATGGCCCGGGCAAGAATTTGTTTTTCCACAACTGTAAAATTCAGCTTTCGTTTTCTCTAAGTCATCCTTCCAAAACAAATCAGTCCCAGTCAACAAAATTCACGCACACAAACAAGCACAACCAATCAAGCAAAAACACACACAGAGAGAAAAATACTCAGCAATAAACAGTCACAAAAAAACAAAACAAAAATACAGCAGGAAAAGAAACAAACACAAATATATCAATCAAACAAACAGTCTCTCAAACACTTATCAAAAACCACTTTCAAAAATCTACTAACAAACACTTGATCACACAGAACACTAATCTGACAACTACAAAACACACCGCAACGAACAACAGGACAAAAGCACTTGGTTAAATGGGAAGGGACAAAGGGATGTACTTTTGCAAAGCAAGTGCGTTTGTGTGTGTCTATTTATGCTGTTTGCGTAGTTCACAACGTTGCCCTAGTTCATTTCCAATTTCACTGATTGCGCCGCTCCCGAGTTGTGAGCATGCGCACAGCGGAGCTGACATGGTATGCTTCAAGCGCGCATGCGCGAGCCAGCCGGCCCTTCATTTGCATGGGGTCACGGCTCATTTCAATGTAACACGCCCACGTCCTTCCCAATTTGTATTACTCCTCCTTACGCCTCTGAAAAAACGTTACGCATGCGCAATTTCCTGCGCAAAAGCTACGAGAATAGGGTGATTACGCAGCAAAATTGCGCAAGTCTAACTTAAAGGCGGTGCGCTACGCCGGTCCAATAATGCGCAGATGTACCTGAATCTGGGCCATAGTTGTTGCTTAGGTAGAGTCTGGCAGCAGCATTCATGATAGACTGAAAAAGGGGGACAGCCTGTGTAGAAGTAGGCCTATGAGAAGGGAGTTGCAATAGTCAATGTGAGAGATAACAAAGGAGTGAATCAATAGCTTGGTGGCGTCATTGGTAAAGAAGGGGTGTACAATGGAACCTTGGAATATGAGCATAATCTGTTCCAGGAGAATGCTCATAATTCAAAGTACGTGCATATCAAAGCGAGTTTCCCCATTGAAGTCAATGGAAATGAAAACAATTTGTTCCACATTGACTTCAATGGCAAGCAATACCACATGCGGCATTTCCCAACTGCTCCGAACGCCACCCATTGGCTGAGATCGGTGCTGTTTGACTCTGCTCGGCTCCGGCGCCCACCCCACCTCAGGCCAAAAGCAGTATTGCACATCACTTTGGCTTGAATCTTGTTCATTTTGCAAAACAACTCTCGCAAACCGAGTCAGTTTTTTTTTTTTAATACAGTGCTCGTATTGCGAAATGCTCATTAACCACATTACTCGCAATCCGAGGTTTCACAGTATTTTGAAAATGTTTCAAAGGGGAAGTCCTCAACATTTGAACAGTGATTGGTTTTGGGGAAGAAAGGAGAGTACAAGATCATACCAAGTTCCCTGGCATGAGGGGAGGGACTGATAATTTATCAATCTCAATAAAAAAAGTAAAGGAGGAAGGCAAATGGCAGGATGAGGGGGAGGAATATTATGAGTTCAGTTTTAGAAAGCTTTAGTTTGATGTACATCATTAGTACTCAGTAGTGCCAAGTGCTGCCTAATCTCTTGTTGGCTTTGGACGAAAGACCTATGCCTCGTTTCCACTGCACGGATCGGGTCAGTAATTTTGGAGCGATTCGGATGGGGCCGGTCTAATCGCGTGAGCGTTTCCACTGCAAATCGGACCGTGAGGGACCATTCAGGGTTTAGAAAAAATTCCTAGCGCATCCACCAATCAGTGAGATGCATTTGTAGGTCCGCCCTAACCGAACCGTTCCACTCTCTCTGGTCCCTCATCTGAAGCAGGACCCTTGCTGGTGCGGTACGGTTCGGTTTTACGGTACGCTTTCATAATAGAAACACCCAAAATAGCGTACCGTACCGAACCGTACCGAACCGATCCGCTCAGTGGAAACGAGGCACAAGTGAACTCTGTCAGTGTACAGTGAAAACCTTGTAGCCACGACAGCTGCACTCACTATGGAAATGTATCTTGAACCAACATACTGGCACTCAGGAAAGCATTATCGGTCCATGAAGACCTCTTTAATGTTTCTTTCTGTGTTACTGAATAAAGCTGTATGACGGCTTTAGTTACACAATTGATGTTGCCTTATGCTCATGTCCTCTTCTGTCTGAAGTGGTAAATCCTAATTTCAGAATGCTTAATGAATACACTGAAATAACCAAAGGAAGGATGTTGGCTTATCTGGTTTGGGGAAAAAGTTCAATGGCGCCACATGTAGGTCTGAGTCATATACATCTACACAACCACAACACATTGCAACGATAAGGATGGTGAAAATATTAAAATAATGGTCAGTAAAATTTCAAAGAAGAAAGAGTTTGCGGCAATAAAGGAAGAAACTGTATACAAGTAACTATTTGCACATGCTTGTAACACTGCATGCACGCTTAAGGAAACCATTTGTCTGCTCTGAGGAAACCGCCGCGCTGTCAGTCCCCTACAGCAAGACATCAAGCAGAATTGTAATTTCACAAATTAGATTTCTCTTTTTTCTTTCTGTTCTTTTTTAGGAATAAATTGCAACAAGATAAACCACATTTCACTACAGTATATCATTTATAGAGTAAAGCAATATTGCAAATGTCATGCACTTAAAGCTGAACTCCATACAGCTAAATACACACATAAAGCCCCGTACAGACGATCAAACCTTTGTCCGACCAAAATCACTTCGGAATTCCATCGGAGTAAAAGAGAACATGTTCTCTATCTGAACTCCAATAGAATTCATCGGAATTTCCGATGGAATTACTCTGATGGGGCATACACATGGGCGGAATTTCCGATGGAAATATACTTTTTCCATCGGAAATTCCGATCGTGCGTACGGGGCTTTAGTCAGCAGTTTTACCTGCCAAATGATTCGTAACTCATGGCCGCTCACTCCTGAGATTCACATGGCTCTGCCACAGGCCTCTGCCTGGCAGGGCAAAGAATCTAATCCGTCTCTGCAGCAGTTTCACTTTTACTTGCAGGTCTCCTACTAACCGTAACCTGGGATTGGACAGTAAGGCTACATTCACATGGCCAGACACAGGGGCCAGGAGTGGCCACAGTGAAAATCAGTAGATTCTTAGCAACCGTTCTAAATGCTGCATGCACATACTGAGTGCGAATGGCAGCAGCTGTTAGATTTGTTCTCTATCCGGTTCTATCCAGTTCCCCGACCGACTCTTGTACATATACTTTGGCAGAATGGCACGGCTGGGCAAAAAAACATGTATACATACGTCTCTTTAAAGTTCCCACCGCGCGGGTGCGTGCGTGCCCCTGCCACGATCTCCAGCGATCGGGTCACAGAGCTGCAGAACAGGAAGAGGCAAGTCACTGATCGTCTGTTCCCTCTCATCAGGAACAGCGATCGGTGACGTGTCATTCATAGTCACGCCCCCTAACAGTTAGAAGCACTCCCTAGGACACACTTAACCCCTTCAGCGCCACCTAGTGGTTAACCCCTTCACTGCCAGTGTAATTTTCACAGTAACAGTGCATATTTATATCACTGATCGCTGTAAAAATGACAAAGGTCCCAAAAATGTGTCAAAAGTGTCCGATGTGTCCGCCATAAAGTCACAGTCACGATAAAAATCGCTAATCACTGCCATTATTAGTAAAAAAAAATGCCATTAAACTATGCCCTATGTTGTAGACGCTATACCTTTTGCACAAACCAATCAATATACGCCTATTCCGATTTTTTTTTTTTACCAAAAATATGTAGAGGAATACGTATCGGCCTAAACTGTGGAAAAATTTTGTTTTTTTATAGGTTCTTTGGGGATATTTATTATAGCAAAAAGTAAAAAATATATAATTGTCACTCTATTTTTGTTCATAGCGCAAAAAAAAAAGAAGAGGTGATCAAATACCACCAAAAGAAAGCTCTATTTGTGGGGGGAAAAAGGACATCAATTTTGTTTGGGAGCCACATTGCAGGACCACGCAATTGTCAGTTAAAGCAAAGCAGTGCCGAATCGCAAAAAATGCTCTGGTCTTACAAATGGCTATAAAAACCAATGGCTGGCCCCACCACTGTTTGCATGTAACCATTCATCTACGCGGTTACATGTGAAAAAACAGGCCCCCTGCTGACCCTGGACGCAGACAGTGTGGGTCCAGATACAGTGTTTCTGTGTTTTTTCTGGCTGCTGCTTATTGATTGGCTAGTTTGCCTGCTGCCATAGATAGCACAGAGTGGAGCTGCATCCATAGGTTGCATTTAGCCTCTTCTGAGTGCAGTAAACCATTCACTCCTGGTCTGTGAATGAAGCCTAAAAGCTGAAGCGGCACACTGATAAGTTCATCTTTCCATCAATATGTGCCAAGAGATGGGCTTTAATGACATCCACATTAGTATCCTTTCATTCATTTTCATCAACTCTTATAAATGCCAATTCTTAAACTACAAACTTTACACACACATACCTTTTTTACTGCTTATTATACCAATAGAAAATAATATGCTGGTCATAAGCTCCCAGTCCACCCATCTATGCAGCTACAAGTGCAGGCTGATGGAGCTCCTCAGAGCTTCCCACATGAAACAACCAAAGAAATCCATCTTTACTGTTCCAGGACAAGATCAGAGGAAATCTGTCCAGATCAAGCCTCTCCTTTTGTATAATCTCTCGGTCTCTCATCGGCCTAAACTGAGGAAAAAAAATATATATTTTTGGGGGATATTTATAGCGCAAAAAATAAAAACCCCAGAGGTGATTAAATACCATCAAAAGAAAGCTCTATTTGTGGGGAAAAAAGGACGCCAATTTTGTTTGGGAGGCACGTCACACGACCGTGCAATTGTCAGTTAAAGTGACGCAGTGCCGAATCGCAAACAGGGGCAAGGTCCTTTAGCTGCATTTTGGTCCGGGTCTTAAGTGGTTAAACAGCAGTGTGGTCAGTAAACAAGCCAAAAGGTCGGTAACAAAGTAGTTGCAGGTTGGGATCAGGCAGAAGTGTAGTCAAAAAACAAGCCAAGGGTCAATCATGAGTGGTAGCAAAATACAGATGCAGCAGGGAATTCAACACCAAGGCACTAGCTGAGAAGACACAATAACCTGGCAAAGAGGAAGTGCTGAGACAAGGCTTATATAGGAAGTTCATGGGAGGAGCAAGGAATTCAAGGTTCAACAGCAATCAAGACAAGGCAGGGTTGTCAAATGGATCACATAGGATTGTCCAATAGATCAGGCAGGGAGCTGTCCAGCATCCTAGATGGCTTAGTAGAAAGTGTCAATGCCAGATACAGAAATAGGTCCCTGCAGTGGCGTAACTAAAGACTTCAGGGCCCCGGTGCAAGAAATCATGAAGGCCCCCCCCCCCCCCGAAAAGACTGATTTTGATACTTAATTTTTTTACACTGTACAACAAAGTAAAACAATTCTGATTTCACTTGAGGGGGGGGGGTGGCTGCAGTGGCAGTGCCATCCTCTCCCACCACCACCTGTGCCTCTTACTGATCTCATCCCTCCCACCACTGATCTCATCACTATCCCCCCACCACCTCTGTTGTAGAAGTAATAGGGGGATAGGGATGAGATTAGTGGTGCGGCTGTAGGGGGATGGGATCAGTAAGAGGCACGGGATGGTGGTGGCGGGAGAGGATGGCATCACCACTGCCACCCCCCTCAAGTACCACCAGCACCACCCCCCTCATGTATCACCACTACCACTCTGCTCTAGTATCACCACTACCACCCCCCCTCAAATACCAGCAGTGGTACTTGAGGGGGGTGGCTGCAGCGGCAGTGTTGGTGCCATCCTCTCCCACCACCACCTGTGCCTATTACTGATCCCTTCCTCCCACCACTGATCTCAGCCCTATCGCCCCACCACCTCTGTTGTAGAAGTAATAGGGGGATAGGGATGAGATTAGTGGTGCGGCTGTAGGGGGATGGGATCAGTAAGAGGCACGGGTGGTGGCGGGAGAGGATGGCATCACCACTGCCACCCCCCTCAAGTACCACCAGCACCACCCCCCTCATGTATCACCACTACCACTCTGCTCTAGTATCACCACTACCACCCCCCCTCAAGTACCAGCAGTGGTACTTGAGGGGGGTGGCTGCAGCGGCAGTGTTGGTGCCATCCTCTCCCACCACCACCTGTGCCTATTACTGATCCCTTCCTCCCACCACTGATCTCAGCCCTATCGCCCCCATCACCTCTGTTGTAGAAGTAATGGGGGGATAGGGATGAGATCGGTGGTGGGAGGATGGGATCAGTAAGAGGCACAGGTGGTGGAGGTTGGCATCGATTGCTCAGCTCTGAAAAAATGTCACTTACTGTCAATCAATCGAATCCCTGGGAATTCCATTCGATCAGTTACGGTCACCATCACTGTGCCTTCTAATCTCCCGCCAGGATGCCTTCTTGTTTCATAGGTAGACGGCATAGGTACTCCGCGCAGAGAGGAAAGCTCCTCCCCCGCCTTCTCTCATTGGTGTCAGCCCCAGTCTCAGCGCTGCCTCTGCCCAGGCCCAGATTTATTCCCTTTGCTGCCCCAAGGCCAGGTCCTTCAATGCCACCCCCCCCACACACACACACACACACCATCACATAGTGGGACTCCCCAGGGAGCCCCCCTTACATTAGGGTCCCCAGAGAGCCTTCCCCTTAGTGTCCCTAGAGAGTCTCCCCTCTTACCTTAGTGTCCCAAGAAAGTCCCTCCTTACATCAGGGTCCCCAGAGAGTCTCCCCTCTTACATTACTTACATTAGTGTCCCCAGAGAGCCCCTTCCTTACATTAGTGTCCCCAGAGAGCCCCTTCCTTACATTAGTGTCCCCAGAGAGCCCCTTCCTTACATTAGGGTCCCCAGAAAGCCCCCCTTACATTAGTGTCCCCAGAGAGTCTCCCCTACATTAGGGCCCCCAGAGAGTCTCCCCATACATTAGGGCCCCCAGAGAGTCTCCCCCTACACCAGGGTCCCCAGAGAGTCTCCCCCTACACCAGGGTCCCCAAAGAGTCTCCCCTACACCAGGGTCCCCAGAGAGTCTCCCCTTACATCAGGGTCCCCAGAGAGTCTCCCCCTACATCAGGGTCCCCAGAGAGTCTCCCCCTACCTCACGATTCCCAGAGAGGACCCCTTACACCAGGGTTCCCAGAGAGCCTCCCCTCTTACATTAGTGTCCCCAGAGAGTCTCCCCTCTTACATTAGTGTCCCCAGAGAACCCCACCTTACATCAGGGCCCCCAGGAAGTCTCCCTCTACATCAGGGCCCCCAGAGAGTCTCCCCATACATTAGGGCCCCCAGAGAGTCTCCCCATACATCAGGGCCCCCAGAGAGTCTCCTCCTACATCAGGGTCCCCAGAAAGTCTCCCCCTACATCAGGATCCCCAGAGAGCCCCCCTACACCAGGGTCCCCAGAGAGCCCCCCCCTACACCAGGGTCCCCAGAGAGCCCCCCCCCTACACCAGAGTCCCCAGAGAGTCTCCCCTTACACCAGGGTACCCAGAGAGCCTTCCCTCTTACATTAGTGTCCCCAGAGAGTCTCCCCTCTTACATTAGTGTCCCCAGAGAACCCCACCTTACAACAGGGTCCCCAGAGAGTCTCCCCTTACACCATGGTCCCCAGAGAGTCTCCCCTTACATCAGGGTCCCCAGAGAGTCTCCCCCTACATTAGTGTCCCCAGAGAGTCTCCCCCTACATTAGTGTCCCCAGAGGCCCCCTTCCTTACATTAGTGTCCCCAGAGGCCCCCTTCCTTACATTAGTGTCCCCAGAGGCCCCCTTCCTTACATTAGTGTCCCCAGAGGCCCCCTTCCTTACATTAGTGTCCCCAGAGGCCCCCTTCCTTACATTAGTGTCCCCAGAGGCCCCTTCCTTACATTACTGTCCCCTGAAGCCCCCCCTTACATTAGTGTCCCCAGAAGCCCCCCCTTACATTAGTGTGCCCAGAAGCCCCCCCCCCCTTACATTAGTGTGCCAGAAGCCCCCCCCCTTACATTAGTGTGCCCAGAAGCCCCCCTTTCAATTAGTGTCCCCAGAAGCCCCCCCCCCCTCTCTTACATTAGTGTCCCCAGAAGCCCCCCTCTCTTACATTAGTGTCCCCAGAAGCCCCCTTGCTTACATTAGTGTCCCCAGAGCCCCCCCCCCTCTTACATCAAGGACCCCAAACAGCTGACTCCCCCTTGCAGAGGTTCCCCTGTACCTGGCTGGTGGAGGTGGCGATCTGCAGCTCTATGGTGTCCACAGGCAGGGGGATCTCACTGGGGCTTGTAGTTCTATCTCCGAATGTACATCAGAGGGGGAGGGGCCTCTGACCCGGGCATAAACAACAGTGTGCAAGCAGAGGGAAACTGAAACTAATACCTGCCCGGGTCAGAGGCCCCTCCCCTCTCTGTATACACTCGAGTACTACAAGACCCAGGGAGATCACGCTGCCCACACAGGCACCATAGAGCTGCCGATCTTCCACCTCCTAACACATCTCCCCACTGCACTCTAAACGGCCAGCCAGAGGTGCAGGGGGAGATGCCGGGTCTTGGGGGGGTTGCTGCGATGCCGCTCCTGCATCCACTGCCAGTGCCTTGTCGGCACCCGATCCCCGCGGCGGAACGGCTCCTTACACGGGCGGCGGGTGGGCCCCCCCCGACTTGGCTAAACCACAGGGCCCAGTCGCAAGCGCGACCGCTGCGACTATGAAAATTCCGCCACTGGGTCCCTGGTTCAAGCCCAGGTCCTGACAGCCAGTGAACATGAAGCCTCAGGTGTAACTTTTATTTCTTTGGGTTGGGTGATGGGGAAACTGGGGGTTGTGGCCGGCAGCATGTTAAGGGAATGGATTACTGCTAATCTACCCTGGTCAAGAGAAAATTCACTGGGCAATAATACTCATCCAGACCTGAATATGTAATAAGCAAAAGCATGTAGTTACAATTTACTTCCAAAGCCTTATTTTTTACACAGTGCTGAGAATTTATACATTAAGCCAATAACATATAAATACCTATTAAAAATAAAGATATTGAGCTCTGAGTGTTGCTTTTATAGCTCTGTGTTGGTGCTACCAGCAGATATGATAAAACATGACATGTACCAAAATGACTTTGAGGAAGAGGGTAAATCTAGTAAAACAAGTTGAGAAATGTGGAATGGTTGCCAGCAATATTCACAGATAAACATTTACTGGTTTTGGAAAATTGTCAGAGGTAAAAAATGCAGGATAATGCTGAGTTTCCAGTGAATTCAATGGCTTCCTGTTCTGCAGAAACTCAAGACAACATATAAAACCAATGAAGTCACCCAGCAAATATATTCAGGTTATCTACAGACCACAGGTTTTACTGGGTGTCTAATAAAAGCACACATGATTTAAATACATTTCTGAATTATATCATTAGGCTTCCACACTACTGTATATATCCCAGCTCACCAGGCTAACATACATAGTAAAAGATAATGCGGTGTCCTTAATAATCCCACAACAAGTTGAATATATTGTAAGGGCTATGTACTTGGTTAATGTTTAGCTGGCTAGATTCAAGAGATACTTTCTCCCACCCAATCAGTTCTTCTGCCAGGTCCATTTCTGTAGGTGACCTGAGGGCCCATTGACACCAGAGCACCATGTCCAGGGGCACAAAGTATTAATTACACACCTATGGTCACTGTTCAGTTGCTGTACAGCAAGTACACTATATGTTGCTTGTACTGTGGTACCATAATATTCGTAGACATACAGTAAGTTTTTAAAGTGGATGTAAAGGAATTCTCTAATATAAGGTAAAAAACCTTTATGAGGCAGCTCATCCCCCCCTCCAGAAAATTTATTTGAGCCCAATCTCAATCCAGTGCACAACAGCGCTGCTCACTCTCTCCCTCCTCACTGGACTCTGTAAAGCAGCAGCCTCCCGCTGCTGTTAATCAAGTGCAGTGACGAGGGAGCAAGGGGCAGGGCCGAGTCGCACTATGTGTGTCAATAGACACACTCGGTGCAGCTCGGGATTGCCCCACTTACTGGGTGGGTACACAAAGGGGGAAGGAGCCAGGAGGGCTGGTGGGGAACCCCAGAATATGAGGATTACGGTTGCTCTGTGCAAAACCATTGAGCAAAGCAGGTAAGTACATAGGTGTGCGCAGCATATTGCATTAGGGTGTGCACCCCAAAGTCAAACACACTACCAATCGCTTGTGTTCATTCAGAAAGGGAAGGGGCCGGCAAATTACATATTTACTGGCCCCTTCCCCACTCCTAAAACATCCCAGCAGCAATAGCCCATAGGAGAGAAGACTGAAGCTGGCAGTGCTGCAAGAGGAAAGATGGGAGCCAGGGCAGTAGGGGTAATCAGTGCTGCACAGGGTGATAAGGGTGTGCCTGGGCACACCTGGCACACCCTGTGCACACGCCTATGGGTAAGTATAACATGTTTATTATTTTAAAATCAAAACTGAACTTTAAATATTACCTTAATCATAGTGATTGCAAAGGGTGCCCTAGAATGAGTAACAAGAAGGATGGTGTTTAACCCATGACCTTTAAAATATCATTGGCTCAATAAAAATGAATATTTAAGGTTGTCAGTGGGTTAGTGTTTCAATCAGACTTAGTTGTACTGCACCAGCCATTGCCCCCGTAATTTGGTGATCCATTCATACATTTGCTGGTGAGGCTGGGATACCCTACCTGCTGCTCCTTACACAGAGAAAGCCTGAAGAAAATTAAAATATTAAGACATTCAGCCATCAATCAGATTCAAACCCGCCCTGGAAGTCTAAATGTGATTGGTGCTATTAAAGCGGAGCTCCACCCAGGAAAAAAACATTTTACAATGTTGTTTAAAAAAATAAAATAAAAAAAACCTGAAAAAAAAAAAAATACTCACCCGAAATACCTGTTGCTATGCGGAAGTCCGTAATCTGCCTCACCTGCACCGCGGTCCGATTTCTTCTTCTCCTTCTCCTTGTGAATGGGGCGCGCTGCTTTCTGGGAACTGTGTGTGTTCTCAGAGAGCAGCGCGCCCATTCACAAGCCAGCGTGAGACTAACGCAGGCGCAGTAGGAAATGGGCAGTGAAGCCGTACGGCTTCACTGCCTGTTTCCCATAGTGTGGATGGCGGCGCGGGACCTGGAGCGATCGTGGGACTGGCATCGGGGGGCCCATCAGCGCAGGCAAGTAGGACAAGGTAAGTGTCCTTATTTAAAGTCAGCAGCTACACTGTTAGTAGCTGCTGACTTTAAAAAAAAAAAAAATTGCGGCTGGAGCTCCGCTTTAAAGAAGTGAGAGAGCCCGGAAAAGCCCTGAATAGATGGACGGAAATAGAAATGAGTGTCATGGACCCAGTCCATCCTTGCTATGTGCTCTGGCCTTCTACTGCCCTTCATATGCCCCAGTTACGGAAGATCTGTTTGGCTCCAATGTTGTTCACGCTGTCTATTTGGAAGAGTTGTTGCGAGCGTTACTCCCTGTCCTCACCAAGCCCACCACTCCTGAATGTCCTATTTAATCCAGACATCCCAGACAACCTTTTTTATGACCGTATGTTACCTTAGACCAGGGGTGCCCAACCTTTTGAAGAGCGAGGGCCACTTAAGCGACTTGGTAACCGGTCGTGGGCCACAATGAGCAGAGTGAGTGGATGGCATGTCCGTGATCACTCTGCATATGCAGAACAGGCATGGACACAACCCATGATACTTTTTAGCGGATCGTATTGCAGGTGAATGGAGGGTTCTTAGTGGATACTTAGAGGTGAATGGCGGGTTCAATTGCTCAGACTGACTGTGTGAAAGGGGCCCAAGGCTGCTTTCACACTGAAGCGCTGTGGTTTACCCGCACCAAGGGTGCAACGCAGTGTACCTTTGGCTTTCCTGTACTTTGCAATAGACTTCTATTATATTCTGCAGGTTTGGTGCACTTTCAGAAAGCTCACCAAACTCGCAGGTAATAACAGAAGTCTATGGCTCAGTGCAGGTAACCCGCAGGTAAACTGCTCTGCACCTGCGGATCAGTTTGAAAGCAGCCCAGTAACCACTGCAGTATAGATATGCCCATATATACACTGTGATTTTAGTAATAAACTGACCTCTGCCGTGTTAGCCCCCCCCCCCCCCCCCATATAAAAAATTTAGACTTTTTTTTATGCAGTTTGTTAGATCTTTGTTAGATCAGGTTAGATCAATCATTGTTTGTGTTAGATCTCACACAGAAGAAGCAATATTAACAGTTATTTGCTGGGGGGGCTAACGTGTCATCAGCCCCCCTATCAAATTTTCTGGCCAAAAATCATTCGGGCTAATAGATATTCGTTAGATCCGGTAATATCAAGTGGTTTTAACGTTAGATCTCACATAATTAGAGACTTATTAAGTGATTAATGAGGGGGGGCTGCCCCCCCCTTATCAATTTTTTGGGCCAAAATTCATTCAGGCTAATAGATATTCGTTAGATCCGGTAAGATCAAGTGGTTTTAACGTTAGATCTCACATTGTTTCCGAGATATTCCACATACAAAAAATGATTTTTAGGTGGTACATATGCATGGACATATGGACGGGTTGGCCCCCCCTTATGAAATTTTCTGGCCAAAAATCATTCAGGCTAATGACCTTTAATAACAGTATTCTATTCCATCCCAGAGCAGGAGGTCGCGGGCCACATCAAAGGGCTCCGCGGGCCATATGTGGCCCCCTGCCCTAGACCCAGGCAGAAATTTTCCAATTACGACATGTTGTTTGCCCAGTGACACAACGTTTACTGACTTTTCATGATCCCCAAAAGCTTTTATATTCATACTTACAGATCCAACATTTTTTCTCCACCAGATCCCCTTCTTTGACCTTGGAAAAACCAACTAACTTTGAGGCTTTATGCGCTAGAGGTCCTCATGAGCCCCAAAATGATTTCTACCATCTATAAAATATTGCATGAAGCTGTGCCTATGGCGGTAAATAGCCACCACTACATTAGCAAATGGTCTCAGATCTTGCAGCATGACATTTCCTTGTTGGATTGGGAGACTATCTGAAGGCACCACTCCAGGATTTCTCAATGTGTGGCCCATAAGGAAACCGCAAACAAAGTCCTGATGCACTGTATAGGACTTCAGATATTTTACATGCCCACAATCAAACAATTTCAAAACAATGCTGGAGATGTAATAATTCTGTGGGCTCTCACTATCATATTTTTTGGGAATGTCCCCCTGTTCACCAATTTTGGCTTCAAGTCCAGCAGTTGTTGGAGACACTAGTTGGTATTCCTGTCCCTCTGAAGCCCATGCATTATTTGTTAGGTCTCCCTTTTCCTGGTGTTTCTAAGGGTCTGCGCCGACTAATGTCTTTCATTTTGTTGGCTGCCAAGCGGGTCATTCCCAGACTATGGTTTTCCACCTCACCTCCAACACTCCCACAACTGCTCACTACTGTGGCTGACATACATAGAATGGAGCGTCTGACGTCTACAGTGAAGGGTTCAGAGCAAAAATGTTCTGAAACATGGTCAGCATGGGATGATTCAGTATATGGTTTTGAAGGAAATGAACCAGTTAGTTAACTTCAGTTGCTTACATATTTCTTTGAGTGTGTATGCTAATTACTTTTCTTTTTGTACAGATCTTTGTATGAGGCTATACAGTATGTTTATACCCGTGTTTCCCCGAAAATAAGACCGGGTCTTATATTAATTTTGGCTACAAAAAAAACTAGGGCTTATTTTCGGGGTAGGGCTTATTTATTTACTGTATTAATATTGTATACGCATTAAGTGTGCAATAAGTCTCGAGTCTGTCTGGCTGACAGTCTTAAAGTGGTTGTAACCCTTAAAAAAAATCCTGTTCCTTTAAAGCATGAAATAAATCAATAAAATATCTTTATAAAAATGTCCTATGTCTTCTCCTCCCCTGCCCCCCCCCCTCATTGTCATGTCAGGAGAAAGTATCTGAAGTACCTTTTATAACACCTTTGTAACAGCCCCATCGTCTTCTCTGAGTCTGGGGAGAGGAGAAAAGAGATGAACCAAGAGTGTCGCTGGATTCCTGTGGTTGTAAGCCGGTCTACGGTCCCCCATAGACATGGTTCTCCCCCTGCTCCGGAGAAAGAGGAAGGGGCGGGCGACATCAGCAGGGAGGAAATAGAAGAGCCAAAATTCCCTCTGCCATCAGCCCGCTCCGTGAACTGAAGAGGGAGGGGCGGGCGACAGCAGGGAGTAAATAGAAGAGCTGAGATCCCCTCTGCTGTCAGCCCGCTCTGTGAACTGAAAAGGGAGGGGGGGCCGACATCAGTGGGGAGGAGGCAGGAAAGAGAATAGAGGAGATCCTCGCTGACATGAGCCTGCTCCGTGCACAGAAGAAGGGGCAGCAGATGTCAGCCTGGGAGGAGAGAAGAGGATCTCCGGTGGGTCAGCAATGGGTGTAAACATGAGATTTAATACAGCAACAATCGGAGACACTGCTACAGATTTACAAAACGGATTATAGGATGTATAGTGAAATTTACTAGGGCTTATTTTCGGGGTAGGTCTTATATTGCAGCCCACCCTGATAATCACACTAGGTCTTACTTTCGGGATACCGTTTATTTTCGGGGAAACACTGTATTACCTCTACAACTCCAAATTTTACTAATTTTATTTTTATTTCTTATTCATGGGACTGACTTTCTTTCTTCCACTCAAGACAATTGTTTAATCACATCGCTGTTCCTTAACTTGTACAATCTATGTGTGCTTAGTAGTTCTCTATAGTTCTCTATACCTGCATCGCTTCAAAATGTTAATGATTCCAATGCATTTTCTTTTGTATGACTTGCAAAAACCTATAAATAAACAATAAAGAAAAAAAAGAAGAGAGAGAGAGAGAGAGAAAACATTAAACATTAGAGCAGGAATTTGCAATTAGCAGACCACCAGCTGTTGCATAACTACAAGTCCCATGAGGCATAGCAAGACTCTGACAGCCACACGCATGACACCAAGAGGCAGAGGAAGGACGGGACTTGTAGTTTTGCAACATCTGGAGGTCCACTAATTGTATATCCCTGCATTAGAGGCTTTTAGTAATACATTTCTACTACCCCATTACAAAGGTGTGCATGCGGATGCAGGGAATTATACAAATGTAATATTAATTTCATATTTATACCATATATATATATATATGAAAAAACAACAATTCGCAAATCTCTAATAAACACTACAACATTATGGTGTGTATGTGATATTTGACATAAAAACACCCTGTAGGAACCATTACAGCTATATAATAGTGTTAGTAAAAGTTTGGTGAGAGACGATTCGCGCTTTTCAGTTTTCGTGCTTTTCAGTCCGTTACAGCATGACGAAATGTGATATCTCCATTCCAAACGCTAATTTTACCAGAACGAGCTCTCCCATCTCATACTTGATTCTGAGCATGCGCGTTTTTTTTCCCCCTCGGAAAAGCATACAGTACACACAAGCGTTTTTCGCAATGAGAAAAAGACTGACGGGAAACATGACGAGAAAAAAGAGAGCTGGTTTCAATTTTTTTGTGGGCATTTTTTTCGTTGAGAAAACTGCTAGGTAGCATACACACGACCGTTCATACAAGGCATAATACTAATAGAGTAAGACGGACAATAAAAAATTAGACACATCTAAACTTTTTAGTACCAAGAAGATTTAAAATATCTTGGTCCTTACCACTATTATCAAAACTAAGGGGATGTAGATAACAAAATATATAAAAAAAAAGGGGGGGCAAACAGGGGGGGGGTAAAGGAGTATGACAGTGCCCAGTGGTCCTTGGGCAGTGCCCAGGTGTGCCCTCTCATTAAGACAGCCCTGCCTGTTCACCAATGGTGCGGTATGACTGACCTTGCGGCTTTCAAGCCTCAGTGTATCAGGAAATCTTTCTTAATGCATTTATTAGAGCCGGGTAGGATAGATAACAAAGTAATTTGTGGAGTGTTAACTACAGTTCTCCCAGTAATGATATTATAAGCCACAGTATCAAATCCCAAAACGCATGGACATTTGGGCATTCCCACCAAAAATGTCAGCGCCAACATGCATCTGTCAATCCTTGTTATATGAAACTTCCATAAAATGATTTTTGGAACTGCAACCGTTCAGAATCATGTCTTTATGATACACAGCATGTGAGCTGGGCTAATGCCTTTTTTTGTTTTATTGAATACTGAACAGAACAGGTATGAAATGTTTGTTATTTAAAAAAAAACAAGACTTTACAATCACTTTACATACACCTTATTTTATAACATCAGCATTGTATTAGTAATACAAACAATAGTTATTTTTGACAAACCAATATGAGTTTACTTGAAAAATCTCCTTTCATGTTGTGAGTGCTGCTGTCTACTGGCCCCTCTCCTTTCATTTCTAAGGACTACATATCCCATGGTCTGTGAAAAAATATTGGTGTCTGCGCTGTGCCACAATAGTGCACGAACCAGGGGGTCCTAGAACTAGGTAAATAATGAACAAGTGTAAACAACATGTGAAAAGTGAATACTGAGACACACAAATAAGGATAACACCATAAAACTTTATGACATCCGGACATCAAATGATTTCACGGAGTGAATAATACAAGAGTGGAATAATGAATAATCTGTGGTACAAGTCCAAAAAAAAATCCTGTGAGTGAAATGCCCAGAGCAGAAAGAAAACTTCCAACATAGAAATGATGCAGATAGAGGCTTCGGTGCAGCTCTCTAACCGCTCACCCCTAGTGCCAAAAAATCCACTCCAGCAGAGAAAACGCACAGCAGTAAGGGATCTCCAGCAGAGAAAACGCACAGCAGTAAGGGATCCACTCCAGCAGAGAAAACGCACAGCAGTAAGGGATCCACTCCAGCAGAGAAAAACGCACAGCAGTAAGGGATCCACTCCGGCAGAGAAGACGCACAGCAGTAAGGGATCCACTCCAGCAGAGAAAAACGCACAGCAGTAAGGGATCCACTCCGGCAGAGAAGACGCACAGCAGTAAGGGATCCACTCCAGCAGAGAAAACGCACAGCAGTAAGGGATCCACTCCAGCAGAGAAAACGCACAGCAGTAAGGGATCCACTCCAGCAGAGAAAAACGCACAGCAGTAAGGGATCCACTCCGGCAGAGAAGACGCACAGCAGTAAGGGATCCACTCCAGCAGAGAAAAACGCACAGCAGTAAGGGATCCACTCCAGCAGAGAAAACGCACAGCAGTAAGGGATCCACTCCAGCAGAGAAAAACGCCAGCAGACTCCGGAAAAACGCACAGCAGATCCACTCCAGCAAGAAAAACGGATAAGGGATCCACTCCGGCAGAGAAGACGCACAGCAGTAAGGGATCCACTCCAGCAGAGAAAACGCACAGCAGTAAGGGATGACGAAAAAGGATCTCAATGGCAGATGAGCATGTAAAAATCAGAGACACAACATAGCATAATCCTGTGATGGCACTAGAAATATAATGATAAATCACACAGGCATGCACTCACTTTGTGATCATGAAAGGTGGGCCTATTTCCCACGAACTCTGAGTTCGTACAGGTCCGGTATCAATGCTCAGGGTCCCCCCAGTCCCTTCTCCAGTTCCAAGTGGCCAAAAGGCAGATGGATGGATCTCAAGCAGGTGGCAGATAGATGTGTGAGGAGAGGGAACAGAGGAAGCACATAGCAAAGTACCGCCGTATAAAAGGTTTATTGGATCAATAGAAAAAATAAAACTCACATTTGCAAGGTAAAAACTGGGCACAAATCCATACGAGCAGCGAACTCGTCTCTCAGCCATCAAACGTGCACGCTCTAGTGCTCCTGACGTGTATCGTCATGTGACTTCTTCAGAGGATCCTGATGGCCTCCGGGCCCATGGGGACCTCCTGACCCCTAAAAACAAAGGGGGTTCCCATCCGGGCCCCTAGGGACCCCCGGGCCCCTTACAGGTGTACTGCCTGTACCCCCCTGATGGCGGCCCTGGCTATGACCACGGCTGCCCCTGGCATGTTGGCAGACAGATGTGTTATCCTGCAAGTGGGGTTGCTCAGCTTGCTAAGTTCGTCCGTAATGGTGCTGCTGTAGCTGCTCTCCAGCTGACCTGTGCCAGTCAGGTGTAAAGATAAAGCAGCTATTTGTAGGAATAACTTTGCTCCGGACTTAGGACTTAAACGCGGCGCACGTAGCCAGCGTCTGGCACAAATACGTACGCGAATCGACATATTTCCCTCATTTGCATATTTGAATAGGAAAGCAATGGGAGCGCCAGATGCACCCAGCGTAAATATGCGCCTAAGATAGGCCGGCATAGGAAAGTTAGGTCGGTCGGAGGAAGTCTATTTTCAGGCGTATCTAGTTTGGTGGGTACGGCGCATAGATAAGATGGCGCATATTTACACTGACGCCGCGCATCTTCGAGATAAGCCGCCTAACTTCTTACTGAACACTTATTGGGAATTGATTTTTCAAAAATATGTAGCAGAATAAAATGTGGCCTAAATTTGATTTTTACAATTGTTTTTATTGGATATGTTTTATAGCAGAAAGTAAATTCAAAATAGTTTTTTTTGTTTAAAGCGCAAAAAAACACCAGAGGTGATCAAATATCACCAAAAGAAAGCTCTATTTGTGGGAAAAATAGTACACAAATATCATTTTGGTACAGCTTTGCATCACTGCACAATTGTCAGTTAGGCCACGTACACACGACTAAACAAATCCGATCAAATCGGTCTGACAGACTGTTTTGATCGGATTTGTCTCCTGGGATATGTTGGTTTGATTGTGTACACACAATCAAACCAAAATCCCGCCGGCAGACAGCGCGGTGACGTGGTGGTGACGTTGACGCCGCCACGTCACCACTCCAGGAAGTAAAATACTTCCACTGGATGGATTCGACGCATGCAGGAGATTTTTGTCCGCTGGTTAGGCGTACTAACCAGCGGACATGTCGGACGGACGGGTTTCAGCAGACAGATTTTAAAGCATGCTTTAAAATTTGTCTGCTGGAAAAACCTGTCTGTCCGCCCGTACACACAATCAAATTTGTCTGCTGAAACGGTACGTCGAACCGGTTTCAGCAGATAAATTTGATTGTGTGTACGCAGCCTTAAAGAAATGCAATGCCATATCGCAAAAAAAGGTCTGGTCATGAAGGGGGGTAAATCTTCCAGTGGTCAAGTAGTTAATAGGCTAAAAGTCATTGAAATACAATGTAGAAATGAACATATGATTTGGCTATAAATATGCTTTACATTTAATAAGCTAAAAAAGCATTTTTGACAAAACACCCGTGGCAAAGGGAATTCTTTATTAAAAATAAAACAGTTTTTTATTTGTGGAATGGTAAGTCACTTGAGATAGAATCAGCTTGTAAATCAATATCTGTAGGAAGCTAGCTAGCATTATATCACCAATTTAGGCAGCATTGTTCTGCACTGCACTGTTCTGTGACATGCGATCCTGGGTGGTGCACTACGATAAAACGCAGCATGTCTGCATTTTATTGCAGCTCGCTGCAGCAAAACTCTGGGCTATGTTGCTGTGTGGATAGAACATACAGAGAACAATTGTTTTCTGTGTGTCATTGCGATGATTGGAGTATTAAAATTTAGTACAGTAAAACCTTGGATTGCGAGCATAATTCATTCCGGAAGCATGCTTGTAATCCAAAGCACTTGTATATCATAGAAAATGTTCCCATAAGAAATAATGAAAACTCAAATTATTCATTCCACAACCGTTAATTCATAAGTCCTTCAGTCTATAGTCCATATAAAAAGATTATAGCAATATGATAAGTTGTGTAACCAATAAAATGTCCATCCACAAATGGAAGCCTTCCACAAGGAGATTAGAAGCAAAATCCAGCAGGAGCGACAGAGTATAAAAGAGAAGAGAGGAGCCTGTAAATGTAACAATATGGTTACATTTAATGAAGGTACAACATTTAGCAAGTCACATGGTTGATGATTAAAACAGGCACATCTAAGTATGCAGGCATCCGGGGTAAAGCGACCCACATAGACCATCATCCTCACCGCCGACTCTCACCGCTATCAGTCTGCAACCAAGACGGGGAAGACTACCCTGCAGTAGAGCGATCTGAAAGCGAGGCTTGAATCACTCGTGGAGCGCAGCATGGAAGGAACAACATCAATGGTGGTCTAGGTGGACAGCTTACTTAGGTTGCTAAATGTTGTACCTTCATTATATGTAACTATATTGTTACACTTAGGCCGCGTACACATGATCAGACATGTCCGATGAAACATGTCCGACGGACCGTTTTCATCAGACCAGGCTTAGATGGTCTGTTGGTCTGATGTGCGTACACACCATCGGACCAAAATCCCCTTGGACCAGAACGCGGTGACGTAGAACACAACGACGTGATGAAAAAACAAAGTTCAATGCTTCCAAGCATGCGTCGACTTGATTCTGAGCATGCGCGGGATTTTGGTCTGATGATTTTGTGTACTAACCATCGAACATGTCCGACGAACAGGTTTCCAGCGTACAGGTTTCTAAGCATGTTTTGAAACTTTTGTCCGCTGGAAAACGGTCCGATAGGCCGTACACACGATCGAACATGTCCGCTGAACATGTTCGCGCGAACATTTAGAACCCCATTGAAGTCTATGGGACTCGAACGTTCGAATTCAAAAACTATCATTTTAAAGACCAATATTCAAGTTATTGTTGGAAAACGTCTTTGAGAACCCCGGTCTTGCCCCAGGCAACATGTATCAATGGAAAAAAGTTTAAAAAACGGTTGTTTTTTCAGGAACAGGACTCCTGTTTTTAAAACTTTTTTTTCCATTGATACATGTTCCCTCGGGCAAGACCCGGGTTCTCAAAGACGTTTTCACAGGCAAACTATAGAGACCCAGCAGGTACAATATTTAAAGGATTTATTTTTATATTTTATTTAAGCATCATTAAAATCACTGCTCCAGGAGCAGTGATTTTATTGATGCTAAATAAATAAAAAATAAATCGTTTAAATATTGTACCTGCTGGGTCTCTATACCGGTGATAACATCTTTAACCACTTCAGCCCCGGAAGGATTTACCCCCTTCCTGACCAGAGCACTTTTTGTGATTCGGCACTGCGTCGGTTTAACTGACAATTGCGCGGTCGTGCGATGTGGCTCCCAAACAAAATTGGCGTCCTTTTTTTCCCACAAATAGAGCTTTCTTTTGGTGGTATTTGATCATCTCTGCGGTTTTTATTTTTTACGCTATAAACAAAAATAAAGCCACTATTTTGAAAAAATGCAATATTTTTTACATTTTGCTATAATAAATATCCCCCAAAAATACATAAAAAAAAACATTTTTTTTCCTCAGTTTAGGCCAATACGTATTCTTCTATATATTTTTTGTAAAAAAAAATCGCAATTAGCGTTTATTGATTGGTTTGCGCAAAATTTATAGCGTTTACAAAAAAGGGGGTAGTTTTATGGCATTTTTATTAATATTTTTTTTTTACTAGTAATGGCGGCGATCAGCGTTTTTTTTCGGTACTGCGATATTATGGTGGACACATCGGACAATTTTGACACATTTTTGGGACCATTGGCATTTTTATAGCTATATGCTATAAAAATGCATTGGATTACTATAAAAATGCCATTGGCAGTGAAGGGGTTAACACTAGGGGGCAGGGAAGGGGTTAAGTGTGTTCCTGGTGTGTTCTAACTGTATGGGGGGGTGGCCTCACTAGGGGAAATCACTGATCTTCTGTCCATGCATTGTATGAACGGAAGATCAGCGTTTCCCGCTGACAGGACCGAGAGCTACAGTATGTGTTTACACACAAAGCTCCCGGTCCCCGCTCTGTAACGAACGAGCGCGCGTGCCCGGCGGCGATTGCGCCCCGCGGCGTGCGCGCCCCCTAGCGGCCGCAAAAGATAGGACATAGAGCTACGTGCTCTCGCCTAGCAGTGCCGACCTGCCGCCGTATAACTGCGGTGGGCGGTCGGCAAGCAGTTAAATAGCACAATCACCTGCCTGCCAGTAAATTAGGAAGAACTGATCTATCTAAGCTATACAGTGTATAAATATATGTACAACTCCTAGGGATGTATATATATCCTCTACACACTGTAAATTAAGCTAAACTGACTAGCCTGCCTGCCTGCTCTATCGAGCTATCTAAAAAGACAATCTCTCTGTCTCTCTGACTGATCTCTGTTCAGCTCTGAAACACACTACACGAGGCCGCCCAGCAGGCGGCCTTATATAGTGTGGGGCGTGTGCTAAAGCCCTGAGCCATAATTTGGCCAATTATGGCTCTCCGTTTTTTGCGCGCTGTGATTGGCCAAGCATGCAGGGTCATAGTGCATGTTTGGCCAATCATCAGCGCCCAATGCCGCAGTGAATTATGGGCCGTTGCGCGTCACTTGAATTTGGCGCGAACGACCTGTTTTGTTCGAAATTCATCGAACGTACGAACAGACAATGTTCGAGTCGAACATACGTTCGTATCGAACGCGGAGCTCATCCCTACATGACGCTACTCTTATATCAAGATATCGCTTGTATATCAAGTCAAAATGTATTGAAAAATATTACTTGTCTTGCAAAACGCTCTCAAGCCAAGTTACTCTCAAACCAAGGTTTTACTGTAAAATGCTGGTCACCGCACATAGTGTGGCACCAGACTTATATGGACTTTGAGGTTGAACAGAGGCTACTATCTAGTTGTGCAGTCAGTCTGTGCAAGATTGTGGCATTGCATCCATGATCAGCAATACGGCTCCTATAAAAAAGATAAATGCACCTTTTTTTTTCCTGCAAAAATACATTCACCTAAAACTTTATTAGGTACACCTTGCCAGTCCTTTTGCATTCAGAACTGCCTTAATCCTTCGTGGCATAAATTCAACAAGGTGTTGGAAACATTCCTCAGGGATTTTGGTCCTTATTAACATGATGGTATTACGCAGTTGCTGCAGATTTGTCGGCTGCACATCTATGATGTGAATCTCCAGTTCATCCACATCCCAAAGGTGCTTTATTGAATGGAGATCTTGTGACTGTGGAGGCCATTGGAGTGCAGTGACCTCGTTCAAGAAACCAGTGGTGAGATGATTTGATCTTTGTGATCTTTTGGTGCATTATTCTGCTGGAAGGAGCCATCAGAAGATGGGTACACTGTAGTCATAAAGGGATGGACATGGTCAGCAACAGGAGCAACCGGCCCATTAGGGTGCAGGGGCATTGCCTCCTGCAGGGAACTGGACTCATAGCTTTTTATGAATTTTTTTTTCAAGCACTAAGGCTTCAATTGGTTTAAAAAAGGTTGGGCTCCCACTCACTTGTGACACTAGTGAATTAATATTCACTGTTGTCTTCCAGCTTCTCCTCCCAACCAATCAGGAGGCAGATTGGGTTGGCCAGAAGGAGCAGCCGAGGAAGCCATGGAGGGGTGAGTGCGGGGGGCTGTCACTGTGGAGAGGTGAGTGTGGGGGGGGCTATCACAATGGAAGGGGTGAGTGCGGAGGCCTTCATCATGGAGAGGCAGAGTGCGGGATCGAACCTGCAACCCTTGGGACACAGGCAGGGGCGGACTGACCATTCGGTCAGTCGGGCAGAAACCGAGGGCCCCAGAGTCAGGGGGGGGCCCCATGAGCTGCTCAGTCTGCCCCTGGATGTGCCCACAGTTTATTATGCAGGATTAGGAAAGTTTGTGCACCGCAGAGGTAGTGAGTGATGTCATCCCTGCCTGCAGATGATGAGGCTGTATGAGAGGACTAAGTGCTGGCCAGGATTACAGAGCGATCGTGGAGCCATGAGGATTATTGCAATGACAGGCGCTCTGGCCACCTATCCTCCTAGAGAATTCAGCAGAGGGGCGGGGCCACAGTATACATCCATGCCGCGGGGGAAAGCCAGTGAGAGAGCTGGAGGCTGGAGAGGGAAGACACAGTGGAGTCATCATGTCGGAGACAGTCACCTGACCTGCCTTCTTGTGTGCACTGTGCAGCAGCAGGTCAGTGTGTAATCACAGCATGTGTGTGATCATCAGCCAGGCTAAGTGTTCCTTCTTCCCCAGTGCCCATCTACCAGGAGCTATTCCCTAACACACGGGTATATGTACACTGAGTGCCGAAGTGTACAGATATATCAGTGTTGTATACAAGGAATAGCTCTCAATATACAGATATCAGTGTCAGGGAAAACACTCAAGTGTATAGATGTCAGTGTAACACATAAGGAATAGCACTAAGTGCTATTCCCTATGTATAACTGACATCTATACACTTGAGTGTTTTCCCTGACACTAATATCTGTATATTGAGAGCTATTCCTTGTATACAACACTGATATATCTGTACACTTCGGCAAAAAGAACCATCAGTGGGAAGAATGTCCCTTACATTAGTAGTCAGCAGAAAGAATGTTCCTTACATTAGTGGTCAGCAGAAAGAATGTTCCTTACATTGGTGGTCTGTGCGAATAATGTTCCTTACATTGATGGTCACCAGAAAGAATGTTCCTTGCATTGGTGATCAACAGAAAAAATTGTTCCTTGCATTGGTGATCACCAGAAAAAATTGTTCCTTGCATTGGTGGTCACCAGAAAAAATTGTTCCATGCATTGGTGGTCTGTGCGAATAATGTTCCTTACATTGGTGTCAGCAGAAAGAATGCTCCTTACATTGGTGGTCTGTGCGAATAATGTTCCTTACATTGGTGGTCACCAGAAAGAATGTTCCTTGCATTGGTGTGCATTGGTGGTCAGCAGAAAGAATGTTCCTTGCATTGGTGGTCAGCAGAAAGAATGTTCCTTGCATTGGTGGTCAGCAGAAAGAATGTTCCTTGCATTGGTGGTCAGCAGAAAGAATGTTCCTTGCATTGGTGGTCACCAGAAAAAAATGTTCCTTGCATTGGTGGTCTGTGCGAATAATGTTTCTTACATCGGTGGTCACCAGAAAGAATGTTCCTTGCATTGGTGGTCACCAGAAGAATGTTCCTTGCATTGGTGGTCACCAGAAGAATGTTCCTTACATTGGGGTCACCAGAAAGAGTGTTCCTTGCATTGGTGGTCACCAGAAGAATGTTCCTTGCATTGGTGGTCACCAGAAAGAATGTTCCTTGCATTGGTGGTCACCAGAAGAATGTTCCTTGCATTGGTGGTCACCAGAAGAATGTTCCTTGCATTGGTGGTCACCAGAAGAATGTTCCTTGCATTGGTGGCCACCAGAAGAATGTTCCTTGCATTGGTGGTCACCAGAAGAATGTTCCTTACATTGGGGGTCAGTGGGAAGAATGTCCCTCAAGGTAACCTCTGGGAGAGCGCTTCTCCTAGGGGGTTATCTGATGTGGGGAGGAGCCGCGAGAACCACGCGGGGACCCCAGAAGACCAGGTTCAGGGCCATTCTGTGAAAAACGAACTGCACAGTGGAGGTAAGTATGACATGTTTGTTATTTAAAAAAAAAAAAGAGCCTTTACAATCACTTTCATTTTGGAAATGTACCATTGTTGCTTTAATATAAGTTTATTTTTCTTTATATTTTATAATTACCATTTTATTTTGAACATAGTGTAGAGAAATTCTGTGACGAACGCATGTAGTGTGGGCAGTGCAATATGATTTGTGTGGGTGTGGCTTGAGTACGGGTGGGAACACATGGGCGGTGACAGGGGGCCCCAGGATCTCCTATTGCCCGGGGGCCCCATGAGTTGTCAGTCCGCCCCTGGACACAGGCAATCACAGACTGCTGCAAAGGACTGCTGCAACGAAGCATTAGCCCCCTGCGCTATCTTACCACTTATGTGCATGTATAATTTTTTTCACAAAGATGAATTTAGCATTTAACTACAGTATACCACAGCCATTGTTATTTTCCTTCATACGGCTTTGCAGTCTTTTTGGTAAACATTCTCTTCTTGGGTCCCAGTATGGTAACAAATTTCTTATTTGGGCTTTCTAATAAACATTTAAGAGCCCCTCCATTAGTAGATTTTTAAATGCTTTTATTTCTTGCTTGGAATTGAAAATTAAATTCTTCAATGCCTAATATGATTGTTTTGCATAAGTTAATGCACGCGCAAATAATTTCAGTTCAATTAAAAACCAGGACACAGGACATCCTGCCCCATCTCAGATGAAAATTTAAACCCACTCTAATATATATGTGGATAAACCATGCCAGCTTTTGACAAACCCGCTGTTTATTGAACCCAAAAATCTGTGGTCCCATCTTGCATCATTTTCACCTTCATTGTCACATTTTATTAAATCTCTGGCACCTCCCCTCTTGGGCGGCCTCTACAAGCTGTGGGACAGATGGCATGAATAATAAATGACTTTTACCTAAATTTCTCTATGTGCAGATGGCTACTGATTCACACGATAATCAGGGATTCAGATCAGGAGTGGAAAATATTGATTTTTTATTTTTAATAATACAGTTGCGCAGTGCTACAGTAGTTTACCCTGCTTGTCATTTTGTGACAGGTCCTCCTCAGTCTTGAATTTTTATCTCACACTTTAATGGTCCTTTCTTTTCCCATTTAACAGTTGAGTATCTTGAGGTAGTAGGAGGAAATTACATGTTTTTAATTCATTAGCTTAAGTTTAGTTATCCATTATTTTATGCACCAGCAGGAGGCAACGACATTATTAGGGAAAACAAATGGAAAGTGGGGGGTTAATGCACATTTGAAATAATGTAGGAAATATCCATCTGAATTATATGTAAGCACTGAGCCTTAAAAGCAGAGCTTTTTTTCTCAGAAAATAGGTGCAGGAACTCAACCACGATCCGTTCAGATTTCACAAACAGTAGAAGGGTCTTAAAGGGGCATTAAATACCAGAATTGCATTACATACAGTGTGAAGAGTTCAGGGGGTTACAAAGCAGTCACTTGTAAACACAGAAACCAGACTTCTGTGTTCACAAGTGATTGTGGTGAGCGGGCACCAAAGAGTCTGAGCCAAAGGTGGTGGAACTGAGTTCCCCCAAGTTCCCCCAGAAAAAAAGCCCTGCTTAAAAGTACACATTTTCAGTGTGTTCTATAAAAAAAAGAGTATTTAAAATGCAGTGTTTCTTAGGTGTATGAACTGAAGTACACCTACACTCCTGATAATATCAGGGTCTAATACTAATGTGCCATTTATTTCAAACTGATTTTTGCTGATGAATCATTCCTTATAATCAGGGGCGTAACTACAGAGGTTCCAAGGGTCGCACTTGCGACCTGGACCCATGCTCCATGGGGCCCTAGAGGCCCCCCTGTACAGCCGAATAGGAGGGGCGGCATATAGCGCAGCAGCTGAATGCTTGCTTCTCCTCCTTTCCTTCCCGTAGGCATTCAGCTGCTGCAGGAGGCAGGGATCAATTCCTCTATATGTTACCACCTTGTCACCCCTCCTATCCAGCTTCCCTCTGCTGCCACTGGGCCCCTCTTCTCCAGCTCCACACTTCCACTCGGGAACACACCTTGACATCACACCAAGAAATTCTCTTCCCCCAAGTTCAGAATGAGACATCTCTGAGCTACTAAGATCCTAGTCACCGAGTGGGTGAGAGCTGTGAAGAAGGGATAAGGCCCTTGTGTTCCGTCACTGTGGGGGCCCCAGCAGGGTTGCTTACTGCAGGGCTCAGAGCTGAGAACATCTCTCTCATACAGCTCAGAGTCTGCACTGATAATCCCCCACCCTCACAGGGACCGGAGAGAAGAGAAGCGATCTGCTCCTTCTACTCCCACCCCTCTCCTCCTGTTCATGCACTGCGGGAACTGTAAAGCTAAGCATTAGAGTTTGATAATTCAGCTACTTAGCCTAAAACTTCCCGTTGTCCTGCTGATGAGCACTGATAGGGGGCATTGATGAGCACTGATAAGTGGCACTGATAGGGGGCATTGATGAGCACTGATATGTGGCACTGATAGGCAGCATTGATGGGCATTGATAGGTGACATTGATGAGCACTGATATGTGGTAATAATAGGAAGCACTGATGAGCACTGATAGGCAGCATTGATGAGCACTGATAGGTGGCATTGATGAGCACTGATGGGCACTGATAGGCGGCATGAATGGTCACTGATAGGCAGCACTGATGGGCACTGATAGGCAGCACTGATGGCATTGATGAGCACTGATAGGCAGCACTGATAGGTGGCACTGATGAGTACTGATAGGGGGCACTGATAGGCAGCACCGATGGGGCTGCACTGATAATCAGGGCACTGATGATCAGAGCCCTGATTAGCGCTGTAAACAATATACTGACAGTCTGGCTGGTTAATGGCTCTCCTTTCCTCACACAGACACAGTGTGGAAAGAAAGGACTGTCACATGTTTAAATGTGATCAGCTGATCACATGGTAAAGGGCAGCTGTGGTTAGCCCTTTACCCTAATCTGTGATTAGAGAGCGTGCTGTATGTGTGCCCCAGGCGGCACGTGGGAGGCAAGGTTCTGGGAGGATGTCCACTGACACCCTTCATGGTTTCTTGCATCAGGGCCCTGAAGGATCTAGTTACGCCTCTGTTTATAATGATATATACACATAAGTGAAATTATTTGCACTCTTCTCTGCTAAAGCTTTGCTTGCATTAAACGCTAGGAGACCTGGAGTAAAGAAGGAACTGTTGTCCACAAGAAGCAATCAGAATCCATGTTTGCAAGTAAAATTATTTTAACTTTGAGGTCTCAACAAACGACTGTAAAGGATCTTTTTTTTGTCAACTTTCAGCAAAATAAAATGTTTTGCCCACTCTTAAGCCCTGTACACACGGCCCAGATTCTCGTCAGGAAAAAAGCTTTGTTTTTCCTGATGAGATTCCTGGCAAGATTCTCTTGCCAGCCGAGTGTACACACACACCATTCAAAAGAACCACCGTTCTTTTGAATGGCACGAACGCGGACGTCATCGACTACGAAAAGCATGTGCTCGTCACATTCAATGCTGTCGCCGCCATCTTGCTTCACCCTACCTATGCCTTGGAAGCTACCGCGCATGCGTCAAAGTCATTTCGAGCCATGGAGAGGTAAGTATACACACGCTGGGGTTGCTCGTCAGGAAAACACTGCCAAGAAACTCATGATGAGAAAATAGAGAGCAGGTTCTCTATTTTTCTCGTCTAGATTCTGGGCAGTTTTCTTGACGAGAAACCTCAAAGCCTCGTACACACGCACGGTTTACTCGGCAAGAAAGCTCTGCCAGCAGCTTGCCGAGAAAACTGTGCGTGTGTATGAGGCTTAAGGCTAATTATTGGGCACTATGGGTTTTGAGATCTACTGCACTCTTTTTACCTCCCTTCTGTCAATTAGCGCTGCATCAAGATATCCCCTTTTCTTCATATTGTTAAAGGGGTTGTATAGACAAAAATATTTTCCTCTTAAATTAAAGTCTGACAGTAGCTGATAAAGTAAAAATTAATGTTTTGCATTATAACTAGTTTGATACCTCTTGAAATCGAGCTGTTTTATTCACCTCCGTCACTCCTGAATTGTTATTCTCACTGACTTCCTGGTTTGCGGTGCACATTCATTCTTGCTACATCACGGCCTAATGGGAACTACAGTTCCCATTAGGCTTAGCCTCCATGCCTGTGAGGGATAATAGAGCATCTTCACACAGGGCTGTATACATAGGGAGGGGGTGAGCACATTCTGCTTTCCACTATGCAAAACTGCTCAGATGCTGGTGGAAAGCAAGAAGGGCAGAGACAGGAAATGGCATTTTCAAACCTGGATTACTGTATTTTGGAGGTCAAAAGGAAAAACGAAGTAAGTGATATTTAAATGCTCTAGCTTACAGCAATCAATTGATCTAATAGAAAACGAACCTTTAGTGTTTCTTTAATGCTGCTACCTTATGCACTAAGTGAATGGCTTACTCTGGCCTAGGAGGAAAGTGCTGATAACAGCCTGGGATATAGCAGTAGAAGGAAAATGTTTAAATGTAAAGTACGGTGATCAAATAGTAGTGATATTCACAAATAGTCTTTGTTTGGGTAGTTTTGCCCCAAAAATATGTTTCTAAATACATTCTATGTAAAGCAGAATTTTCTCAGTGTTACAATTTGGTCTTATGGCCAAATAGTAACACACAAGGTCCAAACCTGCCCAGTATTGAAAGGAAATATTTTCTATCTCTCAAGATGCAAGACATCACTATTTCCACCACTGAGGGTCCAGCTTTATCAGAGCTTCATAGATATGCATGCATCAGTAGCACAAGAAGAATGAGATCGTATAAGGGAAATCAGAGACACAGTAATTAAAGTAGGCCCCAAAAAACACTGTCTTATAGGTAACATCTAGAAAATGTAATTGTGTTTAAAAATTGCTCTTTAATTTTGTTTTGACATTAAACCTTATTTTATTTTTGTATTAAAATAACAAACATGTTATACTTCCCTGCTCTGTGCAAAGCTTTTGCACAGAGCAGCCTGATACTCTTCTTTTGGGGTCCCCTGGCAGCACCCAGAACCCTCCTCTATAGCGAGTGCCCCCACAGAAAGCAGCCAGATCGGCCGGCTCGGCCCGACCTCAGCTCCTTCATCACAAGATTTGACAGGAATCTGTGCAATTTGTTCAGAGCTGCACAATTAGGAGGGAGACAGCGGCAAGAGACACATTTCTCGTGCACATCTCTTTGTCGGATCAGGCTCAGGTAAGAAAGGGGGGGGGGCCGAGAGGATTCTGCAATACACAAGGGCCTAAAATGTATTAGGTAAAAAACAAACAAAAAAAAAAAACATTGACTAGTTACATTGGGCATGCGTCTGACTTAAAAAAGCAAATCCTGACTCCTTTACCTCCAGAGACCCAGTGACAACAAGACATTTTACCTTTGCTTAGTTTTTTTGGGCACAGTTTCCAAAATTCATGTCACATTTAAGATATTAACGCACCTAGATCTGATATTGATATGAATGCTCAAAATAATTACTTATAGAAAAGTCCTGCACAATGTGTAATATGCACTCCTGAACCCTGCAACCTGTGTGATTTACTACATATTCCTGCCAAGTCAGCAAATCCAAAGACTAACATTAGCTGTTTATGCCACCGGTGGAATCGTTTTCTGTCCTGCTTCATTAACAATACAAAATCTTAAGCGGTGTTCTGCCAAAAAACATTGAAAGCCAGCAGCTACACATACTGCAGGTCCTTTGTTTTTTTTTAAATTGACACTTGCCTGTCTTCATCAGTATGTCGGGTGCTCCTGCAGCCATTGCGGGTACGGGAACCCGGCAGTGTAGCCTTTCGGCTTCACGCCGGGAGCCCCACTGCGTATGCACGAGGCCCTGCTCCTATCTCCTATTGGCTGGCGGCCGGGGGAGGAGGAGGGAGCCCTCATCACGGCTCTGCGACAGGGACTCCCGGACGTGGGAAAGGATACCTGTCAAAGACAGGTATCCTGTCACCCCTCCCCCCGAAAGGTGCCAATTGTGGCAGCGGAGGGGAGAGGAATAAGATGAGTGGAAGTTCCAATTTTGGGTGGAACTTCGCTTTAACCTATGGGCATAAATTCAATGTAATTTTTCTGAGCAAGGGAGTCCTCCTTGGCTCCTAGGAATTTAGAATATCTTCATGAAACAAGAGGTTCTTCTTACTCTTCTGTGCCAAAGCTACAATATACTTATTGGGTTACACATGTTGTTATTATTATTATTATTATTATTATTGTTACATGTTCTCCTCTTCCCTGTAGGAATTATTGTCTCTATGTCTACTGAAAAATACTACAAGTATCTCTGTGGGTAGAGAGAGGGAGGGGCACAAGTAGACAAGTAGAGGTATTTAAAAAGAAACCCATGTTTCCTTTAGGGCAAAGGTTACAATTACCAAATAAGCCTTTTAAGCAGAAATAGCAATTTTTTTAATCAGAATCAGGCAATCTTTTTCCTATTGCGAAAATAATTAACAATAAAAAGAATTAAAACATCAGCTGTAAATCTGTAGGGAACTTATACAGGAATTGGTCCTTATTTTCATAAAAACCCATCTGGGGGTCTGTTGCATTGGAGAGCACAGCTGCTAAACCACTGCTTTCCATGTCCAGACAAACATCTGATAGTGAAAGATTTCCCAACTGTACATTACCACAAGGATCTGTTACCAGGAATTTTACATGCACACCCAAACAGAGTGTGATGGCATACACATAAGAGTTTCAGATTACCATACTATAGAGGAAAAGGTAGCAGATAACATGAGATGCTTCAGTTGTAACCTTATGAAAGGCATGAGACCATTGGAACCTTTTATGTTGTGGAAAATAATTCATGAGTCTGTGACTGAGTAACATTTCTGACAGTTCCAGTGGCTCATAAACAAGCTGTGTTTACGTCAGGGAAGCTGTCTCATCGATCTCACTTGGCTTGGCATTTTTTCCTCCACATGCATAAACATTAGAAATGTTAGATAATTTTATATGTGTGCCTGTTCTAAACCAGGCAAGGTTGGGGAGGGGGAGGTTGGAATGGTTACAGGTGTGGTTGTAAGAGCAGAGGGGTTTATACAGTTATAGTGGTAAGTGAAAGGTGTTGGGGGAACTAATGTACAAGCACAGGGGTGATAGGCATACCTCCCAACTGTCCCTGACTTCGAGGGACTGTCCCTGATTTGGAGCAATGTCCCTCTCTCCCTCTATCCTCCTTATTTGTCCCTCATTTTGGGCTGATCTATATAGATGTATATAAAATGCACTTTTTATCTTTCAAAAAGTGTTTTTCAGCGCTAAACCTTTAATCTGATTTCTAATTTGCTACATTTGTAAATTCCAAAAGCCGGTATAAAGGACTAGTAGTGGTAAAAAGGTACCTGTGGGTTTAACCAATCTTTTTTGTACAATTCCTCTTTAAGGGGGCGTGGCAAGGGTTGTGTCCTATTCCTGCACACTTTTGCTGAAAAGTGTCCCTCATTCCCATCTCAAAAATTTGGGAGGTATGGATAGGGAGAGGGAAGTGGAGGCAGTGGAGGGCATGTGCAGACTCAGTAGTGAGAGGGAGGGGATGGCTTGAACAAGCACTGGGTTCAGTGCAGGTTGGTGAATAATGGTCAAGGCACCATGGTGCAGTTGTTAGAGTACAGAAAATGATGTTTAGGCATGGAGGTAAATGAACGGTGCAGGCACAGTGGTGAAGGGACGGGGGTGGAATAGTGTGTATGCAGGTACAGTTGTGAGACCAGATGTAAGGAATGTGAGTGGACACCAAGCAATAACACTGTGGTGAGAGCAGGAGGAGTGGGCAAGCAGGTATGGTGGTAAGGGGGTGTTCAGACACAGTGGTGAAGCGGGGAAGGGTCAACCAATGTCAGGGTGAGAGGGGGTGCATGCTCAGTGCTGAGAGCAGGTAAAAAGCGCATGTAGGTGCAACGGAGAGTTGTACTGACAAGGGCAATAGGGGAAGGCATACCAAGACATTTTGGACAATTTCATGCTCCAAACTTTGTGATTTAACATCAAGGAGAGCAAGGGGAATCACAATTGGATTTGCTAAAGCTATGAGGTTCAAATTGGAGGACATGATGACGTACCCGGAAGGAAGCTATATCTTCCTGAAGGGCAAACTATGCAAAATGACATGTACATTAGTTAACATGTATTCCCCCAATAAGAACCCCATTAAATGTGTGCATGAGGTTTTAGCAAAACTAATGAACTTTAAGATAGGATACATAATACTAATGGGAGACATGAATTTCTGTATGGACCCAGGGACGGATAGTACTTCTCGTGCACAGGAGACAAATAATGTTCAGTTTAAAAATATTAAACAGAAATTGCATGATTACCAAATAATGGACATATGGAGTGTCTTGCACATCAAAGTAATAGACTACACATTTTATTCTCCTGTGCACGGGACGTATTCAAGAATTGATTATATCCTGGTTGATCACAGGGCCCTGGATAAAGTGATCAAGTCCAATATAGAAATCTCTACGTTATCCGATCATGCCCCCGTGAGAATGAAAATCAGTATACTGGACCTCAAAGACAACCATTTACATGGCGACTAAATGAAGAACTTCTCCAAGATAATGAAGTAGCAGAAATAGTAAGGAAATAAATAGAGCAGTATTTCTTTGTAAACGACACTCAAGATATATCAGGAGCCACTCTCTGGGAGGTTCATAAAGCCTATATTAGGGGCATAATAATTACCATAGGAGCAGGAAAGAAAAAAGAGAGAAAGTATAAAATTCCAACACTAATAGATGAAATACATAAAATAGAACAGGATCATAAAAAAAACAGATGGGAGCACAACAGGAAATAATCCAATTCTTGGTAATCAAGAGAGATGAATTAAAGGATTTAATTGAGCAAGAGACGAAAAGGACATTTAATAGAATAGCAAAAAGAAGATACCAGTTGGGGAATAAAGTAAGTAAACATTTAGCTAGAATATTACAAAAGGAAAAATCTAGAAACTTTAAAGAAAAAATTCAAAAGAAGAACGGTGAAATGGCATATACAAATAAAGAGATAGAAGAATGTTTTACAACCTATTATGAGGCTTTATATTCAGTAAATCAGAAAGAAAAACAGGTAAAAGATAAAATAGAACAAATAAATGAATTTGTAAAAGATGGCAGATAATCTACAATAGCCGAACATGAAAGGTTAAACTTAGATAAACCAATAACGGAGGAAGAGAGGAGAGGGACAACGGGGTGAGAACATTGCTCCTCCACCAGCAATTGAAAAAAGCGGGGTCCCCCGGTCTATTCCTGTCGAAAGATGCTGAAAAAGCATTTGACAGGGTAGACTGATAAAAACGTTGAAAACTATGGGTGTTGGCCCAAGAATGATCCAGTGGATTAAAGTACTGTACCATCACCCTATGGCAAATATAAAAATCAATGGCGTGCTGTCCTCCCCCTTCGAGATGAAAAACGGGACAAGACAGGGGTGTCCCCTCTCCCCCTTCCTAGTTGTACTGTCACTTGAACTGCTCCTTGCAACGATTTGAAAGAAGCCCGACATAAGAGGGATCAGGGCAGGCGAGGAGGAACATAAGTTGGCAGTTTTGTTTGTTTGCTCTTCTACATCACAAACCCGAGAATTACAATGCTTAACCTATTAAAAACACTAAAAACACCAAAAACAATGTGGCGACTTGGCCAATTTTAAAATAAACTTGACCAAGTCGGAGATTTTGAATATTAATTTAAAAAGTATTAAAGTAAATAGGAAGCAGCGGATTTACAGAATGAATTTCCATTCCCATGGAAAAAAGAGCCAATGTATTTAGGAATTAAACTAGCAAATATGATGAAGACAATATATAAAATCAACTATATACCCTTACTGAATGAAATTAAAAATGAAATAAAGAGAGTAATGTATAGACCCCTATCATAGATAGGGAGGATTAGTACTGCTAAGATGGTATTGTTGCCAAAGATTTTATACAAGTTCCAAATGTTACCCATTGGACTGTCCCAATCCTATTTAAGCACACTGATAAGCATTATAAGGAGATTTATCTGGCAAAATAAAAAATCAAGAATCTCATTAGCGGTACTTAAACATGGGAAAAAAACATGGCGGGTTAGCGGTCCCAGACATTAAAGAATACTATAAGGCTGTGGTGATATCAAGAGTAGTGCAATGGACTAGGGAGCAAAGTGAAAAAAGATGGGTGAAGCTAGAGGACACAATGAGTGAGGCACACTTAAGAAATATAGTTTGGAACCCCCCTCAATTTAGAAAATTAGGCAAGAATACACACGCACTGACATTAAATGCACTAAAAATTTGGGATACTATTCATAAAAAAAGTAAGAGAAGATTTAAGTCACTTTTAATTTCATTGAAAGATAACGATTAATTTCCACCCGGTAAAAAATAAATAGGTGAAAATTGGATAATAAGTGAGAACGCACAACTAAGAGACACAATTAGTAGGGGGAAATTATACCATTTCATTAGCTGAAAAACAAATCGGAATTTAGGTTGATAAATGAGGGAGAGAGTGTGGGGGGGCACCCTCGGATGGTTAATTAGAGGTACAATAGAATACAAGGTTAGTAGTAGGGTGTATGATACTCTATTTATGGTATTTTATATTTTGTATTTGTGTATTTTTGATAAAATAAAGAGTAAAAAAAAAAAAAAACTTTGTGGGAACAGTTTGGGGATGGCCCCTCCCTGTTCCTACATGACTGTCCACCAGTTCACAAAGCAAGGTTCATAAAGATAAGCGAGGAATATACAAATAATACTTCCAGAATAGGGCCTGCAGTGCTTTTTAAAGATAGTAGTAGTAGTACATGAGGCCCAAAATATAGGAATTACAGATATTTGCCACAACAACAAGTTTGTTAAAAAAAGGTCCTAAGAGACATTAATTTCATTCTCATTTATGTTGGCGTGGTATTCCAGAAACCCAAACTAAACATGTTTTTGCTTAAGTGACGTATGTAAATATTAACCTTGAAGGGGTAACATAAGTAAGTATGTTTTCTACTGTGATTGCTACATGCTGTAGTGCTTGACTGATGTGCTATACAATACAGAATAATATATGTATATCTATGAATATAGCTGGTGCCCCAAGCTCCCAAGCTCCAATAGAATTTGAAGACGAAGATTAATTTTAGCTGACCTTCTGAATGAATAATTAACAAGGACAGGTCTCTGGAAATTAAACCAGTATGATTTGCACAGTAACCTGAGATTATGCATCACTTCAAACACCTACATCAATTGGACAAGGTGTGTTTTACATTTGGCTCTTTCACTCCATCATTTTTGACATATTGATATTCCAAATGGTAATGGGGCATTTAAAGTGGGGCTCCCAATATTGTTTTCTAATGATTTGCATCTCTCATAAACCATTTGTATAAATAAGGAACTGCAATAAAGCAGCTCAATGTTTAAGTAGTTTTAATTATTGACTGCTCATTGATTTGGCTTACAACAGTGACTTTTCTGCTTCTAGGTATGAATGGTGCATAAAAGAAAACAAAAACCATCATTAGGGATACATTATAACAGCAAATACTCTCTTAAACGGGAATTCATGAATGTATAAATAGCCATGGTTAGTAATTTTGGTGCTTTCTATATAGTATATAGAGCTGATATGACCTCAGTCTGATACGTTATGGTTCTGTTACTGGAGGCAAATATACCAGGCTTGCAGGAAGGTTCTCAATACCATATCACCAAAAACTGATATTATCATAAAAGGCCAAAGATGGTGACTATGGCGATGATTTACTAACTGGACTAGAGAGCACTCTGTAGAAGTAGTCTAACCCTATCTGTTGCATTTAAATTAACCACTTAACCACTTGCCTACTGTGCACCTACACCCCCTTCATACCCAGACGAAATTTTAGCTTCCAGCACTGCGTTGCGCGGTCATGCGACGTAGCTCCCAAACAAAATTGATGTCCTTTTTCCCCACAAATAGAGCTTTCTTTTGGTGGTATTTGATCGCCTGTGCGGTTTTAATTTTTTAGCCTATAAACAAAAAGAGTGTACATTTTGAAAAAAAAACACAATGGGCCAGATTCAGAGAGCCGTAACTCCTGTCTAACTGGTGTTAGACTGGAGTACTTTCTAATTACGCACGTTTTTTCACTAGTTTGAATTCTCAAACCATGAAAAGACGGCTTTGCGCTTCAATCCGACTGGCTTATGTGTTCGTACGCCTTCGGATCTATGCTGCAATAAAATTGCGGCCGCTGGGTGGAGTTCCCGTCGTTTTCTGCATCGGGGTATGCAAATGAGCTTTTGCCGACTATCCACGAAATTACGAACGTCTATCGCAATCTCTTACGGCATCTTTAGTCATCTTTTTGCTGCGTAAAACTATACCAGCTTTTTGCTGGTCTAATATTCGACAGCCCATGTTAAGTATGGCCATCGTTCCCGCGTCGAATATCAACATTTTCCAACGTCTTTTTTTATTTTTGACGTAAAACGTCCGGGAATAGGAATGTCCGTAAACGACGCTACTCAAACAACGAATGACGTATCGACGTTATTTCGCGCAATGCACACTGGGAAATTTCTGAACGGAGCATGCGCAGTTCAATCGCCGCAGGGACGCACCTAATTTAAATGCTTCACGCCCCCTAATCGCGTATTTCGATTACGCGGCAAGAAATAGATTACACCGCCGTATCGTACGGGCAAAAATCTACCAGAATTCGGTGTAGAGCCTGGTAAAATACGGCTGCGTAGCGTATCTCGGATACGCTGCGCAAATGTACGTGTACCTGAATCTGGCCCAATATTTTTAGTTTTTTGCTATAATAAACATCCCATTTAAAAAAAAAAATGTATCTCAGTTTAGGCCGATACGTATTTTTCGACATATTTTTGGTTAAAAAAATTGCAATAACCGCATAGTGACTGGTTTGCGCAAAAGTTATATTGGGGACATAATTATGATTTCATTTCTTTTTTATTTCTTTTTTACTAGGAATGGCGGTGATCTGCGAGTCTGATTTTACACTTTTGACACATTTTTGGGACCATTCGCATTTATACAGTGAACAGTGCTATAAATATGCATTGATTACTGTATAAATGTGACTGTCAGGGAAGGGGTTAACCACTAGGGGGTGGGGAAAGGGGTTAAATGTGTAGTGTTCTAACTGTAGGGGGAGGGGGGTGACTGGGGGAGGTGACCGATCTGTGTCCCTATGTACAAGGGACACAGCATCGGTCTCCTCTCCCTGAGAGGACGTGGAGCTCTGTGCTGGTATTTTTTTTTTCACTGTACATACCTTCTTATAATTCTTTTCACCCGACTTCCGGGTTCTCACTGCCCCGGGGAGTAGGCGATCCTATAAAGATGCGTAGATGATTGACGTGCAGGTAAGGCGCGTCACACGTTCCGAAAATAGACAAACTGGGACTCGGCTTTATACGGCGCCTGCGCAGTCAGCTTTACCTGGCAGGTGCAGGCGGCGTATAGAGCCGTATAGAGCCGAGTCCCAGTTCGTCTATTTTCAGAATGCGTGACGCGCCTTATCCGCACGTCAATCATCTACACTTCTTCATAGGAACGCCTACTCACCGCGGGAGTGAGAACTCAGAGCCGGGTGAAAAGAACTATAAGACGTATAATAATATAATACCAGCATACTGTAGATGTCAGCAGTATGCTGGATGTATGGGTATATAGATGATTTTTAAGGCTTCATTTCCATGGACGTTTTTACAGACACTTTTTTACAGCTTAAAAACGCCTGTCAATGTCCATGCGCAGCGGGCGCGTTTTTGAGCGTTTTTGAGCGTTTTTAAATGTCTGGCATTTTTACAGCTCTATTGCTGGAGCTTCAGAACGCACTGGTCCTGTTTTTTTTTTGCAGCTTAAAAACAGCTCAGCCATCTACAGCTCAAAAACGTCATGGTGGGCATGAGGCCATAGACTAACATGGAGAGCTGTTTTTAAGCTGCAAAAAGCGCTCAGAAAAGTGGCTGTAAAAACGTCCATGGAAATGAAGCCTTAGGGTGAACCTCCGCTTCAAGACAAGTGAGCTACATGTATGTAAACAAAGGGATCCTCTGTGACATCATTGACCAAATAAAGCCATGATCACCATAAAAAGACAGATAATTAAACAGGGCAATATGGTTAATTTGTTCACCTCTTTAACAAACTGCAAACAGATTGGGTTTTGGTCATACGGTACAGTCTAAACTCAAAGCTCATCACTAATAATAAACTCTACATATAATAGAAAACAACAGACCAACTCTTTCTATATACAGAGAATATCCTGGACTCATTTTAATGCCTAAAGCGCTATGCTACGTTTTCCCATAGCTGACTTTGAGATTCGGAAAAAGCTCTCTGATTATTTCAGGACAGTGGATTGAGCCAGCAGGGGTTCAGGAATTAGTCATGGTGAAGGAAAAGGTATTTAGTCATGCACCAAACTAAGAGTGACACGTGGAAGCTACCTTAGGCCTACACAATAATGTATTTAATATAGAAAATGTGTTTTCCGCTATACATGCTCCTTTTGTTTAAAGTTTTTCTATTGGATCATAAAGGAAAATTTCACTTAGTACTATTGGAAATTACCGGCTAACAGCACAAAACAATTTCTAAAAAGAATACCCTGTTTTTTTTTTGGTGAAAACTAAATATGTAACACTTTAATGTAAACCAAATCAGTAAAGTCACATATAAATCTTTAATAAAGCACATGACAAAAATTGTAGACAGCACACCAAAGTATCCTTGATGTAATTTTCTATTTACTCTCAGTAACTTTGCATTGCCAACTAGAGCTCCTCTCTCTCATGCGTTTCACTCGTATAAACCTTAGTCATAGAGTTAAAATGTGTGAAAAAGCCTGCTGAGTGTGAATAAACAGGAATTTAGTGTGGCCCCAATTTCATGAGACTGTAGGCCATACACCCACCCACCTATTTCCTTACACGCCTAATACTCAATAAACACAACACATTTTGGCAAAATTAATGGCCGTGACACCATTATTGGTTTAAACATTTTGAACAATTAACTCTTTCAATAAAATTATCATATACCAAAAATGACTGCCCATTTTTTAGAACTCTGGGAAACCAGTAAACAACCTTTATTTAAATGAACAAAAACAGTCCCGTCCCCCGTCCCCCCCGGTAAATCCAGGGTGACCCTACCACATAACGGTGTACGCAACAAGGGTAGGGGGGAGGGAACACTTCAGCTTCTGGTTCTGTCAGGGGGGGAATGAATGAGCCTCACTGCAGCTTCCCTTTTATAGGCAGCTTCAGGCTTCCAGCACCTTCCCCACGGGCCCATTGTTCCTTTAGCACCTGAAAAATAAAACTGTTAATGAGACAAGCATCCTAAAATCCTGCAGCTAACAGATTGACCCAGGTGTGCTGGCCACAGTCTCATGCAGGTGGGCCCCGATTAGTGCCCCCCTTTGTCATTAGGATGCATGCTGCATTAAGTGTTTTGCTACATGCAAAGTAAAGCCACTTAATGTGCGGAGGTGATCTGTTTGTGTCACCATCAGAAAGCCGACCCTTGGAAATGACATGCAGCTGCCACTGGAGTGCATGCATGGAAGGATGCAACGAGACTGCAAGAGATTAGCAGCACTGAGCTGCAAAAGGATTGGGAAAAAAAATCTGTATTTTCTAAAATAAGTCAACATGTCAATTAATACCCAATGCCTGGCTATGCACTGTGGTGCAGGTGTGTGTCTGACAACACTGGATGAACAGAGTTGCAGTTAATAGGCCAGGAAGTGAGGAAATATCCCCAAGAGGGACATAGACACCAATAGAAGCACTATGTTTAGTAGACATGTGCAGACTGGAGTATTTTGTTTCGTTTTTCGTTTTCGTCCAGAAAATAAATTTATTTAGTTACTCCCGAAAATCATTTTGATTTATTTCGTTTTCGTCGGGAAAGTTTTCGTCCGAAAACGATGATTTTCGATGCTTTGTCGAATTTTCGTCGTTCAATCCGACAAAGCATCGAAAATCGTCGTTCTGAATAAAGTGAATAGGTAGAAAATGAACGATGAAAATTCAACGATTTTTGATGCTTTGTCGAATTTCCGTCGTTCAATTCCTACCTATATTCACTGTATTCACTGAATACAGTGAATAGGTAGGAATTGAACGACGAAAATTCGACAAAGCATCGAAAATCGTCGGATCTGAACGAAAATGAAAATAAAGCATTTTTTATGTCGGATCTTTTGGTTTTCGTTTCTTGCGCTTTTGTTTTTGTTCGTTAAAACGATAACGAAAATACCAGATTTTTGGACGAAAATGCATTCTAACGAAAACGTATGCACATGTCTGATGTTTAGTACTGTAGGTGAAGGTTTGTACCACAATATGCTTAGTACTGCCTTTTTTCGTCCACTCTGGAGATTTTGCCTGACTTCATGTCAGGTTGGCATTTTTGTCAGGACAGGACTCAAGGGGAAATCTCCCCAGAAAGGCCTCTGTCAAAATATTCTGACAGAGGCTCTCACCCTCCCTATTCCTATATATATGAGGTGAAGCTTCACTTCACAAACATCACTCAATCACATGCAAAGAAAATCAAAAAACAGCATTTTTCTTCTACATGATTTGATGTTAGAAGTCAGCAGAGCTTTCTCTCATTTACTAATCTCTGGAGCAACTGCACTTGCAAAAATTCACAGTCTATTTGTCTTTAGTAAATAAACCCCATTGCCTCCATCTAGATCAGTGTTTCTCAACCTTATTGGCTTTGAGGAACCCTTGGCAAAAAGATTTGAGATTTCAGGAAACACCTGAATTTTTTTTCAGATCTGCAGCTCACGGAACATGAGATGTCATCCAGTGTATGACAGCATTGAATGCAGAGAGGAGGAGCACATGGCTGGACGAGACTGAATGTAGCAGGAGATCATATTAGCTTTATGTACAATTATGACATAATAACATAAAGCTAATATCATCTTAAGTCCTGCTACATTCAGTCTCATCTAGCCACGTGCTCCCACTCTCTGCAGTCTACATCACCACTGCCATACATTAGATGTCACCTCCTACCTCCTCTCTACCCCTCCCATCCAGCCACGTGCTCCTACTCTTTGCAGTCTGCATCAACACTGCCATACACTGGGTGTCATCTCCTACCCTTTCTCTGCCCCTCCCATCCAGCCACGTGCTCCCACTCTCTGCAATCTGCATCACCACTGTCATACATTAGATGTTACCTCCTACCTCCTCTCCACCCCTCCCATCCAGCCACGTGCTCCTACTCTTTGCAGTCTGCATAAACACTGCCATACACTGGGTGTCATCTCATACCTCCTCTCTACCCCTCCCATCCAGCCACATGCTCCCACTCTCTGCAGTATAAATTACCACTGCCATACATTAGATGTTACCTCCTACCTCCTCTCTACCCCTCTCCCATCCAGCCACATGCTCCCACTCTCTGCAGTATAAATCACCACTGCCATACATTAGATGTCACCTCCTACCTCCTCTCTACCCCTCCCATCCAGCCATATGCTCCCACTCTCTGCAGTATAAATCACCACTGCCATACATTAGATGTCACCTCCTACCTCCTCTCTACCCCTCCCATCCAGCCACGTGCTCCCACTCTTTTCAGTCTGCATCACCACTGCCATACATTAGATGTCACCTCCTAACTCCTCTCTACCCCTCCCATCCAGCCACGTGCTCCCACTCTTTGCAGTCTGCATCACCACTGCCATACATTAGATGTCACCTCCTAACTCCTCTCTACCCCTCCCATCCAGCCACGTGCTCCCACTCTTTGCAATCTGCATCACCACTGCCATACATTAGATTTCACCTCCTACCTCCTCTCTACCCCTCCCATGCAGCCACGTGCTCTCACTCTCTGCAGTCTGCATCACCACGGCCATACACTGGATGTCACCTTCTACCTCCCCTCTGCCCCTTCCCACGCACTCTGCATCTCTAAGATCTCACCTCCTGATCCAACCATGTGTTCTGGCAGTTCTCTGCTCCCCCTCGCACTCTGCAAGAGTAGACCACGGCTGTAACAGGATCTCATCTCCCAATCCAGCCATGTGCTTCAGCAGCTTGTGGCATTGCCCTCCTCCTCCTTTCCCCACTACCCCTTGTATTCTGTGTCACCGCAGCTGTAGTATCTTACTTCCCAATGCAAGTAATGTGCTACCACTCTGTGCTCAAGTCTGTCACAAAAGGCTGCCACGTCCTTCTGCGCCTGCTCTCTTCAATTCTCTTTGACCGCCCTTTGACTTTATAGGAGTCGGAACTGCAGAGATGGCATTGGGTATCCATGCTCGCTGACATTCCTGACTGACAGCGCACATTACTGACTCCTGACTGACAGCACACATTACAAACAACACTGGAAGCAACATTAGGCGGCATACATCCACCCTATATGTTGTTTTGCAGTGGGACCTCTGGGGACTTCTGAGGAACCCCAGTTGAGAAACAATAATATAGATCTTCAGTCATCAGTGAACAACTGCAGAGCTAGTGCTGGACTTCCTTATTATGAATCCCAGCATAGAACAACAGCACTCTGCATTGAATGTTTATTTGTAAAATAGGGATCCTATACAAATAATATCAAATAAGTACATCAAAGTCAGTTTATATAGTTAAATCTGCAGTAGTTTCCCTTTATTTTTTGTTCTATGTATACAATGACAATAAAATATATGTTAATGACCCTTTAATTAAAATTACAGTTGCCTTATTAAATCAATGGTTTTAAATGCTACAGAAACCATAACATCTTAAAGGACACAATTTATATCCTAAAGTGTAAATCACATTAGCTCATAGATCGGTTTATTTTTAAAAATGCATGAGGGTAGCATTTCACATTTCACCTAAGGGAGCAGTTCATGGTTAAGTTTACCCATAATGCTTTGCAAGCAATATGCTTTACAGCATCAGCATTCTCTGAATAATTTTCTTCTGGGGTGTGGACTATGCATTTCTCTGTTATGTGATGAAGATGGGAACAAATTCTAACATGAAGTGTGACTTTTTAATAAGGCTGAAAAGGGAATTCCATACCAACCCAAAGAGTTACACTGTATAATTGGAAATCGCATGTGTTTGTTGCTGCAGCAAAGTCTTGTCTCTCAAGTAAAGGTGCTAGTTTCAGTTACACTGCTTTTATAATTCATGGAGCATTTCAATAAAAAAGAGGGAGAGAAGGTTTAAAAAGGGAAGATGTCACATATGATGGAAATCATAATAGACCAAACGTTTATTATAATGCAGCTTACCAATTCTTAGATATGATGCCTGCATTAGTTTCCCTTTTTGGCTTTCTTTTTTTTATGTGGTAATCCAGCCAGCAAGTCTGTTGTTTGAGTTGAGGCTGTTCTGTTCTGTTCTCGCTGCACGTTTGCCCCTGGCTCAACATACAGCTTAAACCTTGCATCCTAAATAACCAGACTGTCTGTAGCTTTGGATCTTTATTACGATAAACAGGTGGTGGCCATATAAGATGCGTATAAATTAGGGCTGTGCAAATTAACTTTTAATTAATCGATTAATCTTTAATTTTTTTGATCGATCAAAATATTTTTGATCGATTAAAATTGTTTTGATTGGTACTCGCCTCTCTGCCGGCTTCTGGGAGTTTCGTCGGAGATCCAGTAACGTCACAGACACCGGCGAGACTTGCCGTGTCCATCTGAAGGGCTCCTTAGCTGTACCTTCATATGTGCATGCCGGCGGGACCTTACTATCTGCCACACGCTGTTACACTTCCCTCTATCACTTCCCTCTATCAACCTTGGGATTTTACAGCCATCCACTGGGAGTTGTGATAGTTCCCTTCATGGGACATCTACATGCCGACGGACTGATGTTAACCTCTCGCCTGGATTTAGCAGTGGTATCATTGTACACATTTTTATACCAGTATCATACTTAGCTACATGTTTTTATGACTGCTTTTGGTACCGTTTGGTATTACTCGCACCATTTTTACAGTTTGTGTAGCTACATCGATTTTATCTCCAGTGCAATATTTATTTTGTTACCTACTTGAAGACTATAAAAGTTTTAATGCTATTCCCATCAAGCGCTGCCTTTGTGTGTTTTTTGTATCCTATCTATTTTTCCAGTGGTTGGGAGCTGCACTGGGAATCAGCCGACAAGGAGATCAGCTAAAAGTAGTTGGATCTGTATGTGCGTTATAATTAATCGAAATTAGTCGATTAATCGATTAAAATAAAAAACGATTAATCGAACACAAAAATTTTGATCAGTAACAGCCCTAGACAAATAAATGAACATATAATTATATGAACACAAACAAATGTCTACTAGGCATATAGATATACAGTTTTTATCATACCAGCGATGCTGCCTTAGAAGGATCAGGACCTAGGAAACATATGGTGCAGGCTTAGCTGACTCCATGTGGACTGTCCAGTGGAAAAGATAAAAGACCTGTGATAGGAAGTGAAGACAGTTTTCAATAACACGACAGGAAATGTACATTACCCATCAACAGTCCTTTGTTAGAAGTGACATCTAGTGGACAATATTTGAATTGCAAGTCCATAAGATATTACTGTATTTCCTTGTATGTCAAAGGCATGACAGAGGCAAACTACTTAAACACTAAATTTGGCTGGAACACCCCTTTATTAAAAGTCAGCAGCTACAAAAAAGTGTAGCTGCTGGCTTTTAATAAACACACACTCACCTGCTCCACGATCCAGCGACACGCCGGCCGGGGGTCCGCTCCTCTCCCCCCCTCCCCGGCCGGCGTCTTCATCCTATGTGTGGGCACCCGACCGTGACAGCCTTCGGCTTCACGGCCGGGCACCCACTGCACATGCGCGAGCGGCGCTGCGCTCTCCTATTGGACAGGCGATCGCATTGGACCTGTCATGTGTCCCATGTGATCGCCTACAGGGAGGGGTTGCTGTAGGCGATTAAGCTTAATCACCTAACCAGCCCCTCGGCGGAAGGAGGAAGTGGGACAGGAAGTCCCACTCCTCCTGAAGCCCCCACTCCCCCACCAAAAAAAATTACATGCCAAATGTGGCATGTAAGGGGGTGAGGAGTGGGATTAGCGGAAGTTCCAATTTTGGGTGGAACTCCGCTTTAACACTGCCAAGGGTGATTAAAAGGGCCAGCTTTTATTTCTTATTAATACTAAGGAAAGACAGGTTGGGACATATAAGACATATAAAATACATATAAAATAAAATAAAAATATTCTTTTAAGAGATAAAAAGTGTCTCATAGGGTGTGAGACATCCCACTAAAACACTTCTATTTATTCTGGTACAATGTTTTTTTATTAAGATCTGAAAAGGGGGAAACCAGATAACAAATTCCCAAGCAGGGGATATGGACATAAAACATAAGAAAGAAGTTCACGTAAAAGTACATAATAAAACATATATTATGAGGGTATAGATTATAAACTGACATTGACCTGCCAATTGGGACCAGAGGTCAGTGCGTTATGCCAGAGCCTTGAGACCCAGGGGCTAAGGTAGACAAGGGGGAGCGGAGTTGTGCCCAGAACGGGGGGAGAAAAAAAAACGAAGCAAAAAAAAAAACATGCACAACAATGGAGGGAGGTAGGTGTAGAACACAGCGGCGGACAAGAGGCCCAGAAACGGGAAAAACACTTTTATTAACCCCCTGGCGGTATTCCGAGTCTGGCTCGGGGTGGAAATTTAGGACCAAAAGCGGTAACCGGAGCCAGACTTGGCATCGCCTCACAGAGTCCACAGGCACAAGTTACTTACCTTGTCCCTGGAACCTGCGATGCCGCCGCGCTGTGTGATCAATCCGTGTCGTCCTCGCTCGATTCACAGTGCCGAGTGCCGTCGAGTTCCATTCCCTGCGACATTTTATGGCGCACGGGGGTGGAGATCGGCGCAAAATTTAAAAAAGTAAATAAACACATTACATACAGTATACTGTAATCTTATAGATTACAGTACTGTATGTAAAAAATACACACCCTTGTCCCTAGTGGTCTGCCCTGTGTCCTACATGTACTTTTGTATAGTAAAAACTGTTTCTGCCTGGAAACTGGAGATTGTCCATAGCAACCAAAAAGTGTCCCTTTATGTCAAAAGTGGTTTTAGACCAGCTAAAAAACAGCGATAATAAATTATAATTACTTGCATAATTGAGCGATAGTTATTTGTGGGGAAATTCGTCATCAAAAATATTATAAGTAATAATTTTTATTATTATTATATTATTTGTTATAATTATTTATATTTATTTATTGTATTATAATTACAACTATATTACAACTATAAAATTGTAACGTTGACTATTTTCACTGGGACTAAAACCACTGGGACCAACAACAGCTTGCTAACAGGGGACTTTCCTTAGTATGGAAAAAAATTGCTCTTCATTCTTCTTGTGCCTACAGGCAGAAGGGAAATCCCCCCCAATGGGACACAGCTGGCAAAAAAAGACTAATAGAGGTTTTACACATCCCCTTCTCTGTTCCAAAGCGGGGAAAAAAGTTTTGCTTTTTAATTTACATTGTCCATTCTATTTCTGTACGTGGCACTGTAATAATTAAAAATAAAAATTACCCTTTTCCTAATTGATATTCAGCTGTGATGACCCAGATCTTTCCTAGCCTTAATGCAGTGTCAGGAGGAGCTTCTAGTCCTCTGCTTCTGGTTTCATGTTCAAAATAAATAAAAAATGCCTTTGGAATAAATAAATAATATCATTAAACTGTTTTAAATTGGCATACAAATATATATTTTTATAAATATATAATAAAATCTTTATTACTTTGTGGAAATAACATAGTGTGGGTGGATTTCTGACAGTCACAGGCTGTGTCACGCCCCACCAACCTGTGTCTTAGAATAAGAGGGAGATGAAGTCTTCATTAATCTACATGTAATATCCTGCCACCACTGTGTTTAGCTGGTTTGTGGGCATGGAGGAGGAGGGAGGAAGTGGGCTGTCATTTACCACTCTGTATATGCTCACATGTGTGATAGAGTTGCCACCACAGCAGAACACCTTGCATACCAACCAAACCGCTCTCTTCGGTCCTCCCAAGACCTCCTGCTCTCTAGCTCCCTTGTTACCTCCTCTCATAGCCACCTCCAGGACTTCTCCAGAGCCTCTCCCATCCTTTAGAACTCCCTACCCCAATCTGTCCGGCTGTCCCCTAATCTATCCATATTTAAATAATCCCTGAAAATCCTTTTCTTTAACCACTTTACAACTGCCCTATAGACAAAGTACGTCTACAGGGCGGTTGCTTAACTCTGGGATGCCATTAATTAACGTCCTCCCAGAATCGCGCTCCCGCACGCCCCCTGGGGCGCCCACACGGGAGTGTCCGTGACCGGATCACGGTAAATTGCCGCTGATAGCGGCGGTTTACCACGTGATCGCTCTGTCCAATGATGGAGCAATCACTTGTAAACAAACCGGCGTCATGTGATGACGCCGGTTCCTTTCTCCCCTCTTTGTACCGATCGGTACAATGTGAGAGGAGAGGGGAGAGAGCGGATGTCAGCGGCAGTGCTGTGGGCTGGATCTGTGACAAATGTAGTCACAAATCCACCCATCCATCCCTCCATGCTTGGCCATCCCTGCCCAATACTCTGGGCAATAATGTGCTAATACTCTGGGCAATACTGTGCTAATACTCTGGGAAATACTGTGCTAATACTCTGGGCAATACTGTTCTAATACTCTGGGCAATACTGTGCTAATACTCTGGGCAATAATGTGCTAATACTCTGGACAATAATGTGCTAATACTCTGAGCAATACTGTGCTAATACTCTGGGCAATACTGTGCTAATACTCTGGGCAATACTGTGCTAATACTCTGGGCAATAATGTGCTAATACTCTGGGCAATACTGTGCTAATACTGTGGGCAATACTATGCTAATACTCTGGGCATTACTGTCCTAATACTCTGGCCAATAATGTGCTAATACTCTGGGCAATACTGTGCTAATACTCTGGGCAATACTGTGCTAATACTTTGGGCTAATACTCTGGGCATACTGTGCTAATACTCTGGGCAATACTGTGCGAATACTCTGGGCAATACTGTGCTAATACTCTGGGCATACTGTGCTAATACTCTCGGCTAATACTCTGGGCATACTGTGCTAATACTCTGGGCATACTGTGCTAATACTCTGGGCTAATACTCTGGGCATACTGTGCTAATACTTTGGGCAATACTCTGGGCAATACTCTGGGCATACTGTGCAATACTCTGGGCAATACTGTGCATACTATGCAATACCCCACAATACGCCCCCCCTCCTGCTTCTACCGACAACGCTACGATCGAAACCAGGATTGTTTTTTTTATTATTATTTCAGGCTTCCCAGCCTAGGGGTGAGATGTGGGGTCTTATTGACCCCTTATCTCACTGTAAAGAGGACCTGTCATGTCATATTCCTATTAGAAGGGATGTTTACATTCCTTGTAATAGGTATAAAAGTGTCCCTGTGTGCTCGCATGCAGAAGCGAACGCATACGCAAGTCTCGCCCACATATGAAAACGGTGTTCAAATCACACATGTGAGGTATCTCTTTGAACGTTAGAGCGAGAGCAATAATTTTGGCCCTAGACCTTCTCTGTAACTAAAAAGATGTAACCAGTAAAAATATTTAAAGCGCCGCCAATAGGGATTTTTAAGTAGCGAAGTTTGGCGCCATTCCACAAGCGTGTACAATTTGGAAGGGTGACATGTTGGGTATCTATTTACTCGGCGTAACTTCATCTTTCATATTATGCAAAAACATTAGGCTAACTTTAAAAACGCATTCGAAAAATTGCTGTGCAAATACCATTTGCAATAAAAAGACCTCCATTGTATTCTCTAGGGTCTTTACTAAAAAAGCATATAAAATGTTTTGGGGTTCTATGTAATTTTCTAGCAAATAAATGATGATATTTCCATGTAGGAGAGGAATGTCAGAATTGGCCTGGGTGCTCCAGAACGCTTGAAGGTGCTCCCTGCATGTTGGGCCTCTGTATGTGGCCACGCTTTGTAGAAGTCTCACACATGTGGTATCACCATACTCGGGAGGAATAGAAGAATGTGTTTTGGGGTGTAATTTGTGGTATGCATATTATGTGAGAAATAACCTGCTAATATGAAAATTTTGTGAAAAAAATATAAAAATAAAAAAAATCTTGATTTTGCAAAGAATTGTGGGAAAAAATTACAACTTCAAAAAACTCACCATGCCTCTTTCTAAATACCTTGGAATGTCTTCTTTCCAAAAAGGGGTCATTTGGGGAGTATTTGTACTGGCATGTTAGGGTCTCAAGAAATGAGAGAGGCTCTCAGTACATCAGGTGTGATCAAATTGATCCATTTTCAGTAATTGGTACCATAACTTGTAGACCATATAACTGTCACCCAGACTACATAATATCCAACATTTTTTTTTTATTTTTTTTACCAAAGATATGTAGCAGTATACATTTTATGCCAAATTTATGAGAAAAAAAACTTTTTTGCAAAATTTTATAATAGAAATTTAAAAAAAAACTTTTTTTTACAAAATCTTCGTTCTTTTTTCATTTATAGCGAAAAAAATTAAAATTGCAGAGGTGATCAAATACCAGCAAAAGAATACACACACACTTCTTTAGAGCACCAAGAGCAAAGTCCCTTCACAGAGAACTAGATAGAATAAGTTCTTCGGGACATCAGCCAATGTCCCCTTTAGCAAACACACAGCTGACCCTCTAGCATAAGAGATGTGGCAGAAGTATAAAAGTCTCTAAGATCTTTCAGCAGTCTGTACTCACAAAATGTCCAGGTTGCCTCCTTCCAATTTCCAAGTAACACTTTCCTCCAGTGATACCAGACTAGATCTTCATCAGACAGCCACTCAGTCAGCTCTTAGTAGCTTCAGCATCCAGGCTCTCAGATTACCCACCAGAGGCTTTACAAACAGTAAGCACAAAGCAGCATTGCCCTGGGGGGGCAGCAAGCCCTCCAGACTAACTGATCCTCTCCGGGGGAAAAGAGCTCAGTGTGTTCAGAGAATATGTACAGTCTTCCATTATGCATTAAGGCCCGGGCCCAGCTCCCTGATATTGGCCAGAGCTGTATAAATATTATTATTATTATACAGGATTTATATTGCGCCAACAGTTTACGCAGCACTTTACAATGTAAGGGCAGATAGTACAGTTACAATACAATACAGTTTGTTTAAACAAAAAAAAAAACGGAAAACTGATTTGTTTCTATACAGAGCGGCACCATACTAGGCATTCAAAAGGATTGCCTGTCCGTTTAACCAATCGGATGAGAACAGTGAATATTACCATATAACATGCACCCCAGGTTAGGAGGGAATTTTAAGGAAAAAACTTTTAGGAGGGAAGTCTTATCAGTGTCCATCTGCAGCCTTGTCCATCGTTGCGGAAAGATCAGTGTCCAGCTGCAGCCTTGCCCAGTGTCATTTGCAGCTTTGCCGAATGTCATTGCAGCCTTGCCCAGTGTCCTTGCAGCCTTGCCCAGTGTCCCTGCAGCCTTGCCCAGTGTCCTTGCAGCATGATTATTTAAAATTACCGCCACGGTGCCGAGATAGACAGAACCAGATGTCCTGTGTACTCTGCTTTACTCGGCTCCTCTCCCAGCCCCGCCCCTTGGCCAGGCTCCTATGATGGACATAACACGGGTCCAATGGCGGGACTGGGCGGGACTGCGAGCAGACCCGAGCCTAGCCGAGTACACAGTACTATGTGTATATCGGCGGTGCTCACTCCTCTTCCCCTCAAAGACAGCAGGGATCGGCGTATAACACGCACCCAGGATTTCCCCCTGATTTTAAGTGTGTGTTATACGCCGATAAATACAGTAATTTTTTTAATCCTCTTAAAATCTCTGGCTCTATTCATGTGCCTCAAAAAAAAAACTCCCCCTACCCCATTGAAATCCATGGTCCTGCATCCTTGCATGTAGATCAGGGGGCCAGATGCATGTCTAGGGGGGGTGGCCTCCACTAACTAAATTGTATTATGTCTAATCCTAGTACCTATCTAGGGTGCTACATTTGCATCATGTATACACGAGCAGAACATTTTTTACAAATTAAAGTAGTTCATTCAATGCTGATATTCGACTGTGGGTAGATTCTAGCAGTCAGGGGCTACAGTATGGAGTTTCTAGTCTTTCCCCACAGGAGCCTCTCTATTCTTTGTAGTATAATGAGCCTCACTCCACTTTGTAGCAAATAACCATGAAGCAATAAAAAAGTAACATCAGAGAAAACAAAACCTCTATATAATGGCAACAACAGGTTGGTATAGCTGATCTGTCTATCCTCACGAGACATACTTTCAAGGGGTTGCTGCATAATTCAGTCTACTAGCATCCTATCATCTATAACACAGAAATATTCCTTTTGGTTGGATTAACCCTTGAAATGCTTAGTGTGTATATTGAAACTCTAGTCACCATAGAATGAAATTATGGCCACAGTGACCTTCAGTGGACATATATTTATCTCACTAAACTGCAGCCGCTGCCTGTCACTTCTAGGAAAATAATATCTTGACCAAGCCTGCCTCTACCTTTTACTGTGCTGCATTCTTTATAGATGACAATTTACTACACCGTTTGATTTTATTTTTTTCTGTCCAAATGTTCCAGTTCCATTAAAAATGCAGGAGCCCCTATGTTAGACCCTATGAGAATTTCACTCAAATCCACTGATCCTTTGTTGCCACAAGGCAAGGAATGTAATAAAACTGCTGAATTATACTAATCCAATTCTATTTCCTAATACAGTTCTCACTGGGTGGTTGTCCTAGCCTGTAGCTCTACAATCCATCCCCAGTCCAGTTCCTGTCTTTACCACATTTGTTTTAGTAAAGATACAAACATTTCCTAATGAATGTAATGCATGCATGCTGTTACCTAGCTGGAACACTGAAAAATGTATCATTCTGTCTCAATATGTGTAAGTAAAGCAAGAACACATATACACACTAATATCATACTTGGGTATGTACGTTTACCGGTACTTACAGGGAAACTACAATGCATTTTAGTGAGTAGGAATTGTTAGTTACTATTAACTAGGGTTGTCCCGATACCACTTTTTTAGGACCGAGTACAAGTACCGATACTTTTTTTCATGTACTTGCCGATACCGAATACCGATACTTTTTTGTAAATGTCATGTAACAGTTTTCAAACCACAATACAGACTAAGGATATTTTCTTTAGAATTATTAAGAACTCTAACTCAAGACATTATAAAAGAATAAAAATGAGTAAAAATGAATAAAAATGTTTTATTTTCTTGTCACGCAGTAGTAAAAAACTCAAAGAATTTTCACAGAACATGTTGATAAATACAAAAAAAGTATTCTATTTAGGTATCGGGAGCATTTGCGCGAGTACAAGTACTCCCGCAAATACTCGGTATCGGTCCCGATACCGATACTAGTATCGGTATCTGGACAACCCTACTATTAACCATTTCATGCCCAGAGGTCATTAAAGCCTAGACAGCCAAGTTGAATAGAACAGCGTCAGTATGTTAACTTGACTGTAACTCTGACTGGTGAACCCACCAAAATAAAATATAAAATATACATTTTGTAACAATGTATAGGGATTTAAACTAGTGAACTGTTTCATTAAATTTCCTTTTCTGATTTATATTATATTTATATAATATATCATTTATATTATAGGCTGACACTTGTAATAAAAAATATATGTACAACATTTTTGGCCATTTTGAATTATTTTATTTTTGAATACGATAATTGAATCATGCAATTATAGTCTTAAACAGAGGCAGTCTACAGGCTACAGTGCAAGCTGAAACCATTTTCTTTGTGTGATCGAAATCGTCAGCTTGTATAGCATCACTATGGCCTCATATACACGACCGTTTTCCTCTGCAAAATCCATCAAGAAAAATGCTGGCAGAGCATTTTTGCCAAGAAAAACGGTTGTGTGTATGTTTTTCGTCGATAAAACTGTCATGGATCTCGACGAGAAAAAAAAGAGAACATGTTCTCTTTTTTCTCGTCGGGAGTCTCAATTTTCTCGTCATGTTTCTCACCGGCTTACGACGAGAAACACGTTCGTGTTTATGCTTAAACGCGCACATGCTCAGAATAAAGTATGAGACGGGAGCGCACCTTCGGTAAAAGTAGCATTCGTAATGAAGATAGCAAATTCGTCACACTGTAACAGACTGAAAAGCGCGAACTGAAAAGCGCGAATCGTCTCTCACCAAACTTTTACTTAACACGCAGTAACATGAGATTAGCGAAAGCAGCCTCAAGGGTGGCACCAATGGAATCAAACTTCCCCTTTATAGTGCCGTTGTACGTATTGTACGTCACCGCGTTTGAGAACAATGAGATTTTGTCTTGACAGTGTGTATGCAAGGAAAGCTTGACAAGATTCTCGTCAAGGAAAACGAGATTTCTTTTACGACGAGATTCTCGGTCGTGTGTACAAGGCCTATGTCATAGCTGAGGAGATGAGATCATCGGCTTGCTGCTTTTTCTTTCACTGTCCAGTCATAGCCTAGGGGAGGGACCTGTTAGTATTACTGAACTGCAGCAGGGAAAATCTGGTCTCCTGCCCTGTGTGGCCAAGCCATGTAAACCTCAAAACTGGATAGGCAGAAATGCTAATCTTTTGACAAGTAAAACAGCTTCCATAAATGTTTTTCATCAGTTTATTGAGCTTTTTGCCTGGAATTAAGCTTTAACAATAAACAAGCACAGACTTTTGTACGAATTTTTTCAAACATTTTATGCTGAAATAACCTAATTATAATAATAATACTAGTAAAGCTTACAAATCAGCTTTGTCCACATTGTAAAGATAGTTAAAGTTTCTACAGTGACATTACACACAATTAATTTGCCATGCCTAAGGTGTTACATCCTCAATTACTGTAGAACAACAAAACTGGATAGTTAGTTTTCCCACAAGACTTTGGCATAAGCTGATAATGACTTGTGGCTTCTTCTTCTCTGTGCTCAAGCAGGGAGTACCTCCAAACAGGTAGGAAAAGTAAGCGGATATCCCAGACAAACGAGCTGTGGATTAACACATCCCTCTAATTTCTCACGGATAAGTGGTAGAAATAATTACCCTAATTTCTGCTTGCTGACACTGGCACTATAGACATGATACTCTTCTTTTAAATGTTTCACTCCCTAATATTTTTTACTTTTAGCCCATCTATTCATTACTTTCCAGATTGGAATAAAAGATCCTTTATTCAATTTTCTAGCTCCAGCACTCAGTAGTAAACTTGTGTGTTCTGTTTATCAGAACATTTTGCTGAGGGGCTTGTATAAACTTTTGAAACCCCTGAGCAATTTATTATTATGACTGCTTCATTATAGGTCTCTCTGGTCTCTGGAGTCCCTCAGTAGCAATGATTAGACTTCTGTACAGTGCCTGAAGCCTTCGGTGTAATAGTTTCCACTGTAAGGTAGGAATAAACGTGGCCATTTACTTCAGAATAAACCTCAGTAGAGTTATAGGGCTCTGTATGCTGCTTATGTCTGAAAGGAATCTTTTAGTTTATTTTTGGACTATGTTAACAATTATACATTTTATAATAAAATGTTGAACCAAAAACACACTTTAAAAACTCCAAGGTTTCCATCGTAGTTGGATGTGGGTGGCGGATGCCCTAGGCACAGCCCAACACTGGTGCCCACCCTTCCCCTTCATAGTTGTGTACTTACCAAGATCCAACTGCCATGGGCTCTGTTGTCTACAGTGCCTTGAAAAAGTATCCACACACCTTTTCCACATTTTGTCATGTTACAACCAAAAACGTAACTGTATTTCTTGGGGATTTTATGTGATAGACCAACACAAAGTGGCACATAATTGTAAAGTGGATAATAATAATGAAAATGATAAATGATTTGTGGAGTGAACGACTAATAGCTGTCCTGTGTGACAGATTGCTGCCTCTTTGCTTGCTCTTTACCACTCTGAGCTCCAAGCCTCGCTTTGGATTCAGTCTCCCTGAGGACTCTGACATCACGCCCCGGAGTGGCACGTCCTTCGTGGTCCAATTGAAGCTCGTTCACACTGCCTTCTAGCTCCTCTTTCCATCCACGGCTGGCCGGCTGATTTACCACTCATTGCTGGGATTCAGTTGAAGCTTGATTCGGCTCCCGTTCCACATGGAACTTCACAGGGGACACATGAGGATTCCATCACTGCAGCAAACTTTACAACCAGCCAGTCTGTTGGCTGCCTCCATAAGGTATCACTATAGTTCTGAGCAAGCTGACTGTTGACCATCTATGCAAAAGAGGAATTAATTGTTTTTTAACATATTAATCTATGGCAACATTAAAGGGGTTGTAAAGGTTATCTTTTTATTTTCTAAATCGGTTCCTTTAAGCTAGTGCATTGTTGGCTCACTTACCTTTTCCTTTGATTTCCATTCTAAATGTTTTTTTTCTTTGTCTGAATTTTTCACTTCCTGTTTCTCCTCAGTAAGCTTTCCACCATCATCCGAGCGGTGGAAAGTCAGTCAGAACAGCTTACTGAGGAGGAACAGGAAGTGAGAAATTCAGACAAAGAAAACAAAGAAGAAAAACATTTAGAAGTTAAATCAAAGGAAAAAGTAAGTAAACCAACAATGCACTAGCTTAAAGGAACCTATTTAGAGAATAAAAAACGAATCCTTACAACCCCTTTAAATCGATAAATAGTTCTGCTTATTGATTTTTGCCTGTTCATTTTGTCCACACAAGACTTGGCCCAAATAGCGCTTTTTTGTATGGTTGCTTCTGATTGTACACCTTTTTATCACATGTCTCCTGGTGTGTTCTTCCACATAGCACCTTATTGGGCACATGTAGGATGCAAAGTTTTATTCCCACTGTCATATACATCTCGGTTTCCTGGCGCCAGACTTTTTTGTCTGGTTTCCTGTGGACAGATTCTCCCACCTGAGCTGTGGATCTCTACAGCCCCTCCAGAGTTACCATAGACCTTTTGGCTGCTTCTCAGATTAATGCTCTCCTTGCACGGCCTATCAGTTTAGATGGATGGCCATGTCTTGGTAGGTTTGCAGTTGTGCCATACTCTTTCCATTTCCCCTATGATGTACTGAACGGTGCTCTGTGAGATGTTCAAAGCTTGGGATATTTTTTATAACCTAACCCTGCTTGAAACTTCTCCACAACTTTATCCCTGACCTGTCTGGTGTGTTCCTTCATGATGCTGTTTGTTCACTAAGGTTCTCTAACAAACCTCTGAGGGCTGAACAGCTATATTTATACTGAGAATAAATTACACACAGGTAGACTCTATTTACTAATTAGGTGACTTCTGAGGGCAATTGGTTCCACTAGATTTTAGTTAGGGGTATCAGAGTAAAGGGGGCTGATTAATTATGGTTAATAACATCAATCAGAATTCCCGGAGATAAATTTAAATTACCTGAGTCGAAAATTTGTCCATATAAAATGCGAACACCATTGATTTGAATGTTGCTTGGATTTTTTTTTTTTTTTTTTTGCCAATTTGCAGACGGGTAATCGAACAGATGCATATTCACTCATCCCTAAATAAATCCTGACTATAAACAGTGGTGTAACTATAGTTTCCCCTAGCACAATCTTAACCACTTGGTTCATTTTGTTTTTTAAAACAATTTTAATAAGACTTCATAGGCTTAAAGTGTAACAACAGGTGACACATAATTTATCAACAACCATTGCCTCCCATTGGCCCCTCATGATAGTCCTATTTCTGGCTAACTAGCTAGAACTCTATTGGCTGAGGGATGCAGGCTTCCTCTGTCTGCCTGGGAGTTCTGGAACAATGCCCTACAAACCACGTGGTGCGTGTTTCCCCTCCCAGCAAGGTAGCAGTGCTGAGCATTGTGTAAAATAACATCCACCTCAGACCAGTTCTCTGCCCAGTGCACTCCCTCAGTCCCATTTACTTCCCCATCCCCACTACATGTTATTACATTTTTACTCCAGGAGTATATAATGAGTTTGAAAATTCCAGAGAAATGCTTAAATAATGCATTATAATTTACCTAAACCCATTATTTTTTAGTCAACTAAAATGTACTGCAGATTTTAGTCGACTAAAATACAACTAAAACTAAAACAATTCAGGTGGCTATAATGTGACTAAAACTAAAATGGCATTTTATTCAAAAGACTAACCTAAAACTGAATTGAAATTGCACATCACAGTTAAAAGAGAAGTATGGAGTTTTTTTTTGTTTTTAAGAATCATACTTACCTAGGTGGATGCAGCATTGGTCCGAGCTTTGGCTGTACTTCTACTTTAACACTGGTTTGTGTGGGCTGTCTCTAATGCCGCGTACACACGATCATTTTTTGTGATGAAAAAAAACAACGTTTTCTGTGAAGTAAAAGACGACATTTTTGAAACGTCACTTTTCAAAGACGATGTTGCATACACACCATCGTTTTTTTCACAAAAAGCGAGGTTACGTTCACCACTCTTTTCCATTGAAGCAAGCTTCATAACTAACTTCTGGGCATGCGCGGGTTGAAAAACGTCGTTTTAAACGACGTTTTTGCTACACACGGTGACTTTTTGTGAAACAAAAAACAACGTTTTGAAAAAAGACACAAAAAATTCAAGCATGTTGGAATTTTTTTTTTGGTCGTTTTTTTGAAGACACACGATCAATTTAAATGACGTTTTAAAAAACGACGTTTTTTTTCATCGCAAAAAACGACCATGTGTATGCGGCATAAGGCTTGGTTCACACTGGTGCGATGCAAGAATCTGTGCAAATCCAACACAGGTTCCCGCATCTCACCCAACTCACTGGCAGTTCACACTCTCATATGCAAACTGCTGGGAGTGTCAATACAAAGTTGGTGACACACCCAGATCGATTTGCATATCGCAGTGCAGACTGTCGGTTTGGACATGAATCAGATTGCATGGGTGTGAACGCCCATGCGATCCAATTCTGGTGCGGACCAAAAAAAAGGGTCCTGCACAATTTTGGTCTGAATGCGATGCAAATTCAACCATACAATCTGCATGGCTGAATTTGCATCGCACAGACATCACATGCGATTATCGCACAGCGCACCATTGGGTACCCAGCCTCAAAATCAAAACAACAGGATTTATTGGTATTCTTATAGAGTGAGTTTGAGCATGGTAAGTACATTAGATTGTGAGCGTCTTTGGGAAGCAAGGACAGATGTAAATGGATCTGGACATTCTGTAAAGTGTTCTGCAATATGCTGTTACTACATACATTCTAGAAATAGATACATTGCCAGTAATTTAGGACCAGGGGCCCTACAGAGGATGCAAGTTCCCCCCCAGACCTGGCCTGGTCTGGTGGGAATATGCAATATTTAAGCCTTCCACTTGACCTATGGCCTTTGCTAAGAGAGCACCTGGAGTTGTTCTTGGATGTCCATCCATCAAGATATAGAGATAAACCTGATATGTCAGCAGATTCACTTTTTAGTAAATGCCAGGGGCTCTATGGAGAAAGCCTAAAGCTCAGCATAGAAATCATGTAAATTTTGGAAACTGACAAAATGGCGATATAACCCTGTTACAGAAATGTCCCACTCTACCCTATCCCGGCTGCTTGCCTGCCACTTAGCTCATCTAAGCTTCAAGAATCCATATTAAACTTTCATGCTGCACACCAGGCTACATTGTAAAACTTTATTGACAGAGAGTCAATGCACAGCTTTCCCAGCCTCTTCCCACTGACGCATTTGACGTGGTGCAATCAAGTCTGATATGGTGATAAAGAAACAAGAACAGCTCAGCAATGGAAGCCTCCGTGTTTTTCTCATTGCAGTTTCCTTTTGATGAAAACAATTTTTATCAATGCGTGTTACTGTAATTAAAATCATGTTTCTAGTTAATGCTTGTAATTATATTTGCACATGTGGAATCCATATTAATCCTCTTATCTATGACTAAACAAAATAGACTGAAGATCATGTGACCTTGGCTGCCTGGTTGGGGAACAACAGTATGGTATTTATATATATATATATCAAACTAAAGACACAGGGGCAGATTCACGTAGATCGGCGCATTATCATTCCGGCGTAGCGCACCACTTTTCCGTTAGACTTGCGCAATCTAGCCGCGTAATCCGGCGATTCACGTAGCTTTTACGCAAGAGCTTGCGCAAACGTAAGGTTTTTTCCGGAGGCGTAAGGAGGAGTAATACAAATTGGGAGGGACGTGGGCGTGTTACATTGAAATGAGCCGTGACCCCATGCAAATGAAGGGCCGGCCGACTCGCGCATGCGCGCGTGAAGGAAACCATGTCAGCTCCGTTGTGCGCATGCTCACAACTCGGGAGCGGCGCAATCATTGAAATTGGAAATGGACTAGGGCAACGTTGTGAACTACGCAGACAGCATAAATAGACACACACAAACGCCCTTCCATTGCAAAAGTACATCCCTTTGTGTCCCTTCCCATTGAATCAAGTGCTTTTGCTCTGTTGTTCGTTAGAGTGTGTTTTGTAGTTGTCAGATTAGTGTTCTGTGTGATCTTGTGCTTGTTGGTAGTTTTGTGAAAGTGTATTTTGATAAGTGTTTGAGACTGTTTGTTTGATTGATATATTTCTGAGCGTTTGTTTTCTTGCTTTATTTTTTCATCTGATTTTTTTGTGTGTGTTTCTTGCTGAGTGCTAGTGTGATTTTTGGCTGTTCTTTTTCTCTTTGTGTGTGTTCTTGTCTGATTGGTTGTGCTTGTATTTGTGACAGATTTTTGGTGACTGCTAGTGAGTTTGTTTGGAAGTATGACTGAGAGAAAAAGAAAGCTCAATTTTACTGTGGGGAAAAAAGAATTCTTGCCCGGGCCATTACCGACTATGGGCGTTTTCTCCACGGCCCGCAGAGTGCCACCACCACCCCGGCCAGGAGGAGGGAGATCTTGGATATGATCACAGAGCAGGTCAATTCATCGGGGGAGGGGGAGACACGGACCCGCTCTGGGATAGAAAAGAAAATAAATGACCTCCGGCGTGAGGTGAAAAAAAAACTGGCCGCAATAAATGCCCATGCCAGGGGCACAGGAGGGGGCCCACCATGCCGGGTTAGATTTTCAGAGACGGAGCGTGTGGTGGCCCTGACCTTTCACCGGCATGAAGTGGAGGGCCTGCCAGGCTTTGACACAAGTCCGGTCCCCGCGGTGCCAGGTAAGGTTTTTATTTCTCTCAGGTGTGTAGCATGTGTGGGGGAGGGGGTGAAAGGGAATATGTGGCAAGTGTGTGGATCCTCCAACCTGTGAATGTTTTGTGTCATCCACAGCTGTGCAGGAGGGTGCAGGGCCATCTGGACTGACCGCTCCAACCCCAGGACAGCAGCCTAATGAGGCCCCCCCAACAAGGCCAGAGTCCGCAGAGGAGGAACAAGAGGAGGGGGAGGATCATGCGGAGGACGATCATGAGGAGGAGCAGAATCATGAGGAGGAGGAGTCCATGGAAGGCACTGGCCCTTTGGTTTCTGCGGACTCTTCCCCTCTGGCTGCAAGAAGCCTGCCCTCCCTAAGGGTCAGCCCCCCCCCCTCCTCCCCCAACATGGCTCCCCTCACAAGGGCCTCCCCTTCTCCCCGGCCACAACCATCAGCTGGAGCCAGGAGGTCATCCCAAAGCACCAGGGGGGCGCCCAATCTCATGCCCGCCTGTCTGAGAAGGAACCTGGCCACCCAGACCCGCCTTCTGAGACAGCTCTGCCAGACTATGGGGCGGGTGGATCAGAGCCTGTCCTCCATTAATGATAGCCTGGGTAACCTGGACTCCCACTCCCGGGCCTCCACAACCTGCCTAAATGACCTGCAAACTACAGCAGCAGGCGTTGGGCAGGATGTGAGGGCCCTTACCCAGGCTATCCAGGGCAACACGGCAACACTTGGTGCTGCCCTGGACAGAATAGCCGTGGCCTTGGAGGGCAGGCCGCCAGGTGGGCAGATCTCAGGGGCTGCTCCTCCTTCCCCGGCTTTTCCCCTCCCCCATGCGTCTCCCCTGAGGGTCCGGGGCCGTGGCCGGGGGCGCCCCAGGCGTGGCTCAGGCAGAGGGCAATAATTTTTTTTTCCCCCTTTTGTTTGTTTTGAAAGCTTTTTTATTTTTGTTCTCTGCTTTTTTTTGTTTTTTCTAAGCAATTTTTTTTTACTATGCATTTTTTTGTTTCTATGCATTTTTGTTTGTTTGACTTTTTTGGCATATTTTGGGTTGTGAATGATGTTTGAATGTGGGGGTGACATTCCTGCTGGAAAAGGGGTGTCACCCTCAATTTTGGTGGAGAAGGGTTCCCCAGGACCAGGGAGAAGTGATTCCCAGGTCCGTGTGAATGGTGTATGAATGTACAGTGACATAATTGGAGCCTTGACGTGGCGTTACTGCTCACCAGTCTTGCATGGTGGACTGGTGCCAATCCAATTTGATGAGGATGTGGGGTGTGTGTGCTAGGGACCATAGTGGTGTGCATGCATGCATTCTCATTGTGCCATGATTAATGTGTGTGTTTAACGTGCAAAGATGCCCAATATGAGCTGCCTCCTGACTGCTCTTCCCTCAGAAGACGGGGTATCCTCGGTTAGGGGTTGATTTTCTGGTTGGGGGGTCAGATCATCACGTAGCTCAACCTGCAGGCCCTTCCTCACTGCGAGATTGTGTAGCATGCAACATGCAGCGATGATATGGCACACGAAGTTTGGGGAATACAACAGTGTACCCCCAGACTTATCCAGGCATCGGAAACGTGACTTCAGGAGGCCAAAGGTGCGCTCCACCACTGCACGGGTTTTGATGTGTGCTTCATTGTATCGTTCCTCTCCTGGGGTTTGGGGGTTCCGGATAGGAGTCATGAGATGGGGTCCCAGTGCATATGCAGAGTCACCTGTAAAGGAAAAGACAGGAGAATGTTAGTCATGCATGTGCCACTTCTGTTGTGCATCACGGGAGGGGATAGTCATGCCTGACTCCCATGTCACTCACCAACCAGCCAGGTGTTCCCATACACGTTCTGTTCGAATTCTGTTCGGATGTGGCTTTGATTGTAGATGTAGCTGTCATGGCTGGACCCTGGGTGTTTGGCACGGACGTGCCATATGAGGCCTTGGGCATCAACTATCACCTGTACGTTGATGGAGTGCCAATTCTTCCGATTGCGGTACATGTGCTCGGTCTCATGGGGGGGCTGGAGTGCCACATGTGTGCAATCTATGGCCCCGATGGTGCGTGGGAATCTGGCAATTCGGTAGAAATCTGCCATTGCCTTGATTCGAAGCTCCTCAGTGGTGGGTTTGATGATTTGGTTGGCCAAGCGTGTGAGGATTGCAGGGACAACCTGGTGCACACATCTGCTCATGGAGGATTGTGACATCCCAGCCACCACTCCACTTGTACGCTGAAAAGAGCCACTGGCAAGGACATGGAGTGTTGCCAGGACCTTCACCAGTGGCTGCACTGCATGTGAGCGGTGTGTTGGGCTGGTGATGTCCTCCTGCAAGGTTGTGGTTAATTCCAGGATGGCATGAGGGGGGAATCTGAAGATGCGAAAGACCTCTGAATCATTCATGCCAAACAGGTGTATGCGGGTGCGGTATACCCTCTCCCGTGCCATCCTCCGTGCCCTCCTCCTTCTTTGGTCATCTATATTCACTAGTGCAGCTATGAGCGACGATGCCCCTAGCATGTTGGCAGTCAAATTGTAGTGCAACACGTGTGTGTGGTCTGCTCCTCAGTAACGGTGTTGCTTTATCTGACAATTAGACTTTTTTTCAAAAGTTAGATCAGCTTTTATGTGCTCTAACTTTAGACAGGACATTTTGCAGTTGCGCACATCGCGTAGCCTGCGCAGCAACTGCGTTTTTTTGTGGATCCCCGTAACTCCCTCATTAGCATATTTGACTAGCAAATCAATGGTGTGTCTAGCGCAGTTTTGCGCGAAGGGAAGCGAATGTCTAACTCAATTACGCCGGACCAAAAAACGTAGATTTCTGGCGTATATTGTTTTGTGAATCGCGTCCAACTATACGCACGCGCACATTTAGACTTACGCACGCGCAACAGCAGTTGCGCACGCGTAATCGCTCTGTGAATCTGGGCCACAGTACTTTTGTACTCAAAGTAAACTGTGATTTGGTAACGCTGATGTGTGTCCTACTGATTAACTTGAAGTGTGATTTTAAGGCCCCCAATCATACTTATGAATGGGGCTATTTGTGATTACCCACAAAAGCAGGTTTCCCTGCAATGGAAATCCCCATTGAAAACAATAGGAGCCTGACAGTGCCCACAGCTATTAGCAGCCATGCATATGTAATCGCTCATGCCTGTAGATGATCAGCCAATCATTCCTAAGTAATCGATGCATTAACGATTACACGCAAATAGCCGCAAATAGCTGTGGGAGCAATGAATAAGCACTTTGTGTGAAACGCGTTTGCTGAACAGTTTGGATTCTTTCTGCGTCATGTTTTTTAAACGTTTGACTCTACAATAAACCGACACATTTGTCTTAGTCTCTGGATGTGCCGCTTTTTCTCTTTGTTGCATGGACTTTCCAGGTTGCGGACCTCACAGGCCTCGGAGCGGTGTACATTCTACTTCCCTTTAGCTGTGGGTACTGTCAGGCCCCCTATTGCTTCTAACAGGGCTTCCGATCTGCAGCTAATTAAAAGAAATCCAGCTGAGTATCCTGTGGGTAATCACAAACAACCCTATTCATAAGTGTGAATGAGGCCTTAATAAAAGGTCCACTTCTATGTTAGAATGATAAAAATAGGATATTCGTAGAAAATCACATATTTAATAACAGATTTAGCATTTTTGTTTGTAAGACAGCCCTGATAAGAAGCTCTCTGTGGTATGTAGCAGAATTTATAAAGTAAAACATTTCTCAGCTGTGTATAAAATTAGAAACCTGCTCTGGGTGCCTTAAACTTGCTTTCCTATTAACAAAGCTCATCTATCCATTTTTCACACACACAGAGCTACTGCATTCTTGAAATATTTTTATCATAGCATGCAGTTTTCCTGTTTCTTAACATTTATTTCAGTTATTCATTCATGCAGTAGTATGCAAAAATATTTAGCTAAAGTCATAATATTTCAGTACCGTGTAGACTGCAGGCAATAATCAATTATTATAAAATACGAGACTGTCTTTGAAGTTCATGCAGATATAATATATAAAAAAAAAAACATTATATAAAGCCCTGGATTTTCCCAAGAAACATTCTACATCAAAACAGTTACAGTATTGGTATTGCTGGTACATATAAAACAGTGCTGTGAAAAAGTATTTGCCCGCTTCCTGATTTTTTTATTTTATTTTTTGCATATTTTTCACACTTAAATGATTCAGATCATTGAAAAAAAATATATAATTATACACTAAGATAACCCGAGTAAATCCAAGATGCATTTTTTTTATTATTTCTTTATTTATTAAGTGAAAAAAGCTGTTAAAACCTGCCTGACCCAATGCAAAAAAATAATTGCCCCCTCCCATGCTGAATCATGAATGAACTGTGATTAACTGCAATTTTTTGGAAAGATGAGTTAAATTTTACTAGCCACACTCAGGCCTGACTACTGCCAGACCTGTTGAATCAAGAAATCACATTAATAGAAGCCGTCTGACAAAGTGAAGTATGCTAACAGATCCCAAAAAGCCACACATCATGCCACAATCTAAAAAAAAAACAGTAAGGGATTAGAAACAAAGTAATGTACATATATTGGTCTAGGAAGGGTTTCAAAGCCATTGCTAAGGCTTTGGCTCTCCAATGAACCACGGGGAGAGCCATTATCTAGAAATTGAGATAACTTGGAACAGTGGTGAACCTTCCCAAGAGTGGCCGGCATACAATAATTACTCCAAGAGCATGACAACGACTTATCCAAGGGATCATAAAAGAACCCAGAACAACATCTAAAGAACTGAAGGCCTCATCTGTCTCAGGTTAGATCAGTGTTCATGATTCAACAATAATGCCGTGTACACACGATCATTTTTTGGGTTGTAAAAAACAAAGTTTTTCAGTCTCTAGTAAAAACAATGTTTTTTTCAACTTCATCATTAAAACGGCCTTGCCTACACACGATCGTTTAAAAAAAAAAAAAATGCTCTAGCAAAGCGTGGTGATGTACAACACGAACGACGGCACTATAAAGGGGAAGTTCCATTCGGGTGACGCCACCTTTAGCTGATTTTGGGTTAGTAAAAGACGATTCGCGCTTTTCTGTCTGTTACAGCGTGATGAATGTGCTTAGTCCATTACGAACGGTAGTTTTACCAAAACTAGCGTTTCCGTCTCATAACTTGCTTCTGAGCATGCGCAGGTTTTTCACTTCATTAAAGCCCACACACGATCATTTTTTACAACCCGAAAAACAACATAGTTTATAACGTTGTGAAAAAATAGAGCATGTTCAAAAAAACAATTTGGTAATTTTTCAGAACCCGGAAAATGCTCTGAAGCCCACACACAATCATTTTAAATAACATTTTTTAAAACGTTGTTTTTTACAACCCGAAAAATGATCAAGTGTACGAGACAAGAGACAAAAATGGCATCCATGGGAGAGTTCCAAAGCCAAAGCCACTGCTGACCAAAAAGAACATAAAGGCTCAGCTCACATTTACCAAAAAACATCTTGATTATCCCCAAGACTATTAGGCAAATATTCTGTGGACTGATGAGACAAAAATGTTACTTTTTGGAAGGCATGCGTCCCGTTACATCTGGCATATAACTAATACAGCATTATATAAAAAGAACATCATACCAACTGGTGGTAGCGTGATGGTCTGGGGCTGCTTTGCAGCTTCAGGACCTGGATGACTTAACATACCATTGATGGAACCATGAATTCTGAGCCCTACCAGAAAATCCTAAAGGAGAATGTCCGCCCATCAGTTTGTGACCTCAAGCTCAAGTACACTTGGGTTATGCAGCAGGACAATAACCTGAAACACAACAGCAAGTCCACCTCTAAATGGTTCAAACAAAGCAAAATTTAGGTTTTGGAGTGGTCTAGTCAAAGCCCGGACTTAAATCCAATTGTGATGCTGTATTATGACCATAGACAGTTCATGCTTGAAAACCCTCAAATGTGGCTGAATTAAAACAATTCTGCAAAGCAGAGTGGGCCAAAATTGCTCTACAGCAATGTGAAAGACTCATTGGCATTTATCGCAAACGCTTGACAGAAGTTGTTGCCGCCAAGGGTGGCACAACCAGTTATTGGGTTTTAGGAGGCAATTACTTTTTCACATAAAGCCAGGCAGGTTTACAAGTTACCTGCACATATCAAGCACATCCCACTCAATATTCCACAATGTAGTGTGTCAGTCATAGTGACCTACAGAGCAGGGTAGCCATCAACTATTAACCTTACATGAAACCTAAAAGATTGGATCACATGTCAAACATGCTTTTGCTATTGCATTTATTCTATACCTTTATATATCATGGAAATTAACAGAATCCTACAGAGCATACCCATTCCCTGCCCCCTAAGGATACTACAATCCCTAATGAAATTATGAAGTCACTCATGTAATCTAAGACCAAATTAAACTCCAACTCCATTTGTTTTCTTCCTTTATATAATAACCCTGTGTACATCACTGCGCAGCTCCAGGATCACCTATTCTCCTGTTGCTGCCATTGCACTTTCTGGCTGAATAACACCAGTATCATCCAATTTTTCCAAGGTGTCTAGTCATTCAAGACACACCTCCTGTCATCCTGCACAAAACAGGTAGTTGGTCATATACTGCCCAGGGTTACTGTGGGCATCATAAGCAGTAATCAGCAGATAGATGTCTGAGAAGCAACATCCTCAGCTTGTATTTATTAAGCGGTAGCACCTAGATCGAATTCTGTCACTGTCTGGCTGTCAATTTTTCACCTGATTCCTTTCATTTTGAAATTGACTTTTGTCGAGCAGGGTGGTTTTTACTCAAATTACATGACTCAAATTTTTACCAATTCCAAAATTTGAGTCATACAATAAATAGTCAGATTTACACTTGTTGGCCCCTCTACAGCAATGTCCTAGGTTTCCATTCTGGAGAGTGTAATTGGGGGCAGTACTGCACAATGCCCAGGCATTGTCTTTGTATACCCATTGCTGAACACTAGCACATTGGAAGAAGAAGTAGCAATCAATGTAGGGGACCGTGTTCAGGTTTCAAACCTGGAGTTGGGCTTTTAACCACTTCAGACCCGCGCTATTGACATAATACGTCAACAGCGCGGATCTGAGGCGCCAACTTGACGTCTTTGGACGTGATTTGTGTGCATTACCCGCGCGCGCCACTGGGTGGCGCGCGGCGGGTAAACACTGTCCCGCCGCATCGCTGGGGATCCGATGCATGTACCTGGCGGCCGTGATGTCCGTCGGGTACATGTGATCGGCGGGAAACCGAACAGATGACAGCAGGGACGTGGAGCTCTGTGTGTAAACACAGAGCTCCACGTGCTGTCAGCGGAGAGGAGAACGATCTGTGTCTCTTTACATAGGGACACAGCATCGGTCACCTCCCCCAGTCACCCCCCTCCCCACACACAGTTAGAACACACCCAGGCAATACATTTAACCCCTTTCCTCACCCCTTAGTGTTAACCCCTTCCCTGCCAGTCACATTCATACAGTAATTAGTGCATTTTTATATCACTGATCGCTGTATAAATGTGAATGGTCCCAGATTTGCTGTCAAAAGTGTCCGATATGTCCGCCGCAATATCGCAGTCGCAATAAAAATCGCAGATCGCCGCCATTACTAGTAAAAAAAATCATAATTCTGTTCCCCATTTGTAGGCGCTAAAACTTTACTGCGCAAACTTTTCAGTCGCTTCAGGCTTATTTTTTTTTTTTTTTTTTTTTCTCAAAAATACGTCAAAATACGTATCGGCCTTAACTGTGAAAAAAAAAAAAGTTTTTTTTTTAAAAAAAATGGGATATTTATTATAGCAACAAGTAAAAAATATATATATTTTTTTTAAATTGTCGCTCTTTTTTTGTTTATAGCGCAAAAAATAAAAACCGCAGAGGTGATCAAATACCACCAAAATAAAGCTCTATTTGTGGGGAAAAAAGGACGCCAATTTTGTTTGGGAGCCACGTTGCACGACCGCGCAAATGTCAGTTAAAGCGACGCAGTGCCGGAAGCTGAAATTTCGCCTGGGAACGAAGGGGGTTTATGTGCCCAGTAATGAAGTGGTTAATGGGAAGCTGATAAGCCTACTACTACATTTTTGGGTTGTCGGTGGAAAATGGAGCAAGTGAAGGAAACCCGAATAAACAAGTGCAGAACATGCAAACTATAGTGATTTTTCACATTTGACCAAGTCAGGTGTCCAGAGCTGCTACACTACATATACACTGTATGTAATACACAGCCCCCAGAAAATAGACCCCCTGCTAGATTATACATTTATGAATTGATGACAGTGAGTATTGTTGAAGGGTTGCTGTTAATAGAAATACATTCCAGCTTCTAGAAGGATATTTATCTAACAATAACAACAATAGGGAGAGGACATAGGGACAGGAAAAATAATCACGTTAGTCCAGCAATTATAGCTTTACTGGGTGAATCATAATCTTCAGCTTAAGACATTGGGCTGTTTATCATTTGTACCTTATAATGGATGAAATGTAACACTCCTTTATCTTTTAACAAGATAAATGAAGGACACCTATTCCATGGTGGTCATATGTTAGTTTTTAGTAAATGTAACTGTTTTGTTGAAAAAAAGGACAAATCCCTCCAGGTAAACTATATATATAGTGTAAGGAGTTGTCGTGGGTTATGAGGCAAATAATAATAATAATTTAATATTTACTGGCAGAAATATGAAAGTCCAGTAGGCTTCAAAATTGAAGTGAACTATTGCAAATTAAAACCTTTCAGAGCAAAACAAAGGATTTCACAGGCTTTGCAAAGCCTTCAATACATTAGCCATCTTTTAACTTTTACAAGCCTTGTGTTGAATCAGAAACAATGATACTTTTCGCAACCAAACAAGAAAATGTTTACTGTCATTGTTGGTTAGAAATCCTGCCAAAAGAAAAATTATACAGATAGCTAAACTGGGCTTTTATCACATGGAAATAAACAATGCCATTGTCTCAAAGGGGAGATCGCTCCATGAAATAAACAGTATTGACTCAGCTGTTCCTTGGACAATATCAGGAGACTCCAGTTAATTATATGACAGGATAATAACAGCCACAAAAACTGAAACTAAAGTGAAATGGCAAATACATGCATCTATCTATGATATGGACATATCATATGATACAAGTCAGAAATATTTTAAAATACACATGATATTAAAAATAAAAATATATGTTGACATGGAATAAATGAAAAATAATGTTTATATTATCAATGACATCTTAGGTCATAGTGAAAAGTATGATTATAGCATCTGTTGATCTAGAGACTTTGTTAGAAGAAAGAAGTATATACAGTACAGACCAAAAGTTTGGACACACCTTCTCATTCCAAGAGTTTTCTTTATTTTCATGACTATGAAAATTGTATATTCACACTGAAGGCATCAAAACAATGAATTAACACATGTGGAATTATATACATAACAAAAAAGTGTGAAACAACTGAAAATATGTCATATTCTAGGTTCTTCAAAGTAGCCACCTTTTGCTTTGATTACTGCTTTGCACACTCTTGGCATTCTCTTGATGAATTTCACCTGAAATGGTCTTCCAACAGTCTTGAAGGAGTTCCCAGAGATGCTTAGCACTTGTTGGCCCTTTTGCCTTAACTCTGCGGTCCAGCTCACCCCAAACCATCTCGATTGGGTTCAGGTCCGGTGAATGTGGAGGCCAGGTCATCTGGCGCAGCACCCCATCACTCTCCTTCTTGGTCAAATAGCCCTAACACAGCCTGGAGGTGTGTTTGGGGTCATTGTCCTGTTGAAAAATAAATGATGGTCCAACTAAATGAAAACCGGATGGAATAGCATGCCGCTGCAAGATGCTGTGGTAGCCATGCTGGTTCAGTATGCCTTCAATTTTGAATAAATTAGCGGTATGGCACAGTGACAATTGATGGCATGGCACAGTGGCGACAATTGATGGGCACAGTGGCAACAATTGATGGCACAGTGGCTGTGTTTGATGACATGGCACAGTGGCGACAATTGATAAGCACAGTCGCTGCGTTTGATGGCACGGCACAGTGGCTGCTGCGTTTGATGGCATGGCACAGTGGCTGCGTTTAATGGGCACAGTGGCGGCAATTGATGGGTACAGTGAGACTGTGAGACTGATGTTGAGCATCAGCAGCCACTGCTCCCGCCCCTGCTAGCTCTGTCATCTCCAATTGGTCTTCCTTGTGGATTTGTGCTCTCTGGCAGTTTGAGCGGGACACACCCTTCACCACCAACACCTTCTGCACCTCCTGATCAGCAACCAGGCACCTCTCCACTGGCATTCTAGTTTCTACACCTTTCTGCAGCTTACATAACCCAAATCTGAGGAGACGGATGGAAAGAGATGGGGGGTTAAGAGATAGATTTGGGTGTCATCAGCATAGAGATGATATTAAAAACCATGGGAGGCAATCAATTGACCCAGGGAGGTTGTGTAGATTGAGAGAAGGAGAGGTCCAGGAACAGAACCCTGGGGACCTCGATGGAGAAAGGAAGAGGAGAGGAGGAAGTATAGTTGTAAGTGACACTGAAGGAGCGGTGGGATAGAAAGGATGAAAACCAGTAAAGAGTACAGTCACGGAGACCAAATCAGTGAAGATTTTTAAGGAGGAGGGGGTGGTCCATAGTGTCAAGGGCAGCCGAGAGGTCCAGGAGAAGTAGTACAGAATAGTGTCCCTTGGTTTTATCCGTTAGTAGGTCATTTGTGAATTTAAGCAGAGCAGTTTCTGTGGAGTGTTAAGGGGCGAAATCTGGACTGAAGAGGATCAAAAAGTTTTTTCTTGGTCAAAATTTAAAATTATATACAATCTTAATGCACCCTTTAAAATGATGGACAGCCTCGAGGCACCCTATTTTAAAATGTAAACTATTCTAATAGTTTTACATAATGCAGCAACATCCACAAGTCCAAGCAGGACACCCAACGTTAGACGTGTTTTATTCACTCAAAGCAAATATAATTTTGCAAACTGGTACTGACTAGTATTCCAATATTTCTCTTTTCGCTCAGTTTTTCTCCATAACTCATCTAATGTGACCCCAGTGCTGCAGGAGAGGGGCAGGAGAGGGTCAAAAGAGAATTCAATGCAGGCGACTGACATCCTCCTTATCAACTGATGATGGCATCGGTCATTAGGACACCAGCAGCTAGAAGATTGCACATTGAAAACCTGTGACTTAGTGTAACTAAAAAGACAGCCTTCATCCAAACGCCGGTTAGTAAACAATTTTTGGGCAATTTTTTTGCATTTTGCCAAGGCACACCTGAGGAAACCTCAAGGCACCTTGGTTAAAAAAGGCTGATTTAGATACTGTATGATAATTAAAAGGGGTTCTACACCCTGTACAACCACTTCTACCTACAGGTAAGCCTAGACCTGTTGGTGCTGGAAATATCTCCTAAGCCTCCACGGTTTAGGAGATATTTACAATAGAGACGTGTGCCGATGTCTACGTAGACAATGGCACAGGTGTAGACGCACTTTAGAAACTGCGATTGTGCCGTTTCTAAAGGAGGTCATGCTGTGACTGGCGGCTCCTTTGCGCATGCGGCTCCGGCCGGAGTTCACGGCCCCGTAAAGAAAGAGGGGTGAATATGGACGCTCGCTGCTAGTGCTGCTGGTGGGGACAGCAGTGACATCGCAGGCTTCGGTTTCAGGTAATTGACACTGCAATGCAATGCAATGCATAGTAGCCCATTATGCTTTAGCTTTGCAGGGAAATAAAGAGGAAGTAAAACCCATTAGGGTTTACTTCCTCTTTAACCCAACTACTAACGAGCTTTTCCATAAAACTGCAATAGAAATTCTAAAAGAATGACCAGACTTTTCAAACTGTATGTTTTTATGACTTAAGATTTATGTGAAGATCAATGGTTGGGTATTGGTTCATATTATGAGCTTCGTGTTTTTATCTTAGAGTGACCTGAGCAAACCCAGCAATGTTTTGTTCTCAGACCTGTTTTTGACTCTGAGCACAGAATTTCAGGAACTCAGCATTTAAAGATCTATTTATTCAAAGTAATATTTAATTTTATCTGGAGTCTAGGACATTTGGACACATGCTGGCATTTTATGTCTAGGGAACATTAGCAGCAAGATTTTATACACTACTATTCCCTGTTGTATTACTGTCTTCCCTAAAGTCTCACTCCTCGTACGAGGGTTATTCAAACACCTTTTTTTGTGTCTTGCACAATATATTAATAATCTAATTTTTACAGCAGTTCCTAAAAATCATAAAAGAATATGAAAAGAAAAACTAATAGAAAGAGAAACTATAATGTGATTTATCTCTCCAGAATCTACCAAAATTTGAATGTCAGTTTAGGGTCACTGACTCTTTAAATATTTCTTCCTGTGACTTTCCTTACAGCTAAGGTCAGGAATTACAAAGAAAAACAATATACGGGCATGTGCACATTGAACTTCATATCTCCTCTCTCTTCTGCCTATCCTTCCTTGCTGGGGGCAGTATTGATTCGAGCTGTCAGATGGAGCTGCTTTCCGAATAGCAGCAAAATCACAAATCTGTGGGCACCTGGGGGGGGCTCAGCACTTGCTGTTTAAACAATCATAGCACATTACATGCAAACGGTCAAACTGAAAAATGAAACATACTGTGACAATTCATCCTGTCTCAGTGAGATTAGTGCTATATTATTCTCATACTTTACCCACAATGCAAAGTGCAACAGCTTAAAATGTCCAATTAGAATAGAATTTATTTTACTAAAGCAAGACCAGAGAAAAATGGATACTGATTGGTTGGGTACTGCTTTATGTACTGTACTTTGTTGTTTTATTAACTAAACATGTTCGAAATCTTATATTTAAAAAAATTATAATAATTTGTTTTTGTATTGGAGAAGAATTGGAGCCTTTGTTGAAGCAGAGTTCCACCCAAATGTGGAACTTCCGCTCATCTTATTCCTCCCCCCTCCGGTGCCACAATTGGCACCTTTCGGGGGAGGGGGACAGTATACCGGTCTATGACAGGCATCCTTTCCCACTTCCGGGAGGCCCTGCCACGGAGCTGTGACGTCAGCGCGGGGCTCCCTCCTTCTCCCCTGGCCGCCAGGCCAATAGGAGAGAGGAGCAGTAGGGTTCCCGGCGTGAAGCCGAAAAGGCTACACTGTCGGGTTCCCCTACCCGCAATGGCGGCAGGTGCCAACATCTCTGCACTCCAGGAGGGATAAGTGTCCATTTATTAAAAGCCAGCAGCTGCAGTATGTGTGGCTGCTGGCTTTTAATTTTTTTTCAAGGCCGGAACACCACTTTAAGATTTTTGTTGCTTCTAAAGCTCATGCATTTAAAGAAGCTCAAAGAAGCTGCTCCTATAGGCTTTTGTGCTTTTCTGCCTGGAAAATCTCCCCCATGTTAACCTATGTTAATGTACACTATGGGCCAGATTCAGGTAGATGGGCGCTTCTTTACTTTGGAGTAACGTTTCTCATTTACGTTACTCTGCCGACACTTTCGGCGCAAGTACTGTTATTCACATAGCAGTTGCGCGTAAACTTGCGCCAGAGTAACGATAATGCGCTGGCGTAACCCGACGCAAATGGAAGTGGGTGTGATCATATGTAAATGATGGGCGGAGCCCAGCGCAGAGGATTACGTTCAGCGCATCATCCACGGAGCATGCGCAGTAAGTGAGGCTCCACTCGCCCCCTTGTGCGCATGCTCACAACTTCCGTCGGCACCACTCCACGGGAAACGGCAGCGCAATGTGTTCCGTTGCGCGTATAAAAGCGCTAGCGGAAACACCATTCCGGCGCAAAAGTATATCCGTTTCCCCCCACCCCAGGGAAGATACTTTTGCACTGTCATGGCTGCTCGCGCTACCCCTAAAGAGAGGAGGAACCTCAACTTTTTTTTTTTTTTTTTAAATGTTTTTATTGAAAGTTTTAAACAGAACCTAAGACACGTACAACAAAAAGCAAACACATATAGCTCACATAGCTCAACATTTTACAGTGCTCAAGGCAGAATTGCTCATGTAATATAATAGTAACCACAGTGCATACAACTAAGTATTTTGACATATGATATAGATAGTTGATATTTCAAGGGGAATTAGGGGGGAGAGTCGAGGTGCCTGCTCGACAGCCGTGGCTTAACCAGCAGTTTTTGCCTCCTCCAGCCAAACCCGCCAGACCTTCTCATACTTTCGCGGGCACCCTCGGTTAGTATAAGTGTCTCTATACAGCGGAAGGCTGGTGTTCACCAGTCGCCTCCACTGCATCAGAGAGGGGGGTGTAGATTTTTTCCAGTGCATTGCAATGTTTTTGCGAGCGTAGAACAGCAATAAGCTAACTAAGGTGCGTTTCGCTGAAGTGGGGACAACATTCTCTATTATCCCTAAAAGGCAAATCTCCATGCTTAAAGGCAATTGCGTCTCCGCAATTTTGTTAGTCGTTTCCATCACTGCCTCCCAGTAGTGGACCACCTCCGGGCATCGCCAAAAAATGTGGGCGAAATCTCCGGGGGAGGTGCCGCACCTCCAACACTCCTGGGAGTGCGAGGGGTTCATCTTGTGTAACCTGTACGGGGTGAAATATGCCCTGTGCACAATTTTAAATTGAACCAGTCTGTCTCGGATTGATACTAGAGTAGTGAAGGGGAGGTCCCATATCTCGTCCCAATCGTCCGTGTCTAGGGTAGGAATGTCACTTTGCCACCTGGAGCGTAACCCGGCAAGGGGAGGAAGAGACACCAGGAGTAGATATGAGTAAAGACGCGAGGTGGGTTTAACGTCACAGTCAAATCTAAGCGTCCTCTCTAGCTCGGATTGAGCCACGACGCAAGATGAGAGCGGGAACTGGGCTGAAAAAGCATGTGATAGCTGAAGATATCTGAAAAGGTAGTGGGAGGGTACATTAAACTCAGACGAGAGCTCAGCGAAGGGCTTCAGCATATTCTGCGAAGTGATATGGGAGATTAATTTAATGCCACATCTCGACCATGCAGAAGGGTCCAATAGCCGATAGAAGTGTGCTAGGCTTGGGTTTATCCAGATCGGGGCGTTGGGTGAGATTTCAGTGGGCTTGCATTTTTCAATGGCGAGGCCGGTTCGCCACGCCCGCAGGGTGGTAAGCATGGAGGGGGTCAGAGGGTAAGGCGCACGGGGACCCCGAAACAGTAAAAGCTGGAGGGCCTCCAGCGAGCCAACCACCGAGGCCTCAAGGGCGGTGGAGGCATTCGTACCATCTGGCCTCAACCACCAAGCCGCCGTCACCAATTGGGTGGCGAGGTAATATTTGTGACAGTCCGGGAACGCCATCCCACCCTGCGTCCGCGGCCTCATTAGCGTAGTGAGTTTATATCTAGGCGGGGAGGGGCCCCAAATAAAGGAGGAAAAAATTTGGTTTAATTTATTGAAAAAGGATTTGGGCACCCACTGCGGGGAGTGGCGAAAAAGATATGTAAGCTTGGGGATGATTTTCATTTTGAGAAGGTTCACCCTTCCCCAGACCGACAGAGGGAGGTTACTCCATGCCTTCAGTTTAGAATGAGCCTCCATCAGGACCGGAGAGAGGTTAAGTGGGATAAAGTCGGAAGCCAAAGGCGATATGTGCACGCCCAGGTATTTAAATTTGTCTACCCAGCATAGGGGGGTATCGGGGGGGGAGGTGGACCTGGCCGCCTGGTCTATCGGGAACAAGAGGGATTTGGACCAGTTCACCCTGAGTCCGGTTACCAGGGCGAACGTGTCCAAAACGGTCAGGGCGCCCCGCAGCGAGGGACCCGCATCGTTCAGGAAAAGCAACATGTCGTCCGCATAGAGGGCCACCCTCTCCTCCAGCAGGCCCACCCGGAGACCCTTGATATGTGGCGATGTGCGGAGAGCCTCCGCCACCGGTTCGATGGCAAGAGCGAATAGGGCCGGAGAGAGAGGGCAACCCTGTCTAGTGCCCCGATAGAGCCGAAAGGGGACGGATAAGCCACCCCCCAAACGCACCGACGAAGTAGGAGCCTTGTAAATCACCTGGAGCCACCCTATGAAAAGTAAGGGGAATCCCATCCTGCGCAAAGTTTCCCACAGAAAGGGCCACTCGACCGTGTCAAAAGCCTTTTCAACGTCTAACGAGGCCACTGTCCTCGTTCCGGTATTAATGTGTTGGGCATGGATGTTAGTAAAGAGCCTCCTAAGGTTAACGTCTGTTGACCTCCCAGGCATGAAACCGGTCTGGTCGGAGTCTATCACCGTGGGCAGCATGGGATATAATCTGAGGGCCAGTAGTTTGGTAAGGATTTTAAAGTCTGTGTTCAGCAATGCAATAGGACGGTAGGATGCACATGCAGTGGGATCCTTTGGGGGTTTATATATCAACGTCAGGTGGGCATGGTACATGGACGCGGGGAGACTGCCCTCAGACAGGCACGTGGTATAGAGCTGTGCTAGCAGGGGGGCTAAAAGGCCTACATGGGCTCTATAGAAGTCTAGTGGGAGCCCGTCCGGCCCAGGCGCCTTGCCCGGTGGAAAGGACTGGATAGCCTTTTGAACCTCAAATGCAGTAAATGGTTGTACTAGTGCCTCCCTCTCTTGATCAGAAAGCCAACCCAGCGCCAATGGGTCTAGTAGCTCATTGAGCATCTCAGGACGGAAGTCAGCAGGCAGTCCAGAAGAATACAGGGTCTCGTAGAAATCATTGAAAGACTGTAAAATGTCACGGGGGGAGGACACAGACACAGACCCCCCTCCCTCCCCCGGGACCCGAAGGAGAGATATTGTCGTAAGGGGTTGGTCATGGTGTGCCATCATGGCCAGAAGACGACCATTCCGGTCACCTTGTTCAAAGGCTCTCTGTTTGCCCCTGTGGGTTTCTAGCCGCGCCGCCTCCGACATGTGTAAATGTAGGTCACGTTGAGCCGCCATCATCAGATCAAAATGATCCGAGGAGGGGTCAGAGTTGTATGTGTCAGAACGGTCGGTGACCAATTGTTCCAATTCGCTGGTTTGTGCCGAGTGTTGTTTTTTGACACTAGCTATGGAGGATATGTACTGCCCTCTAGTGTAAGCCTTAAAGGCGTCCCAGACAACATCAGGGGAAGAGGAGCCAGCGTTCCGGTCCCAGAATTCAGTCAGTAGGGGGGGTAGAGCAGCTGCTACATCGGGGTGAGTAACCCATTGCGCACCCAAACGCCAAAGCGCAGCACAGCGCGTTGCCGGGGAGCGGAGCACCACCTTCAATGGGCTGTGGTCCGACAGACCGGTCGGAAGATAGTCCGCCTCCAATACATCTGTCAACAGAGCAGGGTTGGAGAAGGCCAAATCTATCCGGGAGGCGGTCTTGTAGGAAGCCGAGAAACAAGAATAAGCTCTGACATCTGGGTGTTTCCACCTCCAGACCTCTTCCAGACCCACCGCCCGAGCCCAGGCCAGCAGGTCCGTACTCCGGGGCTTCTGTGGGGCAGGTCTGTCTAGCTCAGGGGACAGAATGGCATTAAAATCTCCCATCACTAGAACCCTCCCCGGGCAGAAGGTCGTGATTTTATCCAGAATCTCATACAGCAGGGCGGATGAGAAGGGGGGAGGAATGTACAAGTTGACAATAATATACCTTTGAGACCAGAGGGTAAGGACAAGTATCACATATTTGCCTAGGGGGTCCGTACGGACCTCTTCAATCACACAGGGAAAGTTCTTGTGAATGAGAATCGACACACCCCGGGCATATGTGGAATACGTGGCATGTATCGCCCGCTGTACCCAGGGTTTCTTTAGAGTCAGGATCTTGCTGCCCATAAGATGAGTTTCCTGGAGCAGGATTAATTGGGCCGGGTGAGACTTTAAGTATTGAAAGAGGGTGGCACGTTTGAACTTTGAGTTAAGACCCCTGACATTCCATGAGAGGATGGTAAAGGAGTCAGGCAAACTGTCAGCCATCAGGCCGGCGGGGTGGGAAGGGGGCAAAAAAATTTTTGGAGTGCATCATGAGGCACCTCAGGAGCAGCAAGATCTCGGACAAATTGTATGACATGAAATTAACCGTAGAGCACATCAGCATTAAAGGAAAGTATAAGACATTGAGCTTAACAAACACACTTAACAAATAAACCATCAACAACATTCCCAGGCACTAGGTGCCTTTCCGACTATGTCCCAACCCTCCGGCAACAGACCGGGGGGGTGGGAATAGTTTTTCCCCAAAAAAAAAAAACGTCAAAGAGAAGGGTGTAAATAGGCCCCTAAAAACTGGGGGCCCTACACTATGGCCACCAGGTCTTCACACGCACTGTGGACCTGCGGCCGGTGGCCAGTGCAGGAAGAGGTCAAATAAGTCAAATAGATTTTCAACACGGAGCACCAAAAATAAAAAATAAAAAATGAAAAGAAAAATTAGAAAAATAATAAGGAGGGGGGGGGGGAGTAGCCGTCCAGAGTGCTACTGTAACTGTTGCCTTAGTTGGAGTAGTTCGCCACTCCTTCGTGTAGTGAGCATCCAGTCTCCCATTATGAGTAACGGGGCAGATTCCCAGTGCAACCATGGTACAGTGGTAGTTCAAAAATGGAGGGGGGGGGAGGAAGGCAGAGCTTGGGGGGCAGGGGGGCCATGGAGTAGGGTAAATCAGCAGAGGGGGGGAGGGGGGTGAGCGGAACTCAGTTCTCAGTCAATAGAAATCAACAGCTTGGCAGGCACATGCTCACCCATCCCCCTCCAGTAGGATCTAGGAACCAAAAGGTCTCGACGGCCATCTTAAGAAACGGACGAAGAGGGGCATCCTGAGCAATATAAAAATAAAATAAAGGCAAAATAATAAAGTTCAGGAATGGTAAATGAAAATTGAGAAGCACCCCTGAGCAGTAGCAGTAAGAGGGGATCGGTACCAGTCTCGTATTCAGAGAAGGCCCCGGTCAAATTGTCTTAGTAGTAACGGGAGAAGGGGAGCACAGGGTGAGGAGGTGAGCATAGCTCCAGGGGGGGATCAAGATAGACAACTGTAGTACTTGCCTCGGAGCGTGGTCTATCAGCGGGCCTCCAGCCAGGACATGGCCGCCTCCGGGTCAGTGAAGAAGCGCGTGCGTTCCCCGTCTATCACCCTCAGCTTGCTGGGATACAGGAGACTAAACTTGAGGCCCTGATCACGCAGGCATCTCCTCACCTCCGTGAAGGACCGGCGTTGGCGTTGTACCTCAGGAGAGTAGTCCGGGAACAGCATGATCCTGGCACCTTCGTACGTTAAGTCCCTCTTCTCTCTGGCAGCCATCAGGATTCGGTCTCTATCCCTGTAGTTTAGCAGGCGTAGCAGAAAGGGCCTCGGAGGAGCTCCCGGAACCGGAGGCTTGGGGGGGACCCTGTGGGCCCGTTCAACCACAAACGTAGGCGGCATTGCAGGCAACCCCAGGAGTGAGATCAGGAAGGTCTCTGTAAATTCTGCAGGCCTGGGACCCTCCGCCCTCTCAGGGAGGCCCAGGACCCTGATATTGTTCCTCCTGAGTCTGTTTTCTGTGTCAATGGACTTCTCCTGCAGGGCTCTGACCTGCAGCTGCAGAGCATGTAGATCCCTGGAGTCTGCTCTGGTGGAATCTTCCAGCTGCGAGATGCGGCCTTCAGCCTCTGAGAACCGGGCCCTAAATTTGTCCATATCATGCCTAATCAGGCTCACGTCCGCCGCAAGGTGATCTATCTTCACCATGACGGAATCTCGTCCTTCTTTGATAGCCGCTAGGAGCTCGGCATGCGAGGTAGCCACGGATGCTGATGGATTAGGGAGGGGAGGAAAATCAACCGACATCTCCAGCACAGGGGGCCTCGTGGGGAAGATGGCCGCCGCGGCACTGGCACTGGCCGCCGAGGACGAACGGAGCTTACCCGGCGGTAGCGGAGGGGGTTTAGGGGTACCGGGTGCCTTCTTCCGCCCCAGGGTGCCTGGCAGAAGGTCACTGAAAGGAGGAATCCGCGCTGGAAACAAGTCAGGATGAAGGTAGGAGCGGAGCTCAGCTAACACACGTCTGTTCCCTTTCACATCCCGGCCACGCCCCCCGAGGAACCTCAACTTTAATGCCCAGGAGGTCTCTGTGGTCATCTCGGCTATGGAGACGTTTAATGATTTCCTCCACGGCAAAAAAAGTAGGAAGACCAGCCGGGAGAGGAAGCAGGGCATCCTGGAGACCATTGCTGCCAGGGTCAATGTGTTGGGGTATTCCACCCGGACTGCTGGGGATATTAAAAAAAAAATAAACGACCTGCGGTGCAAGGTCCGTAGCAAGGTGGCCACCATTAGGAGCCATGAGAGGGGCACAGGGGGTGGTCCACCATGTCCGGTCAGCCTGACCACGGAGGAGGAGGTGGTCGCCCGCTGCCTGGACAGGGAGCAGTTGGAGGGGGTCCCTGGCTATGACTCCATGGAGGAAGGCTCCAGGACAGGTAAGTGCTTTTTATCCCCTATTTGGTGTGTTGCATGTGGGGGGGGGAGGGTACATGTGCCAAGTGTGTGGGACCACCAACATGTGTCTGCTTTGTGTCATCCACAGATGACGGAGCTGGGCCATCATCTCGTACCGGCCAGTCCACCCCAACCTCCCAACGGGATGCTGATGACGAGGCCCTGGGTGCTGGAGACACCGAGGTGGAGGAGGAGAGTGCCCACACCACTTCAGCAGAGGTGGTTGTGGAGGAGCCTGTCCCAGAGCAGGACTTTATTTTATTGTTGGAGGAGTCCTCCTCCTCTGCAGGGCCCTCTGTCATCCCCTCCCCCATCCTAGGTAGCCCCTCAAGGGCGACTCCATCCCCACGGGGACAACCTTCTTCTGCCCCCAGGAAGGCGACCCGTAAGACCAGGGGGGTGTCTGATATGGTCCAGGACCAGGTAGTGTTGGACCACGCAAGGCAGACCCAGCAGATGGGGGAGATTGCTGGCCACTTAGACAGGGTCACTGACAGCCTGGGCTCCATGTCACAGCTGCCCAGTCCTGTGCAGGACGTTGTCACCAGCCTGGGGGAGGTGCAGGCTGATGTACGGCACCTGACAGCAGCCGTCCAAGCCAACACAGCTGCCATCCGGGAAGAGGGGAGGCCGCGGCAACGTGACCAGCGGCATCAGATCACCCGCCAGCTGAGGATGCAGGCCCAGACAAACCTGTATCTTAGCCGTATTGCCGTGGCCTTGGAGGGCAGGCAGCCAACAGCTCCCGGGAGTGGCCCACCCGGGGATCAGCCTCCTCCAGATGCCCCCACACCCCCACCACCACCCACTCCCTCCAGGCAGCTGAGGAGCCCGAGAGTGCCCCCAAGGAGGAGCCCCAATCATCCCAGATGAGGGTTTTTTTTTTGTTTTGGTTTATAATTTTTTGTTTATATACTCAGGTTATGAGTTTTTGTTTATTTTTGAATATTTATTTTATACTCAGGTTATGAGTTTTTGTTTATTTTTGTTCTCATGTTATGAGATATTTATTTTATTTTTAACTGCACAGGGTCAGGAGTGCAGGGGACAGTGTGAATGGTGTGTGAATGTGAGGGGGTGGCACTCCTGACAGTAAGGGGTGTCACCCTCGGCCGTGGTGGTGAAGTTAACCCCACGGCTGTATGAATGACGTGTGAAAGGTGTATGAATGGACAGTGACATCATTGGGGCCTTGACGCTGGCGTTGCTGCTCCCAAGTCCTACATGCTGGACTTGGGCTAATCCAATGCGATGTGCATGTGGTGTGTGTGATCTAGGGACATCAGTGGTGTACACGCGTGCATTGTCTGTGTGATTAATGTTTTGGTTTAGTGTCCAAAGATGCCTACGGCGAGGACCCTCCTGACTGCTCTTCCATCAGCAGACTGGGTCTCCTCTGGCAGGTGGGGACTGTGTGGGTCGGGGGTCAGGTCATCACGTATGTCAATCTGCAGGCCTTTTCTCATAGCAAAGTTGTGCAGAATGCAACATGCACCGATGATCTGACACACAAAGGTAGGGGAATACAATAGGGTCCCCCCGGACTTATCCAGGCAGCGGAAACGGGACTTCAGGAGCCCAAATGTTTGCTCCACCACTGCACGGGTTTTGATGTGGGCTTCATTGTATTTTCTCTCTCCTCTGGTTTGGGGGTTCCGGAAAGGAGTCATTAGATGGGGTCCCAGTGCATATGCAGAGTCACCTGTAAGGGAAAAGACAGGAGGATGTTAGTCATGCATGTGCCACTTTTGATGTTCATCACGGGAGGGGATAGTCATGCCTGCCACCCATGTCACTCACCAACCAGCCAGCTGTCCCCATACATGTTCTGCTCGAATTCTGCTGGGATGGGGCTCTGACGGTATATGAAGCTGTCATGGCTGGACCCGGGGTGTTTGGCACGGACGTGCCATATGAGGCGTTGGGCATCGGCTATCACCTGTACGTTGATGGAATGCCAATGCTTCCGATTGCGGTATATGTGCTCTGTGGCACTGGGGGGCTGTAGGGCCACATGTGTGCAATCAATGGCCCCGATGGTGCGTGGGAATCTGGCAATGCTGTAGAAATCTGTCATTGCCTTCAGCCGCAGCTCCTCAGTGGTGGGTCTGATGAACTGGTTGGACATGCGTCTGAGGATTGCAGGGACAACCTGGTGCACACATCTGCTTATGGTGGACTGTGACATCCCAGCCACAACTCCACTTGTACGCTGGAATGATTGCCAGTACCTTCACCAGTGGCTGCACTGCTTGTGAGCGGTGTGTCTTGCTGGTGATGTCACCCTGCAGGGTTGTGGTTAGTTCAAGTATTGCATCAGGGCTGAATCTGAAGAGGCGATACACCTTCTCATCCCCCATGCCAAAGAGGCTCATGTGCGTGCGGTATATCCTCTCACGTGCCCGCCTCCTTCGTTCCGGGGGACCCAGTACTAGTGCTAGGACCACGACTGCCCCTGGCATGTTGGCACACAGAGGTGTTGTCCTTGCACGTGTGGTTGTTCAGCTTGCTAGTTTCGTCGGTAACGCTGCTGCTGTAGCTGCTCTCCTGCTGACCTGAGGCCGTCTGGAGTAAAGATAAAGCAGCTATTTGTAGAAATAACTTTGCGCCGGACGGACGAGATACGCGCGGCGCATGTAGCCGGCGTATGGTGCTAATCCGTTCGCAAATCGGGAAATCTCCCTCATTTGCATATTTGCAGGGGAAATCAATAGGCGCGACTGATGCGCCAAGCGAAATTATGTGCTGACGATACTCTGGCGTCGGAAAGTTAAGCCGATCGGAAATGGCCCGTTTTCATCTAGTTTGGTGGGTACGGCCACATAGAAACGACGGCGCATAATCACAGTTACGCGGGCGCATATCAAATTACTCCAGCGCAAGTCTTGCTGAATCTGGCCCTATGGCTTTTTCAGGAGTTTACAGGCATATGCTCCTAAAGGTAGGAAAAAAATCACCAAACTTGTGTTTTTAAGAAGAGCTTTCAAGCTGAAAAGATGCCTAAGCACCCAAAAACATGAAAAAGTGTGAAAAAAGTGAGAAAAGTGCACAACAGCACATTAAAATAAAGAAGAAATGAGGGGAGGTTTTGTGAAAAAAAAAAAAAAAAAAACACTTACAAGTGATCACAAAAGCTTAAAAAAGCTTGAAAACGCCTAAAAAAAAACTGGCGAAAGAACACAAAAAAGCACAAGCTTTTAGGCAGAGAAATAAGAGCTCAAATGCCTGTTAAATCACCTTTTTTTTAGCTCTAACCCTGTTGAGTCCTAACCCTTTTGGGAAGATTTGCTGTCTGTACCTTCTTGTCTCAATGACAACCTTTCTGACATTGACATCAGAGTGACAGAGAGGGAATCTTCCTCAATTATGTCATAAACAAATAATCTGACAAAGATATTAAGTTCCCCCCTCTATCCAAAACTTAAAATGGCAGCAGGTACCCTGGACTGTTGAGTCAAATTTTTAAATATCTGGCCTAAACAGAAGGCAGGTTTGAATGCCAAATGTCTAGAACAGGGGTCTACAAACTTTTTAAAGAAAGGGCCAGTTTACTATCCTTCAGACTGTGCCAAGTGGGAGTAAACAATGGCTGATCTTTGGTACTAAGGAGAGAAATAGTTGGTGTCAGTGGGAGGAATTATGTCCCATCGTTGATGTCAGTGAAAGGAATAGTGCCCCATTGTTTGTGTAATTGGCAGAAATTATACCTCAATGTTGGTGTCAGTGTCAAGAATAATGCCTTAAGAGCCGGATAATGGCTAGCAAAAGCGCCACATCTGGCCCAAGGGCCACAGTTTGGAGACCACTGGTCTAGAGAATGGAAGAAGTTTGGGTGTCTGCAGGCAGCAGTAAAGTATGGTAGAAATTTCTTGTAGATTTTAGGCTCCATTTATGCACACAGATTCTTTGGTCAGATCGAATGGTTTCATCAATGCTAAAATGTACAGGCGGCTGCGACAGGCTGCCCGGGCTTCAGCTCTGGTGTGAATGAGGTCTCAAAGAACTGATGCTGTTTTGAAGGCAAAGGACACACACAACAAATAGTGACTTGAATTAGTTATTTGGTTTTCTGTTTAACCCCCCTGGCGGTATTCCCGAGTCGGGCTCGGGGTGGTATTTCATTACCAAAAGCGGTAACCCAGAGCCAGACTTGGGATCGCCTCGCAGCAGCCACAGGCAGGGAATTACTTACCTTGTCCCTGGATCCTGCGATGCCGCCGCGCTGTGTGATCGAGCGGTGTCTCCTCGCTCGATTCACAGTGTCCATGTGTGCCGCCGAGCTCCGTTCCTTGCGCCGTTACGACGCACGGGGGTGGAGAACTGCGCCAAATTCAAAAAAGTAAATAAACATTACATACAATATACTATAATATTACAGATTACAGTACTGTGTGTAAAAAATACACCCTTTGTCCCTAGTGGTCTGCCCAGTGTCCTACATGTACTTTTATATAATAAAAACCTGTCCTTTATGCCTGGAAACTGTAGATTGTCCATAGCAACCAAAAGTGTCCCTTTATGTCAAAAGTGGTTTTAGAGCAGCTAGAAAACAGCGATAATAAATTATAATCACTTGCAGAATTGAGCGATAGCGATTTGTGGGGAAATTCATCATAAAAAAATAAAAGTAATGACAGCGACAATTCTGCAACTGAGCAAATTTCTGTGATTTTGAGTTGATTACATTATTGAATAATTTTTATTAGAATTATATTATTCTTTGTTATAATTATTTATAATTATTTATTATATTATAATTTACAATTTTGTTTTTCAAACTTTTTCATACCCGAGCTGTCTACTAGACTCTGGTTCGGACAGATTTAAGTGAGTTATTCCTAAGAATTACAGGCCTAAAATGTAAAACGCCAAATTTCCATGCAAAATAATGGTACCGCTTTCAGCACCTAAAATCTGAAATAATCATACCGCCAGGGAGGTTAAAGAGGAACTTTATTCCGGCCATGGGATGTTCTTTCTCCCAGGCTGTCATCCTTACAGAGTTGAGGAGGAGCCTAGTGGAAGATTTCCTTTGACTTTTACCACTTTTGACAGGCAGCTGGCGAGGAGAGATACAGTGCCTTGAAAAAGTATTAACAATATTTTCCACATTTTGTCATGTTACAACAAATGTATTTCACTGGTATTTTATGTGATAGACTAAGACAAAGTGGCACATAATTGTGAAGTGAAAGGCAAATGATAAATGGGTTTCCAAATATTTTACAAATAAATATGTGAAAAGTGTGTTGTGCATTAGTATTCAGCCCCCCTAAATCAATACTTTGTAGAATAACCTTTCGCTGCAATTACAGCTGCAAGTCTTTATGGGTATGTCTCTACCAGCTTTGCACATCTAGAGAGTGACGTGTTTGCCCATTATTCTTTGCAAATAAGCTCAATCTCTGTCAGATTGGATGGAGAGCGTCTGTGAACAGGAATTTTCAAGTCTTGCCACAATATTCTCAATTGAATTTAGGTCTGGACTTTGACTGGGCTATTTTAACACATTAATATGCTTTGAGCTAAATCATTCCATTTGTAGTTCTAGCTGTATGTTTAGGGTTGTTGTCCTGCTGGAAGGTGAACCTCGGCCCCAGTTCCAAGTCTTTTGCATACTCTAAGGCTGCGTACACACGGAGGGACTTATCCGGACATGTCCCCTCCGGATTTTGGTCCGATGGCGTGTACACACCATCGGATCAAAATCCCCGCCGGCAGACAGCGCGGTGACGTGGCGGTGACGTTGACGCCGCCACGTCCCCGCACCAGGAAGAAAAATACTTCCGCACATGCGTCGAATCCATTCGACGCATGTGCGGGAGGATTTGTCCTCTGATGAGTATACTGACCAGCGGACATATCCGACGGACATGTCCTGAGCGGACAAATTTTAAAACATGTTTTAAAATTTGTCCGCCGGTCAGACATGTCCACTAGCCCATACACACGATCGGATTTGTCTGCTGAACTGGTCTGTCGGACCATTTGAGCGTACAAATTTGATCGCGTGTACACGGCCTAACAGGTTTTCTTCTAAGATTGCCCTGTATTTAGCTCAATCTATCTTCCCATCAACTCTGATCAACTTACCTGTTCCTGCTGAAGAAAAATACCCCCACAACATGATGCTGCTTCCACCACCTTGTTTCACAGTGAGGATGGTGTGTTCAGGGGGATGTGCAGTGTAATGCCCTGTACACATGATCGGTTCGTCGGATGAAAACGGACCGATGGATTTTTTTATCAGATATCCGATGAAGCTGACTTTCATCAGTCTTGCCTACACACCATCGGTTAAAAATCTGATCGTGTTCAACGCAGTGACGTAAAAAACACAACGACGTGCTGAGAAAAATGAAGATCAATGCTTCCGAGCATGCGTCGACTTGATTCTGAGCATGCGTGGATTTTTGACCGATGGATTTCCCCACATACGATCGTTTTTTTTCTATCGTTTTTTTTTTAACCATAAGATAATTTTAAAACAGGAAAAAAAAAACGATGGGCCCCACACGATCGGTTCGTCTGATGAAAACAGTCCAAAAAGGCCAAAAAGTAAAATTTTGGTCTCTTTTGACCAGAGCACCCCCTTCACATATTTGCTGTGTCCCCCGCATGGCCTCTCCCAGCTAGCACTACCTGCTACTCCACCTCTCGTGCCACTCTGTGCCCTCAAACTTTCTGTCATCACTACCAGGGGTGTTGGACAAGAGATGCAAGAGAAGCCCCCTCTCTAGCTCGGTTTCCACCAGGTACATAACAGGGACACAAACAGCAGGATGTAGGATACAACAAAGCGCTTAATACAGCTTCAGAAGGACACTTCGCGATCAGTAGCAGTAGTACAAGGACAAACTGACTTGTGCAAACTGTGGGTGCACAGCTGGAGACCATACAGAGGTAGGTAGCACAAGTGGTTAGAGACTTGGACAGTCTATGGGTGCAAAACTGTAGACTATGCAGAAGTAGGTCACAAAAGCAGTTAAAGGCTTGGAAAGTCTATAATATGAGTACACAGGTGTGGGCAATGCAGAGGCATAGAGCAGGGGTGCCCAACCAGTGACCCGGGGGCCACACGTGGCCCGCAAAGCCCTCTGATGTGGCCCGCGACCTCCTGCTCTGGAATAGAATAGAAGACTGTTATTAAAGGTCAGTTTATTACTAAAATCGCAGTGTATATATGGGCATATCTGTTCTGCAGTGGTTACTGGGCTGCTTTCAAGCTGATCCGCAGGTGCAGAGCAGTTTACTTGCACTGAGCCATAGACTTCTGTTATTACCTATGAGTTTGGTAAGCTTTCTGAAAGTGCACCAACCCTGCAGAATATAATAGAAGTCTATTCCAAAGTGCAGGAAAGCCAAAGGTACACTGCGTTGCACCTGCGGTGCGGGTAAACTGCAGCGCATCAGTGTGAAAGCAGCCTTGGGCCCCTTTCACACAATCAGTCCGACAGTCCGACCAATTGGACCCTCCACTCACCTCTAAGTAGTGGCAGACATAAACCGACTTGTGTCCTACCTCCAATCTGATCCGCCAAAAAAAGGATTATAGTGGGCTATGTTCGTGTCCGCTCTTTATATGCAGAGCGGACACGGACATGCCATCCACCCGCTCCGGTCATTGAGGCCTGCGATTGGTTACCAAGTCGCTTAAGTGACCCTCACTCTTCAAAAGGTTGGGCACCCCTGGCATAGAGGCTGAACTCACAGGATCCGTGGTTCTCAGTCTGTTCGGGGGGGGGGGGGGGGCTCTAGGTTCAAGCTGGTATACCTACTTGTAGGGATGTTGGCATAATCTACTGCCCTCCTTCCATACAGTTATCAAGTTTGGCCTATGGAGGCATACATTTTAAAAATGTTACCATGTCTGTCCCTGTAAATCAGTGTGGTTGACGTCTTCTGCTGATTTATATTTAATGAATGTAGCACCTCATGCTTTGTACTACTTTAGTTTAATAAAATGAGCTGGTTAATAAGCCTTCAGCATGGAGTAGGCCTATTTCTCTACCCCCGTTACCCATCTGGTTCCTATTTCTGCCCAGCAGAGTTCATTATGATCAAATACAGAACACCGGCCAGGTGCTCCCTGCAGGTCTTTTCCCCTTTGTCTGAAGTTACTGTAAAATAAAAAAAAATTTTAGGTAAATATTTTCTCAGCGACTTTAAAGTCACTTTCATTTGCTCGAGGCAGGCTGCGGTTCGGAGGAGAAGCCGTGTAAAATGAAGAGGTGGCAGAGATATGGGAAAGCTTTACAACCCCGGCACTGCCGTGTTGTTGGTTTAATTAGCAAGTGGCTACTCTCTGGAGTCTATTCAGACACACATGAGAAAGCCATTAGTGGTTTTGTCTGGGGTTGTTTATGGACAGGTGTCCACACAGAACAGGAACACAGCTACATTGTGGCCGCCTGTAATTGGCACATTGCCCCTGATAAGACTTTGTGACATGAAGACTAAACTAGCCCTTTATTCCCCCTCTCAGAGGTGGTCACTTCAAAGGCAGGCAGCACACACATTACTACTGTCACAGGCCGGGACAATAAAGTCTGTTATTTGGGGTCAGTAAAGATTTATGTGTGCCTGATGAATGTTTGACTATTCCCATGAAATGAGCTAATATTTAAACGAATATTTAGGCCTCAAGTACAAACATCTTGTAGCAAATAAAACTATCCCATAACCAGCGCAACACATTCCAGATTGACATTTAGACCAGTCTAGTGATAAAAGGGGTGCTGGAACCAGCATGAAGTCATAAAGACTAGGCTTTAGTAAATACTAAGAGCATGCATGCTGAGACACAGCGTGTGTGTATATATGTGTGTAATTGGATGAGGTGTGTGTGTTTTGTTTTGTTTGTACAGACACATTCATTTGTCTATGTACAGTAGACCTGAATGTGAATGTTTTTTTTTTTTTAGATCCTTTAATTTAATTTAATTTTTTTAATAACTGCCGATGGCTTTTTATTTTTTTTAAGATGCATACATTTTTATTACACACATAACAAAAAAAAATAACTTATGACTTATGAGTGGTTAGAAATGTTAAATCCTTTAACAGAGAGGTATTTGAGGCCTCTAGATTTAATGTTTTTATGGTTTAAAATTTTTAAGTTTAAATGTATGGTTGGGGGGCAGTGAAAAATAAATTTTAAAAAAGTGGAGCACGCTCCGACTGCCCCCTCTTAAAGAGGAAGTCAAGGCAAACATTGCTACATTTAAAACAATACACCTTTAGGCTTTTAAATGAGCATTTATGCCATTTAACCGCTTGCCGACCAGCCACCGCAGTTATACTGCGGCAGGTTGGCAAGGCTGCACAAATGCACAAATCGCCGTAGCTATATGTCGGCTCTTTAAGACGCTACAGCAGACATGCCCAGCGATCGCTCCTGACAGAGACAGACGGTGTGTTCCTACAAAGTAGGAACAACGATATATCTCCTCCTCCAATCAGTCACATCCCCCCACAGGCAGTTAGAAACACACCTAGGGAACACACTTAACCCCTTGATCGCCCCATAGGGTTAACCCCATTCCCTGCCAGTGACATTTATACAGCAATTAGTGGCTTTATTTAGCTCTGATTGCTGTATACATGTCAATGGTCCCAAAATATGTCAAAAAGTGTCCGATCTGCCTACCGCAATGTTGCAGTCCGGATGAAAATCACAGATCCCGCCATTCCCAGTAAAAAAATAATAATAATAATAAAAATTACATGAATCTATCCCCTATTTTGTAGATGAACTTTTGTGCAAACCAATCAATATACGCTTATTGTGGTTTTTTTCCAAAAATATGTAGAAGCATTCATATCGGCCTAAACTGATGAAGAAATTAGTTGTTTTACATTTTTTGGGGGGATATTTATTATACTAAAAAGTACAAAATAGTGCTTTTTTTTTTTTTTTTAAATTGTCACTATTTATTTTGTTTATAACGCAAAAAAAAAAAAAAAACGCATAGGTGATCAAATACCACTAAAAGAAAGCTTTATTAGTGGGGAAAAAAGAGGGCATAAATTGTGTTTGGGTACAGCGTCGCCCGACCACGCAATTGTCAGTTAAAGCGACGCAGTGCTGTATCGCAAAATATGGCCTGGTCAGAAAGGGAGCACATCCTTCCGTGGGCTGAAGTGGTTAAGTAACAATCAAAATTATTTGCTGAGCTGTAAATATGCTCAAACAATCAAAATCACGTCATCATACACTGATTTTCAATTAAAGTGCCAATTAATCTGCGCAAAGCATAAAAAAAAATAATAATGTTCATTCAAAATGGCAAATCTTCAAATGTGGCATAACATTGGTAAATTATATAAACACAGGAATCCCAATTCCAAAGACTGGTGGCTCCACACGTGCTTAATTACAGTCCAATCGTGCTTCAAGAGATCCCTTGTCCGTGCTCCACCATAAATAATAAAAAACGCACGCTTACCCGATAAGGAGACCCCAAACGAGGTCTAGCCATGCATTAATGGGCAACACCCTCCACTGTGGTATGCAGGTAACGCTCTCTTCACAGAACCTGTATGTTAGATGTGTCATCAAAAAGATCCCCCGATAATGCGGCCTGTTAGTCATCATTCATTAACCAGACATATATATATATAAAAAAGGAACACAATCGCACCGAGAATAAGACATTTATTAAAAGAACCGTATTCTACTCACAAGTAAAATAAATACATCAGGCATTCAGAAATTATCGTTCCGCTGACATCAGCGCTATGTCCTCCAACCTGAACGTTTCATCCAAATAGAGTCATCACAGGGGAAATAGAGATCTCCATTGCCCCTGTGACAATGTCTTATGAGACGAAACCTACGTCAGGCCCTCCTCCCCTCACTGCAACTTCCCTCGCAAAGAAAAAACCCATTGACTCCAGGGATTAATGACGATAATATCGCAAGAGTCAAGGGGACCAGATTTGTCCACGTCATTAGCCTAAGTGAATGACATAGATGAAGACAGAAACTACTAGGAAGAAAGGTTTTTAGAGGCAGCACAGCACACTTTTTTCATCCAATGATATTAAAAGAGGAGGAGACAGATCCTATAGAATCAAGTTTCTAAACTAACTGAATGTCCACTTTAAGCTCCAATGGCAACTTAAAGTGGTTGTAAACCCTTTACAACCACTTTTACCTACAGGTAAGCCTGGATTAAGGCTTACCTGTAGGTGTTTTTAAAATATCTCCTAAACCTCCACGCTTTTGGAGATATTTACAATAATGACGGACGCCGATGTCTGCGGCGCACTTTAGAAACGGCAGTTGTGCCTGTATCAGTGCACATGAGCAGATCAATGAGCACTATAGGTGTGTGCAGGGGATGTGCCAGGTGTGCCTAGGCAAACCATAATCACCCCAGGCTCATTAGCATTATCACTTTGTGAGCCGGCAGGGAGATGGGAAATAGGTCCCCCTGACCCGTTCTGCCATTAATGAAGTGCTACCATACTTTTCTTTTACTGTATCATCTCTTCCATAAGAGTGTGTATGTATTTGTCTGTGTATGTATTGTATGTATAGATATATATATATATATATATATATATATATATATATATATCTATACATAGGTGTGCGCACTGGGTGTGCCAGGTGTGCCCAGGCACACCCCAATCACTCTGTGCAGCACAGATTTCCCCTTCTGCCCTGGTTCCCCTCTCCTTCACCCCTTCCGGCTTCCATACTCTCCTCTCCCTCCAGCTGTTGCTGAGGGTATGTTTTAGGATGAGTGTGTAAATATGTAACCTACCGGCCCCTTCCCTTTCATCGTGAGTGATCTCTACTACGTGTTTAATCTTTGGGGAGCACACCCTAATGCAATAAGCTGCACACACCTATGTATATATAAAGGGTTTCATTAAGTGTCACTTTAAAACCGCCTCATGTTCTGACACAAATTTAAAAAGTCTTATTACACTATAACTAAAATAAAATGTAGTCCATAAGACAATTTGAAGCTTTTTTTTACACTGAATCATAAATCTTCCCTTCTGTCACTGTTAAAAAAATGTATGTCATATAAGTGTTTCAATCATTTTGTAATTAGAAACTGTGTAACCAAACCAAGAATGAGAAAAAACCTGACAGATCATACTAGGTACCAGATCAGTAGATAAATGACAATGTAATTACCATAGACATCTAAAAACCTTTGTCGGCTTACACTCTGATACCAGAATCCTGCAAAGTTACCGTAAGTTTAGCAGTTTGGCATTTGTCTTCATTTTTTACGTTTTTTTTTTTCTTTTATTTATTTAATGGTTTTGGTTGCAAAGGGAGGAATAAGAAGAATGACAGTAATGTGGATACACCCCAAAGCGTAAAATGTGACACAATTATAAAGGTATATGTACCTCCAAGCACAGAAACTCTCATAGCTGTTCAGCTTCTAATTATAACATGTTTCTCATACCACTGAAAGCATTCTATGGCCATAAACTGCCCAAGGTACAAGGTGTGCAGAAACAAAAGGAAATTAAGTTAATGACTGAAACACCCTAACAACTTAAAGTGGATGTAAACCCGAATTTTGTTATTTATTTTTTGCTGTCACAAGCCCTTTTATTTTGGATAGAGCAGGGAACAGGTTTTATTCTTTGTTTTCTACTTTTTCGGGAAGATTTACCTTTACTTCCTGTCTTGTGGCCACAACAGGAAATTGGGAGGAAAACTTACCAAAATGATGAAAATCCACTCTCAACAAAGTGCATCCATTGAAAAAAATACCCCTCTTCAAATCTTATTTTATAATATAGCAGTTCCAGATAAAATGTATAAGAACAGTGTTTTACCTTTTCTCTTAAATGCAGTCTCATACGCGTTAGGGCCCTTTCACATGGTGTGGACCGTTTTTCGGTCCGCTCCGTGTGTGTCCGTCGGCTCAGCGGGGCGTCCCGCTCAGCTGTCAGCGGACAGGGCGGTCCCCGCACACTGTGCAGGGACCGCTCTGTCTCTCCTCCGCTATCCCCTATGGGGAATCGGATGGAAACGACCGTCTGTCCGTTTGCATCCGATCCGATCCACCGGATGGAAGAAAATAGGGTTTTCTTCCGTCCGCAAAACGGATCCAGACGGACGCGGACTGTAGGCGGACGTTAGCGGATGCATCATCCGCTAACGGATCCGCTCCCATAGGGCCCCATTCTAAGTCCATTTACAGACTTAGAAAAAGCGGACCGTTCGTCCGCACATGTGAAAGGGCCCTTACTGGAGGAATGATAAATGTCCCACCCTGCTTGACTGGAGGTTAGAGGTAAATAGAACCATGGAGGCAGACTGCTGGGTTCATAAATGTAAAGGGAAATATGACAAATTCTATAGGACATGGGCCACATTACTCCTCACCAATGTAATGTAGAGACATTGTATAGGATTACTGAATTTTACACTTGTTTTACATATCCTCACACTTGGCAGAAAGCATACCTGACCAAATAATTTTCCTTCTTCTCCCCTTCTCTGTACACTTACTGTATATATAGTGTTATTATTTCACATACACTTTTTTGCTCCCTATATTCACTCTGTATTTTTTAATAGATCCCAGAGTATTCTAATCCTCGCTATATAGTTCCACTATAGATGCACTGGGACTAAGGATTCTCCTTTTTCTTTTCTTTTTTTTTTTCTCATGGTTTCTGGGACTTGCTGTATTTATTGGCATATAATACTCACTTTTTTTACCCTGAAAGTTGAGGGTAAACTGTGCCTGTGTGTTATACGCAGGGGGCTGTGAAAAGTTTTTTTCCTGAAACTTCCCTCTTAAAGTTAGGGTGTGTATTTTACGCCGATAAATACGGTAATTGGCAGTCACTTACTATATGCTATTGTGGCAGTATTTTTTTCTTATAAATTCTTTTCCTTACACATTTTCCATATAATTTTTTGTGGACTGCCAATAATATTATCATGGTTTCCACAATGGAGATTTGCACTGCTTCCATGGTCCTTGAACATGTTTTTGCTGACAGATAGCACTCCCTCAGGTCCCGGGATGGATGTTCCCCAGACAGCCCTCGGCCCCTAGCAACACATGCAATACTCTGAGCTGTTCTTGTAAGTAAACGTGTGATAATTTTTCCTTTTTTTCCCCCATTCCTCTTCCTGTTAAAAAGAACTAAAACACATAGGCCCGGATTCACGTAGGACTTACGCCGACGTATCTCGCGATACGCTGTCGTAAGTACAAATGTGCGCCATCATATCTATGCCCCGATTCCCAAAGCTAGATACATCGAAAAAATAGGCTTCAGCCGCCCGACGTAACTTGCCTACGCTGGCGTATCGTGGGCGCCGCATAGTTACGCTGGACACATTCGGCGTTCCCATTTTAAATATGCAAATGAGTAAGATACGCCGATTCGCGAACGTACTTGCGCCCGACGCATGTTTTAAGCGATTTGCGTAAGGGTTACGTCCGGCGTAAAGTTATTCCTCATATAGGAGGCGCAACCCATGCAAATGTATGGACGCCGTCAATTTTTACGCCATTTACAGTACGTGAATAAGGCTGTGCGTAGGTTACGATCACGTCGTAGGCAGTGTTTTGACATATCTTAGGCAGTTATTTCGACGTGACTGTGAGCATGCACACTGGGATGCGTCCAAGGTACGACGCATGCGCCGTTTGTTTTTAGTACTTGTTTAAAGCTCAGCACATCATTTGCATGGGGTCACGCTTTATTTAATTGTTACACGCCCACTTCCAGCCCCCTTCCACCTATTTTGACTTACATCAGCTTACGCCGACAACTATACGCTACGCCGGCGCATCGTTGAGAGCATTTGCTTTGTAAAAACCATGCTTGCCTGTCAACATTGCGCCGGTGTAGCGTAAAGAAGATACGCTACGCCCGCATAAAGATGCGCTGAGGTACGTGAATCTACCCCATATATTTATTGTCAATTGTCCAATTATGTTGTTGTTTGTAAACTTGTTATGGATTTTTTTTGATTGCACCTGCTCCTGAGGAAGTGGAGTGTATTCCATGAAACACGTCAAGAAAATTAGCCTGCAATTTCTTTTGTCAAGCTGGACCTCTACATGTTGGTTTTCCATGAATAATTGTTCTAGTCTAGTCTAGTCTCTACAGTTATGTATAACTTTTATGCAACCAGCTCTGAGTTTTACATTCCCATACTCATGTGGTGTGATTTTATTTACAGAGAAGCCCAAAGTAAAATAACAAGGGAAATAGAACGGAGGGCTGACATGACAGAGGAAACAGTTGGACAGTAGCAGGGGGTTTTACAACACTCATGATTGGGTGGTAGCTGGAAGAGGAGGAGGAGTCGGCAATAGGTTTGGGGAAGAGGAGGTCCCTCCCCAGCGCCAGTGTAAGTGGGAGGAGAGAGCTTGGTGGCAGCGTATCTGCGGTGGAAGATTTGATAGCCCAGCCGTGGCGGCGTCCAGAGATGTGCGGTGGCGAAACTACGTAAGGAAGTGGCGTTTGGATGCATGCGTGGCCCCTTTTGCTGTTTGCCAATCACAGATTTGGTGGTCTCACCCTTGAGGCTTGTGCCAAAAAAGGAGCCCAATAAATTCAGGCTGATTCACCACCTTTCATTCCCAAATGGGGGGTCGGTCAATGATGCGATTGACCCGGAGATGTGCGCTGTGGAGCCGGACTGTTCCAGAAGTGCATCGTTTTGCACGTTTGGATAGGCCGCCTGACCTTTAGTGTTACATGTGGGTGGCAATGACTTGGGCCTAAGGTCCATGTTGGATATTACACGGGATATTAAGTTTGATTTCCTGCGGCTTTCCAGGGATGCCAGCAGGTTTGTGGTTAGAAATGGTGGGCTGGCTATCAGACATTTGGAGCTGGAAGTTAATACCTGGTGTTACCTTCGGGGGGGATGGGGTGCACCTCAATGCGGTGGGGATTGACATGTGGGCTTTGGGGTTACAAGATGGTATCCAGAGAGCATTAAGGGCATGGAGTAGCACACAAGGGTAAGGCTTTCCGCTTGAGTGCTGTGGCGGGTGTTGGTTTTTGCGGGTGAAGGAAAAAACCTCAGATAAGGAAGAGTTCAGGACCCATCGGTGACATGGGTCCCGCTGGTGGTATTCCAGCTAACATTGGTTTAGCTGGAATTTGGTGAAAGGGTGCAATGCGGTCAGCGATTTGTTTGTCTCTGAGCTAGTATGTCAGCTGGAGGCCTATTTCAGTTAAAGGTACCGCAGTGCATTATTTTGATCGTATGGAAGTTCTGGGCGTTTCCTGGAAAGACCAACATGACTATTTTGACTGAGAGGTGGTGGGTGTAACAGATTTTTTACATAGTTATGTTAATTTGATTTGAGTTGTTAACCACTTGCTGACTGCTTCACGAACATATAAGTTGGCAGAATGTCTTGGCTGGGCAAAGCATCATACTTGTACGTTGCTTTGAACATCCCGCTGTGTGGGTACGCTCCCGCCACAAGCTCTGTGACCGGGTCCGCAGGGAACCATGGACTCGATGTCTGCCGGTGTCCCACGATCGTGTCACAGAGCTGCAGAACAGGGAGATGCCTGTGTAAACAAGGCATTTCGCTGTTCTGCCTTGTGACAGGACACTGATCTACTGCTCCCTGTCATCGGGAACACTGATCAATGTCATGTCACTGGTAGCCCAGCTCCCATACAGTTAGAATCACTCCCTAGGACACACTTAACCCCTTCCTCGCCCCCTAGTGGTTAACCCCTTCCCTGCCAGTGTCATTTACACAGTAATCAGTGCATTTTTATTTCAATGATCGCTGTATAAATGACAATGGTCCCAAAATAGCGTCAAAAGTCTCTGATGTGTCTGCCATAGTGTCACAGTCACGATAAAAGTTGTAGATTGCCGCTATTACTAGTAAAAAAAATATATATATATAAAAATGCTATAAAACTATCCTCTATTTTGTAGACGCTATAACTTTTTCGCAAACCAATCAATATACGTGTATTGCGTTTTTTTTTTTTTTGTTTTACCAAAAATATGTAGAAGAATACATATCGGCCTAAACTGAGGAAACAATTTGTTTTTTTATTATATTTTTTCGGGGATATTTATTATAGTAAAACATATTGCCTTTTTTTCCAAACTGTTGTACTTTTTTGTTTATAGCGCAAAAAATAAAAACTGCAGAGGTGATCAAATACCACCAAAAGAAAGCTCTATTCGTGGGAAAAAAGGAAGTGAATTTTGCTTGGGTACCATGTTGCACAACCGCACAATTATCAGTTGAAATGACGAAGTGCCGAATCGCAAAAAGTGCTCTGGTCAGGAAGGGGGTAAATTCTTCCAGGGCTGAAGTGGTTAATAAAGAGGCCGCTATGGGCAATTTACACCAGATAGGTGTGGTCTCCATTAATGGGGGTAAGGGTAGGGGGAATGCAGTTGGGTTGGTCTGGCAGATATATGGGAAGTATGGATCATCTCTTATACAATGGTCATGTGATGTATATGTCTCATCATATGTATTTTTTGCAGCTATAATTATAATGTATTATAATGGTTTACAATCTGGCATTGTGGCTACTGAACAAATACCTGTTTTTAATATTCTTTCTGGTGTGTATGAACTATCATTTTGTCCATATGTTTCATATTACCCAATGTTAGTTACGCACCTCATTTAACCACTTGCCTACTGTGCACCTACACCCCCTTCCTGCCCAGACAAAATATAAGCTTCCGGCACTGCGTCGCTTTAACTGACAATTGCGCGGTCGTGCGACGTGGCTCCCAAACAAAATTGGCGTCCTTTTTTTCCCACAAATAGAGCTTTCTTTTGGTGGTATTTGATCACCTCTGCGGTTTTTATTTTTTGCGCTATAAACAAAAATAGAGCGTCAATTATTAAAAAAATGCAATATTTTTTCCTTTTTGCTATAATAAATAACCCAAAAAATATATAAAAAAAATATTTTTTCACTCAGTTAGGGCCGATACGTATTCTTCTACATATTTTTGGTAAAAAAAAAATGCAATAAGCGTTTATCGATTGGTTTGCGCAAAATTTATAGCGTTTACAAAATAGGGGATAGTTTATGGCTTTTTTTTTTTTTTTTTTTACTATTAATGGCGGCAATCTGCGATTTTTTTTATTGGGACTGCGATGTTATGGCGGACATTTCGGACACTTTTCTGACATTTTTGGGACCATTTACATTTATACAGTGAAAAATGCTATAAATATGCATTGATTACTGTATAAATGTGACTGGCAGTGAAGGGGTTAACCATTAGGGGGCGGGGAAGGGGTTAAATGTGTGTCCTATGAGTGTTCTAACTGTGGGGGGAGGGGGGGTGACTGGGGGAGGTGACCGATTGTGTCCCTATGTACAAGGGACACAATCGATCTCCTCTCTCCCTGACAGGGACGTGCAGCTCTGTGTTTACACACAGAGCTGCACGTCCCAGCTCAGTTACTGAGCAATCGCGTGTGCCCGGCGGCGATCGTTGCCGCCGGGCACTCGCACGGGATCCCCGCAGAGCGGCGGGTGCACGCACGCCGCCGGCGACGCGCGCGCGCCCACCCGCGGCTTTAAAGGGACATCACAACATATGACGTGATGTCAGGATAATGGAGTCGTCTGCCCGCCGTCATTTGACGGTGGGCAGATGACAAGTGGTTAAAGGAACACTAAAGGTTTGTTTTTTATTAGCTCAATTGACTGTGTAAGCTAGACCATTTAAATATCACTTACCTCATTTTTCCTTTTGACCTCCAAAATACAGTAATCCAGGTTTGAAAATGCCATTTCCTGTCTCTCCTCTTCTTGCTTTCCACCAGCACCTGAGCTGTTTTGCATGGTGGAAAGCAGAATGTGCTCACCCCCTCCCTATGACTACAGCCCTGCGTGAAGATGCTCTCTTATCCCTCATAGGCATGGAGGCTAAGCCTAATGGGAACTGTAGTTCCCATTAGGCCGTGATGTAGCAAGAATGAATGCGCACCGCAAACCAGGAAGTCAGTGAGAATAACAATTCAGGAGTGATGGAGGTGAATAAAACAGCTCGATTTCAACAGGTATCAAACTAGTTAGAATGCAAAACATTACTTTTTACTTTAACAGCTACTGTCAGACTTTAATTTAAGAGGAAAATATTTTTGTCTTTACAACCCCTTTAAAGTCCCAAATCTCTTCTTTTCTTATATGGGGAATGTCACATATTTATTGAGGATGTGCTGTTAATTTGATTTGTATTTTTTTTTACATTTATGAATAGTTGTTGTTTGTTACATGGTGTTGATGACATTTGATGTTAAACAATGGTGTTTATGTGGGAAAAGAGAAAACTTGTTCTGGTTTTCCACAAAATAATAATAGCTATATAAAAAAAGCACATAAATAATAAGAGGCTGGAGGTTAGGAATGTGATTTAGGCAGATGGGATTCACTCATCTCTTAGATCGGTCACATTGATTGCCATGGTCATCCTATGTATGGCCACCTAACATTTATATCTACACCTAGACTGAATACTTTGGAGGTCTTACTAAGATACTGATCACAAGAAGACAGGAGTGTCTTGTGAACTGTACGAGGAAATGACAGAACTTACAATTACTATGTAACTAAGCTGCAGATATCTAATTACACCATTAGTGTGATGACAGACACGCTATCAGGAACACTGTTTGTCTCAGCAACAATGAAACCCTTACATAATTTGTGTCAGTGCGGATCAAGATGTATAAATTATAAGTGTCCAATAAAAATATCAAAGACAATGCACGTACTCGTAAGTCACAGATAAATTAAAAAATATCAAACATGCTGGGTCTGTACTCTGTCTACCGGAATTTAATTAAAGTGGTTCTGTAGCCCTTTTTATTTTTGGATTAAGTGGAAAGGGATTAGAACACCTGCCAGGTTTTTATTGCTATCCATGTCCCTATCAGAGAGATTCAGTCTCTCTTTTTATCCCAGTCCTCATTATCAACAAGAGTGAAAGTAAAAAAAAATAAAAAATAAGAAAATTGGGCGCTGTCACCAAAACAGGAATAGAAGGGGAATTATCTAGGTTCTGGTGACAACTGTCTAAGAAGGGAATCTCTTAAGCCTAGTACACATGGGCCGAATGTCCGGTGACATGTCGAAGGGTCATGACCCGAAAAAGGTCTTCAGACAGGCTCCCGATTTGCGCTCTCAGTCAATGGCTAAGAGCGCTGACCGGAGTGTTCTGACAGGGGGGCCACCTCCCTGTCAAAACACAATAGCACAGTAGGAGAGATTGCTGTACTAAAATTGGATTGTTAGTACAGTGGCTCCAACCTGAGCTGTCAGGTTTTTCTTTCGTTCAACCCGCTGGGTTGAACTAGTAGTGTGTACAAGGCTTTACTCTGGAGACCCTGCATTAGTCTTGAAGATGGACCTGGATATAGGGGAGAAGAGGCTGCCTGGACAAGTCCTAGACCTAAATGAGCATTTAACTTGCAGCGTGGGCCCAGCCCCACTGCAAGGAAGAATAAATATTTCCCCTCAAAGTTCAGTTTCAACTGTCATATTTTATGTCCACTTCAGCTCCAGAAAGTTTTCCACTCTTCATGATCAGGCCATTTTTTGGGATACAGCACTGTGTTATTTATTTTTTTTTAAATCGTTTATTTATTCAAAACAGAAGGCCAGTCCACACGGACCGTATAAATAACAATACAACAGGTATGAAGTAACAGGCGTAGTCATTCAAAGTACACACATATCGGAATATTACATTTGGTTTGCGGCCGAAGCCATGAAGTATTATCTGTCCATTGCATGTATGTCTCGACCTTTGCTAGGGTACTGTGGGCCCGCGCGCGGGCCTAGCCCCCCTTGTTTTCCGTTTTCAAGGTTAGAGAAAGTAATAGAAGGAGGGGTATCTAGCTAGACACTGCTCTATGAGCAGAGATGGGAGGGAAAGAGTGGGAGGAGAAGAAAAAGGATAAAGAGGAGAGAGGGGGGGGGGAGTGCACCCGGACATGGACCCCCACGACCAGCGCGTCTCATATCTCAGGGGGCGGGTGTCGTCAATACGATTCGTGTTTATCCAGTAAGGGAGGGGGGGGAGGCAAGGGGAGTCTTAATAGGTTGGTCAGTCGGTTCCCCTAAGAGTCTGGCCCTCCTCCGAGTATTTAAACATTGTCCATAGTTGCCAAGTCTGGAGCACTGTGTTATTTTAACTGACAATTGCGTGGCCGTGCGATGCTGTACCCAAATAATAAAAAAATGTTGTCCTTTTTTTCCCACAAATAGAACTTTCTTTTGGTGATATTTGATCACCTCTGCAGTTTTTAATTTTTGTGCTATAAAGAAAAAACGACCAACAATATCCGACAAAAATCTGTACGTTTTACTTTCTGCTACAAAACATATCCAATATTTTTTTTTTATATATATTTTTTAAGCCAATATGTATTCTGTTACATGTTATGGTAAATACTCCCAATAAGCATATATTGATTGGTTTGCGCAAAAGTATTTTTTTTTATTATTAGTGCCTTAACAGCAATATTGCGGCGGACAAATCGGACACCTAACTGATACCTTTGAAACATTTTGGGGACTAGTGACACTAATACAGTGATCAGTGATAAAAAAATATGCAATGTCACTGTACTAATGACACTGGCTGGGAAAGGGTTAACATCAGGGGCAATCAAAGGGTTAAATGTATGTCTAAGTTGTGCTTAATAACTGTGGGGGGGGGGGTGCTTTGACTAGGGGGAGGCAAAGATCTGTGTTTCTGCTTAGGCGAAACACAGGATCAGTACCCTCTTCCCCTGACAGAACAAAAATCTGCCTTGTATACACAGGCAGACTGGCATTCTGCTTGTGTTCTGAACCATCGGCGGGTCCCGGTGGACATCAGGTTTGCCGGACCCACTGATTGGATCCCGCTGTAATGCTGCTAACATTAGTAAAAAAATAGGAAAGCATGTAAATTTACTTGTTTTAAACTTTTTTTGTACATTTCTTCAGTTACTTTCTGGTTTCTAGTATGGGCAAATAATTTCATAAATCCCAGGATTTTTCAGGAGGGGAGGGGGGTATTCTTAGCTAAGCACACCCTCATACAAGCATGCTTAAACTAAGGGCAGATTGATTCCAGCAGGTAAATGATACATGAAACATTTGCCCTTACTCAAGTTGGGCATGTCCAGAAATGCTAGAAATGTGTTTTCCAAAGTGATTTCTCAACAAAATAAAGCATGGATGGATAGGAAACGTTTCCTTTGAATGTAAAAAATGAATTAAATAGCATTTTTGGTTTGTGGAAGATCTACTGTAATAACATTATTTGCCTTGTGCATCATGCCAGCAAAGTAATTTGGTTTCATTTAACCACTTGCTTACTGGGCACATATACCCCCTTCCTGCCCAGGCGAAATTTCAGCTTTCAGCACTGCGTCGCTTTAAATTAAAATTGCGCGGTCGTGCGACGTGTCTTACAAACAAAATTGATGTCCTTTTTTTCCCCACAAATAGAGCTTTCTTTTGGTGGTATTTGATCACCTCTGCAGTTTTTTTTTTTTGCGCTATAAACAAAAAAGAGCGACAATTTTGAAAAAAAACGCACAATATTTTTTACTTTTTGCTATAATAAAAATCCAATTTTTTTAAAAAAATATATATTTTTTTCTCAGTTTAGGCCGATATGTATTCTACATATTTTTGGTAAAAAAAACAATCGCAATAAGCGTATAGTAATTGGTTTGCGCAAAGGTTATAGTGGCTAGGAAATAAGGGACAGAATTCTGCCAATTTTTAATTTTTTACTAGTAATACGGCGATCTGCGAATTTTGTCAGGACTGCGATATTGCAACGGACACATCGGACACTTTTGACACATTTTTGGGACCATTCACATTTATACAGCGGTCAGTGCTATAAAAACGCACTAATTACTGTATAAATGTGACTGGCAGTGAAGGGGTTAACACTAGGGGGTGAGGAAGGGGTTAAATGTGAGTCCTGGGTGTGTTCTAACTGTGTGGGGGGAGGGGGGTGACTGGGGGAGGTGACCGATGCTGTCTCCCTATGTACAAGAGAAACAGCATCTGTCTCCTCTCACTGACAGGACGTGGAGCTCTGTGTTTACACACAGAGCTTCACGTCCCTGCTCTAAAACTGCCGATCAGCGGGTACCTGGCGGACATCGCGACCGCCAGGCACGCGCTTCGGCATCTCGGGGACGCGCCGGGTGCCCCCCAGTGGCCGGAGAACACGATGCCGTCAATTGACGGCAGCTTGGATATTCAGATCCACTAAGCTGCCATCAATTGACGATAAGCGGGGCCTCAAGTGGTTAAAAGAAACAACATCTTGGAAGCTGAGCTTCCGTGCACAGAAGAACTTTCATCATAACCTCGGGATATGAAGACAATATTTGAGTCTAAAACTGAAGTGCCACCATGAAATGTTTGACTCCAATATAAAGTTTTATTACAAATATTACTTAGGTATAAGAGTCAATTGTTTTGGGGGGCCACACATCACTCTCTTCATCAGGGCCTGTAGAAGCAGGTCTCCTTGTAGCAGTTTGGTCCACATAGGCAGGTGTACAGCCTGGAGCCTTATGCCTGGGTTCAGTGACCTTCCTGTCCAATAGCAGCCCGCCAGAGATCCTTTTTTGCTCCTTGCCTCGATCTGCAACATACTCCACAGACCGTGCCTTCAACCTCTGATGTATTTATCTCCCCATCTGGGCTCCAGTTCTATTTTCTCCTCTTTTTGCTTGGCTGTGTCACAGCATTGAGACTACATCTCCCATTTGCCCCAGTTCTTCCCAGCAGGCCTTGTTATTCCCAGGAGCCACAGCAATCCATATCCTATAGTGCCCGTGTCTCTTTGCAGCCACTGCTGTCCCTGTCAGCTCCATCAACGAGGTAGGGGAGAAACAACAAGTGCAAGAGGACGGCCCGATTCCTGCAGCTTCCAGATTTGCAGACTAGGCTATTTATCTGTAGTGCCTATGTACTATATAGTACTGGTGCTATCTAAATTTATGTGTAGATCAGAGTGTAGTTAAACTCTGATCCTGATTGTTAGAGCAATTATGCGATCTCTGTCTCAGCTTGGCTGTGCTGCGAGCCTATTCTACTGTATTGGGTGTTCTTCCAGCCCCGGTGCTTCAGGTGGCAGCAGTGGAGTCAAGGTTGGGGTGCTCTTTCCCAGCAGCCAATCACAGGGATTTGTCCTCGCTGTGCATGCTGGGGCGGGGTATTTATGGCACGGCACCCTGGCGCTATGGCCTACCTGGCCGGGGTGTGTGTGCTACGCGGTGTTCCTGGTTCCGGGACCACGTTGGCCCGGGGCATCTGAACCAGCAATGGGGATCCAGTGAGCAACTGGGTTCCCTCTTTTGAAGATCCCAAGCTGTACTGCTGTTCGGTGGGGGAATTGGTCTGAGGAGCGCCATTGAGAGGCTGGCGGTCCAGTAGGGCTTGGATGAAACCCCTGGGGATCACAGGTAGTCGGACACTGCAGGACTGATCACCTGTCAGTCGGTACCTGGGCGACAAGCTGAAGGAGAACCAGACGTAACTCAATTAAGGAGGCATATCTCCAGGAAATCTATCCAGAGGGGACCTGTGGCAGAGGTATCTTCTGAGGCTCATTGAGAGGGGTCTGTGGCAGGGACTTTCTCCCAAGTTCAAGTTCACGCAAAGACTTATTCCTACAATTGTCTGAGTAATACTCCGGCTGCCAGGTTAGTGAAAGAGGCCTGTCCGGGTACACTAAACCCATTCCGGCGGGAGTGGTGCTAAGAAGTGTTACGTTTGGGAGCCAGACTGTTTCCTATAATTACGCCTGAATCTGCAATTCTCCTATCTTCCTCAGCTTTACTTTCCTCACCACAAGTTTACTGCTTTTACCCGGCTGGGTAATAAAGAGCACAGCAAAGAGAACCTGTCTGGACATTCCTTTTACTTCTACTAGATGCAATACGCATCATTCACCCCTAGGTATTTTCGGAGGAGCCATGAGGTAACACACCGCCCAAAAATCCAGCAGCTCCGACGGGGGTATCCAATAGAAGAATTTAGCAGCTCCGACTTGAAAATGGGGTAGCATTTTTTGAGATACTGCAACCACCTCATCTGAAACCTTCAATTACCATAATAATCGAAAAACCTCAGAAATTGGGATTTTGTGGGCAACAAATACAAAAATTCTGAAAAATTGAACAATTTATTACTATATATTTGAAAATTTAACAGATTCAAAAAATTCATGTTTAACAGAAATATAGATAATGCAATACTCTCCGTTATGCAAAACCATCACCAAGATTGGAGGTAGGTTGTAGCAGAAAAGCCGACACATTTGATTGCATCTTGAAAATGCAAGAAAAAACAGGGTGCCCCAGGTCCCTAAAAGTCGATACAGCATTTTTTGAGATACTGCAATGTCCACCAATTATCTTGTTTGAAAATCTGAAACCCAATGGTTTTCCAACCACCAGCTAAAAATTCCAAACCATGGCCAAAGTAACTGAGATCATGCATCTTCCCCATCCAAAAAACTCAAACTTTTGATCATGTTTGTACTTTGTTTTTATTTTATATTGAACTCCATTCACATCATCTACTATTTTGTTACTCCAATCACCAAGCAGCCAATCACAATACGGCATGTCCTTCTGCTGAAGAAATTGTAATATATTTACTCTTCTTATTATTATTTCTATATATTCAAGGTGAACATTGCCTACTTTTTGTACCTTTCCATATAATTCAGTTTTATTGTAAAAACTAAAAGAAAAAAATGAGAAATTTGCTATGTGCTTTTTATAGTAAATCATAAAAAACAAATATGTTAACAAGTCACTGGAAATAAAAACAGTCAGCGGCAATGTGTGAATAGAGTCATTTATCAGAAAACTATTTTGAAACCTTTCAGATTATAGACGCGGCTATAAATCTTGTATTCTGTTTTTTGTTTTTTCTTGTGAACAATTTCATTCTAACTGGCATGTGACAGAAAATATGCTTTCTTTAAAAATTATTTAGTACATTTATAATATTTTTTGTGTCACATTTTTCCAAATAGTTGGCCGTTTTCCCCTTCCTCAATCGCCCCTCACAGACTCTGTTTCCTGTTTTTGCTTTTATCCCAAGATTCTTATCTGTGTTTGTAGCTGTACGCTGTATAGTCTAGCCACAAAGGAAGGATGCATGCTCATCATGTGGCCAGAGGTCAAGAAGTTACATGCAAGTCCCCACCAACAAAGACAGACTGTCTTTTGAAGAGGGTATCATGCTCCGCACTAGCACTAGGGATCAATAGAAAAGGGGCAAAGAAACACGGACATTGAACTTTCTATTTATTTTTTTATTTTTTTTATGGAAGAAGTATGAGAAACAAAGTTTGTTTTTCAAAGAACTTGATATTCTCGTACTGCTCAAGAAATCCATTTAGATTAATTTTGGTTCATTAATATTTGAATTTCGTATTGCTGCTCTTTACATTTTAAGCATCTTGCATTTAAATAGCCATCTGTGCATCATAATTTTAGGATCTAGCAGTCAATCCTGAGTTACATTTGAGAACAGGGACATGAAAAGTCCAAATTAATCCCCATATGGACAGTTAACTTGTACAAAAAAAAAATCAATGTTTCAGTATCGGTTCTGGTTGCTCTGCTCTATTTATTAAGAATAAATTAAAAAATAAAATTCAGAAAGCAGTTAATAAAGAGATGAGAAAATCGATTCACTGAGTTTGAGAGTGAGGCCGTGTACACACGGCAGAGATCCTCGACGGGCAGAACACATCGTTCCGCCCGTCGAGGCTCTCCGCCGGCCGTCGAAATCGGCGACCCGCCCGTCGGGAAAGGCAACCAGCCATTCATCCAGGCGGGCCGTCGAGGAAATAAAGAGCGTGCTCTCTATTTCTGCTCGACGGGCTTCCCGACGGGAAGCTCGCCGAGACCGTACACACGGCCGAGGTCCTCGCTGGAATGCACATTCCAGCGAGGTTCTTGCTGGTTTTCAGCGAGAACCTCGGTCGTGTGTACGCCGCCTAAGACCAACATGAAGCCAATTTACAGCCTTTTTGAGATTCAGAAAAAAACGTAATTTGCCATGACTCCAATAGTAATTTGCCTTTTTTTATTTTATTTTGCTGTTTATTCTGGAAAAGGGTGCAAAAAGTAACTGCTAAGTTTATCGGAGTAGTACACCAGGTAAAAGATACAGTACATTCAAGGCTAGAGGGTTGCAAGATATTAGAGCACTGCTTCTAAGAAAGACAGCAATCTAATAAAAGGTGGTCTCCTTCTCAAAACACCATAGTGCTTAAATCCAACCAATATTTAATAATGAAAAGTAGGCTTGGTCTTTTGTGTTTTTGGTGAGTTTGAACCCCTGAGGGGGAGTGTGCCTCACGCTTTGGTGGAAATTGGAGATCGGTGGAGGGTACATTACCATTTGTTCCCAAGCATTCCTCACGCTATTTCAACTTTGCCTATACTTACTGATCTATGGACTCTATTTAACACCTTAATCTACATTGGACTCTTTATGCGCTGTTTTATCATTTTTTAATCAGCTTTTTAGTGGTTAATTTTTTTGATACTTTGTTTTATAATGAAAAGTAATTACTGGATAACTAAATCCAAAAACAAAAATGAAATACATAGCAGCTAACCAGTCCATTAGTTAAAGTCCAACCTGGTTGGCAACAATGACTCTCTCAAAGATACAGTGGATGAATGAGGGTTGTCACCAGGGCTGAAGTCCTGCGGGAACGCGTGGGAACGGAGTCCCTGCACTTTTTTCACCGCAGGAACGCAGTTCCCTTTGCAGGACTAGAGTAGCCGAGCCGCCCGAGCCAATCATTCACTAAGCGGCGATTACCAGCTCGAGTCACTGTCAGGGGCAGGCAAACCTTAGTAATCCTTTATGTTACTATCCGCTTCCTGTATATGGATTCATCGGGTAGACATGTGCATTCGTTTTCGTTAGAATGCATTTTCATTCGAAAATCATTTTTTTCGTTATCGTTTTAACAAACGATAATGAAAGCGCAAGAAACGAAAACCGAAAGATCCGACATAAAAAATGCTTTATTTTTGTTTTCGTTGCGGTAAAAATTCGATATAGAGAGATTCGACATTATAGGGAAAAGATTCGACATTATAGGGAAAAGATTCGACACTATAGAAATAATAGATTCGACATTACAGAGAATAGATTTTGATTTATGAGAAAATAGATTCGACATTATTACTAGTCATACAACATTAAAATTCTTGTAGGCGGAATATTCAAACGGAAATGTACGATTTGACGTAAAGATTCGACGTTCCGTCGAATATTCTTTTGACCATTCGACAGAAACCAAGTATTATTGGATTTTCGGACGAAAGCTATTCCCCAACGAAAAACGAAATAAATCAAAACGATTTTCGGGAGTAACTAAATACATTTATTTTCCAAACGAAAAAACGAAACAAAATATTCCAGTCTGCACATGTCTATCATCGGGTAGTGTGCGGGTATTCCGTCACTTCCTCGATACTGCAAAGTCTCCTGGGAGCTTTTGTCATTGTTTCCAAGAGACATTGCGGAGGTCTGCCGCGAGTTATCGTGGGATTTAGAAAGAACTTGCTTAAAGTATCCATATACAGGAAGCGGCCAGTAACATAAAGGATTAATAAGGTACAGCGGATCGAAAAAAAAACAAAAAAACATGCGGTTTAGTAATTATACATATGAGCGTATCATTTATTTTTATTTTTTGGTGGGGGGTGGATCTTGGGTGGGAGTTCCCACACTTTTTTCCCCAGGACTTGACCCCTGGTCGTCACCCTAGGAGAGGGAGTGTGTTATTCACAGAATCACCAGGTGAAAACCACCTGAAAAATATATAAATGAATCTAAAATATGAAATTTCTGTTTTGGGTTTGGATACATTTTAACTTTAACTAATTCTGTTGGCAAAATCTACTCTGGCAACCCTTTAATGATGGGTAATGCACTAAATTATATTTTTGCAGTTTAGGTTTGACTAAGGTCTATCCTTGTATTAGGTGAAAATGGCAAAATCACAATGTGATGGTAAAATCTGCTATATTTAAATATATCAATCAATAGTACTACTATGTGGCCCTCTAATATAGTACAGCTCTGCGCTTAGGATGATAACATAAAATTATATGTACAGATGCTTCTGATAAACAATAATACCATATATGTAAAGCAGCTGCTAAAGTAAATAACAATTATTAAGAGCAGAAAAAAATCACAGACTAGTGTATAGTCCAATCTCAGTTCTGCAGCAGCGCTGCAAACCTTAAGTTTGTTAAAGTCACAATAAGTAGACCGTCCGAGAATGCTTGAAAATTGTGCTTCCAATCACCAACAGTGTTCACCGCGTGGGGGGGAAAAGAAAGTCCCCTTTGGGGAGACACTTACCAGATGGTAATGATCAGACAGCATATCAATCTATCTCCTTTAGTCACCATCTCGGGCTTATCACTCTCCAGGTATATTGGTTAAAAATTCGCAAGTGTGTAGGGAAAGAAAAAATATCTACATAGAGCAATATCGTTTGATAACTTTTAATAGCCCAAAATAGATCCCCCTTACAAGTGCATGCGTACCATAGTAAATAAGTTTCAGGCAAAATACTGATAATCAAATCAGTGTGTGTGTGTGTACTCTTCACTGGATACCTGAGGACCGCTTGGAAAGGTTTCCTGCAGTTTCCTGGTTTCCTCCGTGTGGAGCGCACGCGTCACTTCCGGGTTAGGTGCTGAACAACCACGCTCTGACGTTTCGTCGTTTAGGACTTCTTCTGAGAGCGTCTCAGAAGAAGTCCTAAACGACGAAACGTCAGAGCGTGGTTGTTCAGCACCTAACCCGGAAGTGACGCGTGCGCTCCACACGGAGGAAACCAGGAAACTGCAGGAAACCTTTCCAAGCGGTCCTCAGGTATCCAGTGAAGTGCCTGAAACTTATTTACTATGGTACGCATGCACTTGTAAGGGGGATCTATTTTGGGCTATTAAAAGTTATCAAACGATATTGCTCTATGTAGATATTTTTTCTTTCCCTACACACTTGCGAATTTTTAACCAATATACCTGGAGAGTGATAAGCCCGAGACGGTGACTAAAGGAGATGGATTGATATGCTGTCTGATCATTACCATCTGGTAAGTGTCTCCCCAAAGGGGACTTTCTTTTCCCCCCCACGCGGTGAACACTGTTGGTGATTGGAAGCACAATTTTCAAGCATTCTCGGACGGTCAACTTATTGTGACTTTAACAAACTTAAGGTTTGCAGCGCTGCTGCAGAACTGAGATTGGACTATACACTAGTCTGTGATTTTTTTCTGCTCTTAATAATATATATTTAAATATAATTGTACATAAATGTGGCTCACACAGGATCAAATGTCATGGATTCTGAGGTCACTGAGGTGATTGATTTGCCAGAGGAGGCTGTCACAAAGGCTCCAGGGGCATCCACTGTGCCATCAATTGTCGCCACTGTGCTATGCCAAACGCAGCCACTGTGCCATGCCATTGTCGCCACTGTGCCCATCAATTGTCGCCACTGTGCCATGCCAATTGCAGCCACTGTGCCATGCCATTGTCGCCACTGTGCCCATCAATTGTCACCACTGTGCCATGCCAAAAGCAGCCACTGTGCCATTCCATTGTCGCCACTGTGCCATGCCATTGTCGCCACTGTGCCCATCAATTGTCGCCAGAGTTCCATGCCAAACGCAGCCACTGTGCCATCAATTGTCGCCACTGTGCCATGCCTTTGTCGCCACTGTGCCCATCAATTGTCGCTACTGTGCCATGCCAAACGCAGCCACTGTGCCATCAATTGTCGCCACTGTGCTATGCCAAACGCAGCCACTGTGCCATGCCATTGTCACCACTGTGCCCATCAATTGTCGCCACTGTGCCATGCCAAACGCAGCCTCTGTGCCCATCAATTGTCGTACTGTGCAATGCCAAACGCAGCCACTGTGCCATCAATTGTCGCCACTGTGCTATGCCAAATGCAGCCACTGTGCCATGCCATTGTCGCCACTGTGCCCATCATGCCACTGTGCCATGCCATTGTCGCCACTGTGCCATGCCAAACGCAGCCACTGTCCCATCAATGCAATGCATGAATCTATGTATTGTATTTCAGTGGCGGTGCAGGAGGGTGCAGGAGCGAGCCCTCCTTGGACGCACCGCCACTGGTGTGCGGTTTTCCCTCCTACATTTCACTTTCTGTATGTTCATGAAATCAGTAACTTCTGAACATGTAATGACTAAGGATAAATGTTATATATTAATACAAAGGAAATGAATACCAGCTTGACTTAAAATACTTAAAATATGAGTGATGAAAAATGATACTGTTTGAGTGCAAGAAACTTTCTCTCAGTTTCGTGAATCTCGTCCAGCTGCATTTCAGTCAGAAATGATAGATAGCTGTGAAATGTTGAAATCATAATCATATAATCTTTAGTGTCACTTAACCTACCATGTAAAAATAGCATTGAAGTTCAGCATACCCACAACATTACTGGATCACTATGCTGTTCTTATTGTTATCAAACAATGATTGAAGATATGATTCTTGTGTCTTATTCCTTTGTATCTTCTATAATTTTTCAGAATAAAAGATCTATGGTAAAAAAAAAAAAAAGGCCCATACACACGATCCTTCTTTTTTTATCGCAAAAATTTCGACCATGTGAATGCTCCATCGGACAATTGTTGTCGGTTTTTCAACTGACAAATGTTCACTATGAATGGTCTCGAACTTTTTGCCAACAAATGTCCGATGGAGGATAATCCGATTGTGTGTACACAAGTCCATCGGACTAAAGTTCAAAGTACAAACACGCATGCTCAGAACCAATGCTAAATATCAGCCAACATTAGCAGAAGTTGACCAAAGGGTGGCGGTAAAGAGCTGAAAAACCATGTGATTTGGTGAATGTTGGCTGAAAATGTTCTGCCGTGTGTATGCAGAACAAGTTCACAGCCAACGCCCATTCAGAGCAAAATCCACAGAAAAATCCAATGGATGTCCGATCATGTTTATGAGGCTTAAGAATCATCAAACAAAGTTTACCGTTTTTTTTTTTTACGATTATGTTTCCTCCACACTATCCACTTTTCCTTAAAATGGTATTAGACCCCCCAAAAAAAATGTAATATATTGCAGTTTACCCATCATTATATGTGGTGGCTGCTTTAGTTCAGATTTCTGGGCTTTTTTCCTCTATTTTCACCTAGTGATTTGGCCAGTAACACACCTCCTTTAGACCCCGCCCCGCTCTGGATGAAGGAGAACAGGGCATCTTTGGACAGCAGCATTGTTATTATGGGGGGAGGGGGGCGTGTTAGGTGAACTAGCACCCGATGTCAATCTCAATTTCATCCCGGGTCTCATCAGCATTATGGTTTCCCTGAAAGGGACAGTTGTATCCGTTATTATATAATGTAATCTAGATTATATAAATGTATCTACTCTTTATCATATTAAATAATTGCCTCTGTATTCGGTTATTACTGATTTTAGTAATAACTTAAAGTGGTTGTAAACTCAGTACAACCACTTTTACCTACATTTAAGCCTATATTAAGGCTTACCTGTAGGTGCTATTTGGAATATACGCGTGTGCCGATGTAATCAGCGCATGCGCACTTTAGAAAGGGCACGGCGTCACGTGACTCTGGCCAGTCACAGAGCTGGAGTCCGCAGCCTCGGAAGGAAGAGGGTGAAGATGGATGCTTCTAGCCAGAGGGGACATCGGTGACTCCGCAAGCTTCGGTTTCAGGTAAGTGACACATAATGGGCTACCATAAAGCCCATTATGCTTTACTTTTGCAGGGAAATAAAGAGGAAGTAAGACCCATCCGGGTTTACATCGTCTTTAACCACTTTAGCCCCGGACCATATTGCTGTCCAAAGACCAGAGCACTTTTTGTGATTCGGCACTGCGTCGCTTTAACTGACAATTGTGCTATCGTGCGACGTGGCTCCCAAACAAAATTGGCGTCCTTTTTTTCCCACAAATAGAGCTTTCTTTTGGTGGTATTTGATCATCTCTGCGGTTTTTATTTTTTGCGCTATAAACAAAAATAGAGCGACTATTTTGAAAAAAATGCAATATTTTTTACATTTTGCTATAATAAATATCCCCAAAAAAGAAATAAAAAAAACATTTTTTCCTCAGTTTAGGATGATACGTATTCTTCTACATATTTTTCGTAAAAAAAATCGCAATTAGCGTTTATTGATTGGTTAGCGCAAAATTTATAGTGTTTACAAAAAAAAGGGTCGATTTTTATTAATATTTATTTTTTACTAGTAATGGCGGCGATCAGCGTTTTTTTTTTCGGTACTGCGATATTATGGCAGACACATCGGACACTTTTGACACATTTTTGGGACCATTGGCATTTTTATAGCGATCAATGCTATAAAAATGCATTGGATTACTATAAAAATGCCATTGGCAGTGAAGGGGTTAACACTAGGAGGCGGGGAAGGGGTTAAGTATGTTCCTGGTGTGTTCTAACTGTATGGGGGGGGTTGACTCACTAGGGGGAATCACTGATCTTCCGTTCATACATTGTATGAACGGGAGATCAGCGTTTCCCCCGCTGACAGAACGAGAGGAATGTGTTAACACACATACCTTCCGTTCCCCGCTCTGTAACGAACGCGCGCGCGTGCCCGGCGGCGATCGCGCCCGCCGGGCGCTCGCGCTGGACTCGGGGGCGCACGGGGGGCGCGCGGGCGGGCCGCCGGTGGCGCGCGCGCCCCCCCTAGTGGCCGAAAAAGATAGGACGTACAGCTACGTGCTCTCGCCCAGCAGTGCCACCATCCCGCAGTAATATGACGGCGGGCGGTTTTATCTTAATGTATTCTATGCATTAAGATAAAAAGCCTTTTGTGTGCAGCAGCCCCCCCCAGCCCCCCTAATACTTACCTGAGGTCCCTCTCTGTAAAGCGATGTCCACGAGTGTCTCAGCCGTCCGAGTCTCTCTCTCTTGATTGGCTGAAATACAGCAGTGGCGTCATTATCTCCCGCTGCTGTCAATCAAAGTCAGCTAGCCAATCAGGGGAGAAAGGGGGCGGGACCAGGCTGGGGCTCTGTGTCTGAATGGACACAGGGAGTTGTGACTCAACTCAGGTGCCCCCATAGCAAGCTGCTTTCTGTGGGAGCACTGAACAGGAGGGTGGGACCAGGATCTTCATTTAAAGTCCCGCTCTCCTTCGCTCTTCCTTTATTAACCACTTCCTTACTGGGCATGTATACCCCCTTCCTGGCCAGGTGAAATTTCAGCTTGTGGCACTGCGTCGCTTTAACTGACAATTGCGCAGTCGTGTGACGTGGCTCCCAAACAAAATTGACGTCCTTTTTACCCCACAAATAGAGCTTTCTTTTGGTGGTATTTGATCACTTCTGCGGTTTTTATTTTTTGCGCTATAAACAAAAATAGAGCGACAATTTTGAAAAAAAAAACAATATTTTTTACTTGTTGCTATAATAAATAGCCCAATTTTTTTTCTCAGTCTAGGCGATCCGTATTATTCTACATATTTTTGTTAAAAAAAAAATCGCAATAAGCGTCTGGTTTGCGCAAAAGTTATTGCGCTTACAAAATAGGGGACAGAATTATTATTATTATTATAATTTTTTTTTTTACTACTAATGCCGGCGATCAGCGTTTTTTTCATGACTGTGACATTATGGCGGAGACGTCGGACACTTTTGACACATTTTTGGCACATTAACATTTAAACAGCGATCAGTGCTATAAATATGCACTAATTACTGTATACATGTGACTGGCATTGAAGGGGTTAACACTAGGGGGTGAGGAAGGGGTTAAATGTGTACCCTGAATTGTGTTCTAACTGTGTGGGGGGTGACTGGGGGAGGTGACCGATCTATGTCCCTATGTACAAGGGACACAGATGGGTCTCCTCTCTCCCCTGACAGGACATGGATCTGTGTGTTTACAGCTGGAGCTGGGAATCAGAAAGTACAGGATCTGGAGGAGGACCAGAGATGGGCTGGAGTCAGTTGCTGAAGTCTACTGAATGCTGAGACACGGGGAGGCCGAGATGAGGGGGTGCTCCAGCTGCACAGAGAGGCGCAAAATCTGAGATCCCTTCTCCTCTCTCTTGCCAACTGCTGAGACAATGTGAGGCGGAGACACGGGGGGTGCCACTGCTGCAGGAGAGGTGTGAGGGCCACATGAAATGGAATGGCGGGCCAAATTTGACCTTGTATTCGACACATCTCAACTAGCAGATTTAGATAAACTAAATAAATTGAAGGCAAGCTCCATATAATACTTTATAAGCAGTCACAGCAACATTGTTTTCCTTTTGGGATAAAGGTTTTACATAAATAAAACGTATCATTGTAGGCACCCGTCATTGTTGAATGGTTTGTCCCATCCCTGTAACTGATGCGAGAGAGCTTGTTCTTTTGAAAAACAACAGACATACTGGCTGGATCACTGGGTGAAAATAAAATAAAAAATTCTAAATCTACCACTACCCTGTAGGGTTGCAGATGGTAGGGTTCCTCACTACTGCACAGCCAGGCCACAAGAAACTTCCACACTTTCTCCAGACACAAGGAACTGGCTTTGAGCTTTGTAAAACAAAGAATACCCAGAGGGCAGAAAGATGGAGTTTGAGGTACACAAAAATTGATCAACATTAAATTATCAAAAAAAAGAAAATGTTTTATTACATAGACAATATACAATTACTATAAAATATTGGGGCAAGAACATCCCTGTGGTTACAATACAGAAGAATGGTTGCTTCTACATGTTTCACCACAATGGTGGCTTCGTCTGGAGCTTGTGTAGTACCATTTCATACAATATCACCCTTATGGTTCCAAATAATCCCTAAACCCCTCCAGGAGGTCCGATCGGGGATGTCTGTGCCAAGAGCAGGAGGGTAGAACAAATACCCTCCAGTTGAGCCTGTTTTTTTTAGAGAAGGGTGCTTAACAGATTTAATCAGTCAGTATCCTTTTTCTAGTGAGAGCTTGAGACAGTCACAGCAAATTTCATAGATTTTGTGCAGTCTAAGTGCTTCCTTAACTTTGAATTGTCTTTGTTCCTTAATTCAGTGTCAATAAAACACCTGTTTAACTGGGAAGATCAGCATTAAAGTTGATCCAATCCAAGGTAGTAACCCTTTTTGAGCAGTTATTAAACGCTTCACTGGCAGAAGGAGCAATTTGTCCCATCTCAACACGTTGAGATGGGAATGAGGGACACCTATTAACAAGTGTATGTAGGCATAGGACACGCATCCTGCCACAACCCCTTAAAGGAGAATTAACCAAAAAACAGGTTACCGTATATATTCGAGTATAAGCTGACACCGAATATAAGCCGAGGCACCTAATTTTACCACAAAAGACTGGGAAAACGTATTGATTCGAGTAAAAGCCTAGGGTGAGAAATGTGGTCAAAATGCTCATTTGCAGCCTCACGGTGCCCATTTGCAGCCTCACTGTGTCCATCTGCATGCATCACTGTGCCACACTGTCCATCTGCAAGCCTCACTGTCCATCTAAATACCTCACTGTCCATCTGCAAGCCTCACTGTCCATCTGCATGCCTCAGTGTCCACCTGCATACCTCACTGTCCACCTGCATGCCTCAGTGTCCATCTGCAAGCCTCAGTGTCCACCTGCATGCCTCAGTGTCCATCTGCAAGCCTCACTGTCCATCTGCAAGCCTCACTGTCCCTCTGCATGCCTCACTGTCCATCTGCATGCTTCACTGTCCATCTGCATGCCTCAGTGTCCATCTGCATGCCGCACTGTCCATCTGCATGCCTCAGTGTTCATCTGCATGCCTCAGTGTCCATCTGCATGCCACGCTGTTTATCTGCAAGCCTCACTGTACATCTACAAGCCTCACTGTCCCTCTGCATGCCTTACTGTCCATCTGCATGCCTCAGTGTCCATCTGGATGCCTCAGTGTCCATCTGCATGCCTCAGTGTCCATCTGCATGCCACACTGTTTATCTGCAAGCCTCACTGTACATCTACAAGCCTCACTGTCCCTCTGCATGCCTCACTGTCCCTCTGCATGCCTTACTGTCCATCTGCATGTCTCAGTGTCCATCTGCATGCCTCAGTGTCCATCTGCATGTCTCAGTGTCCATCTGCATGCCTCAGTGTCCATCTGCATGTCTCAGTGTCCATCTGCATGCCGCACTGTCCATCTGCATGCCTCAGTGTCCATCTGCATGTCTCAGTGTCCATCTGCATGCCTCAGTGTCCATCTGCATGTCTCAGTGTCCATCTGCATGCCGCACTGTCCATCTGCATGCCTCAGTGTCCATCTGCATGTCTCAGTGTCCATCTGCATGCCTCAGTGTCCATCTGCATGTCTCAGTGTCCATCTGCATGCCTCAGTGTCCATCTGCATGTCTCAGTGTCCATCTGCATGCCGCACTGTCCATCTGCATGCCTCAGTGTCCATCTGCATGTCTCAGTGTCCATCTGCATGCCTCAGTGTCCATCTGCATGTCTCAGTGTCCATCTGCATGCCTCAGTGTCCATCTGCATGCCTCAGTGTCCATCTGCAGGCATGTGTTAGAAAAGTTTTGTTTGTGTGTCTATTTAAAATGGAGGTGACACTCATTCTTCTAACATTGCTTCGGAGCACATGTTACCAACTTGTTATATTCTTTTGTTCTTACTAACCCCATACGTAATATATAGATAACAGATTGTACAGGAAGTTCTGTCTGGAAATAAAGTGCCAGTCTGTGCCAGGTACAGACAGATCTTCCTTAGCTAAATTAGCCAATAAGAAGTGTTATCGTTGTTTTCACTGTAAAGGATGGGGTGGGTGTTACCTTCTTCTCAGGTCACTTTTTGCTTTCTCTCTCACTTTGTAAGCATCACAAAAATGTATTCCTGCATTTTGGATTAAATGATCTTCACTTTCAAACACCTCGATTTTGATTGATTACAAAGAAAGAAATTACTAACACATGCCTGCATGCCTGAGGCATGCCTCACTGTCCATCTGCATGCCTCAGTGTCCATCTGCATGCCTCAGTGTTTATCTGTGTAGCGCCCCTTTACTTTCTGTGGGGGCGTTACGCTAAAGTTAGTGGGGAATGGGAGAATTATGCAGCTCCCATTCACAATTTGTCAAATTCAGGTTACTGTCATTCCCAGAACTGTCCTGTGGGTCGGCCTGCGCTCCAGGGGTGTGTTCCTACCCCTGAGCGACAGCTGATGCTAGAGGGGTTCTGGCAGACTCGTTTTCCTCAGCAGCCAATCAGAGGGGTTGGTTCCCTCGCTAAGGAATGCTGGGGGAGGCTATATCTGGGGAAGCCGCCTTAGCCTCGAGCCAGTTTTTTTCTTTTTTCTGTGGGGTCCAAGTTCTTGAAATGAGCAAGTCCTCCCAATGAATTTAGTCAGAGTCACTGGATCCTCGATGGTTCGTTCAAGCCCTATTGGATCACCTGCCTCTGGGTTCTCCTCAAGCCGATCCCCCACCTTACAGCTCCCAGCTTGGGATCTGCATGCCTCAGTGTTCATCTGCAAGCCTCACTGTCCATCTGCATGTGCAAGTCTCCCTGCCTGGTCCGTGCCTTATGTACCGGTGTTCATCTGCAGCCTTACGATCTCCGGCAAAGTGACATACAGTCTAGTCGGCTGCCGTGTAGTGTAGCAAAGCCCCGCCGTAGCCTCTTCCTCGTCCGTGTTTAGCCTATCATGGACGAGGACGAGGAGAAGTTGGGCCTTTTTTGTTACACTGCGTGGCCGCCGACTAGACTGTATGTCACAGTGCTGGAAATCGCAGTGCCGGGAGGACTCTAGTACAAGCCGAGGGGGGCATTTTCTTTTCAGCACAAAAAAGTATATACGGTAATTAAATCCACAAGTGTTTTTTTTTTTTTTACAACTACTATTCGTTTATATTGGCTTTGTACAAATGCAGCAATTTAGAAATCAGATGAAATGTTTAGCACTGGAAAAAACTTTTTTAAAGATAAAAAGTGCATTTTATATAAAACTATATAGATCAGACCAAAATGAGGGACAAATGAGGAAGAACGAGGGACATTGCCCCAAATCCGGGACAGTTGGGAGCTATGCAATAGTACTTATGTTTTTCCAGTAATAGATGTATTTAAGTCACATGTACCTGAATGTAGAGCAGCAATTATCCATTCAATGTCAGAATGATCTGCAGTGTTCCATAGCATTGTCAGCCCCACGTGGAGGTATGACCTGCTTCCACTGACATAGCTAAACTGTTGTCAGGAGAGCTGGATGAATTACAGTGCGTTGTGATTACATTAAACAGGGGGAACAAAGGAGAGCCTACCTCGGCTTTTGTCAGGTGAGCTTAACATGTAGATTTAGGAAAACACCTTTTGTTGACGAAGGATTTGAATAGATTGGTATTGTACGTGCTCTGCTCTAAGCCCAAAGCCTTGTATTATTGACTAGCAACACACACTGAACCCGCCTATTCTGTAAGATGTGGTCAATTTTCTTTCAACTCATGTCAAGCATACAGGAAATCAAATAAGGGGGAGCCTATATTTTATCGCTAGGCAATAAGTCTTTTTTTTTTTTTTCTTGGCGACTTTTTCTGGATATGTTACAGCTCAGCAGAAAAGTTGTTATAGCAACGTTTAGTCCTTAGGGGGTAAAAGTTGTTTTGTTTGCTGATTTGTGGAAGTAAATAGTATTGAAATACACAGGGATAACTTACATTGAGGACATTCAAGCCTAATGAGCACTAATCTGCTAATTGGCATGAGATAGGTGTCATGACCCTGAGATATAATTGCTATGACCCCCTGCACAGCCCAATGACAAAAACCTCCTGGGAGGTAGCAGCCTACAAAACATAGCAGGAATAAAAGTTTCTTAATTGACTTAAAAAATTGTGTTCATGTCTCCGTGACTTTTTGTCATACTACCGTGAGAGCAAGTATTGTTCTTGCTCCAAAGGTGGTTTGTAATACGCAGTTTGTAAAAGCCTATATAAACTTTCCATTTAAATCAGTTAAATACATTCTAGGTGCATCAAAGCAATAGCTGAGCATTGGTTTACAGCTTATACTCTTTGGAAGGCAGACACAGCTTGAGTAGGAAAGCCCATCCCCTGCCATCATGCTGGGGAGAAGAATCCTTGATCTCTGTGGAAGCAGTGATCTCTCTGCATAGCTCTAACACAACCCCTGACAAGACAGGCCGATTGTTCAGCAATCGGTAATGCTCATGCTCCTTAACGATTGGAGAGCTCTAGCCCTGAATTAGCAGGGGGCGTGTCCAATCTCTGCAGAGCAGCCACAGAGAGAAAGGGTCCTTCTCTACAGTCTACTGGAAGTCGACAGGCTTTCCTACCTTATAGCCTAACTCCAGGAAACTGAGAAATTATCCCTTGTAGTTGTAGTGAGTCTGGGGACATCGAAAAGAGGATTTACATAACCGATCCTCTTCTCTTCCGCATTGCTAGATCAGTCCCGGCAGAGTCATCTCCCCATGCTAAAGTGGTGTAAGGTCCTGACATCATCAAAATTTTTTAGCATCCACAGTTCTGAATAGTGTTGGGCGAACGGTTCGGGCCAAGCAGAAGTTGGGCTTGAACTTTGCCCCTTCGGGCGTTCTCCGAACATCCGAATTATCTGTGCATTCAGCAGGCGAACAGCACCTTTCGGGGGGAGTGGATACCTGTCTTTGAATTCGGTCTATTAGCCCAATTTCTATACATTTACAAACTGATTTTTCCAGGAATCCAGGAGTATAAATCTTCCAATGAATATACTAGTTCTGGTGACAACCAGTGATTCCCTCACTTTGGAGGCATGTCCTCTCACTTTCTGTTTTGGCTATGGGACAGAGAGTAAATGAAAATCTCCCTAATGGAACAAAGATGGCCAAAAAACTTGACAGGGGTTTTAACCCTCCCTTACTCTATACAAAATGAAAAAAGTTGCCTTTAAATCTCCTTTACTCTCAGGCCTCGTACACACGACCGAGGAACTTGTCGTAAATGTAACATCGTTTTCCTAGACGAGTTCCTTGTTAGGCTTGTCAAGAATCTTGACAAGCTTTCTTTGCATACACACTGTCAAGACAAAATCTCGTTGTTCTTAAACGCGGTGACGTACAACGCGTACAACGGCACTATAAAGGGGAAGTTTGATTCCACTGGCGCCACCCTTGGGGCTGCTTTTGCTAATCTCATGTTACTGCGTGTTAAGTAAAAGTTTGGTGAGAGACGGTTTGCGCTTTTCAGTCTGTTACAGCGTGACAATTGTGCTATCTCTATTACAAACCCTACTTATACCGAAGGCACGCTCCCATCTCATACTTTATTCTGAGCATGCACGGGTTTCTAAGCACCGTAAACCGGCCCGATGAGAAACATGACGAGGAAATTGAGACTCCCGACGAGGGAAAAGAGAACTTTTTTCTCGTCGAGTTCCACGACAAATTTCTCGACTGAAAACATAAACATGACCGTTTTCCTCGGCAAAAAAGCTCTGCCACCACGTTTCTTGATGGATTCTGTCGAGGAAAACGGTCGTGTGTACGAGGCCTCAGTCTAGCAACCCTTTAGACTTCCCCTTCCATTGACCATCTGGCTGGACGTGTAGCAACTCTACTATCAAAATCAGGCAAGGAATTGTAAGGCTCCTTTCCTGCAATAAAAAATAATATTTCATTACAAAGTGACAATGAAAATATCTCAGAGATTTAGCCATAGTTACCTCTAAAAACCACACTATCAGCACTTTCTGTCCGCTAGTTGAACTTAATCTTCCTGTCTTTTCTGCACTCCTATAATTAGTATAACCCAAATACTGATTTACAACTATGTTTAGCACAGTTACATTGTGGATATCATGTGCCCAGAGACGGCTCCATCAGGTTTTTCGGGGAGACAGTGGTGAGGACCACATGAAAACTGTTGACACTCATATTTGTGATTTCTACTTTTAGCAGACCACACAGATAATGTTATGTTGTTTTTCCTAATGCTTTTTTATTTCAGTCCATGTAATGATTGTTCCTGGCATGTATGCTCTTCAATTATATACATACTTCCGCTATTGTATAAAATGAGCATTGACTAAGGGAAGACAACACAAGGCTAGAAAAGCTTATTCAGCGTTTTTAACTCTTAGTAAAAATGGACGGTTACTGTAAGCAAATGGCAATATATTTGTAGCAGGTAAAGAGTTGTATATATATTGATCACATCTACTTCATTCTATGTGCTATGTACAGCTGTTGCTGATAACTACAGAACATACAAGCCAGCAGGAGGAACCACAGCATGCAGCAAGTATTGAGTCATCTTAGGGTCGAATATTGCAGTTGCTGGGGAACCAAAAAATATTTCAATCCAAGATGAAGGGGGCTAAAAGAACACCAAGACATGCTGTAATGTATCAAATAGTAAAGAACTTTGTACTATTGAATGATTGGAGAGTAGAAGTAGCATGTTTTCCTTAAAGCGGAGTTCCACCCAAAAATGGAACTTCCGCTTTTCGGATTCCTCATCCCCTCCGGGGTCACATTTGGCACCTTTCAGAGGGGAGGGGGGAGATGATACCTGTATAATCCATAGTATTTGCACTCTTGTCCCCATGTCGATAGGGACAAGAGCCTCTTCCCGACAACCCTGGTCGTTGGTTGTCGGGGTATGCGGGTAGGGGCTAATTGGAATCTGGGAGCCCCCTTTAATAAGGTGGCCCCCAGATTCCGGCCCCCCACCCTATGTGAATGAGTACCCCTACCCATTCATCTGGGGGAAAAGTGTAAAGTAAAAAAACACACCACACAGATTATTAAAATGATTTATTAGTCAGCTCCGGGGGTGTTATGCCGGGGCCCCCCCTTTCCTCTTAAAGCTCTTTTACAAGGGGGTGTAGGCCCGGTCTTCTCTCTTCCGCCAGGGCCCTGGGCTTTTCCGTTTTCTCCCGGGGGGGTGCCACCAACCCCGGTCTTCTACGGTGCCTTCTGCCGGGGGCCCCCACCCCTTTTACATTGGGGGGGCCGCGGGCTTCATAGTCTTCTGCCGGGGGGTGCGACACCCCCCGGTCTTTTCCGGTGTCTTCCACCTAGGCAGAAAACGTTGAAGCCCGCACCCCCCCCCCCCTGAATGTAAAAGAGCTTAAAGGGGTGGGGGCCCCGGCGGAAGACACCGGAGAAGACCGGGGGTGGCCCCCTCGGCGGAAGACACCGGTGAAGACCAGGGGGCCCCCTCGGCAGAAAACATTGAAGCCCGTGGCCCCTCCCGAATGTAAAAGAGCTCAAAGGGGTGGGGGGTTCTGGCGGAAGACACCAGAGAAGACCGGGGGGTGGCCCGGAAAGATACGAAAATGTATCTGAATCTAGCCCTATAACTTTTGCGCAAACCAATCAAGAAACCCTTATTGCAATTTTTTGGAACCAAAAATATGTAGAAGAATACGTATCGGCCTAAACTGAGGAAAACAAAAAAAAAAATTGATATGTTTTTGGGGATATTTATTATAGCAAAAAGTAAAAAATATTATTTTTTCCAAAATTGTCAGTCTATTTTTGTCTATAGCGCAAAAAAAAAAAAAACGCAGAGGTGATTAAATACCACCAAAAAAAACCTCTATTTGTGGAAAAAAAGGTTGCCACGACCGTGCAATTGTCAGTTAAAACGACGCAGTGCCGAATCGCAAAAACTGGCACGGTCATTGACCAGTAATATGGTCCGGAGCTCAAGTGGTTAAAAAATAATAAAACAGTAAAGTTAGGCCAATTTTTTGTGATAATGTGAAAGATGATGTTACACCGAGTAAATAGAAACCTAACTTGTCACGCTTTAATATTGCAAACACTCATGGAATGGCGCTAAACTTCAGGACTTTAAAATCTCCATAGGCGACGCTTGAATTTTTTTTTCAGGTTACCAGTTTAGAGTTACAGAGGAGGTCTACTGCTAAAATTATTGCTCTCGCTCTAACGCACGCATCAATACCTCACATGTGTGGTTTGAACGGAATTTACATATGTGGGTGGGACTTACATGTGTGTTCGCTTCTGAGTGCGAGCTACTAGGGACAGGGGCGTTTTCATTTAATTTTTTTTTTTATTTTTTTTACGTAATATTTTTATTTTTGCACTTTTTTGTCCCTTTTTTTATCACTTTTATTCCTATTACAAGGAATGTAAACATCCCTTGTAATAGGACTAGTGTGTGACAGACTAGTCTGAGCAAATTCATTCATAAAAAAAAAAGAAAAAAAGCGTGGGGTCCCCCCAAATTCCATTACCAGGCCCTTCAGGTTTGGTATGGATTTTAAGGGGAACTCCACCCCAAATTTAAAAAAAAATTGCGTGAAGTCCCCCCAAAAATCCACACCAGACCCTTATCCGAGCACGTTAACCTGGCCGGCCGCAGAAAAGAGGGGGGGACAGAGTGCGACCCCCCCCTCTCCTGAACCATACCAGGCCACATGCCCTTAACATGGGAAGGGGACTTTGGGGTCCCCCCAAAGCACCTTGTCCCCATGTTGATGGGGACAAGGGCCTCATCCCCACAACCCTGGCCGGTGGGTGTGGGGGTCTGCGGGCGGGGGGCTTATCGGAATCTGGAAGACCCCGTTAACAAAGGGGACCCCCAGATCCCGGCCCCCCCTGTGTGAAAAGGTAATTGGGTACATTGAACCTCTACCGTTTCACCAAAAAAAAAAATTCAAAAGCGTAAAAAATGACAATAGCTGGTTTTTGACAAGTCTTTTATTAATATCTTCTTTCCTCGCTTCTTCTTCTTCTTCTTCCATCTTCTTCTTTTCTTCTTTAATTTGGGTTTCTTCCTCCATCTTCTTCTTCCTCTGCTTCTTTTTTGGGTCTTCTCGTCCGCATCTTGACTGGCGTCTGAAGGGCCTGGTATTGATATTTGGGGGGAACCCCGCGTCATTTTTTTTTTTTTTATTACGGCGGGGGTTCCCCTTAATATCCATATCAGACCTGAAGAGCCGACAATTCATTATAGCCGCGAGTCTGTTTTAAATGCCTTTTTTTCTTCAGAATGTCATTTTGTGCAGGGACAGTTCTAACCACAGGAAACATGCACTTTTTCACATGCTGACTTTACACCCCCCCACGTAGAAATTTAAAGGAATATTTCACTTTTATTGTTGCACTTTAAGCATTATTAAATCCACTGCTCCTGAAAAAATGTCAGTTTTAAAAAATAAAAAAAGCATTGATACATGTCCCCTGGGGCAGGACCCAGGCCCCCAAAAACTTTTTAGGACAAAACTTGCATATTAGCCTTTAAAATTAACACTTTTGATGTCTCCCATAGACTTCTACAGGGAGTTCGGCGGCGGCTTTACATATTACTTGCATTGCCCCGCTTCTACGCCGTTCATGCACCTAATTAAGGATTCATCCTGTGCACTAATTAAGCAATGAACCGGCGCGGCGCATTGACAATAGTAAATCAGCCCCAATGTGCTTAAAGTGGAGTTCCAGACTTTTTTATGTTTATTAAAAGTCAGCAGCTACAAAAAGCATAGCTGCTGGCTTTTAATAAACATACACTTACCTGCTTCATTGTCCAGAGACGCGCTGCCTGGAGCTCCGCTCCTCCCCCCCCTCTCCGCTAGCACCTCCATCCTAACTGTGGGCACCCGGCCGTGACAGCTTTCGGCTTCACGGCCGGGCACTCACTACGCATGTGCAAGCGGCGCTGGGCTACCTGATTGAACAGGCGATCGCCTGGAACCTGACACGTGTCCCCGGCGATCGCCTACAGGGAGGGGCTGTCAAAAGGCAATATGACGTATCGCCTAAGCAGTCCCTGGGCAGAAGGAGGAAGTGGGACAGGAACTCCCACTCCTCCTGAAGCCACCACATCCCCCCCAAAAAAATTACATACATGGCATGTAAGGGGGCAAGGAGTGGATTAAGCGGAAGTTCCACTTTTGGGTGGCACTCTGCTTTAAGTTGACAGCGAACAATTTTTCTTTCTTGTATCTTTATTGAACACACCCATTAAACATTTACAATGATGGAGGAAAAAGTAAGTGATCCATTAATAGCTTTATGAACCTTATTTGGCAGCAATGACTTCAAGCAAGCATTTTTGGTAGCTCTGGATAAGACCTGCACAATGTTCAGGGGGAATTTTTGACCATTCCTCTTTAAAAAAAAACTGCTTAACCTCAGACACATTTGTAGGATGTCTGTTGTGAACGGCTTTTCTGAGGTCATTCCACAGCATCTCACGGGGTTAAAGTCTGGACTTTGATTTGGCCACTCCAAAAGGTGCATTTTCTTTTTCTGAAGGCAGTCTGTGGCTTCAGAATGCAAGCGATGCAAGAACGCTGAGAGCCGCTGAGTTTTTTGTCATGATGTTTCTTTTTATCTGTAAGTAGACTACAATAAATATTGTATGTTTTACCTTTATGGGCTTCACTATTGTTGCGTCTTTCTTTATACTGGGTAATGTCCTGCTGATAATCGCACAATATACCTACCTGTTTTTGTGAGTCCTGGATGTCTTACTGATGATTCTGGATATTCCTATGACCTATCTATCAAGTTTGGAGTGTTGCATTTACCACTGACCCTCTGCATCATATGATTGCATTGCCTGTTGTCATATCTTTCTGGTAAGCAGATTGATAGCACGTTGGTGTGGTGTGCTTTTCCTTTGCACATTGAAGTTTGGTGGAGGTTCTATATCAGCTTTATTCCGCTTTTTTTTTTACATGGACTTTCACACATATACAATTCATTTTAACCGAAGCACTGCATTTTGGACTATTATACTTGTGTTTGATAAATCAACAAACTGTACTGGTTGCTTCTTCCTTGTTTTCTTAAAGGGTCACTAAAGGAAAAAAAATTTGGGCTGAAATTTTTGGGCAAAAATTATTAAAAATAGATAAAAATAAATCATATAATAAACCTACAGTTCTAGTTTCGTTTTGGCTGTTATAGAGGGCAGTGATGGTTTGTCTAAAACCCCTCAGCACCAACCCAGTTTCAGTTTACACACAGTAATCACACTTCCTTGATTAGTGACCACAGTGAGAAAGCTCCCAACACTGTGGTTATAAGGAAACAGACAACCAGGAAGTGTGGAGAACAGAGCAGAATTACAGCAACATCAAAGCAAAAACGAACAGTGAGAAGGAGCTGTGGTGGCTCAACGTGATTGGCACTGCGCTGACAAGCCGTTTACCTCTGCAGCCAAGGGTTCGGATCCCGGTCTCGGCTACATGTGAATTGAGTTTGGTGGTCTCAGCCCAGTGGGTGTGCTATGCAAGGTACGCCTGTGCTTAGTACGCCCACTCCCCCCCCCCCACAAAAACCACCACACTTGCACGCACACAAAATTGGTTTAACACACACGCACTTTGGCCATGCGGTCTCCTAAAATAAAAGAGAGGCGAAGGACCTACGGGGCTGGCTGGGTGGGCTGGGCCCCCTCACTCCCTCATAGGGGGAGTCCCTCTGCCCCGTTGGGCCCCAGTTGGGCTCCCAAGTGGAGCAGGTAGGGCGGGGTGAGTGGGAGGCCCCCCCTCACACCCGCCATTGCCACCGGGGGCATTGCGAAGGATGGCGATTGCCTCCGGGGGGGAGGGTCTGCCTACTCCTAACTCCTGCAGTCCGGCTCCTCTCTCCTGAGTTCTCGCACAAAAATACACTTTAAAGAAAATAAAAATAAAAACGAACAATCAGGACAATGAGGACATGAAAACAGCACTGCAGTAAGGTAAAGGAAGCTATTTAGCTAAAAAAAATTCCTTTAGTGACCCTTTAAGTTAGCGCAGATATTCGTATACCCTGCTTTATGATTTACTTTGATGTTTAGGGTCATTGTCCCGATGCATCACTCAACTTCTACCAAGCTTCAGTTGGCAGACAGTCAACCTGACAGTAAGATATTATGGTAAACTTGGGAACCAATTTTCCCCTCGATGATGGCAAGTGTTCCAGGCCCTGAGGAAGCGAAGCAAGCCCAAATCACCATGTTGCCTCCACCAGACTTCGCCATTGGGATGATGTTTTAGTAACTTTTGGCCTTTTTGTGCCATACATAGTGCTGAGTATTCTTAGGCCGCGTACACACGATCGTATTTATCTGCTGAAAATGGTCCGACAGACCGTTTCAGCAGACAAATTCGATCATGTGTATGGGCGAGCAGACAGGTTTTTCCAGCAGACAAATTTTAAAGCATGCTTTAAAATCTGTCTGCTGGGAACCCGTCCATCCGACATGTCTGCTGGTTAGTACACTAACCAGCGGACATATCGGTCCGCACATGCGTCAAATGGATTCGACGCATGCGTGGAAGTATTTTACTTCCTGGTTCGGTGACGTGGCGGCGTCAACATCACCGCCACGTCACCGCGCTGTCTGCCGGCGGGGATTTTGGCTTGATCGTGTGTACACGATCAAACCAATACATCCCAGCAGACAAATCCGATCAAAACGGTCTGTCAGACCGATTTGATCGGATTTATTTAGTGGTGTGTACGCGGCCTTACAGAGCAAGTCAACTTCTGTTTCATCAGTCCACAAAACATTTTTCCAGTAGTGTTGTGGTTTGCCAAGGTGCTCTTTGGCAAACTTCAGGCCCACAGCAATGTTTTTTTTGTCTATTGCATGCAGAATTAGGAGATAACAGAATGTTGTCACACCATAACAGGAGGTACCTGAACAGGCCTGTTCATGGCAGGATCAACAGGTATTCTTTAAATGAAAGCTGCAGGTTTAAAATATTAAAATTGGGAATTGCATTATCATGCTAAGCTTATTTGAGATTTTAGTGACTGCATGTCATTTTTGTGTACCAGCCCATACTGACAATCAATGGAAAAAAAGAGAGGTGGGTGGCTGCAATCCAATACAGCAACTTTATTCATGTAAATCGTGATCCATACACCAACAGAGGTACAGGTTACAGAAACAAATAGCTGATACTGACAGCACTGGACCATGCCTGTTTCAGGTGCTTTTTCAACACAGCTGCTTGTAATCTCAACCAGGGCTGCAGGTAACCCAATGACGGTGTCTTAAAGCGGGATTCCATCTGCGTTCTTTTTTCAAAAATTCCTAGGCGCCCGTGATGATGGGCCCCCGACGGCGATCGCTCGGTCCTGGCACCTCCATCCTGACTAAGGAAAACAGGCAGTAAAGACTTATGGCTTCACTGCCCGTTTCCTACTGTGCATGTGCGACTCACACGGCTCTTAGTGAATGGGCGGCTGCCTCCTGGGATACACACAGTTCCCAGAAGGCAGCGTGCCCCATTTACCAGAAGACACCGCAACGGAGGATGAGGAAGAAGACAACAGCGGTGGAGGAAGAGGCAGAAGAGCTACTTCCGCATAGCAACAGCCCTATCTGGTGAGTATAAAAAAAAAAAATCTATATTTTTTTCTATTGGGGGGGGGGGGGGGGTGGGAATTAAGGTGGAACTCCACTTTAAAAAAAAGGACCTTTCATTTTTCCTTATGTAGCACCCACTAATGTGTGCTAGAAGTAGATGTTAGTGCAGGAAAGGCCTGGGTTGTGAATTTGGGTCAGGGTTCAGTGACGTAGGCCGCGTACACACGATCGGTCTAAACCTATGAAAATGGACTGAAGTTCAGTTTCATCGGTCCAAACCGACCGTGTGTACGGCCCATCGGTCTGTTATCCTTCGGACCAAAGTTTTAAAACTTGCTTTAAAATCGGACTGATGGACTCCTGACCATCGGTCCAAACCGATTGTTAGTACGCAAAAGCATCGGTTCAAAAACCTGCACATGCTCAGAATCAAGTCGACGCATGCTTGGAAGCATTGAACTTCGTTTTTTTCAGCACGTCATTGTATTTTAAGTCACCGCGTTCTGACACGATCGGTTTTTAAACTGATGGTGTGTATGCACATCAGACCATCAGGCCACTTCAGCGGTGACCTGATGAAAACGGTTTGTCGGCCCATTCTCATCGGATGGACCGATCGTGTGTACGCGGCCTTAGGGGCTTGATGACTTATCAATTAACTCTCTCGGATGCTTCCTCCTGGTCTGGAAGCTGGAAGAAACTTGGGTGGGAGTAAGGAGGGGCTGCCATGCATATTTATGAGGTCCTTGGCCAATCCCCAGCAAAAAGGGTCTGGAATGGGGCAGGACACCTAAATAGACAAGAGTCATGCCAGCAGGGGCAGTCGGGTGGAAGATAAAGATGGAGTGCTGAGAAGGCTGTTTGTGGTCCTTGAGGGCACCATCTAGTCTGGGGGGGTTGATTCGAGCCTGGGGCTCGGGTGCTAAAAGATTCCCCCTAAAATACACAGAGGAAACCCTTCCCGGAGGCATGGAAGCAAGGAGAGGAGAACAGGAGCAGGTCAGCACGTCTGGGAGATCTCTTGAGAGTCATCCGGGTGGGCTGGTGAATGTCAGTCTGGAGGACTGAGAGGAGAAGTTAGCCTGGAGGGCTAGTAAAATGGGTAGCTGCAGCCAGGCGGGTTGGTAGTGCCTGAAGAGGTGGTGCTGGGAGCAGTAACCACAAAGAGGGAAAATGTGTGAGGTGTGTTACCCCATCTGTTCTTCACGTGTAGGGGCTGTGAGTCTCTGCCTGTAATGGGCCTTTGCTACAAAAAGACTACAGGGTGACATAGTTGGGTTCTGCAACAAGTGGGTGCTGGAGGAAGAAGAGGAGCTGTGTATATAGACTATATATATAGAAAGAGTTGTCCCTGGAGTTCTGTTTGTCCTGGAGTCAAATGGGCATTCCATAATCTCCCATTCCTATCCAAGTTTATTACCCTCAATAAAACAAAAACAAACTTAGTCATGGACTGTCCTCTGGCTCAAGAGTGCCTGTGAGAATTTGGTGTGTCTGGTTTTCAAGGGTGGGGGATCCCAGTTTAGGTGGTCCACTACACTTTATTGAAGTCTACATATTAAAAAGATTAAAAACAACTTTTTAAATTACATAACCATGGTAAAGCTTATTTAAGGTTTTAGTGACTGAGTTTACATCTACTTTAGAGCAGACCTTCACCTTTCACCCTTTTCCTAATTTTGCTCCCCCCAACCCTTTTTACAGAATTGCATATTTTTTTTTCCAACTACCTTATTTTGTGCACCCTGCCAGGACGTTCGCCTATGGGAGAATGATGTAGTCTCAGCCACCTGTCTTCTTCCTGGGATACCACATCATGGATTACAGGAGGTTTCAGAGCTATTTACATCATTTACATCACACTGCTCATGCACAATTTGCACCATCAGGGGGGCAGCTCCAAAGACCCAGAAGAAACAAACAGACCCTAATTACACCAGAAACAAAGATGGCGGCACAGGATCCAGCGTGTGTTGGAGCAGCAGCACAGTTCTAGATCTAGATAGAAGTGGGTTGAGTATGCTATTTCAACTCAATACAGTGGACAAGGTAAGACAGGGCTAAGATCAAACATAACCTTGGGGGTTGGTGTGTGAATTCCTCTAAATCCAGCATCTCCAAGATGTGATGTCGCGAACATAACATTTTCCATTCGCGAACGGCGAACGCGAACTTCCGCAAATGTTCGCGAACGGGCAAATCGGGCGAACCGCCATAGACTTCAAATAGGCAGGTGAATTTTAAAACCCACAGGGACTCTTTCTGGCCACAATAGTGATGGAAAAGTTGTTTCAAGGGGACTAACACCTGGACTGTGGCATGCCGGAGGGGGATCCATGGCAAAACTCCCATGGAAAATGACATAGTTGACGCAGAGTCGGGTTTTAATCCATAAAGGGCATACATCACCTAACATTCCTAAATTGTTTGGAATAATGTGCACACGCTGGCAGGCAACTGACTGCTATTCTATTACAGTCAATTTTTTTTTTTTTTAATGTAATCTACTGTGCCACCAGATATATGAGTGGTGGCACTGGCCAAGTGGGCACAGTATACGCTGTGAGCCTGACACACACACGCTGGCAAGCAACTGACTGCTATTCTATTGCAGTCAAAAATTGTATTTTATTTTTTTAAATTTAATCTACTGTGCCACTAGATATATGAGTGGTGGCACTGGGCAAGTGGGCACAGTATACGCTGTGAGCCTGACACACACGCTTCCTGGCAGGCAACTGGAATTAGATTACAGAGAACAAAAAAAAGCAGACTGATATACTAGCCCTAAAAAGGGATTTTGTTAAACACAGAAATGCTTTTTTACTACTACTATTACTTTATATTGGCCTTTGGAATTTACAAAGGCAGCAGTTTAGAAATCGGATGAAAGGTTTAGCCCTGTAAAACACTTTTTGATAGATAAGTAGTGCATTTTATACATATACACCTATATAGATCAGACCAAAATGAGGGACACATGAGGAGGAAAGAGTAACAGAGGGACTTTGTTCAGAATGGGGGACAGTCCCTACACATCAGGGACAGTTGGGAGCTATAGCTATGGCTTCCAACTGTCCCTTGAGGGGTTTCTGTAGAACAGGGAGGGATCACTTCCCACAACCCACAGCTTTTTTTAATCACAAAAAAGAGTGTGGTGATAAAAATTCAACATGTTAGAAAGGCAGAACATTATATTTGTATTTATTTTCCTTTTTTAGGTTTCTGACAGATTTCCCCATTTTCTTGTTTTGAATTTAAAAACATCCTTCCAGTTGTCGTTTTCCTGCCAGCATTTTTAAATTTGTGATGTGTATACCATGGGACTGCACTTCCCCTCCTCCTTCCTCCCCTATCTAGTATTACATTACATGTCTCATAACTGACATTAACAGTTATTACAGCAATTCATTGTGAGACTTAATGTCAGATTTGTAAATTGCATACAAAGCAGAAGCAGCATACCCTGCAATACATCCTGAGAAGGTGTAGGAGGATCCGAACAAATCTCCAGATTCTGGCAATAAAATGATTTTGAAAAGTGTAGAAGAGGAATATGGAAAAGAGGGTTACATGTGGCATTTTCCTTAAAGCCGAACCTGTAGTATTTAGTATTAAGTGGTAATAAACCCCAAAATGTAATATATTGCAGCTTACTACTCATTAGATGTGGTGACTGCAATTGTTTTAATTTTTTTTCCTTTTACCCTCATTTTTAAGCTTGTGATGTGGCCAGTAACACACCTCCTGTATTAGAGTGCCTATACTCTGAATTAAAGGGCTTGTAAAGGAAAATGTTTTTTTTTATCTTAATAGCTTCCTTTACCTTAATGCAGTGCTGTTTTCATGTCCTCATTATTAGTTTTTGCTCTCAAGTTGATGTAATCCTTCTCTGATCTCCACAATTCCTGGTTGTCTGTTTCCTTATAACCACAGTACTGGGAGCTTTCTCTCTGTGGTCACTAATCGAGGAGGTGTGATTACTGTGTGTCTAAAACCCCTCTGCACCAATCAGTTTCGTTTTCCAAACCATCACTTTTCATCACATCACTTTATCTATTTTTAATCATTTTTAAAAGGAATCAGTTAACTATTATGTCTCTATACCCTGTAAACAGTCGAGGGTTGAGTCATTGCCATAGAAAAATTGGAAAAGGGGGAGGGGTTAATAAAATGACCACACCCATGTGGGGGTGCCAGAAATATTTCTGCACCCAGGCGTCTGTGACCCTAGGATCGGCCCTGTTCAGCACAAAGATTTTATTAACGTGCACTATTACATTTATATTTGATCTTTCTATTATATATGGTCTTTCACCAATGAGCACAGGTGCACGTTATTATACTCTTTATTACACTTTATATTAGGGTAACATCACTACCCACATTATTTGCATTGCACTTTTATACTTATATATTAATTAAAGTAGCACCATTTCTACCTTCATACCTCACTCAAATCTATTATTTTACTTAGGTGAAATAAATTAAGTAGGGGCATCTGCTTAATTAATTAAGGGTCTCAAACCCCACTATCACTTTCAGGCATTATTTGTGTCCATAGCGCGGATTCATTCATCCCATTTCATTCGCCCGGTTTTATCTAATATTATGAATTAGCGCCATATTGATTGAGATATGGTAGTTGTGAAAGGTTTGCGTTGTTTGTAAACTACATAGTGTTATATAAAATCCTGAGATATCTAATCTAAGCCAACAGGCTCAGCTGATGCAGAACTGTATGACACAATAGTACCATAATAGTGCATAGAACAGTGTTGGATGTTATCATGCAAAACAAATGAAACATAAGGGTCCCACAGGTGCAAAGCCTGCAACATACTGCAGTTGATTTGACTAGAAAACATCCTGTAAAACCTAAAGGGAATATTGTATGCTATGTCCTGTTTTGTGGTTACTGAGAGAAGGCCAGCATTATGCTTACTCACTATTTAACAAAGACAATGATACTATTAGAGGGGAAGCAGATCAAGTGAGGTTTCCAAGTGTCAGCCTCTTTCCAGCCAAGCGGGTAAACGCCAGCTTGAGGATTACACAGTTATATTTGAATAGGCTTCTTCAGGTTATTATGACTGGCTTTACATAGTGTTAGAAAACTGATCAACAGGCAGACATCTGTTTTGTGGTTATGACCGAGGACCTGTCATTGATCTTTTTTTAGCTAGGACAGCTTTGCATGTTGGGGCACATAATTCACTCGCAGGCACTACTATGGAATCGCCGGTCACAAAGGCTGTCAATCACCTTAAACTGAGAGACATTTACGATGCAGCAGCACGGTGCTAACTAGGACTCATTGATCAGCGCGGTTGTGTTTGCCTTTGTGCTCAGCGTACTTTTCATTTCACACCACAGATTTGCTCAATCGCACATATGCAGGGAAAGGCTTTGAAAACCAAACCATCAAACAAAGGTGGGAAATACTACTATGTGTAGAACATAAGATTTGCGGGAGGGGCTAGAGCAAATGGATGAAATTGACGCATGACATGAAAAAGATAGAAAAATTAACATAAGCAACATAGACGCTCAATATGCAAATTGCATGCACAGTGCGTCTTTGGGCCTTAAGGATTTATGAACCTCTGATATGTTCAACTGCTAGTTTATCCCAGTCCTTTTTTCTATTATACTAAGAATTACTTCTATCCCTTCATGTAGCATTTGCAGTGTATGTGCAACCTGAGACATAATTGAAAATTAAATCTACAATTACCATGTCATCTTCCCCTTGAACTGTATATGAAATTATTATTATTATTCACGATTTATATAGCACCAACAGTTTATGCAGCGCTTTACAATATGGAGGGAGGACAGCACAATTACAGTACAGTTCGATACAGAAGGCAGGGCTCAAGTCCTGCGGGAACGCGTGGGAATGGCGTTCCTGCACTTTTTTCACACCAGGAACTCAGTTCTCTTTGCAGAACTAGAGCAGCCAAGAGCAGCCGAGCCACCCAAGCCGATCCTTCACTAAGCGGCGATGCCCAGCTCGAGTCATTGTCAAGGGCAGGCGAACCTTAGTAATCCTTTATATTACTGGCCGCTTCCTGTATATGGATTCATCGGGTAGTGTGCGGGTATTCCGTCACTTCCTCGATGCCGCAATGTCTCCTGGGAGCTTTTGTCATTGTTCCCAGGAGACATTGTGGAGGCCTGCTGTGAGTTATCGCGGGATTTAGAAAGAACTTGCGGTTTAGTAATTATGCATATGAGCGTATCAATTTTTTTTTGGGTGGGTGTGTGGATCTTTGGTGGGAGTTCCCACACTTTTTTCCCCAGGACTTGACCCCTGACAGAAGGTACAGGAGGGTCCGCCTTGTAGAGCTTACATTCTAAAGGGAGGGGGTGGTGATACAAAAGGTAATAGCTGTGGGGGATGATTTGCTGGGGGTGGCTCAGGGACCATTGTTAGGTGGGTGTGGGTTAGGCTTCCCTGAATAAATTAGTTTCCAGAGATCTCCTAAAGGTGGACAGGGTAGGGGCTGATCAGACATACCGGGGCCTGGAGTTCCAGAGGATGGGAGAGGCTCTGAAGAAGTCCTGAAGGAGAGCATGGGAGGAGGTAACAAGGGAGCTAGAGAGCAGGAGGGCCTGGGAGGAGCGGAGGGGACAATTTGGGTGATATCTGCAGATGAGGTTGGTGATGTTGATGGGGGGGATGTTGTGAATGGCCTTGTATGTTGTGGTTAGCATGTTGAATCTTACACGGAGGGCATATGAATATGTATGTATATGAATATGGATATGAAATCCATATTTGTAAGCGATGTGGATGTGTATACAGACATTTTCAGCTACATTTCAGTTTTTTTGCATAATGCCGCTCATGAACCAAGCTTGGTTCTGTACTACTGTATGAGTTTACTACCTATTAACGCAATAGGGCGATTTACTAAAGGCAAATACCTTGTTCATGTTTCAAAGGATGTTGCACTTTGCAATGAACGTTGCCCCAGAGCTTAGGGAATGTGTTGAAGTTTTTTCTTTGTAAAGAATACCCAATGATGTGCAAGGTATCTTGTTCATGCTTGAGACCACGCTGGACTGACTAGATCAGTCACTGGTCGTTGGTGGACGGTCGTGTGAGCAAAGTAGGAAGGAGTTGCTCCTGTAGGTTATGTCCAGTTGTAAGTGATGGTAATGAAACCTTTTTGGATTTGGGTTGCTACTTTTTTGGTACGACCTTATGGTCGTACCAAAATACTAAAGCGCTGCTATGTGTGCTAAACGAACTATAATTGAAACACTCAGAACAGCTGCACCATTTAAAACAGTGACCTTACACTACTAGAAATGATAAATTAAAAGAAATGGTGCAAATATTCCACAATATTGTGACAATGAAACATAATATGAAAATAGATTCACCATGAAAATGATACGTGAACAATCAAAATGTCATATGTGATAAATAAGTAATAATTATGACAAAAATGGTCCCACGATAAAAAATCTTCAGTGATATGTGATACCACCTCCACCACCAGGTGAATTACCCGCTCACCATAGGGAGCGACCCCAATGGGTCTAGTCATGCCTTTAAGCTGATATGACTTAGATGTTCCTGGCGGGAAACGCTGCTGCGTTTGGTCTCTTTACAATTTCTTTGATGAAAAACACTGGGTATTCTCTGGAGTGGCTCAGGTTAAAAGAAAGGCTTTCATCGCGCAAAATTGTACGTACAAATAGATTTATTTAAAATAAACAATTGCCCACTCACATAATAATCGTCTTGTATAAAGCATAAATATCATAGATTTTTATGAGGCTCTCCTCCACACAGCTACTACCGAGTACCCACGACACCGGAAGTGACGTCACCGACGACTCCCGACACGTTGCGTCACAGAACACGTAACTTCTTCAATGGAATTCATATATGTACACAAAATGGCCAGGTGTGTGTGTGTGTGTATATATATATATATATATATATATACACATATATATATATATATATATATATATATATGACATTTGGTGTTGGACTTTGTAACGGAACTATGTATTCTGCCTGTACATCTATAATAATGATATCTGGGACTACCTGAGATATGGATTATCCACATTATATTCTGAGATATCTGTAGGGCTGTTTTGGGTTTGTTAGTTCTGAGCTCAGAAGGTTAATTGTAGAGTGAGTCTTTCACTGCTAAATTCTAAATGTCGCTTCTCTCTTTTGTGTATTGTATTACAAATTAACAGTCTCCTGTCAGTGTCTTGAATTAGCATGTCAATTATAACTTGTCAGGCTTTGCGGTGCCAAAATGTTTAGCTACTGATGGAATTATCTGTGATTGAGTATTGTTCTGGGGGTTGATTGAATTATATTGAGAAAGGAATGTGGTTTCTTTGGCCTGGTGCCAGAGTGTCTACCTTGGGGTCCCCATATGGAGGGAGGGGGCGGAGAGTTCCGTTGTTCCTTGAGTACTCACCAGTTTGTAACTAGATATAAACCAAGAGATGTACCATTAAAGCTGATATACTTGACCCTTCAAAACGTAGCACCGTCTCGTTCTTGGAAGGGAATGCGATGGGATATTTATTCTGTTCGTCTTACAACTGGACCTGACTCTCCCTTTGGCTCTCGTGGATGAGCTTATACCGGACTTACTTATATAGCAACTTGCCAGGGAAAAGGACGTCTCCAACGGCTGATACCCTCTCCCTACTTGGGTAGCAGTTACAGACTTCTCTGGGTCCCTCTATCCACTGTGCCACAAAATAGTGGCTTGACATGTTGTATTGTATACCTTCATTGTTTGTGAGTTTGTTTTTACTTTTTTTTTTAAATAAAGTATCCTTTGGATAAGGCACTAAGCTGGTGCGCACTCTGTTTGTTCTTTACCAACTCAACTCCTGCTCCATGCCTCAGACTAATTATGGGATCTCTAACCACCTACTGGGCACACTTCCCCCGGGGATCGGCTGGGTCCTCATAAATATTCAGACTGCCCTTCTGCCTTTTCCTACCACTGTGATTGCAGAAACCTCTATAATTGCAGGGGAAAATAATCAGACAATCAGCCTGTGAAGCATTGAGCAGGCCAAAATAATTAACCACTGCTCCACTGACTACAGCTAGTCAAGCCAAGCTAAATTTTCCTAAAATCCCAATACCCTAACTGGGAGGGTACTAGATACATATTCAAAGCAATATTCCCTATTTCAACTGCATGCCGACCATATAACTTACATATACAGGGCCAGATTCAGGTAGATGGGCGCTTCTTTACTTTGGAGTAACGTTTCTCATTTACGTTACTCCGCCGACACTTTCGGCGCAAGTACTGTTATTCACATAGCACTTGCGCGTAAACTTGCGCCAGAGTAACGATAATGCGCTGGCGTATCCCGACGCAAGTGGAAGTGGGTGTGATCATATGTAAATGATGGGCGGAGCCCAGCGCAGAGGCTTACGTTCAGCGCATCATCCACGGAGCATGCGCAGTAAGTGAGGCTTCACTCGCCCCCTTGTGCGCATGCTCACAACTTCCGTCGGCACCACTTCACGGGAAACGTCAGCGCAATGTGTTCCGTTGGACGTTTAAATGCGCCCGTAGATGCGCCATTCCGGCACTAAAGTATATCCTGTTCCCCCTCCCCGCAGTGAAGTTACTTTTGTTCTGAGATGGCTGCTCCCGTTCCCCGCAAACACACATGAGAAAGCTGAACTCTAAAGGCCAGGAGCTGTCAGCCGTCATCTCGGCTATGGAGCCCTATGATGTCTTCCTCCATGGCTGTAAAAGTTGACAGACAAGCATGGACAGAGGTGTTGTCCTGCAAGTGGGGGTGCTCAGCTAACTCTTATCGTCGGTAACGCTGCTGTAGCTGCTCTCCTGCTGACCTGTGGCCGTCTGGAGTAAAGATAAAGCAGCTATTTGTAGAAATAACTTTGCGCCGGACGGACGAGATACGCGCGGTGCATGTAGCCAGCGTATGGTGCTAATCCGTTCGCGAATCAGGAAATAACCCTCATTTGCATATTTGCAGGGGAAATCAATAGGCACGACTGATGCGCCAAGCGAAATTATGCGCTGACGATACTCTGGCGTCGGAAAGTTAAGCCGATCGGAAATGGCCCGTTTTCTGTCGCATCTAGTTTGGTGGGTACGGCCACATAGAAACGACGGCGCATAATCACAGTTACGCGGCGCTGAATTACTCCAGCGCAAGTCTTGCTGAATCTGGCCCACAGTGTAGACCTACCTAGTATGTGATCCTGCACTTCTGGGTCTGGGTCTGGGGCTCGCGCCATAGCCTGCCCGCTCCCGCTGTGATTAGACACAGCAGGAGCTGATCGGTGGGTAGAGCAGACCCGATGTCCGACAAACCTGCCGATGCTTGGTACACAGGCAGAAAGGTGGACCACCTGACTATGTAAACAAGGAAGATCGCCATTCTCTCAGTACAGAAGGCATGGATCCTATGTCTCTGCTAAGCAGGGGCACTGATCCATGCCTTCCCCTAGTACGAGCACCTCCCACTCAGTAGGAAAGCAATGGTCAGGCACACATTTAACCATTTGATCACCACTGATGTTAACCCTTTCCCAGCCAGTGTCATTAGTACATTGGCAGTGCATATTTTTTAGCACTGATCACTGTTTCAGTGTCACTGGTCCCCAAAAAGTGTCAAAAGTGTCAGTTAGGTGTCTGATTTGTCTGCCCCAATATCGCAGTCCCGCTATAAGTTGCTGCTCACTGGCATAAAAATATTCCATAGTTTGTCGACGCTATACATTTTGCGCAAACCAAACAATATTCGCTTATTGGGATATGTAGCAGAATACATATTGGCCTAAATTGATGAAGACATTTTATTTTTTTGTTAATAGCGCAAAAAATAAAAACCACAGAGGTGATCAAATATCACCAAGAAAAAGCTCTATTTGTGGGGGGAAAAGGACGTCAATTTTATTTGTGTAAAGCATCGCGCAATTGCCAGTTAAAATAATGCAGTGCCGTATCGCAAAAAAAATGGCCTGGTCATGAAGAAGGGTAAATCTTCCTGAGGTCAAGTGGTTGAAGTTTGCTAGAAATATGTACTGGCCAGATTCAGGTAGGAGAGCGTATCTTTGTGCGGGCGTAGCGTATCCTTTTTACGCTACGCCTCTGCAACTTTGACAGGCAAGTGCATTATTCACAAGGCCCTTGTTCCGTAAGGTGTAGCGTAAATTAGCCAGCGTAAGCCCGCCTAATTCAAATGTGGAAGAGGTGGGCGTGTTGTATGGAAATGAGCCCTGACCCCATGTAAATGAAGCGCCGATCGTACTGCGCATGCTCAGTATCACGTCAATTTTTTTCCCTAAGTTACACCGGCTCAATGCCTGTGACGTGAACGTAACCTACGCACAGCCCCATTCCCTTATGACTTACGTAAACGACGTAAAAAGATACGCTTTTTCCGACGTCCATACTTAACATTGGCTGCGCCCTCTTTTTGGTGGTTTATCTTTACGCCTGAAAAACGCCTTACGTAAATGGCGTAGCTTACTGCGACGGGCGTACGTACGTTCGTGAATAGGCGTATCTAGCTAATTTACATATTCTAGGCGTAAATCCCCTAGTGGCCAGCGTAAATATGCAGCTAAGATACGACGGCGTAGGAGACTTACGCCGGCCGTATCTTAGCAACAGTTAAAGCGGAAGTAAACCCATCGATTTAACAGTTTCAAAAAGCAGTTAAATTTCCGGCATGCCGGGATTGCCAACTGTCACATTGGTTGTGCTCTCAACCAAACTGTCAAACCATCCAATGGCTGGTGTCATAACTGATCACATGTGCAGCACCACGGCAGTTGAAGATTAAAGTTAGGCCAAGATGGCAGCTTCCTTGGCTGAAAATGATAGAAGGGTTTACTTCCACTTTAAGCGTATCTCAGTTTGAGATACGCGGATTCGGACTTACGACGGCGTATCTACTGATACGCCGTCGTAAGTCTTACTGAATCTGGCTATAAGGGTGTATAGCAGTGTGAAGAATGTTTATTTAGAATCTCCATCGCTGTTGTTTACTGCTACTTCTTCGACTGATATAAAGTTTGCTAAAATGTTTAATTATTTCTGTGCTTCTGATTTCTGCTTCTAAAATAATCGCCTTTAATTTTTCTATCTTTTTCAACTAGTAACCGTCATAGCTTGAGTTAATAATGCGAAATAGTAAACAGAGACGGTGCCCTTTGATATAACCCATTGAAGTGGAGGCTTATGATGAAGAAAGACTGAAAAACAAAATGTACAGAGCTGAGTAACACCTGAGCTGACTTTCTTCTTCCAGCTCTTTGAAGAGAGATGAGCTCACAGAGTTTGGACTTATTTAATTGGTTCACACAGCGGTCTGTTTACTTTATCATCTGTCTAATTCCATAATAATCAGTTTGTTGGTATAGGAGTACAGGGAATATATAATTCACCAGGCACAACAACTGCGCATCACCGCCACATCTGAGGCCGATTCGCCTTCCATCTGACAGGTGCCTCGCTTTGTACATAATCCAGAACACCGGCCCACGACACAGCCAGTCATCAGGTCTGGATTACATGACTAAGACCCTCATTTATTAAAGTCTGCAAAGTGTCTGACAATGATGAGGTCGCCTGGACCTGGGAAAGCCATGTGCAATTGAGCGTTCTGCGCTGTAATACTATATTAATGCGAGCGCAGATGCACACACTACTATCTATTTCTATAGTTAATCATTTTCACATGCTTTTTCAATTTCCTCTTCCCTTTATCTCCAGTCAAGATTTTATTCCCTCTGCCAGATTCATCACTTTTTCTTCTTATTCCAACTTCCAAACAGCCACTCTTCTGATTAAGGCAATTATTCGACGTTTGGACCTCAACATCTGGAAAAACGATCATTTTTTTTGTATAAAAGATAGGCAGACGTACTTATGTCGGTGTATCTGCTTTCGACTTAAACTGAGCTTATTGCACTTAATGTAACTGAAAATGGAATCATGATAAGTGCACATTTTCTGAAACACATGGGGTCTGTGTCACGTCTGAGGAACAGATCCTCTTATGTCATGCAATAATCTTTCAACCACAAATCCTTATTCTTAGACAGTCTTCCAAAGGTCATCAATAAAAAGAGCAGGGCTGAATTCCTCTTGTTTTATATCTACTCCAAGTAAACTGTGAAATGTCAGTTATATCACTTCTAGTCGTCACTTTCAGTGTTTTCTGCATTATCTGTAAAGTAATAGCAAAAAAAATAATAAAAAATCACTTTGACATTCTGCTAGCTCTAATGTACTATTTGTATTTCAGACATAGATGGTTATTTAATCGCTAGCTGCCCAATCAAATTCTGACACTTCTCACATACATGTAAAAAGATGTATTTTTTATAATAGATAGTTACTTAGAACTTAGAAATTATGGCCCGATTCACGAAGCACTTACGCTGACGTATCTCGAGATATGCTGCATAAGTGTAAATTTGCGCCGTCGTATCTGTGCGCCGTGCCCACAGAAATAAGATACGCCTAAAAACTGGCTTCAGTCCACCGACGTAACTTGCCTACGCCGGCGTATCGTGGGCGCATAGTTACTCTGGATGCATCTGGCGCTCCCATTGATTTCCTACTTAAATATGGAAATGAGGGAGATACGTCGATTCACGAACGTACTTGCGCCCGGCGCATAATATACGAGGTTTGCGTAAATCGTACGTCCGGCGTAAAGTTATTCACCATATAGGAGGCGCAACTCATGCAAAGGTATGGGCCAGGGAACGAATGCCGTCGTATTTTACGTCATTTACGTAGTACGTGAATAGGGCTGGGCGTAGGTTACGTTCACGAAGTAGGCAGTGATTCGACGTATCTTAGGCAGTTGTTTCTTCGTGATTGTGAGCATGCGCACTGGGATACGTCCACGGGATGGCGCATGCGCCGTTCGTTTTAAGTACTTGCCTAGCACTCGGCACAGCATTTGCATGGGGTCACGCTTCATTACCATGTATCACGCCCACTTCCAGCCCACTTCCACTTACGCTGCCTTACGCATACGACTATATGGTACGCCGGCGCAGAGTTGGGAGCATTTGCTTTGTGAATTCCATGCTTCTCTCTCTGCGTTGCGCCAGCGTAGCGTAAAGAAGATACGCTATGGCGGCATATATATACGCCGATGTATGTGATTCCGGGCCTATATATTTTCTGAAAGCAAAGACCCAGAAGAAAAAAAATAGTTGCAATTTTTATGTCACATCATATTTGCACAGCAGTTTTTTAGGAAGACTATACTTTACTGAATTTAAAACACAGAATAATACCCAATTGTTAGGTAAAATATAAAATAAGTTTTTACGCCGTGTACATAGCTACCTAATTACATGTTATGTCAGATGGCACTGCCTGATTGATATCAGGCAGTGCCATCACTGACAACATGATTTTTTTTAGCTGCTGCCTAGATCATGTAAGGGACATTATTTTACTGACTACCAACGTGAGAAATATCAGAAATACCTTATACAAATGCAGTATGGTCAGTTGGTGGAAGAGTGTTCCTTACATTGGTGATAAGTACAGAGAATGCAGCATTCTTACCATAGACCAATAATATAAGACATTCTTTCTCCCTCTGAACAGCAATATAAAAGGTTGTTTACTTTCATTTACCACCAGTGGCGGCCCGTCCATTAGGGTGCTCGGGGCGCTGCCCCCTCTATCCTCGCCACCCCCTATATGAATAATGGATAGATTCATGCATAGCATAAATCTACCCATCGCCGCCGCGACCACCCCCTAGTCAGGCGCCTGGCCCCTTTCAGTATGCCGGGCTCCTGAATTACAATGGCGGGGGAGTTTTTTCGAAGCACCTGATTAGAGCCATAGGCTCTAATAGGCTTATGAATATGGTGGCTCTTGGTGTAGATCATTGCGCCATGAGCCCACACTAACCCAAGTGTTACAACAGTGAATGAATAGTCGCTGTTGTAAAACTGATCCTTAATCTGGCCAATCCGAAGCAGGTGTGAGATCCGTTTTCTGATTGGCCGAAAAGAGAAGCCTCCCGATCGGCCGCTGAGAAGGAGGGAGGAAGTGAAAGCTGCCACGCAGACTCGTGGAGACCCGTGGAGAGCAGGGGAACAGGAGGCCGCCGCTGAGTATGGGAAGTCGCGATGGGGTAAATGCGACCGACCGCCCCACCGACTGACCCACCAACAGGGGGGAAGGGTGTGGGTGGCATTCTGTTTGCTGCCCCCCACCCTCCAAAAAAAACTCCACCAGCCACCACTGTTTATCACCAGTGTAACGGGAATGATAACATCAAAGTAAAGTTCTTTGACATACGGTCTCCTCCTTAACCACTTAAGCCCCGGACCAATATGCTGCTAAATGCCCAGAGGTGTTTTTACAATTCGGCACTGCATCGCTTTAACAGACAATTGCGCGGTTGTGCGACGTGGCTCCCAAACAAAATGTGCGTCCTTTTCTTTCCACAAATAGAGCTTTCTTTTGATGGTATTTGATTGTCTCTGCGATTTTTTTTTTTTGTGATATAAATGGAAAAAGACCGAAATTTTTGAAAAAAAATGATATTTTCTACTTTTTGTTATAAGAAAAATCTAATAAACTAAATTTTAGTCAAACATTTAGGCCAAAATTTATTCAGCCACATGTCTTTAGTAAAACAAAATCGCAATAAAAAAAAAACTAGCTACCTAGTGGCAACAGTGACACTAATACAGCGATCAGAAAAATGATCGCTTAGTGACACTGGCAATAGGGGGTGAAAGGGTTAACTAGGGCGGTGTTCAAGGGGTTAAAAACTTTATATGGGGGGTAGGGGGCTACCCTGGACCCAACACTAACTGCCTGTCACAGTAACTGTCACACTGACACTAAATGCAGTGATCAGTAAATATATGATCACTGCAATCAGTGACAGTGTGACAGGGGGCTGGGGGGGGGTGATTGGAAGGGGTTAATGTGCCTATGTTTGTGGTGTCAGTGTAGTGTTGGTGCAACTTACTTGTGATGTCTTCTCTCCTCTCGGCGAATTGAAAATACCACCGAGAGGAGAGCTGACATCACTTCCTATGCCTGTGTTTACATTATACAGGCAGAGGAAGTGCACTGCAGGGAGGGAGCGGATTGGCTGGGAGCGATCCGAAGGGGGCGGACAAAAACTAACAGCCGCCCCCTCATCCCGGATCGCTCCTGCAGCCACGGGGACCGCCGCAAGTACCGGGGGGGGTCCGATCCGACCCACGTCTAGGCAGGGATGTACAGGTACGCCAATGTGCCTGTCCGTGCCATTCTGCCGACGTAAATGTACATGCGGCGGTCCTTAAGCAGTTAAAGTGGAGCTCCATCCAAAAGGGGAAGCTCTGCTTGTTTTCACCCTCCACTGTCACATTTGTCACTTATTGCAGGGTAGGGGGAGCGGGTACCCACTCCCACTTCCTGCTCAGAACCCTGCTGCAATCTACGAGCATGATCATTCCTTTCTCCATCCCCAGCAGCCTTCTGGGACACATGCAGGTCTCTGGGACACACGCACAACTCACACATGCACACCGGCTGCTGGTTTCCCTTACTTGGGCTGCTTTGACACTGGGGCGGGTGCTAGTTATAGCGGCACTTTACTGTCTTTTTAGCTGCGCTATTTGGCTGCTAGCAGGGTGCTTTTAACCCCCGATAGTGGTTGGGTGAAGGGTTAAATCTGCCAGTGTAGTGCCGCTGTCTAAGCGATTAGCAGGCGCTTCGGCAGCGGTGTCCATTAATTTCAATGGGCAGGAGTGGTGTATACACCGTTCCTCCACCTCTCCAGGATGCAGAACTTTTTTTTAGGTCTTGCCAGCGCAGCGCCCCAGTGTGAAAGCACTTTTCTCACTGGGACTGCAGGGGAGGAGTTTTTCCAGGCGCTTTACAGGCACCATTTTTAGCCCAAAAGCACCTGAAAAATGCCCCAAAGCCGATTAAGGAATCGGCTCAGGTGCCAACATCGCTGGATCCTTGTACAGGTAAGCTTCCTTATATTAAAAGTCAGCAACTACAGTATTTTTAGCTGCTGACTTTAAAAAAAAAAATGGGAGACTGGAGCACCTCTTTGAATAATAGCAAATACTGGACAGTGTAAGCCCTCACAGCTGGAGACCATGAGGGAATTCCAAAACAGATTAAGGCCTCACAGCTGGGGACCATGAGGCAAAGTTCTTTGACATACATTATTTTCCTTAGAGCTTGTTAAATGCTAAATATTCTAAGGCCTCACAGCTGAAAGCCACAAGGTAAGTCTTTTGAGCGTCTGGGTACCTTGTGTAAAGCACAGTAGTCAGTAGCCAGTGCAGCTTCTTAATATTCAATTTAGGGTCACTATTCACAAGTCTACAGGACAGCTACCAGTTTCCAGCTTCCTCCAGACAGAACCGAGTGTGTGAAGTGTTGCCTCTCGGGACCAAATCCCTGGTGGTATGGTTCTGTGGTCAGTTTCTGAGTAAAATTCCTTTATTCTTGGAGCTTCTGAAACCTTCTAGAGCAGCTGCATGGTCCATGGGCTGCTTGAAAGCAGCATCTCTGAACCTCTGGAACCCTCCTAGGGAGAAGGAACCCAGCTCTACAGTGTCTCAGACTATTTATCCCCATTCCAAACCCTCTACTGGACATTCCTCATCAAGTAATAAATGGAGCACAGAATATTCAGGCTGGTTGGTTTGAATCTCCCATCCTAGGCTCTGGAAACTTATTTCAGAGGAAAGGAGAAGCAATCAAACGCCCAGCCTGTGAGAAACTGATCAGGCCAGAAAAATCTATGCTCCCTTGATTACAGAAGGAGCCAAAAACTAAATTTGCCTTGCATCCTACGTTAGAAGGGTGATACAATATAAATAAAATATTCTCACAGTTTTAAATTGAATGTGTAAGAGTTCTGATTCTACAGCAATGGAAAGTTTTAAGTAATTCAGATCTATAGACAAAGCAAGCAAAGGGTCCTTAGTGCAGTAGTGAGAAGCTGAGGCTGAAACATATTGATCCAGATTTACTGGTCTACAGTACATGCTTTGCATAGTGTTCCTGTGAGCTGAGAATATCCTGAAGGCAGTCTTCTGAAAGGCACTAAATGCCAAATGTGTCAAGGGCTTATTTCAAATTATTTCCACACTCTGATGTTGTAAACATATGTTATGTGGGAAGCACAGAGGAAACACTGCAGAAGGTAGAGTGGGAGAAAGAAAAATACAAAAACACATTCTGCGTTCTATATCCTGGGGGAAATCCATCCTTGCAAGCTAACACACTCATATACAATGCATATAATTGAAAACAAGGATTATAGTTAAAACAAACCCATGACTATGCAATACCACTTGGGGTGTGTGTGTCTTCCCAAAACCAGTCAAAAGTGTCATTCCTCCAGAAATCATGTCAGTGTGGGAATGAGTTATGTATAGTATATTTACACCAGTCCCTGCCCTCAGAGAGCTTACAATATAAGGTCCCTAACCAGTGCAAGACCCGTTTTCCAATTGGCCGAAAAGAGAACACTCTTGATTGGCCGCTGAGGAGTTGGGAGGAAATGGAAGCCGCCGTCACCGCGAGAACCCGTGGAGAGTATGAGAACGGGAGGCCGAGCAGGGGAAGCCGCCGGTTATGGGGTAAGTGCTACCGACCGACCGGGTGGGGGGGTGACATACACCCCCCCCAAAAAAATCCGCCGGTCTCCACTGTCCCTAACACACATTCATACACTAAAGCCAATTTACCTACCAGCATGTCTTTAGAGCATATGAGAACCACAGAGTACACTCACACAGGCACAGAGAGAACATGCAAGCTCCAAGCAAGTAGTGCCATTGGTGGAATCCAAACAGACCCCCCCCACCCCCACCTATAGCACCTATAGTAACAGCTTACCTTGGACTTCAGAACACCCCCATCGCAAGCCGCCCCCCACCCGTTACCGCACTAGCTTGGTGTCATGATGAGCGGCTCTGCCTCTGTTACACCCGGGCGGCAGCTGAAGGGAACACACACAGTGTGCAGCGGCAGCTGCGTCACCCGGGTGGAGAAGTGGAAAGGCTCAGCAGCTCAGACCCGGAGCTGGAAACAGAGCTAGGCAGGCACTGCTGACTGCTGTCACATCACTCATTGCTAGACGCCAGGCTGGGCAACTAGCAACCAGTCCAGGAAATGCAGTGGCTGCAGTGACTCTATTTCATTTCGGGAACACTATATTGTCCCAGAATGAAGGTACCGGGGACCTGGGACATACATGGCAATTACGGGATAATCCCAGGCAATCCAGACACGTGGGTACCCTAGGCGCCGCCCCTGCACCCACTGCCGCCCAAGGCCTGGCCTCTGTGGCCTTTTCGGAAATCCCGCCCTGAGTACTGCTAGACAGAAGTACTAATCACTTAGCCACTGTACTGCCCATGTAATGAATTGACAAGTGCACAGCATTTCTCTCAAGATCAACAGGTATCTCTTCTATTCGTTGAAAATGTTCTTAGCCTAAAAAATCCAAGGCAGCCACCACATCTAAGGACTGGTAAGCTGCAAAATATTAAAAAAAAATTGGGGGTTTGATATGCTTTAAATTAGGATTAGGTATGCCCATGGCTCGGTTGACACTGGGTCCCTATTCTCTGGTTCAGGGACAAATCAGGGCTGAATCTTTGCCTGAATTCGGCCCTGAAACTAGATTTATTCTAAAGCTGAATGATTATAAACACCTTGGTCTAGCAGTGCAGATAAGGAGAGTAAGGGCCCATTCACACCAGAACGCAGTGCTGGAAACCTGCAATCCATGCAAATTTCCTGCACTGTGTTAAAATCGCACTGCAGTTGCCATTTACAGCGGGTGTCTATGTTAAGTTAATGTTGTGTTTGCCAGTACTGGATCACATGGTACAGAAGCACCATGTAATCTGGTTGCTCTGCATTTTTTTTAAAGTAGTGCATGCACTTCTTTTGTTGCAGTCTGATGTGATTCAGCCCATTAAAAATTAATGGGATCAATCGCACTTGGTGTGAACCAGCTTTAACCGCACATAGGTCTGTGCCGCAGCTGTCTTGAAACAGCCCAAATCCTCCAAAGGCACCAACAAAGAAATTAAAAGACTTTGTTGACACTCCACACAAAATAAAGCAGAGCTATATCTGAGCACCACAATTAAAAATCTAATTTTTAATATTCAATTTAATCAAATGTTCATTTTCAATTCAAAACAAACTCACCCATTCACTTATGTTATCAGGCTTTATTTTTTCTAGTTTTCTAAACAAAACAAAAACAAGACTTTTTATCACTTTAAATGTCTTCTACATGTCTTTTAAGTGGTCTTCTAAGTGGTCACCTGATCCGCTTCTTGCTTTCATTGTGAACATAAAAACAAACCAAAAATATTGGATTTTTATGATGCTCACAATCCCAGGAATAAAATTACAGCCACAAGTATAAAAAATATATAAAAAAAAAATTGTATACCAAATATTAAAGTATGATTAAATCCAATGATAAAATATGTGTTTACTGTACTCCTACATCGGGCCTCAACCATGCCGTGTATTAAACAAACCAGACCCCCACATAAATCACTACACCATATCCAAATCATATGACCATTATATAACGAAGTTAGAGTAAAATAGTTCTTAAAGTGGATGTGAACTCACAATGTTTTTATTTATTTATTGCTGTCACAATGTAGAGTATTAGATTTCCTATCATCTGTGCCCAGTCTTGCTATAAAGTGTTAATCCAGCTCTGAGCAATCCTCTTATCTTTTTTCAGTGAGATAAAACAGTCAAACAGAGAAAATTCTTCCCCCCTGCTGTGAGTGACAGGTGATTTACATATCTCATGCATGAGCCTGAGACAGGCATTATTTTTTAATACCCACCCCCGCTCCTTTTCTGAAGTCATGTGGTTACTTTTCTGGGTTTTGACTAGATGTTAGTGATCATAGCAGAATTTAGTGTAAGAAATACACAGGAGAAAATGCATCTATCCATCTGGATAAAATCACACAAAAAGGGGAACTGTGTGAGGTGTACATGTATAAGCAACAAAAACATATCCTTCATATCTAAGAATAAATAAGACATAATGCAGTCCCCAGTTAAATTTAGTGCAAAGGACTAGAGTGAAACCTTTCCAGATCTGTTGAAGAAAGTAATGGAAACACCCCTGGATTATCACCTCCAAAATGTGCTGTAAAATGTAAAATAATAACATATGTATAATCGGGGTGTCTCAGAGAGAGAATACTGAATGGGAAAACAAAACGTTGCACTAAATAAAGTACCTTACAAATGTAACCCAGGATAATGCTCTTGCCCCAAACAAAATAAGCCCAAAAGTTGCACATAACAGAAGGACCTGCATCTGCCCAATATATGTGTGTATACCAAAGATAGTGCCCAATGTCAGCTCCACTCCACTCCCACACCCACCATCATAGTAACCAGCACATTGGCAGCTAGGGTGGGTTTGCCACTGAGCACGCATGGCCCCAACGTTGCCCCGCATGTTGAGTGGCGGCAGGGAGGCGCCAACACTGAGCATGTTTTTGTGTTCACATTTAGGCCCCTTTCACACTGGGGCGTTTTTTCGAGCATTTTTCAAGGGTTATTCAACTTTTTTTTTGAGCGTTATTTGAGCGTTATTCGAGCAAAGCCTCATCTGCAATCCCAATGTGCTGGTAAAGCTTTTTACATCGCTTTCAATTCATTTCAATGGAGAGGGACGTTTTTGGAGCATTTTTTTCAGCGCCCAAAAGCTGCTCCAAAGATGCTGCTTGCAGGACTCAGTGTGAAAGGGTCCATTGAGATGCATAAAGAGCATTTTATGAGCGTTTTAATAGCGCTATTTTTAACGCTAAAACGGTGTAAAAGCGCTTCATTGTGAAAGGGGTCTTATTATTTGGGATGTGGTGCATTTCATTCCATGCGACATCTTTATGAAATTCTCTCTTTAATTTTCAGACCTTAACTAAATAAGCTGAAGAAAGAAGGTGATTGGGTGCCATGCCCAGCTGCTCCATATTCCAGCTGCTCTGTGGACGTATCCCAGTGCGCATGCGTCGGATAGAATGCCTAAGATATGTCGCACACTGCCTACGACGTGAACGTAACTTACGCACAGCCCTATTCGCGTACGACTTACGCAAACGATGTAAAAAGATACGCTTGTTCTGACCTCCATACCTTGCATGGGCTGCGCCACCTAGAGAGCAGCTTTATCTTTACGCCGGTGTATGTCTTATGTAAACGGCGTAACTAATTGCGACGGGCGCACGTACGTTCGAGAATCGGCATATCTAGCTCATTTGCATATTTGACGCGGAAATGAACGGAAGCACCACCAAGCGGCCAGCATAAATATGCACCCAAGATACGACGGTGTAGGAGACTTACGCCGCTCGTATCTTTGCCGAATTTATGCGCAACCGATTCTGAGAATCAGGCACGCATATACGACGGCGTAAGTCTTTGAGAATCTGGCCCAGAATGTTTAACATATGAGCACTAGAAATGCCAAACATTGTTAGAAAACATTGTTATACTTCCAACTTCAATTGAAAAAGTGCAGAACAAAGCTCTGGCAAAAGAAAAAAGAAAAAAATAAAGAAAATAAAATTGGAAATTAAAATATTGAAATTTGCACCAATTTCTGTCTATTCTGTAGAAACGAGGCCTAAAATGGTGTGGCTATTGCCCCCCACTATTACTAATTTAAATGGTGTTTGGGGGGGCTCTGGTTCTCTGCCTTAGTAACAGTGGTTCATTGGTTGTACTGTGCAAGCTTTTTCAGTCACATGCCCCTCAACTTTTTCCTGGATATTTCTGCCACCTCTCTAAAGTTCATTCCCTCCCTCCCTTTGTTTGTTGCTGTATTTACAGGTAAATGGTTATCTAGCCTAAGGCTGCATTCAGACCTGAGCGTATCGTTTTCAGTTTTTATTTTTTTTTGGACATTTTTTTCTGGTGTTTTTTCTTACTTTTTGAAGCATTTTTTTTACAGATTAAAAGGTCACCAATTAAAAAAGAAGAAAAACACCTGTAATCTGCCTAAAAGGAAGTGTAATGTCCCAGCTGTGTGTGTGTTGCTGTTTAGAGACACAGCTTAACATCAAGTATAACCGAATCCCAATGAAAGATGCGCTTGTTAATGAACTGATGCAGTCTTTACTGAGATATCATTCACAGGAATGTGTACAATAGCATGTGAAAATGTGTGATATGATTTGATTTGGTAAAAAGGCTTTGGTGTTCATCAGCTTTGCAACCTGTAATAGCTTCTAAGAAGTCCTGAGGATGTGCTCACTTCTGTAGCTGGAGTTGAAAAGAAAGGATATGTGCATGCTCTATAGGAGTACAGGGAAAACCCGCCTCTAGGCTTCAAGAACATGGAGGGTCTTAAAGGAACAGACACTGCCGAGTGCCATGCATATAATATATACTGTGAAGGCAGCACACTCCCCACCTGGCATACTTTTTGTTATGCCACTAACTTTTGGACAGAAGTAAAACTACTTCAGAAATTGGCCTAGCATACACCTTGGGAATGCCTTGTCTAACAATTCTAACTTCTACCTTTCTAACTCTAGCATCACTACTAGGATCAGTTCCCACAATGAGTCCAATGGGCCATTCGTTCCTGTGGGCCTGAGTGTCTTTTAATAAGACAATGTCTCCAACTTGTAAGTTGGGCTTGTCATCTTGCCATTTCTTGCGTGGCTGGAGTGTCACCAGGAATTCCTGTCTCCACCTCTTCCAGAAAATGTCCGCAAGATTTGAACTTGTCTCCATTGCTTGGTGTACAAGTCCTTGAGGTCAAAGTCTCCTGTGGGAGCTGTCATTGGTTCCATCTTCTGTGTCAGCAGCATTGCGGGTGTCAAGACTGACGGCATCTCCGGATCTGTAGACACTGGAACTAAAGGTCTGGCGTTCATAATGGCCACGACTTCAGCCATTAGTGTAGTCAAAGCTTCATGAGTGAGGCGAGTAGACCCAACCTTCAGGAGCATGGCGTCCAGAATACGACGAGCTACTCCAATCATCCTCTCCCAGGCTCCTCCCATATGAGATGCGTGTGGAGGATTAAAAGTCCAAGTGCATCCTTGATCTTGAAGATAGGAACTTGTTTCGGAGTCTGTAGAAATGATCTTCAATTCCTTGCAGGCCCCAATAAAGTTTGTGCCGCGGTCTGAACGAATCAATTTCGCTGGTCCTCTGATGGAGAAGAATCTTCTCAAGGCATTGATGAAACTTGAAGTGGATAAAGATTCAATCACTTCAATATGAACTGCTCTAGTACTCTGACAAGAGAACAGAACAGCCCAACGTTTACTTTCGGCACTGCCTCCTCTGGTCTTGCGAGAAGAGATGTTCCATGGTCCAAAGACGTCTAGACCTACGTGAGTGAACGGAGGATCTGAAGCAAGTCTGTCTGCAGGTAAGTTTGACATCTTCTGAACTTCAAGTTTCCCTCTAATCTTCTTACAGGTAACACATTTGCTGATCACGCTGGAGACTAGTCTCTTACCTCCTATGATCCACAATCCTGCTGACCGTACTGCTCCTTCAGTGAAGTGTCGTCCTTGATGTGCCACTTGCTCGTGATAGTGTCTTACCAGAAGAAGAGCGATGTGATGATTCTTGGGTATGATGAAGGGATGTCTCTCTTGGATAGTCATATCTGCTGCCGACAAACGACCTCCTATTCTTAGTACTCCTTCTTCGTCGAGGATAGGGTTTAACTTCTTGAGCGAACTCTGTCGAGAAATCTCTTCCTTTTTCAGAAGGCTTTGAATTTCTTCTTTAAAGACTTCCTGCTGTACGCATTTGATGATCACGACCTTGGCTTGTTCAAGATGGTCGCTGCTACGCTGATCAGTATTAGTAGCTCTGCAGGAGTGTCTGGCTAGACAGATAAGTTTTCCGATTGCACGTGTCAGCGACTTCCAATTGGAAAACCTCTCAAATCTATGGGTGCCCAAACTGTATCTGGTAACTAAAGTCTTACAAACTATAACTTGAGGTCTTACCTCTTTGTCTTGATCTGGTTCTATGAGCTGAAAGGTCTCTACCTGGGTAGTCTCTTTGGATTCTGGCTTACCAAGAAACGATGGACCTACGAACCAGTTTGTTTGCTTGAGTACAGCGGCTGACACCAATCTTGTCCCATGATCTGCTGGGTTCTTGTCGGTGTTGATGTGATGCCACTGATCTGGACTTGTAGATTTTCTGATACGTGTCACTCTGTTGGTCACATATGTGTAAAATCTTTTTGAAGCATTGTGAATATATCCTAACACAATCTTGCTGTCCGTATAAAAGTTCACTGCATGGATCTCAATGTCTAGTTCAGTCGTAATCATGTCTGCTATCTCTACCGCTAAGACAGCAGCACAAAGTTCTAGACGTGGGACAGTGTGAGCAGGTCTGGGAGCTAGTTTAGATTTTCCCATGATGAACCCAACATGGCTTTGTCCCTCAGTGTCTATTACTCTAAGGTAAGTTACAGCTGCGATAGCTATAGTGGAAGCGTCAGAGAATATGCATAATTCTCTTCTCTTTGTAGCAGACAAAGAAACAGGTACGTATGGTCTTGGGATGTTGAGTTGTTCAAGCTCTAACAATGAGTATTTCCATAACTTCCACTGCATTTGCTTCTCTTCAGGGAGAGGTACGTCCCAGTCAATTTGTTCTTGCTCGGTAGTGATCTGTCTCAAAAGAGCTTTGCCTTGCATGATGATGGGTGCTACGAATCCCAGGGGGTCATAAAGACTGTTGACTGTAGATAGAATACCTCTTTTCGTGAATGGTTTCTCTTCTCTGGAGACCCTGAAGGTGAAACTATCGGTCTTTAGGTCCCAACTAAGCCCAAGACTTCTCTGCAAAGGTGGTGATTCTGTCCCTAGATCTAAGTCTTTAAGATCTTTAGCACGGTCTTCCATTGGAAATGCTTCCATGACTCTGTTGCTGTTGGAAGCTACCTTGATCAATCTTATGTTGGATTCTGCCAACATTTCTTTTGTACTTTTTAGGATGCTAATAGCTTCTTCGTTACTGGAGAAAGAGGCAAGTCCATCGTCCACGTAGAAGTTCTTCATGACGAACTGTTTGGCTTCTTGGCCATGTCTTTCACCTTGCTGTGCTGCTCGTTTCAGGTTGTAGATAGCTACAGCTGGGGAAGGGCTGTTTCCAAACACATGTACCTTCATCCTGTACTCTATGATGTCTTTGTTAAAGTCATTGTCTGCATACCACAGGAACCTTAAGTAGTCTCTGTGATCTTCTCGAACGAAGAAACAGTAGAACATCTGTTGTACGTCTGCTGTTACTGCTACGAGTTCTTTTCTGAACCTGATGAGTACTCCAAGGAGTGTATTATTCAGGTCAGGTCCGCTGAGAAGGACATCATTTAGTGAGATGCCTTCGTGCTTCGCACTAGAGTCAAATACTACACGTATCTGACCTGGTTTCTGAGGATGATACACTCCAAATATTGGTAAGTACCAGTGTTCTTGGTTTTCTTGTAGTGGTGGCGCCTCTTCTGCCTGCTCGTTGTCAAAAATCTTTTGCATAAAGGCTTGGAAGTGTTTCTTCATATTTGGCTTTCTTTGTAGAGTGCGCTGCAACAAACTGAAGCGTTTCTCTGCTTGTACCCTGTTGTTAGGAAGGCGATGGCGTGGTGACCGGAAGGGTAGAGGGGCTACCCAGCTGCCTGACTTGTCTCTGTAGACTTCTCTGTCCATGATCTCGAGGAAGAAGGTATCTTCTACCGAGGGTGCTGGCTTGTCGTCGTCTCTTGTTCTTTCAAACACCTTACAACCCAGTTCATCTGTATTTCCAGTTGAGGCTAAGTCTTCCATGCACCTCTGGATACTCCGATGATGTGTTGGATTATCTAATTTCTCTTTAATGTGTAAACTGTTGGTACATGGGCAAAGACACGAGGTACGACCATTCTGCAACAGGTGTGTTCTGTAGACATTTACTTTTGCTGGCTTGTGCAGTCCGTCTAGACATACTTCTCCAACGATGACCCATCCGAGATCAAGGCGTTGTGCAAATGGTGCATTGTGTGGCCCATTGTACTGTTCTCTGACTTTGTGCACTCTGAGGATATCTCTCCCGAGTAGAAGGGTGATTGCAGCATCTGGATCTAGTGCTGGTATCTGGTCTGCTATTTGCACCAGATGAGGGTGATGACGAGCAACTTCAGGTGTGGGAATCTCTGACCTGTCGTCTGGTATCTCATCACATTCTATGAGGGTAGGAAGAGTCACCTTTGTCTTTCCATCTAACGACTCGATGATGTAGTTGTTTGCTCTTCTTCCTATTGTCTCTACAACTCCAGAGCAAGTCTTCAAGGTGTATGGGGTTGGAGTTCCTTTGTCACCGAAGAGGTCAAAGAATTCTGTTTTTGCCAGCGATCTGTTACTCTGTTCATCCAAGACTGTGTACATCTTGATTGCCTTTTCTCTGAAACCTGCTGGATACACCTTGACTAAGCATATCTTGGAGCATGATCTTGAGCGGCCCTGTTCTGTACAGATCTCAGTGCACTTTGAGGTTACTGCTGGCGTTGAACTTTCGCCTTGCTCCCCACCATGATCTTCTTGAGTTACCGGAGCTTCTTGTTTCCATGGTGGTGGTCCCGGGTGCAGTGTTGACAAGTGTTTGTCACTGTTACACTCTGTGCATCGTATTGTTTTTGTACAGTCTTTCGCAATATGCTGAATTGAAGCGCAGCATCTGAAACAAATGCGATTGTCTTTAAGATAAGCTTTGCGCTCTTCTAATGTCTTACTTCTGAAATTGCGACATTTTCTTAGTGGATGAGGCTTGTTGTGGATAGGACATATTTTGTCTGGCTCTTCAACTTTCTTACTTGTGTTGTCTTCCTGATTGGCTGCAGATTCAGGTGGAACTTCTGTCTTCCTTACAGAAACTGTTGGTCTGCGTTCTTTGTAAAGCCCTGGAGGTTTCTGCTCTACCTTTGGGAAGCTCGCTGTTCTCTTGTTCAGGAAAGCAAAGCTTGGGTCATTGCGTATTTCAGCTTGGTCTTCTATGAATTCAGCGAAGAAGGCGAACGGTGGAAATGCAACTCGATGATCTTTCTTGTATCTTGAAGCTTGAGCTACCCACCTTTCTTGCAAGTTGTAAGGAAGTTTCTCGATTATGGGCTCAACTCCACGTGCTGTATCCAGATATGAGAGACCTGGCAGATATCCACTAGACTTAGCGACTTCTATTTCTAAGAGTAGGTCTCCCAAACCTCTCAGCTTTTGGTAATCCTTGTTTGTTATTCTTGGATAGTTTTCTATCCTTTTCAGAAGAGCATCTTCAATCACTTCAGGTGATCCATAGCATTGTTCTAACCTCCGCCACACCATTGCAAGTCCTGCAGTTGGGTCATGAACATGTACTGATCTGATTCTTTGGGCTTGTTCAGTGGACTCTGGTCCTAGCCATTTGACGAGCTGGTCAAGCCTTCCTTTATCTGTCAGCGTTAAGTCTTGGGTACCGCTCAGGAAAGATGACTTCCAGGCCCAGTAGTTTTCCGGACGGTCATCGAATTTCATGAGACCAGCGCTCACTATCTCACGGGTCATCAGATGATTTACCACTTCTATAGCACTTGTTGCATCTGGCGAATACTTCTTGGGTGTACACTCAGGGTATGGATGAGGTTGGTAAGGCTGATAAGGCGCTTGACAGAATACACTTTGTTTAGTTGGTGGTTCTCGTCTGTTGTAAGTCTTTCTGTTATAGTCCGGACTTGTATTTGCTTGAGGAGAGAGTATGCAAGCATCCGTTTGTCCTCTTGGAGGGTTGGCAGATTGGTCTCTGCGCATGCGACCATTTGACTTCCTACACTGAGGTTCTGATCCAGTCTTGCAATGTTGCGTAATATTGAAGTTGTCTATTGCTGGTGGAATCGATGAAGACCTAGGTGCATCATTGGGCTGCTGGTCAGTGTACATGGTTGCTTGTGACTGTACGTACTCACGGGTGCGTTGGATTGCGCTGTGGGATGACATCTGGTTTTCTATGCCATTGAATTGAGCTTCAGCAGCTCTTCCGAAAACTTCTGCTTCGGCTAAGGCTGCTGCAGCGTTTTTCTGCTGTTTGAGTAAGTGTAAAGATGCTTCTACTTCTGCTTTTCTTGTGAGTGTTTCAGATTCACGTCTTGCTAATTCTCTCATCAATTCAGCTTCCTGCTCTGCATAAGAAGCCATGGCACAAGCTGCCTCTGCTTTTGCTCTTGCCTTAGTCGCTTTGTCGCTAACCGATGACAGACTTGTGATGCTTGAATGTCTAGAACTAGTACGTTTAAATCTTGCTGAATTGGCGCTAGCTGAAGTAAGATTTGTTTGACTGGACGCTCTAGACAGTGTTGCGCATCTAGACTTGGTTCTTGGCAAGCAGTGTGTGTCTTCCTCCTTATAGTAGCATTGAGGGTTAACAGTCAGAGAGTTAGTCTCTGTGTTCTCCATCTTGTTTTAGCTGGCAGCGTGGATAATGACACAGGCAATATCAGTGTTATAGTGAGTGAGAGAAATTAGTTTCACTTTCATTTGCATGTGGCTGAAAGGATTTGTCCTTTTATTGTTGAGGACGATTCAAAGCTGTTTGGTTGCTTCTGACAACGTTTTAAAGCCTTTTTACTGTAATGTCCCAGCTGTGTGTGTGTTGCTGTTTAGAGACACAGCTTAACATCAAGTATAACCGAATCCCAATGAAAGATGCGCTTGTTAATGAACTGATGCAGTCTTTACTGAGATATCATTCACAGGAATGTGTACAATAGCATGTGAAAATGTGTGATATGATTTGATTTGGTAAAAAGGCTTTGGTGTTCATCAGCTTTGCAACCTGTAATAGCTTCTAAGAAGTCCTGAGGATGTGCTCACTTCTGTAGCTGGAGTTGAAAAGAAAGGATATGTGCATGCTCTATAGGAGTACAGGGAAAACCCGCCTCTAGGCTTCAAGAACATGGAGGGTCTTAAAGGAACAGACACTGCCGAGTGCCATGCATATAATATATACTGTGAAGGCAGCACAGGAAGCTTGTGTACTTTTTTGAGCTTCAGGCAACAGAATTCTCAGATATGAACAGGGGCCATTTAAATTAATGGGATTTTGCTTGTTGGGGGTTTTGGAAATTTTCAATTTACGAGCTGAAAACGTGCAGGTGTGAATGTGCCCTAAAAATGAATTAACAAGACCTGGCTGCTCAGTTTAGCGAGTTAGCAGCCTGAATTATTTAAGATAGCCCATTTTATTATCTAAATATTTTTCTGCAAACGATAATTAAATTGTCTACTTTAGCCTGACATGGACTTTCACTGTATTGTTCATTTAAGCACAAGAGACTTCATTTTGTTCACGCTGTTAAAATGTGTTCTTTAACCTTCACCTAACACACAGACGCTTCTTCTGTTAGAAGCTCTCTCTGTCTCTACCCCACCTCCTCTCTCAAGGTTTTACTTTTTTAATTTGTTGTGGAAATTTTATTATATGGACTCATGTGGACATTTTATTTAGGATGTGTGTTTTATAGATTGTCATCTGTCTCCCTGTGTCTGATTTAATGGAGGAGCGCTCTAGCAGCACGCACTTGGGTTGAATCTAGACCAGAGGTAACACCGTCAGTATGAAAACCTTCTCACGGGCTTGGAGACGTGTTCTCGGTGTGTGTGGACGTTTGCCGGTCTGTAGGTATCAATCGAAATGCACTGGGCTTCTTGCCTTGAAATGTCTATGCACACTAGAGAAGCAAATTCCACATAACAAGAGAAATATATTACATCTCTCTTGTGGCTACGCTATCCCTTTTGGATACATATCTGCTTTTATAAGAGGACATTGTTATTCGCCTTGTCAATATACTTGTACCGTATATTGACAACAAAAGTAGCAATGTCCCTGCAGATCTTCTCAAGCTTGTAAGAACAAATATAATGATCTTCCCTAGATACTGGATTAATGAGCAGTATTGAATGAGATCCATGCTGACTGTCATATTCTGTGAGGTCATTTCCTGTGAGGTAATTTCCCATGGAGGAAGTGATTGGCTGTTGGGGCATGACTTCCTGTTTGTTATTCCTTTTGTTGTTGATGAATAAAAACCAAGTGCTGTGCTCGATAGAGGCAGAGGAGCAATGGTACAGAGGATGTAAGCTGAGGTCATGTCTGTTTACTTGGGGATATGCGTGAAATAGAGTGATATTAAGATGCCTTATACCTTCAGAAAGAAAGGTAATAAACTTTAAACACAGTGATTGCATCCTGTGAATCTGTTCCTGCAATTGCAGTATTAACTTCCCAATCAGAAATAGTTCCATAACTAGCCTCAACAAAATGTTGACAAAAATAGAGTCAATGGAGAAGACAGAATGTGTTTTTATTGTGCAATGGACTTTACAGTAAATGGCTTTAAATGGCTTCTGGGTACAGAGATATAAAAAGATGACAAAAAAGTAAAATAAAAAGCAGCAAATCACAAATATTTGTCTTATTTGGTAACTAATTTACATCAGCCATAAGCATCCTGTCTGCTACCAATATATCAGTCAACGATCTCCTGGATTTAATAAGCAAATAAAAATGTCAGCAACACTTTGGAGAATTAATTCTACTGATAGTCCTGATATTAGGTGGTCAGGGATTATTATGATAACAGTCAATTCATCTGAATAAGGAAATATTTTAATTGGTCAAGGCAGTTGTATTAGTAACTTATAAAATGTTTTGAAAAGAATGGTGCTCTAATTCAACCTGTGTATAAATCCAAAAAACAAGTGCTTAGTTGCACACCTATACAACAACCTGCTACTGCTGATGCTTCAGCAGCATAAAAAATGTAAAAAAAATTGTAATAAACACAATAGTGTACAAGTGAAAAATTATTCAAGTGAAAAACATTCCATAGAATAATGATGAATACAAGATCCTTCCTTGGACACCTTGTTGCAATATGTGCCATGTAGCACAATCAGTGATAAAAAAAACACCACCCCCACCTCCAGGTGATTTGCCTATTCACCTTAGAAGAAGACCCCTGGGGTCAAATCACGCCTCTAGTATAATGGTATTTAGTAATCCAGAAAGGAAACACTGTTGTATATATAATCCTCGGTATCTCATCAAGAGTACTGGAAACTGCTTCTGTGGAGTAACTCAGAGCAAAAAAAAGACTTTCATTGTGCAAAATAGCTTCAATGGATAGCTATTAAACCTAAAATGCCTACTCATTCCCCTGAGAAAGTCACGCGACTGCTGACGCAACGCCTTGGGCGGAGCCAGGTGACATCACTTTTGGTGTCTCGGTAAACCTGGAAGAAGCGATGAGGAGGCGAGTTTTTGATGTATGGATTGTACAAGAAGATTTCTATGTGAGTAGGCAGGATTTCTAAAGACCACTATACCAGAGGCGTGATTTGACCCGAGGGGTCTTCTCCTAAGGTGAGCAGGCAATTCATCTGGAGGTGGCGGTGGTGGTATTTTATCACTGAATGTTATTGCTATATGGCACATATTGCAGCAAGGTATCCATGGAAGGATCTTAGATTCAACATTATTCTATGGGATGTTTTTCACTTAAATAATTTATCACTTATCCACAATTGTCTGTAATTTATTACCTTATTTTTATATTGTTTACGCTGCTGAAGCATCAGCAGTAGCAGGTTGTATAGGTGTGCAACTAAGCACAATTTTGGGGTATTTATACACAGGTTGAATTATCATCATTCTTTTCAAAACATTTTGAAATGTTTACTTTTAGAACATTTAATGTTTTTTGTATTAATAACTTGATGTGAAATAGATATCATTTCCTCCCCTCTTCCTCCAATGGCATATACAACTGACAAAGTCTGGAATTCTCCAAATGTCTACTTTAAGTGCTTTGGTGTTGCTTATTTGCATCAAATGGTGAATTTATCATTTGTAATTGCACAGGATAGTGTACTGGCTAATTTGTCTTTGTATAACCAATAAAACATTAAGATGGATTACACAAGTCGATACTGCTGTGATTGAGAATCTATTCAAAAATGAAAAAGTAGCACATTCACTGTTGCTAGAATAAGTAAATTTTGTTTGGCTCCCCTGTATGACTTAATTGTGTTTAAGATTCTGTACAGAGCTTCAAACGCTTCAAAAGCTTCCCTTGACTTCTAGAGCTCTCTGGATAATTCTGGAACTTAGAGGGTGGAGGAACAGAGGCCGCAGCCTGAAAATTTATGGAGTTTCCACAAATGCCTGGGGAGCCAAGGCCCAGAAGGTGGGGAAAAAACCATAAATATTTAGAAGCCTAGAGTCTGGCAGAAGAGCCTGGAGTCCAGTCATCTGGAGGATACACCTGTGCTGGGTAGACATGTGCACAGAAAAAAAATTCGTTTTTTTTTTGTTCCGTTTCGTATGGTCCCGTCTGTTCGTTTCCGTTCGTTTTTCGTAAGACGCCCGTTTTCCCGTCCGTTCCCGTTCGTTTGTCGTACGACGCGATTTTTTCGTATTCCGATCGTTTCGTATTTCCGTTACCGTTTTATTTTCGTACATGCGGGATGATTCGTTATTCTGTTTAATTCATGTTCGTTTCTTGTTAGACAATAATTATCGTGAATTTTCGTCAATTTGCATTCTGTGTATCTTGAATGCTTTTCTTTTGTTAGTGTCAGTTGTATGTTCATTGTTCAATGACATCTATAACAAAAGAATTTCATTATGTATATTGAATGAATTCCTTTTTCTGTTATAGGTGTCATATCAACATACGAAAATAACAAAAGAAACAGGTTCAAATGCAAATCTTTTGTTTATGTTTTTTTTGAATGGCCAGAGAGTTAGGCTGGCCATACATGATACAATTTTCTGTGCAATTTTCTTTAGATTTACCTTCAACTATGTAGTGCAAGGGCCTGCCTGATTGCATACAATTGAAAGTGTTGTTTAGTTTGACCTCATATATGGTTTTTGGTAAATCTAAAAGAAAATTGTACAAGAAAATTGAACATGTATGGCCAGCCTCAGTGACTGAAAGCAGATTCTCTTTTGTGCAGAATAGTGAGTACACTTGTACAGTAAAGCCTAATAAACTTTTCTGTGGATTTTCATCTGAAGGGAGATCAGTTGGCCAGACTTTTGAACCCAAAAATGGTTTTCTGATGCAGTTTAAAAACGAACAAATTTTCTGAGAACGATCGAAAAACGATCGTTTTTATGTGTGTTGTTAAAATAGTCTGACCAAGTGTATGGGGCTGTGTAATACTATTGTTAAGCCCCATACACTTGGTCAGACTATTTTAACAACACACATAAAAACGATCGTTTTCCGATCGTTCTCAGAAAATTCGTTCGTTTTTAAACTGCATCAGAAAACCATTTTTGGGTTCAGAAGTCTGGCCAACTGATCTCCCCTCAGATGAAAATCCACAGAAAAGTTTATTAGGCTTTACTGTACAAGTGTACTCACTATTCTGCACAAAAGAGAAGCTGCTTTCAGTCACTGAGGCTGGCCATACATGTTCAATTTTCTTGTACAATTTTCTTTTAGATTTACCTAAAAACATATATGAGGTCAAACTAAACAACACTTTCAATTGTATGCAATCAGGCAAGCCCTTGCACTACATAGTTGAAGGTAAATCTAAAGAAAATTGCACAGAAAATCATGTATGGCCAGCCTAACTCTCTGGCCATTAAAAAACCCATAAACAAAAGATTTGCATTTGAACCTGTTTCTTTTGTTATTTTCGTATGTTGATATGACACCTATAACAAAAAAATTGCATTCAGTATTTTGAATACACAGAAAAAAGAAAAAAGAATTCATTCAATATACATAATGAAATTCTTTTGTTATAGATGTCATTGAACAATGAACATACAACTGAAAACGAACACAAAACAGATTCAAACAAAATACACAATGCAAATCTCTTGATACAGATTTAATTTTCGTTATTTTGCCATTTTCGTTTTGTCGTTTTTTCCCGTCGGATCGTTCGTTCGTATTTGCGGTCGTTCGTTATGCGGCTCATCCGTTATCCCGTCGTTTTCGTATTTTGGTGCTTTACCGTTTTCGTATGTACACATTATCCCGCGGGTACGAAAATGAACATTTTCGTACGAAAATAACATTCGTACGAACGGGAATGCACATATCTAGTGCTGGGGGCTCTGCCCCTTGGGCAGTAGAAAGACCAAGAGAGAGAGAGAATTGGGAAGCCTTCATTCAGCCCAGTCTCAGCTAGGCTTAACTGCAGACATCAAACAAAACCAGTCAGCCTGTGCAGTAGAAAGGCCAGTGCAGTAGCTTTCTGGATTCTAAAAGCTACGTAAAGGGACTAAGCAAATTGGTCAGCAAATTGGAGGTGGAAACCTTTTTTTTAAAAAAAGGTGAATTTTGGTGCATGTGAATACCCACATCTCAGCAGATGCGTGAGGGTGTTGCAACCAATCATTGAGCGGCAATAATATGCAGAAACCTCTAGCAACCAATCAGTGAGCGTTAATAATGTACAATAACCTGTAGCAAACAATTAGTGAGTTGTAAGGATGTACAGTAACCTCTAGCAACCAATCAGTGAACATTATCGGTGCAGGGGGGGCCAAGAAAATGTTTGCCCAGGGTCCAATCAATATTAAAGACGGCCCTGACTGTCATATTACTTGGAATAACCAGTGTGTGTTTGGCCGGCCACCCTTACTTGCAGCCTTCAAAGACAAACAGGATCCCTGAAAAAACATTATCACTAGAAGCACAAAAGAGGATTGTGTCATGCAGATCACTTTTACAGTCAGTGTTGTAGCATGTTCCCCCCAGTGACTCTGGCCTTGATCTTGACACAAAAGTTCTGTTTCCTCTCAACTTCCCACCACTCTACTCCTCAAAGTACTTTGGTGTGTCATTACTGAAGAGTTTATCAGATTGAGGATCCAGTGTGTTTACTTTGAACATGCCAAGTCAGATTCAATTTCTCACTCTCTGAACATTTTACATGACCACAATGAGAAGGCTTACATTTATGCTGATGTGGATGAAACATAACAAAGTTGTCTCCGGCAACACCTGACCTATTTAGCTCAAAGTTGTCAGAACACTTATCTTGAGAGTATGCAAACACCTAAATCAAAGGAAAGCAGGGTGCACCTGAATCTTGTACAAGATGTTTCACTAGCTGCTGATGCTTGCTACTTATTACCTGATATTCTCTATTATTGTTATTGCAGGATTTATATAGCGTAAACAGTTTGCAAAGCACTTTGCAAAATAAAGGTTGACAGGACAGTGACAATACAAATGAATACAAGAAATGTATGGGGGTCCAGCTCGTAAGAGCTTACAATGGTGAAGGGCAAATGGTACAAATGGTAATATTTGTGAGAGAGAAGAGCTGATGGAAAAAACTATAGTTACGGTTTTAGGTAGGGGTGGGTTGGCTTCCCTGAAAAGATGAATTTTCAGGGATTGCCTAAAGGTGGAAAGAGTAGACGATAGCTGGACAAATTGGGGTAGGGGGTTCCAAAGGGTGCAGTCTGGAGAAGTCCAGAAGGTGAACATGGGAGCAGGAGACAAGTGGTGGAGAGAGCAGGAGGTCTTGGGAAGAGTAGAGACGATGGTTTGGGTAATGTCTGGAAACAAGATTGGTGATGTAGCTTGGGGCAGAATTTTGAATGGCTTTCTATGTTATTAGTATTTTGAATTTTGTTTGTTGGGCAACTGGAAACCAGTGAAGGAAATGGCAGAGAGGGATGTTAAACACCGAGCAGTTGGTAAGGTAGATGGCCACAACATTCATGATAGACTGAATGAGGATAGGCTGTATAAAGGTAGTACTATGAGAAGGGAAATATTACGGAGTTAAAGCCTACAAGATTTGGACAGTGATTGGATTTGGATTATGCATAGCACCCTGGCATGGTAGTTGCATGGCAAAGTCAGGGAGCGGGGAGTATTAAGAGCCTCGTTTTAGAACAATTTAGTTTGCGGAAGTGGTGTGTCATCCATACTATATCAGTTAGTAAGTTAGTAATGTGAGAAAAGACTGAGGGGGTGAGGGGAGGAGTAGAGAGATAGATTTGGGTGTCATTTCAGATAGATTTGGGTGTGCCCCAGCAAAGGAATCCAACTTTATTATTGATAATTGGGTTCTTACAATACATATTATGCCCATAGGCAGCCGTGGCTGGTCCACAAGGGGCACAGGGGTGCCGCCCCCTAGTCTCCATGCTCCATGCCCCTAATCTCCATGTGGGGCGCTGGACGCATAGATTTCTATGAGTTTTTTTTAAAGCACATGATTAGAGCCTGAGGCTTTAATTGGCTTCAAGTAGGTTGCGCTCGGGTCGCAAAGCACCCTGTTTTTTTGCCACCCCCCAAAAAATGGAGCATCAGCCGCCACTGTCTGTAAATTTATACCAATAGTTTTTAACAGCACAGATGAGTGGATAAAGTTGAAGACGTCTTGCAACTCATCCAAGAAGCTTTCAAGAAGCTTTCTCAGCTATAATGCTAGTGATTTAACCCCATTTTGCTAGGACAAATGTTCTCTCTCAGTTCAAAAAACCTACAAGATTATTTGTTTCAAGAGTGAGCTGACATGGGTATGGCATAGGAGTGTCTCAGTCCCAAATTGTAAACATACAAAAAGAAATTGCCCATGGGACTTTACAAGGCCCAACCACAAATGTAAAATTTACAAGGAATATTGTTATTTGGACATAACACATAATTTACACATACAAGTGATGTCACATACAATTTTCAGAAATCTGTCCATAAATAGCCATCATTACAAAGATCATGATATCACTAAATTTCCATAGAGTAAATACTCAGTAATATACTGATTCTCTACACGTTTCACAAAACAGCACTCGCTTCCTCAGGAGAAGTACATATACGTATCTGAAATTGAAGAGAAGGTTGTTAAAAAAATTCACCCGACCATCCATTTTACATACCGATGGAATAGTTCTATGGATCTCCAAACACAGTCACTAACAACAATGTGGACTTAGTAGGTTTCTCAAATCTCCCAGGTAAAGGTAAGTAGATTACTCGGATGAAAATACCCATAGGTCCACATGTAGTTCTCCCTGGGAGTTGTGGAGGGGAAGTAGACCAAATTATTTGGCCTTTTTATTTATAAGAGTATGTCTTTTCACTTCAGCCATTTTCATTAGCGAACATTTTATGTCATAGGAGCACCAGATAACAAAAATGTGTTTTAATTATTTTTCAGTAGGAGCACAGAAAAACACACCTACAGCAACAGCATCATCAAATTAATTTGGTGGGTGAAACATAAAAAAATTGTGTTATACAGCAATGTGGATACATTCAAACATACGGTATCAATATACAGTGGTCAGCTGGCTGAATCTTGCAGCCAAATGCCACAGTGGCAATGGTTAGGTGACTCTGCCCCAGAGTACAGTTTTATGTTTAGTGCTGGGTGCTGGGGCACGTAGGGCATTCCAGTGCCCGGCACCCCGCTGCTGCCTTACTGGCGCCCAATAACTTGCATGCTGCAAGTTGAGCACCAGAGCTTTAATCCCTAAGCTAAATCAGTTCTTAATATCTTGTATTTACAGTCTTAGAACATTTGAAAAACATGTTATAGTACAAGAAATAAAATAAGAATCTCCAATGCAATAAAAATAAGTGAGTCTTTCTATATTTTCAGCACAGTAGCTCACATTCTTACTGGGAAGTCCTTATATTCCATCATAAAAATGGATATGACCAAGAAAGTCTGCGGCACACCCACACTTAATTGTTGCCAGTGTGTACCCCCCAACCTTTGGCAAATTCTCCAGCAAAATTTAGAAATTATGTTCTTAAATAAATATGAAATCAATGCATTCTTAGCTTAGCAAGAACACAAAAACAATTTAATAAGTTGTGGTCACATAATGTGTTTTTTTATTGAAATAACTTGCCAAAAAAGGACAATTTACCATTAATAGAGCTTATCAGAAGCATTTGTTTTGAGAATAAAAACATGCAAAGATCATTTACACATTTAGAAGATATGTCTTCATGTAGGAGTACAAAGAAAATCCCTGAAATAACACAAAACGTAATGGTGATACTGGAACAAGGTTTGTGAAATTCCTGCTTGACTCCCACCACCATGTGCCCTCATCTTGACAGAGATAAAGATTAAGGTTGCCATGGAGACTGGAAACAAAAAGGAAACTTTTGTCTGATTTTGTTTCTGAAGTCTCACAAGGAGGCCCTTGGGCCAGGCATGCTGGAAAGACGTGATTATGAAATTTTGGTGTCACCTTCCTTCCTATTTTCTCAATGACATGGCATAGGTCTGATATTAATACAGTGGTCATTCAATAGCACAGGGGCTTTGACTAAGTAAAGGAAAATCTCTTAGTTTTACATTTGAATTTATTTGTTTTAATTATAGGCAGCCATCCAATGATGAAAGTTTACACAATTGCCCATATGCTAGAAGCATGCATATTTCCTGCTGCATTGTCAGATTGTTCATTCATACAGCAATAATACGTGATCTACAGCAACACGGAGTTGAAGCCCTAATTTAAAAAGAACTTTAAAGTAGGGTGACCAGACATCCCCAGTTTCAGGGGACAGTCCCTGGACCAAGTCTGTCCCTGGTTTTGTCCCCAGATTGGATTTAATAGGGGGCAGGGGCAATTTCAAAGACAGTCAGTGCAGAATTAAAATAAAAAAAATTGAATTACACACCCCCTCTCCGCCGTGCCTACTAGCATGAGGGGGGTGTTTTTCCCAGAATCTGTGCCCCTTTCTGATGATCATGTGCTGGTCGGAGTATTTCTTCAGTTTCAGGCGCATGCCCATTCAGTTCCGCTCACATGTTCTTCTGCTTTGGCTCAAATCCTGGCCAGCCACCTGCCTTTGCCTTCCCTGGCGGAGTGATCTTCCTCCGCTCCCCATCCAATAGTAGCCGGGGCCCGGAAAATAAGACTTGAGAGGCTGTGAGGGGGGCGAAGGGCAGAGAGTCGCTGATTGCCACCATTACTAGTAAAGAAAAAATATGTCCCTGGATTTCATTTTAAAAATCTGGTCACCTTACTTTAAAGTTATAATCCATAAGATGTTCTCTTAAACTTTCATTTATGAAAAACCTCATCACCATATTATTCTAATCAACTAGTTGAAACCATGTAAAATGAATTATATTATGGATTAAAAAATATTAAGTCCTACCTCCCAACTTTCTGACATGGGAATGAGGGACACCTATCAGCAAAAGTATGCAGGCATAGGACACACCTTTTGGCACACCCCCTGAGGCCGCGTACACATGATCAGACCGGTCCGCTGAAACTGGCCCGAAGACCAGTTTCATCGGACCAAATTGATCGTGTGTATGGCCCATCGGACTGTTGTTCATCGGACCAAAGTTTTAAAACTTGCTTTAAAATCTGTCCGATGGACACTTGTCCGTCGGACCAAAACGATGGTTAGTACGCAAAAGCATTGGACCAAAAACCTGTGCATGCTCAGAACCAAGTCGACGCATGCTTGGAAGCATTGAACTTCGTTTTTTCAGCACATCGTTGTGTTCTACGTCACCGCATTCTGGCCCGATGGGATATTGGACTGATGGTGTGTACGCACATCAGACCATCAGACCATTTCAGCGGTGGTCTGATGAAAACGGTCCGTCGGACCAGTCTCATCGGTTTGGTCTGATCGTGTGTACGTGGCCTTAAAGGAGAATAGTACAAAAAAATAAGATTGGTTAAACCCACAAGTGCTTATTTTACCACTACTACTCCTTTATATGGGCTTTTGGAATTTACAAATGCAGCAATTTAGAAATCAGATGAAAGGTTTAGTGCTGGAAAACACATTTTAATAGATAAAAAGTGCATTTTATACAGGTGATACTCGAAAAATTTGAATATCGTGCAAAAGTTTATTTTTTACTAATGCAACTTAAAAGGTGAAACTAATATATGAGATAGACTCGTTACATCCAAAGCAAGATAGTTCAAGCCGTGATTTGTCATAATTGTGATGATTATGGCTTACAGCTCATGAAAACCCCAAATCCCCAATCTCAGAAAATTTGAATATTACATGCAATCAATAAAACAAGGATTGTATATAGAACAATATCGGACCTCTGAAAAGTATAAGCATGCATATGTACTCAGTACTTGGTTTGTGCCACTTTTGTAGCAATTACTGCCCAAATGCAGCGTGGCATAGAAACTATCAGCCTGTGGCAATGCTGAGGTGTTATGGAAGACCAGGGTGCTTCAATAGCGGCCTTCAGCTCTTTTTCATTGTTCGGTCTTATATCTCTCATCTTGCTCTTGGCAATGCAACATAGATTCTCTATGGGGTTCAGGTCAGGCGAGTTTGCTGGCCAATCAAGCACAGTAATCCCACGGTCATTAAACCAGGTTTTGGTGCTTTTGGCAGTGTGGGCACGTGCCAAGTCATGCTGGAAAATGAAGTCAGCTTCCCCATAGAGCTCGTCTGCAGAAGGAAGCATGAAGTGCTCCAAAATCTCCTGGTAGACGGCTGCGGTGACCCTGGACTTAATGGAGCACAGTGGACCAACACCAGCAGATGACATGGTTCCCCAAATCAACACAGACTGTGGACACTTCACACTGGACTTCAAGCATTGCAGTGTGCGCCTCTCCATTCTTCCTCCATACTCTGGGTCCCTGGCTTCCAAATGAGATGCAAAATTTGCTCTCATCAGAAAAAAGGACTTTGGACCTCTGAGCTACAGACCAGGTGTGTTTTTCTTTAGCCCAGGTAAGATGCTTCTGACGTTGTTTGTTGTTCAGGAGTGGCTTGACAAGAGGAATACGACATTTGAAGCCCATGTCCAGGATCTGTCTGTGTGTGGTGGCTCTTGATGCACTGACTTCAGCCTCAGTCCACTCCAGTGCTTTAAGTGGGCCAAAAGAGGTGCCGGTACTCTATTAAGCGCCGGTTGCCCCCCCCCAATACTGAACATAAAAATACCCTTAGAAAGTACCCTGAAAAAGAGCTACTGTAGAAAGAGCTACTGAACATAAATAAAATGTGCAAAAGGGTCCCCCATCAGCACCTCCTTACATCAGAGTGTCTACCATCAGCACCTCCTTACATCAGAGTGTGTCCCCATCAGCACCTCCTTACATCAGAGTGTCCCCCATCAGCAGCTCCTTACATCAGAGTGGCCCCCATCAGCACCTCCTTACATCAGAGTGTCCCCCATCAGCACCTCCTTACATCAGAGTGTCCCCCATCAGCACCTCCTTACATCAGAGTGTCCCCCATCAGCACCTCCTTACATCAGAGTGTCCCCCATCAGCACCTCCTTACATCAGAGTGTCCCCCATCAGCACCTCCTTACATCAGAGTGTCCCCCATCAGCACCTCCTTACATGATCAGAGTGTCCCCCATCAGCACCTCCTTACATCAGATCAGAGTGTGTGTCCCCATCAGCACCTCCTTACATCAGATCAGAGTGTGTGTCCCCATCAGCAGCCCTCTTCACATGAGAGTGTCTTCCCTGTCTTCCCTCTCCTCCCCCTCACACGTGTACAGTGTACTCACTAGTCACTACAGTACTCACAGTTCTGAAGGCAGTTCTGAAGGCAGTTCTTCCTCTCCTCATGGTAACAGTTCTGGCGCGCGCGCTGATACATGTCCCGCCCTCCTCCTCTAGACCAGCTTGTGTGACAGACAGCACACTGGCTCTATCACACGAGCTAGGAGGAGGAGGAGGGCGGGACATGTATCACAGCGCGGCGCGCCCTTTTTTTCCACCTCAGGCTGCCGCTCCCCTGAAAGTGCCGCCTGGGGCTGCGTTCTGGTACGGGAAACGCACGTACTGGGTGCACGGAGAGGTGCTGGTACTCTCCAGGGCCATTTTTGGAAGTGGCGGTACTGAGTACCGCCACGTTCCGGCCCACTTAAAGCACTGGTCCACTCCTTGTGAAAGTCTCCAACACTTTTGAATGGCCTCTTCCTGACAATCCTCTCCAGGCTGCGGTCATCCCTGATGCTTGTGCACCTTTTTCTTCCACCCTTTTCCCTTCCACATAACTTTCTATTATTGTGCTTTGATACAGCACTTTGGGAACATCCAACTTCATTTGCAATTACCTTTTGAGGCTTTCCCTCCTTATGGAGGGTGTCAATGATGTTTTTTTTGCAGGTCTGCAGTCTTTCCCATGATCGTGATTCGTACTGAACCAGACTGAGAGACCATTTAAAGGCTCAGGAACCCTTTGCAGGTGTTATGGCTTAATTAGCTGATTAGAGTGGGACACTTTGAGCCTAGAATATTGCAGCTTTTCACAATATCACATTTTCTGAGATTGTGGATTTGGGGTTTTCATGAGCTGTAAGCCATAATCATCACAATTATGACAAATCACAGCTTGAACTTTCTTGCTTTGCATGTAATGAGTCTATCTCATATTAGTTTCACCTTTTAAGTTGCATTAGTGAAATAAATAACTTTTGCACGATATTCAAATTTTTACCTGTAGATCAGACCAAAATGAGGGACAAATGAGGAGGAATGAGGGACAGAGGGACATTGCTCCAAATCAGGAACAATCCCTCGAAATCAGGGACAGTTGGTAGGTATGTTGTGATTGCAAATGCAAATTTTTTTTGGAAAAAAATAACAAACATGTTATACTTACAGGGCCAGATTCTCAGAGGCGTTACGACGGAGTATCTCAGATACCCCGTCGTATCGCCTTTTTTTTGTCTCGTATCTATGCGTGTGATGCTGAGCATCACTTTTGCATAGATACGCTTCTACATCCGACAAGTGTAAAAGCATTACACTTTCGGATCGTAGGTGTAATGACAACTCCAGCCACTAGGTGGCCTTTACGTTGTTTTTTCATTTGCATATGCAAATGAAGTAGTACGCCGATTCTCGATCGCTTTTACGCCGCCCCGTCGTCGCGTACGTCGTTTTCGGATGCCGTCGTGTCCCGTCGGACGCCATGTTAAGTATGGCGTCGGGTCAGCGTCGGCTTTTTCCGTCGCTTACGTCGTTTTACTAACTCGTTCGCGAATAGGGACTTGCGTAAATGACGCTCACGTCGTTTTGACGTCGGTTTCAACGACGCTTCCCGACGTGAGCTGGAGCATGCGCACTGGGCTTTTTCCCCGGCCGGCGCATGCGCAGTTCGTTCGACGCGGGGGCGCGCTTAATTTAAATACAAGCCGCCCTATTTGAATTGCGCGGGTTTACGCTTGGCGATTTACGAGACGCCAACGCAAACTACGGAGCAAGTGCTTTGAGAATAAAGCACTTGCTCTAGCACGCAGCGGCGGCGTAGTGTAAATGGCTTACGCTACGCCGCCGAAAATATATGAGAATCTGGCCCACAGTGTTTTCCCAAAAATTAGACCTACACCGAAAATAAGACCCAACGTTATTTTCCAGGAGGGCTGCAATATACGCCCTACCCTGAAAATAAACCCTAGTTTAAAATGCTTGTAAAATCCTATAATCAACTCTATTACAGTAGTATATATTGTACAATGTGTGTTTCTGTAATATAACTGTGCCAAAAATCTTCGGTACAGCACCGCTCGGCACTTAGCTGACCTGACACTGCTCTCCTCTTCTACCAGCTGTCAGCAGGGGGATCTGGACCTCCCCTTGCCATGTGCTCAGAGTGGGGAAGAGAGTTTCGGCATTATAATGAATTGGGTATATGGGATTGTACGATATTTTTTTATTTTTTTTTTATTTTTTTTTATGGTTGAACTGGATGGACTTGTGTCTTTTTTCAACCTGACTAATTATGTAATAATGTAATACTATGTATTCGGCACAAGTATATTACAGAAACACACATTATACAATATATTCTACTTTTTAACTTGGTTCACACTGGGGGTTCCTGATAGGCAGGGAGGGAGGGGGGAGAAAACAGCACATTACATGGTAAGACCTACCCTAAAAAAAAAACTACTGTGTTTTTTGTTGCCAAAATTAATAGAAGACCCGGGCTTATTTTTGGGGGGAACACGGTACCTGCTTTGAGCAATGGAATTTCACAGACGGCCCCAAACCTCCTCTTCTTGGGTCCCCCATCGGTGCTCCTGGCATCTTCTCTCTGGCAAGTGCCCATCAAAGGAAGCCTCTTTCTATGGTGATACTTGTGTCTATAGACATCAACAGCGGATGTCTCTTTGCTGAAACTCATAGACAGCATTGAACTTGAAGACACTTAGTTTTCAAGCTGTAGGAGTGTTAAAATAAAAGTGGGTGTACCCAGTGGTGTATTTAGGTTTTGTGCTGCCCTAGGCCTGACTAAACTCGTGCACCCCTTTTTGTTTAAGACCCACCCTGACATTTTCGAGTGGGGACACTAGTTCTCAATGCCTGGGTGGGGGAATGGATTCCCTTATTTTGCATAGATTTCCTCTCACTTCCTGTTTGGCTATGTTTGGCTATGGGGTAGGAAGTGAAGGGAAATTTCTGTGATGGGACAGGGATGGTAAAAAAATAAATAAACTGACAGGGGCTATAACCCTCCCTTAGGCTCTATTCACACCTTGGCGACAAAACGCCCGACGCCCGACGCTCGTGCCGCTGGAGGGGCGAATTTCCATTGCTGTCTATAGAGATGGTTCACATCTCTGAAACGCCGTAAGCCTGCCGCCTGAAAAAAAGTCCCGGACCCTTTTTTTCAGGCAGCATTGGCATTCGGCCATAGACAGCAATGAAAAGAATTTGTTAAAAAAAAAAAAAAGTGAATCGAATTGCGGCAAAGTAAGCCGCGTACGCGGCGTTACTTGTCGCCTAGGTGTGAATGCAGCCTTACTCTATCCAAAATGGAAAAAAAAAAGTGTTGCCTATAGTTCTTCTTCAAGCACACATTTCTGATAATTTTATGGAGAGGACTAAGAAGATATAATCATGCCAATGGCGCAGCAGAAAACATACAGCACAGTGAGGAAAGTTTGTGGTCCAGGATGATAGGACAGTCAAAATTAGAAACAGCTTGCTTTACACCAGGGGTGTCCAAACTTTTTTCAAAGAGGGCCAGATTTGATAAAGTGAACATGCGTGAGGGCCGACCATTTTGCCCGACATTCTTTGAACCATTAAAATTGTGTTTGTTGGATCACTAATACACTGTCCAACAAGAATTAGGCACACACACACACACACACACACTTACACATACAGGCACACACTTACACATACAGGCACACACATACAGGCAGGCACACACACATACAGGCAGGCACACACACATACAGGCAGGCACACACACATACAGGCAGGCACACACACATACAGGCAGGCACACACACATAGACACATACAGGCACACACACTCACACACATACAGGCACACACACTCACACACATACAGGCACACACACACTCATACAGGCACACACACACACAGGCACGCATACAGACACACACACACACACATATACAGACACACACAAACATACAGGCACACAGACACTCACATGTATGAAGCCCTTTTAAAACAAATCTGGGTTTCTAGCACAGTACCTTTCAGTTTCCTTGTTCAGTCGGGTACTGCACTCTAGGGGGAAGCAGAGAGCACAGCACAATCCCCTGCATTTACTTTTGAGGCTGATGAAGCTTCTTACAGTGCCGATGGGGATCAGGAGATCGGGCTCATCTGACAGCTCTTATCTCCCCTGATAGCGCGGCACACCTGAGAACCAGGCGGGCCGCCCAAAACCGGCCCGCGATTGGCCCGCGGGCCGGACTTTGGACATGCCTGCTTTACACTAACAGTGTAGCACAAGCCGGCGGGGACTCTTTCCGTGCTGCCCCCCTGCAAAGTGCTGCCCTAGGCCTGGGCCAGGATACAGCGTAGGGTGTACCGAAGAACTTGGTGGGTCGGTCAGTGGGCGGATTCAGTGGGAGGACCAGTGTGCGGGCCCTGGGGAATGTTGGTGGTCAAGCCTGGGGGGGATGCCTAAAGCTGTGTTAGGGACCGCAACATTTCTGATGGCTGCCCTGCCAACAGTAGAGTAGAAGACTAAGGATTTTAGGGAACATGGCAGCCACCAGCACATGGGACACTCTAAGTACCATTCCTTGTCCCTGGTGTTGTTTTTTTTTTTTTTAAAACACTAAGCTTTAGCTTTAATCATAGAGGTTTGATTTAAACCCTTTTTGGGTGGAGAATGTTGGAATAGTAAATCTCTGTGAGGGTTGATTTCATTGGAGTATCATTGGAGTGCGGCTGACTTGTTTGACAGTGTTGGATGGCTGTGTGTCCAATCACTAAACAACAGTGTTGACTTGTGGGAGATTTCTCTTTATACAGCTTTATATAGCTAAGTGAAAGTAAGAATATGCAGTTGGGGAGGGTGGTCTTTAAAGTGAAAGACAAGGGGGCACAAATTAAGAGCCCACAACATGGGATTGTGGCTGCCACGTTATTTAATAAAGTTTTTTCATTTCTATAAAAAAAAAAAGAGAGCCTGTCAGAAGGTTTGAGGCAGGAAACATGTTTTTTGTCCTGCACATGTATGGGGCTATAAAAGGCCCCACATGACAGACCTGTTTGCAGTTGTGCTGGATCGGCTTGGCGAGCTCTCTCTCCCTCCCACCCTGTCGCTGGCGCTATTATGTGGTTATGTCACCCTTAAATCAAGGGGAGACTTTGTTTTATGAATTATTCATTTATCGTTCGAGTTCTATGACTGAGCGAGTTTAAATTTGTTTATAGTTTTGAATATATATTTATTTACTTATTGATATTTTAATAACATTTAATAGATTTCAATTTAAATACCAATAAAGGTGCCGCAGCCTTTTTAAATACCAAATGTTACTGTGTTGTGTATTTTTTATTAGTGTTACCTGTATGTAAACCATAACAATGATCTTCTCTTAATTGCTCACTTTTGGTCTGTTAATTACACCATGGAAAGTGTTTTGTTTTATTTGTTCAATAAGTGGAAAATTATACCTGTTGAGTATGCCAGAAATTCAGGGCTGTCCTGTGTCCTGAACACACGCCATGTCTTGTGGAGTCTAATTAGCCCTTCCAGTTCTTACCTTGAACTACAGATTCATTAATGTCACTGGTGCCTTGGCAACCTGGCAGGGCTGACACCAATCTGACTTAAGAGCTGAGTGCATTTATGTCAGATTGACAGGTATTTTTCTATACCTTCTGGTTTAAAACATGAATGCATACTGCGTATGTTTTCTTTTATTCTGCTTTGATTATATCATTGAGAGCAAAAAATACCAATTGATCCCACCAGAAATCGTGGTGCACTCACAGTTTCCAATAACATGAAGAACAGATTCCAGTCGTACCGACAGCATCGGTAGAGAGGGAGCAGAATGCAGCCTGGCCGTCTCACGCCAAATCGGGGAAGTGTTCATGTGACCTTACGCTTTCCCTACTGATCAGGTACCTTTTTCTAGCACTAGAACTGTCCCTTACAGGCAGGGTATCTGTCCCTACTTTACCAACTTGCAAAAAGCATGCCAAACCTGGGAGACAGGGCCTTAAGTTCACCTCTGCAGCTAAGTGTTCGGATCCGGGTCTCGGCTGCATGTGAATTGAGTTTAGTGGTCTCAGCCTGGCTCCCGGTGGGTGTGCTATGCGAGGTAAGCCTGCGCTTAGTACGCCCACCCCCCTCCCACAAAAAAAAACACCACACTTACACGCACTCGAAATTGGGTTAACATGCACGCAGTTTCGCCACGCGGTCTCTAAAAAAAGAGAGGCGAAGGACTAACAGGGCTGGCTGAGCGGGCTAGATCCTCTCACTCTCTCATAGGGGAGTCCCTCTGCCCCGTTGGGCTTCAAAGCGGAGCAGGTAGGGTGGGCTGTGTGGGAGGACCCCCTCACACCTGCCATTGCCACCCGGGGGCATGGAGAAAGATGGCAGATTGCCTCTGGGGGAGGTCTGCCTACTCCCAACTCCTGCAGTCCGGCTCCTCTCTCTCGAGTACACGCACAAAAATACACTTAAAAAAAAAAAAGGCTTTGTCTGACCCAAGATGGTCGACAGAGTCACACAGGGTGGCAGCATCCAATCAGATTGCTTCCCTAGTGACCAAGGATAGCACCACCTGCAGTAGAGAAAGTAGACTGCACCTGCCTACACATGAGTTCCCCCCCCCAGCCCCCCTTATACTTAACTGAGCCAGTACTGTGCCAGAGAACAGCTGCTCTCTCCATTCTCTCCCTTCTCACAGGGCAAAGAGGCAGCAGCAAGAGCCATTGGCTCCTGCTGCGGTCAGTCAAATCCTGTGACAGGGGAGCAGGGGATGGGGCCAAGCTGTGTTGTCTATGAAGGCTTTCTATAGAGACAGTCCCCGAAGTCGTGGAGCCAGCAGTGTCAGTGAGGGACCCCAAACGAAGAAGATGGAGGCTGTTTTGTGAAAAAACTTTCCACAGAGCAGGTAAGAGGTAAGCATGACATGTTTTTTTCATTTTTTTAAAAGGAAGTTTACAATCACTTTAAACTGAAGAAATGTACTGTCCGGCAGCTGTCTGTTCCAACTGCAGTAGGGAATGGTGTGTTGTGCGATTCAGTACAACACACAGCTCCTTGTTTTTTTCAGTTTTGTTTTTTTGTAGAAACTTTATTTGAAGTGCACAAAAGTGACATTAGTGCAAAAGTGCAATGGGCTGTGCTAATGTATAGTGGCATGCGATTGTGTACAGTGCACTGTGATAAAATGCAGTATGTCTGCATTGTATCACAAATTGCAGCAGCATTTCAGTGCAAATTGTTTTCTGTGTGTCCTAGCTGTGACTGGCTAGGTAAAACATTGGTCACCACAAATAGTGTGAAGTAGCCCTTACTGGCAGGATCACCAGGAGGAAATAAAGAGAAACAAAAGGCTTAGCAAAAGAAAACAAATGCAGCTGCCACATCTAAGTACTTTTAAACTGCAAAATATTAAATTTTTATTGTTTAGCATAGTTTTGAGTGAACGTACATGGACAAAGCCTCGGCTCAACATTAATGGCATATACATTAATCCATGTTACAGAAAGTTAACTGTGTAGGAAATCAGCAGATAGAGGCATTAGCTGCAGTGGAGAAGTGTGTTATAAATAAATCTATGAAGCGGAATATCTGGACTCACAGCATTTAGCGCCACACTCTGACAAGCATTGTTTCCTTCTGCTGAGATTAAACCCCAGCCATTGTTTAAGGATGCAGCATATGCTGTGTGTGTATGCCGAAGAAAGAGCTTGGGAGATTACATATTTATTGTAGTTGGAGGCAAACCGAAGATGGCGTGGCCGGTTTATTTATACAAGTATAATTTACACAGTGATTAATACAAACTTCTCTCTCTCTCCCTCTCCACTCCCATTAGAAAGCCTTTGTCTTCTCGGAGAAACTTGGACGATTATGTGGTTTTGTTTTAATGTTACACAAATGACATGATGAGTAATTGCAACCACAGATTTCCCAGGACAACAGAACCTTCCGCTCTGCAGACCATTGTCAAAGTTTCCAATTAACCAGTGCTTGATAGAGGGACCTCGGACAGCTTTCTGAGTTCCTAACAATTGTTTCATGTAGTCGTGAAGTATAATATTTCACTTTCTTGACAGTCTTAATCAAATCAATTCTATCTCTTAACATACTAAACACAGAATAAACAAGAAGCCTGCTTGACAGGTTTAGCAAGACTAGAGGGGCAATAAAAATGTTGCTGTGTTAACTGGTCGAGCTAATTACTTATTTAATATCCCAGATCAAATGTACCAGACCAGCACTAAATATTTCAATGTAACATTAAATCTTTGGTAAAAAAAAAAAGTGTGGCCAGATTTTCTTAGCAGATAGTTTTATTGCATTTTTTTTTTTACTAGTAATGGCGGCGATCTGCAAGTTTTATTGTGACCGTGACATTGCGACGGACATATCGGACACTTTTGACACATTTTTGGGACCATTCACATTTATACAGCGATTAGTGCTATAAAACTGCACTGATTACTGTATAAATGTGACTGGCATGGAAGAGGTTAACACTAGGGGGCGCTGAAGGGGTTAAATATGTTCCCTAATGTGTTATTCTAACTGAAGGGGGAGGGGACTCACAAGCAAGGGGAGGAGACCGATGTGTGTTCCTCTGTACCGGGAACACACATCGGTCTGCTCACCTGACATCTGTTTACACACACAGATCCACAGTCCTGCCATGATTGCAGGATATCGGGGGTACCCGGCGGACATTGCGGTCACCGGGTATGTGCACCGGGGCACGCGCAATGCCGTGGAAGCCCCTGGACGTCAGATGATGTCCACCCAGGATGGGAGATCCCATCTGTGGACTTCATATGTCTTTGGGTGCAAAGAAAGTGGTTAAAGTGGTTCACGTTAAGGCAGTGCACACAAGCACTGTCAGCCCCACTGCTAGTTTAACCTGTAGTATATACTGCATGCTGTTTTTTTTTTTTTTTATTTATCTTCTAAATACCCTTTTCCTTCTCCCCAATCAGCGGTCACGTGAATGCCCGTCACTCTCTCTCTCTCTCTCACCGATGTATGTACTAGGGAGGCAGGGGTGGATATCTTCAGTCACGTGACCTTCCTCCCTAGTGTATACATCAGGGGAAGAGAGCAATGGGCGGTCAAGTGACCGCTGATCGGGAAGAAAGAATAAGGTATTTAGAAGATTAATTTTTAAAAAATGGCATGCAGTAATTACATGTTATACTAGCTGTGGGGCTGGCAGTAATTGTAAGGAGTAATGTTTGCACTGCTCGGAGCGATGCTACAAGGGGAGGGGAGGGGCGGCTCACACAGATTAGCTGACAGGCAGGGAGGGGAGGGGGACACATAAGCAGAGAGGAGGACTGTGGATGACGGAGGAATGTTAACTGACCACGGTGTCAGGGCTTAGCATCCATGATAAACCGTGGTCAGTTTACAGAGGGGAGAGCAGAAACTGGCAGAATCAACCAGGTATTCTATGTGATACAGTGAGCCAGATTACACAGCACAAGGACCATGCTGTATAAACATGCTTTTTTAAGGGAACACAATACTTTTTTTTTTTTTAAGGTGACAAATGCTTTAAATCAGCTGCAGAACGTGCCTAAAAACTGAGGCCCAGATTCAGAGAGAATTAGATTATCGTAGAGTATGAGAAATACACTACGCCGCCGTTTTTTACCTGCCTCTAGATTTTGTCCAGTAAACGACGGCGGCGTAGTGTATTTCTCCCGTCGCAATCCATCTGCACGAGTAGGGGGTGTGAAGCATTTAAAATAGGCGTGTTCCCGCGGCGATCGAACTGCGCATGCTCCGTTCGCAAATTTCCCGCCGTGCATTGCGCGAAATCACGTCGTTACGTCGTAGTAGCGTCGTTTACGTACATTCCTATTCCCGAACGAGTTACGTTAAAAAAAAATAATAATTTCAAATCGACGCGGGAACGACGGCCATACTTTACATGGGTTACGCACTGTTAGACCAGCAAAAAGCTCCTCTAACATTACGTAGCCAAAAAATGACGTACGCGATTGCGAGGGACACTCGTACCTTCGTGGATCGCCGTAAAAACTAATTTGCATACCCCGACGGTAAAAATGACGCGGACTCCACCCAGCGGCCGTAAAAATATCGCAACGTAGATCTGAGGGCTTACGAGGACATAAGCCTCTCGGATCGAAGCCCGAAGCCGCCGTATCATGGTTTGAGGATTCAAACTAGTGATACGGCGCGCGAAATTTGAAATTACTCCTGTCTAACACCAGTTAGACAGGCGTAATCGCTCTATGAATCTGGGCCTGAGGGTTTAATAGAATTTCAACATGTTAAAGCTCATAAAATATTTTAGTTATAATGCCGTGTACACACGATCATTTTTCGGCATGAAAAAAACGATGTTTAAAAAAAAATTTCATTTAAAATGATCGTGTGTGGGCTTCACATCATTTTTCGGGTTTTGAAAAACAAGAAAAAATAAATTCGAACATGGTGCATTTTTTAACGAAATGTTTTGGGTTGTAAAAAATTATCGTGTGTGGGCTAAATTGACGTTAAAAACCCGGGCATGCTCAGAAGCAAGTTATGAGACGGGAGCGCTGGTTCTGGTAAAACTACCATTCAAAATGGAGTAAGCACATTCATCACGCTGTAACAGACAAAAAAGCGCGAATCGTCTTTTACTAACACAAAATCAGCTAAAGCAGCCCCAAGGGTGGCGTCATCCGCATGGAACTTCCCCTTTATAGTGCCGTCGTACTTGTTGTACGTCATTGCGCTTTGCTAGAGCTTTTTTTTTTAAAACATATGTATGTAGGCAACGTCATTTTAATGATGAATTTGGAAAAAAATACGTTTTTTCTAGATGCTGAAAAACGTTGTTTTTTACATCACGAAAAATTATTGTGTGTACGCGACATAAGTTACGTTTCCCCAATTTTTATAGGAATGGATCCAAGCTTTTTGACTTTTCTTGTCAAACACCCCTAAAAAATCACACAATAATATATTGTTACCAAAACCTTACTTAACGCAGCCGTGCAGCGTTCTACCATAGAAATGGAAAACTGCTTCAATAAAGAAGCAAATCGTTTTCAGACAAAACATGTGCTTATCAGATACAATATGATCAACTGTTTATAAAATAACAAGCGGAGGACAACATACCGTAATATTTTCATATCTGAAATAGAAAACATGTCTGGCAGTAGAAAAGGTTTCTTGTATCCTCTTTTCAATCAGATTATCACGTTTAGATACATCTGTTATATAGAATTGCTTTGTTTTTTTACTATTTATAAACCACTCCAGGTGTCATAAAATAGCTTGCGTAGAAATAACTTATTCTTTTCACATTAGGGTACCTATGGAGACACAGAATAATCCATGCACATTATAACTATTTTCCTGTGCATTTAAAGGGGTTGCAAAGGTACAATTTTTTCCCCTAAATAGCTTCCTTAACTTTAGTGCAGTCCTCCTTCACTTACCTCATCCTTCCATTTTGCTTTTAAATGTCCTTATTTATTCTGAGAAATCCTCACTTCCTGTTCTTCTGTCTGTAACTCCACACATTAATGCAAGGCTTTCTCCCTGGTGTGGAGTGTCGTGCTCATCCCCTCCCTTGGACTACAGGAGAGTCAGGACACCCACTAGCATCCTGACTCTCTTGTAGTCCAAGGGAGAGGGTGAGTGCGACACTCCACACCAGGGAGAATGCCTTGCATTACTGTGTGGAGTTACAGACAGAAGTACAGGAAGTGAGGATTTCTCAGCAGAAATAAGGACATTTAAAAGCAAAATTGAAGGATGAGGTAAGTGAAGGAGGACTGCACTAAGGTGAAGGAAGCTATTTAGGGGGAAAAAAATTGTACCTTTACAACCCTTTTAATGTACATTCTCCGAGTCACTTTGTGAGCTTTGTTAGTACTAATGGGTGACATTGTACTGACTAGGATATTGGTGTCTTGCTGGTTAGCACAGAGAGTATTACATTTTTATGTCTTTATATGCTGGCATCACTTTTCCTTGACCCCTTTCCCCTCTTTGTATGTTTGTTTGTCATTTTTGCATGACACAATGGCATTTTGCTCACTCGCAACTTTGTGCGTGTGACTGCGGGTCCCGTGGACTCGATGTCTGCCGGGTGCCCGCGATCGTGTCACAAAGCTGCAGAATAGGGCATTTCCCTGCTCTGCCTAGTGACAGGACACTGATCTACTGCTCCTTGTCATCGGGAACAGTGATCTCTGTTGTGTCACTGCCCAGCCCCCCCACAGTTAGAATCACTTCCTAGGACACACTTAACCCATTCCTCGCCCCCTAGTGTTTAACCCCTTGCCTGCCAGTGTCATTTACACAGTAATCAGTGTATTTGTATAGCACTGTATCACTGTATAAATGACAATGGTCCCAAAATAGCGTAAAAAATGTCCGATGTGTTCCTCATAATGTTGCAGTCACGATAAAAATTGCAGATCACCGCCATTACTAATAAAATACAATTAATAAAAACATGCCATAAAACTATGTGTAGAAGAATACATATCGGCCTAAACCAAGGAAATTATATATATATATATATATATATATATATATATATATATATATATATATATATATATATATATATATATATATATAATTTTCTTTTTTTTTTATTATTATTATTATTTTTGGGGGGAGATATTTATTATAGCAAAAAGTAAAAAATATTGCTTTATGTTTAAATTTCCGCTTTTTTTTGTTTATAAACAAATAAAAACAGCAGAGGTGATCAAATACCACCAAAAGAAAGCTCTATTTGTGGGGAAAAAAGGACGTCAATTATGTTTGGGTGCACGTTTGCGCCAATTGTCAGTTAAAGCGATGCAACAAAAAGTACTCTGGTCAGGAAGGGGGTGAAGTGGTTAATGTTTGATTCTTCACATGACTCCAGCCCTTGTCGGGTCTAGACAATGATGAGTACGCTCTAGGGCAAAGTGTGAACCTGATGTTACAACATATGACCCTATTGGTCGCCTGACGTAGCCCAGATGGAGCCACCTCGGGGTAGTTCTCCTGTCCATCAGGGGAGATGTCACCTGTCCATCAGATGATGCGCATCCTACCCGTACAGGCAGGTCTCCCAAAGAAAGGGGCCCGTCTGGCTTTGACTGGAAAGAGTACCTCATCAGGAGCCTTCTGCCTCTGGGGATCCTTTCTCTTTGGAAGAGGACTATGCGTACATCCTGTGCACTTTTTTTGTGTGTGCTCATTTTTTTTATTTCTTTTTTTATTGCACCTAGTGTTTACTTTTGAGTGTGACCTTCATCTTGGAGCTTACAAAAAAATGAATTTAAATATCTATGCTTAATTAAAGCGTATGCATAGCTAAAACTTTTTTTCTTGTTTTTGGATAGGGTAGGGATGGTTATTTTTTGCTGCTTGCATATTGTTGGAGAGATTTTAACAGAAATAACACCAACACATTTTTTCCAGAAGGAAAAAACATTGCGCTAAATAAAAAGATGGGTGACACACCCCAATAATTGGTATGTGAATTAATAACCAGCTGCCAGTACCAAAAAAATCCTAAAACAAGTGTAAAATATAGTACAGCGTTTAAAAAAGTGAAAAAGATCTAAAATAAATTGATCCTACATAAACAATATTGAATTGTGAAATGAGAAACACTTCTCACACTAATACATGAAATAATGTAACAAAAAATAAGTGAATATAGAAAAGTCCCACTGTGTAGAATATAATGTCCAAAAATTATGAAAAATATATGGAGAATAAGTGAAAAAATTATTGAAAAAATAAGTGAAAAATAAGTCCTTGCAGGATAGATCTGGAGGAAATATACAAAGCTCACAGAGATTCAAGTAATAGATGAAGGGCCCTCCGGCTGCACTGTCATTGATCAAACCTGGGAGCATCCGGTCAAACAGAGACTCACTGGGCATCCTCTCGGAATAGAGCGCCTCCTGCTGGCTGGGCACAGAGGACATAACCTTGAAGAGACAGACATTGTTCAGAATCATCCGAGACCATAGGCACCACCTCACACATTTTACAGAGGGTCCAGAGGGAGACCTAAAATCCCCAGGTGCGCTGAGATCACTGTAATGGTGATCGCACTGACAGGGTAAGAAGACTACATTCCCACATTTGGGTGTCTTCCTGGTGGATGAATTTTCTCTCTATCCTCTATTGGTGTCCATTCGGATTTTCCCTTCAAGGAGTAACCTATCCTGCAAGGACTTATTTTTCACGTATTTTTTCACTTATTCTCCATTTATTTTTCATAATTTTTGGACGTTACATTCTACACAGTGGGACTTTTCTATATTCACTTATTTTTTGTTACATTATTTCATGTATTCGTGTGAGAAGTGTTTCTCATTTCACAATTCAATATTGTTTATGTAGGATCAATTTATTTTAGATCTTTTTCACTTGTTTTTTGAGCGCTGTACTATATTTTACACAGGGTTTACACAGATTTTAACAGAAACATGCACTGTTCACAGTATCCACTCAATTCTGACCTATAAAAATAGTTTGTATCACTCGCTGCCCTGGACCAGGCACAAATGTAACAGAAAAAATATAGGTAGATGGCGCACGACTTAAAAAATGCAATCAAAAGAATTAATAATATAATTAACAATTAGTAGATCATAAGGTCAATATCAAAGGAAAAAAATTATTAATTAGTAATAAATTACCATATAATGATAGTCCAAATAGATGACCATGCAAAAGATGGTCAAAATAAAAAGTCCCAAAAGTTCAATGTTTAATCCAGCATCACTAGTGGCAGCACAGTCCTGAGGCAGAAGCAGACTCTGAAAAATATATATAGACAAGAAGGACATGCGCCAAACTAAGTGTAGTAAATTAGGGATTTAATGAGGTGAAAATAATAGTAAACAGTAGATTGGCTACTCACAAAACAATTGAGAGCAAGGGCACATCAGGGGTTAACGGCTGGTCGAGGGTCACAACGATCGTTTACATCTGCAGGCAGGCTGACTTGGCCAAGTCATGGGAGTTATGGAGACCCATCCTGGGGAAGCCTGGAAGAAGCGACAGGGGATCCAGAAGCTGTGTTTCCTGGATAGGACGCGCTATGCGTTCCAGCATGAAGCGCAGTCTATCGCCGTGCGACCGGAAGTGACGTCGAACCTCGGGCCAGCCAATGGGATGACGCGTTTCTCAGCATCCGCTGGTTCATCAGATCCAAAACGTCCAATAGGAGCGGACGTACTATATATGCAGGGGATTATCGTGATTGGTCAGCGGGGCTTAGTAAACAAATGCACACAGGAAGTACTGGGAAATACTGACAGAGATAGTAAAGCACACTAGAATTATATATATATAAATAGAAGCAAAAATACGGAAAAATAGAATATATATAAAAAATGTTAAAGATAATATATATAAAATTATAAAAGGTATATATATAAATAAATGAATGGGTATATACACATATATATATATAATGACAACATTCAAAAAATTATTATCACTCAAAAAATTCCTGGAAAAAATTACTAAAAAATATATACATATACATATATACACATTAAAAAATATATATATATATATGCATATATATACATATATAACATATGCTAAAAATATATATATACTAAAACATACACACTAAAAAATACCATAAAGTGCCATAGTCACAGAGACCTAGTATAAGATGAAATAATATAGAATAATATAATAAATAATAATCAAGCACATAAATTCGGTATGTATATATATAGGAGATATAAAGTCACCGTACGCATATGCACAAAGCAAACATAACTATGTGCGCATGGGTGACTACAGGTGACACATCCACATACCAGGGTAATATATGCACAATATATATATATGTAGCTGGGGTGTAATACACATACACATGTATATACATAAAATCAGTTTGGACCAGAGGCGTAACTAGGATCTTCAGGGCCCCGGTGCAAGAAACCATGAAGGGCCCCCCCCATGGGCATTGCTAGGTCTATAAAAGATCTCGGGCTAGAGCCCATAGCAGTGTAGAAAGCAAGTAAAGAAAGTCATATGCTTGGGTGGGTATACACATGTATACAATATACGTTTGTGTGTATATGTATATATTGTCACATAACTGAGTGCAGATCCTCCTTGCATCAGGGTCACCAGAGAGACAATTCCTTACATAAGGGTGCCCAAAGAGCCTTCCCCACTAGAGAGCCCCCCTTACATCAGGGTCCCCAGAGAGTCTCCCCTATACATCAGGGTCCCCAGAGAGCACCCCCATACATCAGATATCACAGAGAGCCCAGCCCCCATACAGAGTCCCAAGAGAGCCCCCTATACTTCATGGTTCACAGAGAGCACCCCCATACATCAGAGTACCCAGAGAGCTGTCACCTGTTAGACAGTGTCCACTTGGGAGGGGAGAATGGCTTGGAGAGCGAGAGAGAGAGAGAGAGAGAGAGAGAGAGAGAGAGAGAGAGAGAGAGAGAGAGAGAAAGAGGGAGAGAAAGAGGGAGAGAAAGAGAAAGAAAGAGAAAGAAAGAGAAAGAAAGAAATAAATGGATGAAAGGGGGGGGGGGGGTGGGGAGAGAGAGAGAAAGAAAGAAAGAGAGAAAAAAAGAAAGAAAGAGAGAAAGAGAGAAAGAAAGAGAGAGAGAAAGAGAGAAAGAAAGAGAGAAAAAAAGAAATGGATGAAAGAAAGAGAGAGAAAGAGAAAGAAAGAGAGAAAGAAAGAAAGAGAGAAAGAGAAAGAAAGAGAGAAAGAAATGGATGAAAGAAAGAATGAAATGGAAGAAAGAAAGAAAGAAAGAAAGAAAGAAAGAGAGAAAGAAAGAAAGAAAGAAAGAAAGAAGGAAAGAGAGAAAGAAAGAAAGAAAGAAAGAAAGAAAGAAAGAAAGAAAGAAAGAAAGAAAGAAAGAAAGAAAGAAAGAAAGAAAGAAAGAAAGAGAAAGAAAGAAAGAAAGAAATGGATGAAAGGGGGGGGATGGGGGGAGAGAGAGAGAAAGAAAGAGAGAAAGAAAGAGAGAAAAAAAAAGAGAGAAAGAGAGAAAGAGAGAGAGAAAGAAAGAAAGAGAGAGAGAAAGAAAGAAAGATAGAGAGAAAGAAAGAAATGGATGAAAGAAAGAGAGAGAAAGAGAAAGAAAGAAAGAAAGAGAAAGAAAGAGAGAAAGAAAGAGAAAGAAAGAGAGAAAGAAAGAAATGGATGAAAGAAAGAAAGAAATGGATGAAAGAAAGAAAGAAAAAAATAAAGAAATGGATGAAAGGGGGGATGGGGGGAGAGAGAGAAAGAAAGAAAGAAATGGATGAAAGGGGGGGATGGGGGGAGAGAGAGAAAGAAAGAAAGAAAGAAAGAAAGAAAGAGAGAAAGAAAGAGAGAAAAAAAGAGAGAAAGAAAGAGAGAAAGAAAGAGAGAAAGAAAGAAAAAAAGAAAGAAAGAAAGAGAGAAAGAAAGAGAGAAAGAAAGAAAGAGAGAAAGAAAAAAAGAAAGAAAGAGAGAAAGAAAGAAAGAAAGAGAGAAAGAAAGAAAGAACGAGAGAAAGAAAGAAAGAACGAGAGAAAGAGAGAAAGAAAGAAAGAAAGAGAGAGAGAGAAAGAAAGAAAGAAGGGAGAAAGAGAAAGAAAGAAAGAAGAAAGAAAGAGAGAAAGAAAGAGAGAGAGAAAGAAAGAAAGAGAGAGAGAAAGAAAGAAAGAAAGAGAGAGAGAAAGAGAGAAAGAAAAAGAAAGAAAGAGAGAAAGAAAAAAAGAAAGAAAGAGAGAAAGAAAGAAAGAAAAAAAGAAAGAAAGAAAGAGAGAAAGAAAGAGAGAAAGAAAGAGAGAAAGAAAAAAAGAAAGAAAGAGAGAAAGAAAGAAAGAAAGAGAGAAAGAAAGAAAGAACGAGAGAAAGAAAGAAAGAACGAGAGAAAGAAAGAAAGAACGAGAGAAAGAGAGAAAGAAAGAAAGAACGAGAGAAAGAGAGAGAGAGAAAGAAAGAAAGAAGGGAGAAAGAGAAAGAGAGAAAGAAGAAAGAAAGAGAGAAAGAAAGAGAGAGAGAAAGAAAGAAAGAGAGAGAGAAAGAGAGAAAGAAAGAGAGAGAGAAAGAGAGAAAGAAAAAGAAAGAAAGAGAGAAAGAAAGAAATGGATGAAAGAAAGAGAGAGAAAGAGAAAGAAAGAAAGAAAGAGAAAGAAAGAGAGAAAGAAAGAGAAAGAAAGAGAGAAAGAAAGAGAGAAAGAAAGAGAGAAAGAAAGAGAAAGAAAGAAAGAAATGGATGAAAGAAAGAAAGAAAAAAATAAAGAAATGGATGAAAGGGGGGGGGTGGGGGGAGAGAGAGAAAGAAAGAAAGAAATGGATGAAAGGGGGGGAGAAAGAAAGAAAGAAAGAAAGAAAGAGAGAAAGAAAGAGAGAAAAAAAGAGAGAAAGAAAGAGAGAAAGAAAGAAAGAGAGAAAGAAAGAGAGAAAGAAAGAGAGAAAGAAAAAAAGAAAGAAAGAGAGAAAGAAAGAAAGAACGAGAGAAAGAGAGAAAGAAAGAAAGAACGAGAGAGAGAGAGAGAGAGAGAAAGAAAGAAAGAAGGGAGAAAGAGAAAGAGAGAAAGAAAGAAAGAAGAGAGAAAGAAAGAAAGAAGGGAGAAAGAGAGAAAGAAAGAAAGAGAAAGAGGAAGAAAGAAAGAGAGAAAGAAAGAAAGAAAGAAAGAGAGAGAAAGAAAGAAAGAAAAGAGAGAAAGAAAGAGAGAAAGAAAGAGAGAAAGAAAGAGAGAAAGAAAGAGAGAAAGAAGGGAGAAAGAGAAAGAGAGAAAGGGAGAAAGAGAGAAAGAAAGAAAGAAAGAAAGAAAGAAAGAAAGAAAGAAAGAAAGAAAGAAAGAAAGAAAGAAAGAGAAAGAAAAAGAGAGAAAGAAAAAGAGAAAGAAAGAGAGAAAGAAAAAGAGAAAGAGAGAAAGAAGGGAGAAAGAGAAAGAGAGAAAGAAAGAAAGAAGGGAGAAAGAGAGAAAGAAAGAGAGAAAGAAAGAAAGAAAGAGAGAAAGAAAGAAAGAAAGAAAGAAAGAAAGAAAGAAAGAAAGAAAGAAAGAGAGAAAGAGAGAAAGAGAGAAAGAAAGAGAGAAAGAAAGAAAGAAAGAAAGAGAGAAAGAAAGAAAGAAAGAGAGAGAGAAAGAAAGAAAGAAAGAAAGAGAGAAATAAAAAAAGAAAGAAAGAGAGAAAGAAAGAGAGAAAGAAAGAGAGAAAGAAAGAAAGAAAGAAAGGAGATGGATGAAAGAAAGAGATGGATGAAAGAGGGGGATGGGGGGAGAGAGAGAGAGAGAGAGATGAGTGAAATTGACCCCCTAAGCTGGCCTGCAGTCCTTCCTGTACCCCCTGTCCCAGCCCCTGTCTGTGGGTAGGTGTGTGTGTTGCACCTACCTCCAGACCATCCTTGTCCTCTGTCAGCCTATGTTTCTTCTTGTTCTTGATGACAGGCACAGCTGGAGCAGACGTTGGGGGATGGTGTGCAGGCTCTGGGACTGGGAGGATGTCACTGCTGGTCAGGTCTTCTCTCGTGCTGTTCCTTCCTGTCAGCCTCCTGCTGCTCACGGGGCCCCCACTCTCTGTTGTTTTCAGATGCTGCTGCTGCTGCTGCTCTCCCCCTCAGATGCTGTGAACCTGTCTGTGCCTCTCTGGTATGTCAAGGGGCAGCCTCGGAGCTAAGCTGTGTTGGACCCCTGGAGACAGAGGCAGAGCAGTAGCGCGGAGGTCGGAGGAGGAAGTGAAATCCTCCCGCGCTTTCAGCTTTGAACACGGAGTGCACTGCAGCCGTGATGTCACTGGTAGCTACACGCCAAGCGGCTCTAGCAACCAGTGGACAGAAGGTGGAGGTGGTTCTGCGTGCAGGAGCCAGCGCTACCGCGGCTTAGACTCCTCCACTGAAGTAATTATGACATGACTGTATTGTGCAATGAAGGCACCCGGGAACTAGGGCCCCCCCCACAGCGGCAGAACGGCAGGGCCCAGTCGCAACTGCGACTGCAGCGACACTGAAAGTTCCGCCACTGGTTTGGACAGTAATATGCGGGGGAAATAATATAATATAAAGCTGATGCACAAACAAGGCAATCCTGTATAGTCATGAGTGTGCAGTAACATATGTATTCTCTGGAAGAAATTATGTATGAAAAAATTATCATTATTATTATACTATGTATATGTGTATACATACAAATGCATGTGTAATCGCATGCACACATGCATACCCACACACATAGTACGGTGCAAGGAAGTATATCGTCAGTCACCAAAAAATAATAAAGACAATAATACAGGAAAAAGTGATTATAAAAGTCATGACAGCAAAAGGGTAATTATAAGAATGGATCATTAAGAAAAAAAGTTTAAAGAAAAAAGTCTTAGATAATGTTGTTTGTTTCTATTTCCTCATTGAGTCCATGTGGCGTCATCGTATTGAGGGAATAAATCCAGAAGGTTTCTTGTCTGCATAGTCGTTGAAATCTCTCGACTGCAGTAGGGGTTTCAGGAATGGCCTCAATAACCCAAACCTGTAAAAGGGAAATGTCCCCATGATGGTGAATAGCAAAGTGTCGTGCGATACTAGATTTGGGGTCACCAGCATGAACTGGGGGTCACCCATGCGCACATAGTTATGTTTGCTTTGTGCATATGCGTACGGTGACTTTATATCTCCTATATATATACATACCGAATTTATGTGCTTGATTATTATTTATTATATTATTCTATATTATTTCATCTTATACTAGGTCTCTGTGACTATGGCACTTTATGGTATTTTTTAGTGTGTATGTTTTAGTATATATATATTTTTAGCATATGTTATATATGTATATATATGCATATATATATATATTTTTTTTAATGTGTATATATGTATATGTATATATTTTTTAGTAATTTTTTCCAGGAATTTTTTGAGTGATAATAATTTTTTGAATGTTGTCATTATATATATATATGTGTATATACCCATTCATTTATTTATATATATACCTTTTATAATTTTATAATTTTATATATATTATCTTTAACATTTTTTATATATATTCTATTTTTCCGTATTTATCTCTGTCAGTATTTCCCAGTACTTCCTGTGTGCATTTGTTTACTAAGCCCCGCTGACCAATCACGATAATCCCCTGCATATATAGTACGTCCGCTCCTATTGGACGTTTTGGATCTGATGAACCAGCGGATGCTGAGAAACGCGTCATCCCATTGGCTGGCCCGAGGTTCGACGTCACTTCCGGTCGCACGGCGATAGACTGCGCTTCATGCTGGAACGCATAGCGCGTCCTATCCAGGAAACACAGCTTCTGGATCCCCTGTCGCTTCTTCCAGGCTTCCCCAGGATGGGTCTCCATAACTCCCATGACTTGGCCAAGTCAGCCTGCCTGCAGATGTAAACGATCGTTGTGACCCTCGACCAGCCGTTAACCCCTGATGTGCCCTTGCTCTCAATTGTTTTGTGAGTAGCCAATCTACTGTTCACAGTATCCACTCAATTCTGACCTCATTAAAAATAGTTTGTATCACTTAGTTTGGCGCATGTCCTTCTTGTCTATACAAATGTAACAGAGTTTACACTATAGTAGCTTTTTTGCAGAAAAAATATTACAAAACAGATATAAGCAACAGTAAAATAAAGGGTATTTAAAAATAAAAAATACTTAACTCCACTTTTGTTGAGAAAAGAACCATCCCCTGTGTCCTTGAAATACTGGTTCCCGAATGAACGTGTCTGAGTTGAATATAGAACTTTCAGTCTTCTAATAGGGATATTTGCAGTGTCTTCTTCCCTTTAAGGGCCCTTTCACACTAGCGGACGAACGGTCCGCTAATTACAAGTCCGTTAACGGACTTGTAATGGGCCCCTATGGGAGTGGATCCATTAGCGGATGATGCATCCGCTAACGTCCGCCAGATCCGCATCCGTTTTTTTCGGACGGAAGAATGTCCTATTTTTCTTCCGTCCGGCCAAACGGATCGGATGCAAACGGACAGACGGTCCGTTTCCATCCGATTCCCCATAACAGATAGCGGAGGACAGGCATGGACTGGCCATAGGGACTACAGGGAGTTTCCCGGTGGGCCGGTGGGTCAGTGGGCCGGTTTCAGTGACAGCCTGTCAAAGTAATGGCTGTGCAGCTCGCTCTCCACTTCATGCAGTGATGTGAGAAGAATGAGGAAAATACAGAGGAGAATAAGTGAAATAATAAAAGAGGTGAGTGAGGACTCCTTTATGTTATGCTACTTATGTTTTTTGCACAGTTGCGTATAGTTTATATACTGTTTTTGTTCTTGTTTGCAAAAATAAAGTGGGCCGGTCTGGATAAAGTCCAGGGCCAAATTTTGGTCTCAGTCCATCCCTGGCGGAGGAGAGACAGGGCGGTCCCTGCACAGTGTGCGGGGACCGCCCTGTCCGCCCGACAGCTCAGCGGAGACCCCCCGCTGAGCCGACGGACACACGGAGCGGACCGAAAAACGGACCGCTCCGTGTGAAAGAGCCCTAAAAGTAATTAATCCTTAGGGAGTATCTCACCAAAAATATAACTCCCATTGCGGAGGATGCTCAAAGTTTTATTTGTATCTGTAGACTTCTTGGAAAAATCAGTGAGCCAATTTAAACAAAGGAAGCAAAGGACATTTTTGTGGAATTTCTGTGTATATAAGACCTCCATGTTGCCATTATGCATTGAATTTTACAGAAAAAGACAGCAGAGGCAGACTGAAACTAAAAAGTGTGTTTGACATAAAATTACAATAGCAATTGAACAAGCTATATTATTATTTTATTTCTTAGTAAATAGGAGTCACCCTTTAACAACTTCAGCCCTTCAGGATTTAGCTGTCCAATGACCGAGTCATTTTTTTTGCGATTCGGCACTGCGTTGCTTTAACTGACAATTGTGCGGTCTTGCAACTTTTCACCCAAACAAAATATAGCGCTTTTTTTTGGTGGTATTTGATCACCTCTGCAGTTTTAATTTTTTTTGCGCTATAAACAAAAAAGAGCGACAATTTTGAAAAAAAAGCCATATTTTTTACTTATTGCTATAATAAATATCCCCCCAAAATATATATAAAAAACATATTTTTTCCTCCGTTTAGGCCGATATGTATTCTTCTACATATTATTAGTAAAAAAAGTTATAGCGTCTACAAAATAGGGGATAGATTTATGGCATTTTTATTAATATTTTTTTTACTAGTAATGGCGGTGATCTGCGATTTTTATCATGACTGCAACTTTATGTTGGACACATTGGACACTTTTGACGCTATGTTGCTACCATTGTCATCTATACAGCGATCAGTGCTATAAAAATGCACTGATTACTGTGTAAATGACACTGGCAGGAAAGGGATTAACCACTAGGGGGCAAAGAAGGGGTTAAGTGTGTCCTAGGGAGTGATTCTAACTGTGTGGGGGCTGGGCTACGAGTGACACGACAGAGATCACTGCTCCCGGTGACAGGGAGCAGTAGATCACGGCCCTGTCACTAGGCAGAGCAATCGCAGCCGTCGGGCACGCGCGCAGGATCGCGAGTGGTGCCGCAGGCGCGCGCGCGCGCCCTAGAACGCCGTGAAGACAGGACGTTGTGCAACGTCCAGTCTCATCGGCGAGGGGATGACCATAACGTCATTTCCCTATGGCCTGGAATTGAAGTGGTTAACCTGGGGGTCGGGACCCCCTTGGGGTCAAATGATGATTTGCCAGGGGTCACTGAATCCTGGGCTGTTTCTGAAGCCCGCATCACTCTCCCAGCCTTTTTGCAGCCACCCAGCAGGGCTATCCCTGTAGCATGTGGCCACCCACTCAGCCTCTTCGCAGGTGCCCTTTCAGTTCACGGCATGGCTGGGGGGCAAAGGCTAGAGATCAGCTGACTGGTGAGAAATGTTAGGTGGGAGGGGATAGAGGAGACCCTATCTCCTGATTTCGGCATAGGTGTCACTGCTACGAGACACCACAAAGTTCGAAACACAGTGAAGCCGGAGACACAGCGAGTGGCACTACCTGCGATTATAGTTGCCATTAAAAGGACCCAGGGAGCGCTAAATGTCTGTGGGTTAGGGGTGCAAATTACTTGTCTTGCCTTGGGTGGGTGCTGACAACCCATGGTACAAAAATAATTTTACTGTTAGGGGTCCCTGCAACTTGGGAAATTTTATCAAGGGGTCACGACACTAGAAGGTTGAGAACCACTGCTCTAGAAGGTGTCCCTGAGTTACCCCCACTCGGTCAAAAGGCCAGAGGGTGTGTTGGAGGGGTGCTGGAGCCTATTATATTGCTCCAGCAGACACCTCCTAATGCCATCTAGCCTGTCTACTTCTACAGGATAGTACCATATAACAAGGTTTCACAATCCAAAGACTGTCATATTATTTAATGAAATTATGATGTTACTAGATACCAAACCTGATATAGAGTGCACATATGCTTCTCTTAAAGGGGTGTTCCAGCCAATTTTTATGTTTATTAAAAGTCAGCAGCTACAAAAAGTGTAGCTGCTGGCTTTTAATAAACATACACTTACCTGCTCCAGCGTTCCAGCGACGCGCCGGCCGGGGCTCCGCTCCTCTCCCCCCTCCCCGGCCGGCGTCTTTATTGTAACTGTGGGCACCCGGCCGTAACAGCTTTTGGTTTCACGGCCGGGCACACAATGCGTATGCGCAAGCGGCACTGCGCATGCGCGCGCGGCCCTGCGCTGCGCCATCCGATTTGACAGGCGATCGCCTAGGACCTGTGACATGTCCTAGGCGATCGCCTACAGGGAGGGGCTGAAGATAGGCGATTAAGCTAATCGCCTAACCAGCCTCTTGGCGGAAGGAGGAAGTGGGACAGGAAGCCCCCACTCCTCCCCAAAAAAATGACATGCCAAATGTGGGTGAGGAGTGGGTTAAGCGGAAGTTCCAATTTTGGGTGGAACTCCGCTTTAAGATGTCTAATGTGTCTCATTAGCCTTCTGGACCTTGTAAATTAGGCTCATTTACTGTCAAGCTGTTGGGTATCTTCTTGTAAATTTGTGTAGCCACATTTTATAAGGGTAACTCCATTTCTGTAAAAGTTATGGAAGTTGAGAATTTGAGATGTAGAAATCTTCAGTTCTAGGTTAATATAGATCATTAAACCTTGTCTGACAGATACAGTACCTGTCACCGAGAATGTGTTTCCAGCACGACAGCATCACGCTGATTCTCGGCGACAGGGTGCCCGACATCTCGCACTCGCTGGAATAGAAAAAGCACATTCCAGCGAGTGCGTCATAGAAGCAACGGGGATCCGACTTGGATTACCGCCAAATCTACACGCGGCATTTGGTATGAATCATGAGGGGGAACTCCACACCAAATTTTAAATAAAAATCCGGCGTGGGTTCCCCCCCAGGAGGCATACCAGGCCCTTAGGTCTGCTATGGATTGTAAGGAGAACCCCCCACAATCCATACCAGACCCGTATCCAAAGCACGCCGGTGCCTTCTTCTTCAGGACTGGCCGACGCTATCTTCATGTTAGCTCAATTACTAGCGGCAGCCAGTCTGCTCTTCTGTGACGTCTTCTTCTGTCTTCTCTTCTCCAGATGTTTACTCAATGCTTCTTCCCAGCTGTTATGCCGGGTGCGCGGCTCCCATCGGTTTATATAGACCTCTCTTATGACGTCACAGTCCCATCATGCTCCGGTACCCACCCACGTGGGTAGTTACCACGTGGGTAGGTACCGGAGTATGATGGGACTGTGAATGTAAATATCAATTTTTTTTTTTTTTTTAAACATTTTTTTTCCTCAATTTAGGCAATACGTATTCTTCTACATATTTTTGGTAAAAAAATCGCAATAATCGTATATTGATTGGTTTGCGCAAAAGTTATAGCGTCTACAAAATAGCTGATAGATTTATGCCATTTTAATTTTATTTATTTTTTTACTAGTAATGGCGGCGATCTGCGATTTTTTTATTGTGACCGTGACATTGCGGCGAACACATCGGACACTTTTGACACGTTTTTGGGAGCATTCACATTTATACAGCGATTAGTGCTATAAATATGCACTGTAAACGTGACTGTCAGGGAAGGGGTTAACGCTAGAGAGTGATGAAGGGGTTAAAATGACGTCCACCCGGATCGAGGGAGGGTTCCTGCCGGCGTCATTTTACAATGCGCTGGTAGGGAAGGGTTTAAAGTGGAGTTCCACCCTGAAAAAAAAATTGCAGAAAATGCTGCAACAAAAAAAAAAATATATATATTTTTATACTCACCCGAAATACCTGTTGCTATGCGGATGTTCCTAATCTGCCTCTTCCTTATCCGCGGTGGGTCTTCTTCCACATCCTCCTTCATGTGAATGGTGCGCGCTGCCTTCTGGAAACTGTGTGTATCCCAGAGAGCAGCCGCCCATTCACAAAGCGTGAACATGCACAGTAAGAAAAAGGGCAGTGAAGCCGCAAGTTTCACTGCCTGTTTCCCTTACTGAGGATGGTGGAGCGGGACATGCATTGATCCGGATCGGCATTGGGGGGGGCCATCATCAACGGCGCCCAGGTAAGTGTCCTTATTAAAAGTTAGCAGCTACAGTGTTTGTAGCTGCTGACTTTTAAAAAAAATATATCGCGGGTGGAATCCCACTTTAAAGTCAGCAGCTACAAATACGGCAGCTGCTGACTTTAAAAAAACTAACACTTACCTGTCCAAGTCGCCCGCTGAAGCCGAGCTGTAGCTTGGCTCTCGGGTTCCCCCGCCGCCATCCTCTGTAAGGAAATCGGGCTGTGCAGTTCCCAATGGTTCCCGTTGTGTTCTGGGAGCCGAGTGTTTCTCAGAACACAACGAGGGGGTGACGCGGAGGGGCCGGACTCACGCGGGAGTCTATACCCAGAAGTGGTGCAAATACCTGTTTTATACAGGTATTTGCACCCCCTCCCCCTTAAAGGTGTCAAATGTGACACCAGAGGGGGGAGGGTTCCGAAAAGCGGAGGTTTAATTTTGGGTGAACTTCCGCTTTAAGCATTTACAGAAAATATACACATATAAGAACAATATGATACCTCCATGCTAAAAAATAATGTGGCTATTCTTTGGACAACCATTAGAACATATTTTTAGGGCTGTGCAAATTAACTTTTAATTAATCGATTAATCTTTAATTTTTTTGATCGATCAATGATCATGATTCTTTTGATTGGCACTCACCTCTCCGCCGGTTTCTGGGCCTTCAGGGAGTTCCGTCGGAGATCCCGTAATGTCACGGACACCGGCGGGGCTTGACATGTCCATCTGAAGGGCTCCTTTGCTGTGCTTTCATATCTGTATGCCGGCGGGACCTTACTATCTGCCACATGCACTTCCCTCTATCACTTCCCTCTATCAACCTGGGATTCTACAACCATCCACTGGGAGTTGTGATAGTTCCATTCACGGGACATCTACATGCTGACGGACTGATGTTAACCTCTCCTCATCTGGATTCAGCAGTGGTATCGTTGTACCCATTTTTATACCAGTATCATACTTAGCTACATGTTTTTATGACTGCTTTTGGTACCGTTTGGTATTACTCGCACCATTTTTACAGTTTATGTAGCGACATCGATTTTATCTCCAGTGCAATATTTATTTGGTTACCTACTTTGTTTGTTTTTTGTATCCTGCTCTCCATTTTTCCAGTGGTTGGTAGCTGCACTGGGTATTGGCCTGCAAGGAGATCAGCTAAAAGTAGTTGGATCTGTATGTGAGTTATAATTAATCTAAATTAGTCGATTAATCGATAAAAAAAAAAAATGAACACAAAAATTTTGATCAGTAACAGCCCTACATATTTTGTATATATATTGTATGTATGCGTGTATATAGATATTATATACTGTGTAGATATATATATATATATATATAGATAGATAGATAGATATAATATTGTTTTTAATGTCTCAATATGTGTCCAGTCCTCCAGAAGGAACACCGCTCATTTCCATCCAGGCTTCACTCAGACAGGTGTCAGTCCAGCTGAATGAGGCCTAAACAATCAGACACAGAGTGGAAGGCTGCCCTTTGTTAACTGTTTCCACAGCAACTGGCCTACAGAATGAGAAGAACCTCCAAGTCTAATGCCAAGGTTTTGTGTGCACGGAGCTGCTGTGAATCACTCCACCGTGTGCGATGTTTTTGTTGTGTGTTTTTTTCCCTCCACCACCACGGTGGAGCCACAAGCCGAAATTCCCACATGAGTTCACTAAGCATGAGCCCAGAAAGTTCCTTACAGAGTCAGAGGGGCCCACCCGGACTCCTTCCCCCCTCAGTCTACATACAGCCATTAAAAGAGGCAATGGATCAGACCGGTGCCTTACTCCAGCTGCAATGAATCTAAAAGTAGCATAGAAAAACAACCACAAGCATTACATATTTTTTTTCTGCCGCCGCTCAAATTCTGTAACATGAGGATAAAACTTCACAGAAATCTGATGGAGTTGTTTCAAAAAGTGTGTTAAGCATGCATTTGATGCACAGACCACACTTTCAGATCTTAAGAAGTAAGTCATCCATCTCGGGCTGATGATTAAAGCCTCTTTTCACATCAACCACAGCCGCTTGCCAGAGATGTGAGTTTTGTAAATGACTCAAGTAGTTCTTCCAGGACTTGAAGCGTACAGGCAGAAAGCTCAGCTACAGCGCTAGCAGCAACTAGCAAGCACATGAATATTTAAAGTATAACTAAACACAAAGCTTTTTTATTTAGTTTTGGATTTAGTTGAGAGGGATTTGAACACCTGTCAGGTTTTTATTTGTCTGTGTCACCGTTAGGGAGGTATACCTTCTCTATGTCCTTTTACTATTATCACCGAGGGTGAAAGTAAAAGAGAAAAAAAACTTTTGGATTGTCACCAGAACAGGAATAAAGGAGAAATCATCCAATGAGCCCACGTTTTTTAACCCATGGTGGTGCGCAAAAACAAAACATCTAAGTGTACAAAAAAATTATATGTGAAAAACACAAAAAAGTGCTGTCTGGCCTCGTACACATGTATGGGTTTCCCGGCTGACTTTTAACCGATGGGAAAACCGAGAACCTGCTCGGTAACTTTTTCCCCCTACACACGACCGGGTTTCCCGACAGGAAAACTGCCATGAGAGCTTTGGTCAGGAATCCTGGCCGTGTGTATGCTCCATCGCAGTGTTTCCCATAGGAAAAAGAGAGCTGGTTCTCTTTTCTTTCCCGGCAGTTATCCTGTTGCGAAAGCTGGGATGGAGCATACACACGGACGGTTTTCCCGGCTAAAAGCTCTTATGGGAGTTTTCCCGGGGGCAAAACCGCTCGTGTGTACGCGGCTTTAGGGATCTCATACAGCAGATGCTCGTTTCTGTTCAGCAGTTGCTCATTCTTATGCACATGTGCAGGATCGTGAGCATAGAATAGGGTGACCAGACATCCCCAGTTTCAGGGGACAGTCCCCTGATTGAGGACACTGTCCCCGGACCAAGTCTGTCCCTGGTTTTGTCCCCAGATTGGATTTAATAGGGGGCAGGGGCAATTTCAAAGACAGTCAGTGTAGAATTAAAATAAAAAAATTGGAATTACACCCCCCCCCCACTCCGCCGTGCCTACTAGCTTAGGGGGGTTGTATTTTTCCCATTATCTATGCCCCTTTCTGATGATCATGTGCTGGTCGGAGCGGAGGGAATATTTCTTCAGTTTCAGGCGCTTGCTTATTTCTCTTCGCTCACATGTTCTTCTGCCTTGGCTCAAATCCAAGCCAGCCATCTGCCTATCTCCTTGCCTTCTCTGGCGGAGTGATCTTCCTCCGCTCCCCATCCAGTAGTAGCCGGGGCCCGGCTGCATTCACACCTAGGCGACCTGATCGCGGCGTTTCGTCCTGTGAATTGCGGCGACAAACTGCAGCATTTTGTTCCAGCGATTCGCAGCAATTTAACCCCCATTTAACCCCCAGGTCCACATCTCCTATGCCGAACGCCGAGAGCCGCCTGAAAAAAGGGTCCGGGACTTGTTTTGAGCTTCAGGCGTACAGCGTTTCGGCATTCGGCGTGGAGATGCATTCATAGACTTTTCAAAGATGTACGGTATATTTTCAGCCCAGTCCACTTCGGTCCCCTTTAATCGGTCATCCGCCTCCCTTGTGTCAGCCAGCTGCAGAAGAGAGAAAGGACTTCCGTCAACGGCTGTACCATCGCACCCAAATTTTACAACTAGTGTTGGGCACTTTCTCTATGCCCCTGACAGAGAGGATCACGTGCCCCAACCATGTGGAGCTAGCTGAAAATAAGTATACGCGTCATTTTTACACTGGCAAGGCCAGCCATCGATGGAGAGAGCTTCAGCTGGGATCAAGGCAGTTGTGCTGAAACGTTAGCCTCTTTTATGTATAAACCATTTACTAAGAATTTGGAGTACCGGCTTCTTTTTCTTTTGGAATTAGCTGGAAACTGTAAAGTTGCTGAATCAATATTCACTCCCTCCATTGTATTTCTAAAATTTCTAAAATTTAAAAGAAAAAATATTTTTTTGCTGCATAGGGTATTACCAAAGGCTAATATATGAAAAATTGTACAGCACTTTCTTTCAAATCAAACTCATCAACATATAAAAATGCGCAAACCCTCTGTGCAGAAAATCACACAATTCCATGTGATATACAGTGTCATAACAACCATAATAATAAAACATATAGTTATATAAAGATAAGGAAATAATGTGCAGATTTTCATATGTCCAAACCAATTCCCAGAGGCACCATACAAAGTGAACCAAAATTGTGAAAACGATAGCTTCATCAAACACCCAGTGTCACATTTAGCTCACGGTGTATGTTGGACCTCTAAACCATAGAAGGTCATGGCCAAGGCCACTGGTACTCCAGGGAACAATGGTACCCCATTCCTACTAGATCTCAGCAGTAGCACACTCCTCCACAATGCGATATGACCGCAGTACTCTCCTCAATAATACATCAAATTGACAAGTGTTTTTTTGGCCAAATAAATTTATTAAAACAAGTTTAAAAACACTTACACAATATACGAGATGAAATAGAACATATCTTCTCACTCTCTATCATGATGACTTCAAACATAGGGGACTCCACCTTACGTGTTACGTCCAGAATGGACTTCTTCAGAGACTGGGGAACCCCAATCACCAGTCTATACTTATACCCACCTACTTGCTACCAAGGTGGCATAAACAAATCCTATGGTCTATCCTTATGGTTTATTTGTGGAGTAAATCACAGTGGTGCTAGCAGTTTGTAGACAGTTTGAAGGTATACAGGTACTGGTGGGTTCCTTTTTTTATTTTTATTTTTTTTATTCCAAAAGGCTGCTTTTATTTAAAGCAGTACTAAACCCATAATCAAAAATGTAATATGTTGCAGTTTACCAATCATTAGATGTGGTGGCTGCATTCGTTTTTTTTTTTTACTTTTTATTTCCCTCTGCGTTCACTCCTATATAAAGCCGTGTACACACAACCATTTTTAATGTCATGGAAAAAAAAAGTTTTTCTGGATGCGATTCTTGTCAAACCTGCCTTGTATACACACGATCGTGAAAAAAAATGCTTGAGCAAAGCGCTGTGACGTATAACACGTTCGACGGCACTATAAAGGGGAAGTTCCATTCGATTGGCGACACCCTTTGGGCTAATTATGCAAATTTCCCTTCTTATATTATTTCCCATCGTTAAAGCCTACACATGACCGTTTCTTATGGCGTGAAAAACGTTGAGAAAAAATAGAGCATGTTCTACATTTTTAATGCCCATTTTTCACACCAAGAAAAATGCTCTGGAGCCTTCACATGGTTGTTTTTAATGACCAATTAAAAAAATTGCATTTTTCTCGTCATGAAATACGGCCGTGTGTACGTGGCATTAGAGTTCCCACTCTCTGGATGAAAGAGCAACAGAGACACCTTTGGAAAGTGGCATTGTCAGTCTGGGGGGAGAGGTAGTGTTAGATGCACTAGCAGGCTTAAATACACCAACAAATCGAAGACGAACTCCAGCTAACACTTTATAAGCAGCTACAGCAATTTTGTTTCTTTTGGGATCTTTTTACATAGATAAATAAAAGCTGAGCACTCTTGTCATTGGTACATTGTCTCTCAATGTTTTAACTGCTACATCTGCAGGACAGCTTGTTCTATTGAAAAAAACAACAGACTAAAGCTGGATACACACTATACAATTTTCTGTAGATTTTTTCTTTCAGATTTACCAAAACCATATACCGTATTTATCGGCGTATAACACGCACTTTTTTCCTTAAAATCAGGGGAAAATTGCGGGTGTGCGTTATACATCGATCCCCGGTGTCTCTGAGCGCCGCCGACAAAGACAGAGCCGTGCCAATTGTACTGCGTACTCGGCTAGGCTCCGCCCGCAGCCACACGAGAGGAACCGAGAGAAGCCGAGAGAAACCGAACACACAGGAAATCCGGCTCTGCACAGCTCGACCGAGGCATCAAACTCAAACCCCCGGCAGACGGACGCCGGCCAAGACAGCAGATGGACACCGACAAGGCTGGACGGACCCCGCGCAAGGCCGCAGACGGACGCCGGACAAGGCCGCCGGGCAAGACGGCAGACGGACACCGACAAGGCTGGACGGACTCCGCCCAAGGCCGCAGACGGACGCCGGACAAGGCTGCCGAGGCACGCCGGGCAAGACAGCAGGTGGACACCGACAAGGCTGAGCATCCAAAATGTAAGTTTTTTCCTTAAACTTCCCTTCTAAGCTTGGGGTGCGCGTTATACACCTGCGCGCGGTATACGCCGATAAATACGATAATATGAGGTCAAACCTTAAGAGTTTCAATTTGTATGCAATCAGTCAGGCCCTTGCACTACATGGTTTCGGTAAATCTAAAGGAAATCAGACAACAAAAGTTGTATAGTGTGTATGAGGTGTTACTGGCAGCATCACCAGGTTAATATAAGAAAGCCTTAAAAAAGAAAACCAATGCAGGTAAGCTTCACTATAATAAATGTTTGCTTTTGGGTTTAATATCGCTTTTAAGTGGTTGTAAACCCTTTACGACCACTTTATGTTACATGTAAGTCTATAATAAGGCTTACCTGTAGCTACCCAGGATATCTCCTAAACCTGCACGGTTTAGGAGATATCCCATGTCTCCTGCATGTGCCAATGTCATTGGAACATGCACACTAAAGCAAACTGAAGCAATGGCACGTATGTACCTTGCTTCAGTCATTATGCCTTTGACTTGCAGGTTTTTTCTTAATAGGGTTTACAACCACTTTAAAGCGGAGTTCCACCCAAAAATGGAACTTCCGCTTAATCCCCTCCCCCTTACATGCCACATTTGGCATGTCATTTTTTGGGGGGGGAGTGGGGGCTTCAGTAGGAGTGGGACTTCCTGTCCCACTTCCTGCTTCCGCCGAGGGGCTGGTAAGGCGATTAGGCCTAATCGCCTTACTGCAGCCCCTCCCTTTGGCGATCGTCTAGGACACTGACAGGTCCTAGACGACCACCTGTCCAATCAGCGGCGGGCCGCGTCGCGCGCGCATGCGCAGTGGGTGCCCGGCCGTGAAGCCGAAGGCTGTCACGGCTGGGTGCCCACAGTCGCAATGAGGATGCCGGCCGGGGAGGGGGGGGAGAAGAGTGGAGCCCCGGTCGGCGCGTCGCTGGAACGTGGAGAAGGTAAGTGTCTGTTTATTAAAAGCCAGCAGCTACACTTTTTGTAGCTGCTGACTTTTAATAAACATTACATTTGGGTGGAACACCCCTTTAAGTATGTGTAGTGATAATGAATACAAACCAGGATTAATTGGTGTCTTTCATATCTGCCTAGAGTTCAGCTTTAAGTGGTCATGTATGAAACACGTGATCCTGATTCCATTTGATGCGCAGTTTAATTCAAAAAAATGTTAAAGTGGAATATTTCAAGGCTGTTTTCCTGTGTGTATGGCAACATAAAAGAAGTACTCAGGAGGAACAGAATAGAATGAAAGTAATTAACTACAATAAAGAAAAATACTTCACAGCATGTATGTATGTTATGTGCACAAGTTGTGTAAAGGATAGATTTGGGCTTCAAACATCACCATCTTGAAGGAGTTTGCTCTTTGTGTTCTGTTTAATTGAATGTCTCTTGAGGACAGATTTGAGGACACCAAGGTCACATTATATTGATGCAGATGACAACTATTGTGCCATGGAGCCCATATGTTTTTTGGAGCATACAGATCAGTCTAATCTCATATGATAAAAAGTAGAAGTGGATTTGCCTTGATATTAATCTTTTCCCATGGAGTTTCTGTTACCAATCTTCCAGGATAAGGTTATAATAATAAAAGAAAGAGACGAGCCTTTGAAGTTAAATTGAATCCATTTCAGTGTAAATCCCTGGCAATCATGAACCCATCCAATAGAATAGTATAGAGTACAGAACAAGACATGAAAGCTATTTACTATTAACTTATAAAAAAAAAAACACACAGACCATGGCAAAAATTCAAACAGTGCAACTTTATTTTCTTACCACAAATTCACTTGAGAAAAAGAGAAATGCAACAAGGACAACAAAAACAGAGAAACGAGTAGAAAAAAAAACATAACTTTTTCTGTCATCGACATACAAAACAAATGGCTTTGGCAAAACCGCAAAGTTACCATAAATAAATAAATAAATAGTTTTGGATGATGCCATTACCAATTCAACAAGCAGACACTGTACATTAGATTTACAAAAGGACAACACCAAGTACAGAACAAGCTGCAAAAATAACTAAATAAGATATGTTTTTTTTTTGTTGCTGTTAACTTCCAGGTAAGAACAGGTTAACACTGGACATGGGACATTATGTGCAAAGAGAAGAGAGTCCAAGGGTGCTGCGAGCGGGCGGCCTGAGAAAGTGACCTGCCTGGCTTCTTCTTTTACCCCATGTGTAAATAAAGAGCAGGTCTGATTACAAGGCAGCTTCCAACCAAAAGGCCGCTTGCTCTCATTCCTGCTCATCCTGACCTTTACACCGGTTCCCTTACAGATGTATTTTTACCTTTGCAGCATTGCAACTTAAGTTTATAGGAGACAACTGACATTTCTGTACAAACCTGGAGATCGGGGGAAGGGCAAACAGCAGCACAACACAAATACGAAGTTGGTGACATTTTTTGGGGATACTTTTTTGTACTGATACTAGCTTTGTTGACTAAGCCAAAAGAAATAAGAATTTTAGTAAATGCTCAATACCAGAGTAACCAATTCAACTTGAGTAGATGGTCACCAGAATTTCAGACGGATTGCTATTGAATAAACTTTTTTTTTTCACTGCCTTACTGAATAAGCTCTATGAGTGAACGCTGCTCAGGGCCGATCCGCTCTATAGGCTCACTATGCAAACCGCTTAGGGCCCTGCAAAGCTGCGGAGGGCCCCCCAAATTACTAGAGGCCCCGCCTGGTAAGAAGTCATTTTCGGCCCCTAACCCCGCTTCTCAACTCGTAAGAAGTCAGCACCCCCTGCTTCTCACTTTAATGTAAGATGTCATTTCCGATAGCAGAACACCCCCTCCCCCGCTTCTCAACTTTAATCTTTCATGTGATATGTCATTTTGCTTAGGGCCCCAGGGAGGTCAGGATCGGCACTGATCATGCTAAAATCACTCATAAAGTTAGTTGTTGAATTTTTCTGCATTTATTCAGACAGGTGCAGTGGCCAGTACAGTATGCAGAAGGGCCATAATGTAAAGCAATGGCCAGCAGCCTCTTATAAAAAATAATAATAAATCAATGACAAGCGCATGTACAGATCTTTCCACACAGCCAAACATTTATGTTCTTAGATTTATGAAGATAGATTTTTACCAGGCTGCTGCTGTATGAACATCTCTGCTTAAACATGGTCCTTCTGCATCCTGACCAGGCCTCTGTGCCCATGTGAATGAGCCCTTAAAGCAGGGGTCTCAAACTGGTGGCCCTCCAGCTATTTCGAAACTACAAGTCCCATCATGCCTCTGCCTGTGGAAGTCATGCTTGTAACCTTCAGCCTTGCAATGCCTCATCGGACTTGTAGTTTCGCAAAACAGCTGGAGGGCCACCAGTTTGAGACCCCTGCCTTTTATAGTTTTAGAGTTCTTGAAAGTCATCAGTCCTGGTGTTTACTGCCAGAAAGTGGGATATCTAAAATGTTACAGTTGTTGACAGATCAGGTAAAGAGTGGAAGTCTTACAATATGGACACCTAATCCCTAACTGTAATGTTTCTGGGACAGGAAGTGAAGGAAAATCTCCTTCATCAAAACAAAACAGGGTCTATAAACGTTGCATGTTCTATCCAAAACAGGTTTTGGATAGATAGAGATGTATTTTAAATAGCCCCTAAAAAAATAAAGTTGCCCACCCTCCAAATAAATGCAGAACTTATCACAACAGATTCCAAAATTCTCACTTATTATAGTTGTATGTAGGTGTTCAATAGTAATAACCTGTTCTCCACCGACACACTTCATTAAAGTGGAACTTCACTTCATCTGGGCACCACAAACCAAAAATGCTATTTAATACATTTTTCATTTTCAAAAGCACTCGCCCATCCATCCATGTCTCCATGCCTTATTTTGTTGAGACACCCCTTTTGGCTGTGGCCATCTTAAGTAAGGGCAGATTATTCATGTAGCACTTACTTCTTGGAATCGACCTGTCATTAGCTCGGGCATGCAAGCAGGAGAGGGTGTTCTTAGCTGAGAAAGCCCTTCCTTCCCTAATGAAGGCCCTTGGGATGTATTCATGGGTGATCAAGCTGTGGCCCTTCAGCTGTTGTGGAATTACAAGTCCCATCATGCCTCTGCCTTTGGGAGTTGTGCTTGTAACTGTCAGCGGCTTGCAATGCCAAATGGGACTTGTGGTTCTGCAACAGCTGGATAGCCACAGGTTGAGCACACATGTATTACATCATTGCCTGGAAACCAGGAAGTAACAAAAATGTAAAAAACAAAAATGAAAACAAGCAAATATGATATACTTTCCTAGCCATTTACTAATGCTAGCAGCATTAAAAATAGTAGATGTTGACTGAGAATGTGAAGTTCCACTTTAACAAGCATGGCGAGTGTTACAGGTAGGCCGAATTCATAATAATGCATACATTGGGTCCGGACATCTTGCCATGAGGCAATGCATTTGTTTGGAGCCTGCTCTTTCCTCACCTAATCCCTACTAATAATCATTGTCAGGAGTCCTTCATCACGCAGTCGGCCAGTGTTTGTGCCTGGAGAGTGAGATTCAGCGGCAGCAGCTGTGACACACGGCTTGTTAGGGATCTAGAAGGCTGATTGTGAATAGTCGTATTGAATATAGCTGCGAGGGAGAGGCCCAGCCAGGCATCGCATACTTCAATTACGGAAACCAAATACTGCAAAGTCACTCTGCACAGATCGTGTCAGTTCTCCGTATATTTACATTACATAAGGCGAGAGGGGCAGCCTGAAATATGTTTTCAACGTCTGCAATAATAAGCTAGGGTTGGAAATTTCTCTGCTGCATGCTCAATGAGCTGCTTCAATTCTTGAAGGGGTTCTGTTAGGAATGAAAGACATTCATGGTTGTGGTAATGAATGAGCACAGTGAGATATAGTTTAGAGACCATAGAACAGACAGCACACTAACACTTAAATTGTACTGCACAAAGTCTGCTATAATACATAGAAAACGAACTTCATGGCTTACCAAGAAACCAACCATGTTGCATGATGTGGCATCGTGTCAGATATGTGACATTTTAGAACATACCATGTTTTCTCTCTAAAGTGTATGTAAATATAAACCCTTTTTAGTTTTGGATAGATTGGGCATGGGATAACCCCTCTGCCACGTATTACTGGTCATCTGTGTCCCAGCTGGGGGGATCCTCACCAGATAAATCATCAAAGCTGGACAAAATGTCTGAGCCCGGTTCACAATGTTGCGACTTATTGTCGGATGACAAGTAGCACCCCATTAATTGCAATGGGATCGTTCTAATCAGTGCGACTCAAGTCGCCCCGACTTCGAAAAAGGACTACTTCTGGAGCGTCTTCAATACAACCTGTGTTGGCTTCTGTTAAAGAAGTCACATGCAAGCCGCGATGAAGTCACGCAGGGATGTCGCTTTCTAAGTCGTGAACCCAGGCTAAGAAGGGAATTCCACTCGCTTTGGGGAGATTTCCTCTTCCTGTTGCGTCTCCAGGACAGGAAATCTCTCCAATGAGACAGACAGTTTAGAAAAGCCTGATTTTTATAATTCTATAATTTTATAATTTCCCTACTTTATCCAAAACATAAAAAAAGTTTTGGCTACACATGCATTAAGGGCCCTTGCAAACAGCCATATCTTCCCTTTTATTTAGGAGCTGGCCAATGAGAGATCATTGGGGGGTACCACATCCCTATTAAGAGATACAATATTTTGGAAAAGATGATAATATTTAAACAATTTATTAAAAACTATACATTTTTATTAATAGTTATAGTTTCTTTAAAAACAACAATACATGTTCACAGAGTAATGCCCCGTACACACGATCACTTTTTGTGATGAAAAAAAACGAAGTTTTCTGTGAAGTAAAAAACGACGTTTTTGAAACGTCACTTTTCAAAGATGATGTTGCATACACACCATCGTTTTTTTCACAAAAAGCGAGGTTACGTTCACCACTCTTTTCCATTGAAGCTCGCTTCATAACTAGATTCTGGGCATGCGCGGGTTGAAAAACGTCTTAAACAACGTTTTTGCTACACACGGTGACTTTTTGTGAAACAAAAAACGACGTTTTGAAAAACGACACAAAAAATTCAAGCATGTTGGAATTTTTTTTTGCCGTTTTGCCCACACACGATCAATTTAAATGACGTTTTAAAAAACGACGTTTTTTTTCATCGCAAAAAACGACCGTGTGTACGCGGCATAAGAAGTAGTTGCACATGTCAGATAGACAATATACCTTATGTTGACATGTATTGTTGTTTTTAAAGTGGTTGTAAACCCTTTACAACCACTTTAACCTACAGATAAGCCTAGATTAAGGCTTACCTGTAGGTGCAATAAATATCTCCCAAACCTAAAAGGTTTAGGAGATATTTGCAGAAATTGCGGCACCGAAGCCTCCGGGGAACGCGCCATAGACACTCGGGCGCAGGCGCACCGAGCGTGCTGCTTCTAACGGTGATCATGATGTTAGTGGCGGCACCCGCGCGGGAGTGACGTCATTGCGGCTTCAACCAGTCACAGTGTCGGAGCCGCGATACCCGGGAGGCACTCCGAGAGAAATGGCAGTGTCGTAGGAGGCAAACAAGGACCGCTGCAGGGGCTTGATCTCAGGTAAGCAATTCATAATGAGCTAGTATGCTATCATATGCCGTTGTCCGTTAGGCCTCGTACACACGACAGAGTAACTCGTCGGGCGAAACACATCGTTACTTGTTAGGCTTGTCGAAACTTGACAAGCTGTCTTTGCGTACACACAGTCAAGACCAAATCTCCTCGTTCTCAAACGCAGTGACTTCAACACATACGAAGGCAGGGGAAGTTCGATTCCACTGGCACAACCCTTGGGGCTGCTTTTGCTAATCTCATGTTACTGCGTGTTAGGTAAAAGTTTGGTAAGAGACATTTTCACTTTTCAGTCTGTTACAGCGTGACAAATGTGCTATTTCCATTACAAAAGCTACATTTACCGAAGGTGCACAGGTTTCTTAGCATACACATGCTCAAGTTTCTCGTCGAAAAGCAGCCTGACGAGGAACACGACGAGCCAATTTAGACTCCCGTCGAGGAAAAAGAACTTGCTCTCTTTTTTGCTTGTCGAGTTCCTCGACAGTTTCCTCGATGAAAAACATACACGCGACCGGTTTCCTTGGAAAAAAAGCTCTCCCGCCGAGTTTCTTGATGAATTCTGCCGAGGAATCCGGTCGTGTGTACGAGGCCTTAGGCTGCATTCACACCTAGGCAACCTGATCGCGGCGTTTTGTCCGGCGAATTGCGGCGACAAATTGTGGCATTTGTAACGCGATTTGCGGCGTCAAAACGCTGCGATTTAACCCCCATCTCCTATGCCGAAGTCGCCTGAAAAAAAGGGTCCGGGACTTGTTTTGAGCTTCAGGCGTACAGCGTTTCGGCGTGGAGATGTGAACCATCTGCATAGAGGGCAATGTAAAATCACCCCTCCAGCGTATTAGGGGCTGCTGCGGTGTCAGGTTTCAGGCGTTAAAACGCCTTGGTGTGAATGCAGCCTTAGGGTATTTTTTTTCAGAGAGGGTTTACTTTCTCTTCAAAGAAACTATACCTATTAATAAAATGTATATTTTTAATTCATTGTTTAAATATTATTTTGGTGCCTTTAAAGTCCCATCATCTTTTCCAAAAAAAAATCCTGAATCTTCCCATAAACAGCGTACAGTATACAACCTCTGTGTCCAGAGTTGTACACCCATACATGTGTTTACTAAGCTATAGACGTGTACAGCCATTGACCTCTATAGACAGCACTAGGTGGAGCAATAAATTCAAATTTAGGTTAGATACCTCCATGTGCCTAAGCCCTAATGCGATCAAATTAGGTCTTTCGTTATGTTGCAGGACATGTATATCTTGATAATGTCATCTTCTAGACCAGGGATAAGCAATTAAAGGAACCTCCAGCTGTTGCAAAACTACAAGTCCCATCATGCTTCTGGCTCTGAGTGTCATGGTTCTGGCTGTCAGAGTCTTGCTATGCCTCATGGGATTTGTAGTTCTGCAACATCTGGAGGTCCGCTAATTGCATATCCCTGTTCTAGACCTACAGATATCAATTTGTACTCGCTGTCACGCCAAGCTATCAAAAGGCCAGGGCAGTCTGTTCATGATGAGTACTGTCTTCTACTTAGTGCATTTCACTATCACAGACATCTACATCACAGTGAATGGGGTAAATCACAAAAGACAGTTTGCAATGCTGCAAGTAGGTAGCTAAATACACTGCTTTGAAGAAGTATTGTTGCAAGCTCCTAATATATATATTCAGCCAGGCCTTTCACATGTTAATACAACTACAAGCATTGTATCAGCATGCACACAGCAAAGGTCAATAAATAGACACAACTGGGAATGTAATAAGAAAGTCATATATAAATAGGCAGTTGAAATGGCAATGGATTGTGGGTAGTAAGACATCCAATGTTTGTTCACAGTTTTTTTTTTCACTTCTGGCTAAATTACAGTTGTGCTTTCGCAATGTTTAACACAGAGAATGCATTAAACAGAGATTAGAAGATGCCGATGGCACTGCCCATTGTGCAGTCTAATGTTAAGCAACTGGCTGTTAGAACTCTACAAGACTTGACGTCTTTGCTGCGTGGAGCCCCTAGTGTGCCCTGCAGCTGGTGCCGACATTTCCAAACACCTCGGATTGTGATGATAAACTCTTCAGTCCAGATGGATTCCAGCTATGTCCTTCTTATTAAATCACCCCAGTGTTCTCAAATGCAGAGCCAGAAAAAGAATGGTGTTAACTTGTAATGAATAATCAGGATAATACTGATAGTTGTAGAATGCCATTTCTACCCTCTTTGTCCGGGTAGACAATAACCCTTCTGCAGCCAGGGAGTCCCAGCTGTAAAATGGTTCTGTACAAATGTCCAGCCAAAACTTCTTTAGTGTAGAGCAAAAAGTCTTTTAAGTCATCTTCACGTAAAAGCTGGCTTCCGAATCTTCACAGCTGAGGTCCTGCACACAAAACAAAAAGAATACAACTGTTATCTTAGTCTTCGGCAATACGGCAGATGCTTAATTCTACTATATACATTAAATTGATCCCACACAATTGTATTAGAAGGTACTAAATGAGATTAGCCATCTGTCATTACACAGATTTAACATTACCCCATCTTCTGATAGACTTACTCATCAATATACCGACAGACTTGGCTGCTTGGCATGACAATTGGGAGGTTATATGTCTGCCAGACAAAGCTGTACAATGCTGGATACATTCAGGAAAACATGAAAAGGTCACATAATAATTATGTCATTACAGCATTGCAACAAGGAACCGAAAGCTACAAATGAGGAAAAAATCTGCAAAGGTGCCAATGTAAAGAAATGTTTATTGGACCCAATCAGGGATCCTTGCAAAAGCGTGCACTCAGCAGATAAACCCCAGCCATGGTATTTTTGTTAATTGGCCCAAAAAATCTACCGTATTTATCGGCGTATACCGCGCACTTTTTTGCCCTGAAAATCAGGGCAAAATCGTGGGTGCGCGATATACGCCGATACCCGCGCCGATTTTGAATACTGCGCGGCATATACCGAGCGCAGTACACTCGTGTATAGTCGGGCAGGCTCGGCTACTCTCGCACTCACGTCCTGGACGTACAGGACGTGAGCGCGAGAATGGCCGAGCCTGCCTGACTATTCACGAGTGTACTGCGCCTGCATATACCGAGCGCAGTACACTCGCTTCTAGTCGGGCAGGCTCGGCTCCTCTCACGCTCACGTCCTGGACGTAAAGGACGTGAGCGCGAGAGTAGCCGAGCCTGCCCGACTATACACGAGAGTACTGCGCTCGGTATATGCAGGCGCAGTATTCAAACTTGGCGCAGGAAAGCGAGGATCGAGCGGGGAGGACGCCGCAGAAGGACGCCGGACCCGACGAAGAGGACACCCGAAACCGCCAATGAACGCCGCGCAAAACACCAAAACTGTAAGTATAAAAATCTTTTTTTCCACAGGAATGGGGGCCACTTTAGGGGTGCGCGCTATACCCCGATAAATATGGTAATACTTGACCTAAAAAAAATATAATCTTAGGCCTCGTACACACGATCGGATTTCCATCAGAAAAAAAATCTGTGGAATTTTGACCAAACGGCGTTGGCTGTGAACCTGTTCTGCATACAGACATTAGAACTTTTTCAGCCAACATACATAAAACAAAGTTGTTTTTCAGCTCTTTAGCGACACCCTTTGGGCAACTTCTGCTAATGTTGTGCTATGGTTAGCATTGGTTCAGAGCATGCGGGTTTGTACTTTAGATTTTAATCCAACGGACTTGTGTACACATGATTGGATAATCCGACAAGACACATTTGTTGTCGGACAGTTTTAAAGCATGCTATAAAACATTTGTTGTCAGAAAATCCGACAATTGTCCGATGGAGCATAGAAACGGTCGGATTTTCCAACAAAACCCTGCCATCACACATTTTTTGTTGGAAAATCCGATCGTGTGTAGGAGGCTTATGCCGCGTACACACGATCGGTTTGTCTGCTGAAAACGGTCTAATGGACCGTTTTTATCAGACTAACCGATCGTGTGTGGGCTCCATTGGTTATTTAACCATCGGTTAAAAAAATAGGAACTTGTTTTAAAATTATCTGATGGTGAAAAAAAACGATAGAAAAATGATTGTCTGTGGGGAAATCCATTGGTTAAAAATCAAGGCATGCTCAGGATCAAGTCGACGCATGCTCGGAAGCATTGAACTTCATTTTTCTCAGCACGTCGATGTATTTTACGTCAATGCATTCTGACACGATCGGTTTTTTAACCGATGGTGTGTAGGCACGACTGATCAATCAGCTTCATCGGATAACTGATGGAAAAATCTATCAGACCGTTTTCATCGGATGGACCGATCGTGTGTACAGGGCATAAAGGATGTTTGCTATGTTTTTGAGAGTGCGACAAGCCATCAGACCTAGCTGGGAAAGACAAAGATCATCACATGTCTTCTAGTAATATTTATGTGATTATTACCCAGCACTGAAATAACGCAAGCAATATTCTAAAATATTCTAAAACATATTTTCCTAATGATTATTCAGCTATTTGCTAGCACTAGATAGCAAATGAACAACATGAACTATGCAGTCGACTCCTGCAACACCATAGAAAATGCTATCCAATAGGGTCGATTTCTGGTATAGAAAGCAACCAGATGTCTAGGAAACTTGAAGCTTTTAACAAAGATGAATTATATTTAAAGGAAAGTTGGAGCATATTAAATGATCTCTCTCTCTCTCTGTATCTATCTATTTATCTATCTCTCTGTATCTCTCTATTTATCTATCTCTCTATTTATCTATCTCTCTGTATCTCTCTATTTATCTATCTCTGTATCTATCTATTTATCTATCTCTCTATTTATCTCTCTCTCTCTGTATCTATCTCTCTCTCTCTCTCTCTATTTATCTCTCTCTCTCTCTCTGTATCTATCTCTGTATCTCTCTATATCTCTCTCTCTCTGTGTATCTATCTCTCTATTTATCTCTCTCTCTCTATTTATCTCTCTCTCTCTATTTATCTCTCTCTGTATCTCTCTATTTATCTCTCTCTCTCTCTCTCTCTGTAATCTCTCTATATCTCTCTCTCTCTGTGTATCTATCTCTCTATTTATCTCTCTCTCTCTATTTATCTCTCTCTCTCTATTTATCTCTCTCTGTATCTCTCTATTTATCTATCTCTCGCTGTAACTATCTCTGTGTGTGTCTCTCTCTCTCTCTCTCTATTTATCTATCTCTGTATCTCTCTATCTCTGTATCTCTCTATCTCTGTATCTCTCTATTTATCTCACTCTATATTTATCTCTCTCTATATTTATCTCTCTCTATATTTATCTCTCTCTCTCTATTTATCTCTATTTATCTATCTCTCTATGTATCTATCTCTTTATCTCTCTATTTATCTTTTTCTCTCTCTCTGTATCTCTCTATTTCTCTCTCTCTCTGTATCTATCTCTGTATCTATCTATCTCTCTCTCTCTGTGTCTTTCTGTCTCTCTCTGTATCTATCTCCCTCTCTATCTTTCTGTCTCTCTCTCTCTCTCGTTCTGTCTCTCTCTGTATCTATCCATCTCTCTCTCTTTCTGTCTCTCTCTCTATCTATCTCTATCTCTTTCTCTCTCTCTCTGTCTTTCTAGCTCTATCTATCTCTTTATTGGTCTAGCTCTCTCTAGCTAGAGAGAGAGAGAGAGAGAGAGAGAGAGAGAGAGAGCATTGATATATACATACATATATATATATATATATATATATATATATATATATATATATATATATATATATATATATATGAAAGAATATAACGGGTTCAGGTTGAAGACGCTGAAGAGCATAATTATGTGTTCCTCTATTCTGTGTGCTCTCGTTCCCTTTACCCAGCCCTTTGGCAGACAATAAAGCATATATTGTGTTAATTTCCTACTTCTTCTAGGGTGTGACTCCCCAAGCTTGATACATTTGGGCAGAAATGTTGAATTGTCTGAACAAGAGTGTCTAGCTGTCCCCTCCCTCTCTCCTTATATAACCTACATCATTCACGGAGTACAGAAAGTAGATGGCACGGGCCCTGCAAATCAACGTTCTGGAAAACTTGTAGTGTCTGGCTCCAGGATTGCAATCTGCCAGCTCTGACATATCCCTGCCAGTGGATGCCTGGAACAGTACTGCGCAGAACTGGAAAGCTACACATTTCTCCGCTGTGATACAGAATGGATCAGTCATAGTGACAGAAAAGAAAAACGTTACTTCTGATCTATTTGTGTGACATGACAGCCACTAATAATATCACCATTACTTTACCATGTATTGATTTTAGTTATCTGCCAACAACTGCCCTGTGTATGTGTGTTAAAAACATCTATGGAGTATAAGCAACATATAATAATGCTGAAAAGGGTTTGTATGGCAACCAAATCTACCAACTCATGGAATGAACACATTCTATTGGCTCTTGCACAATCCAGGTATTTGGACACTAGATTCCACAAAGCAATTTTAGTTAAAGTGGAACTTTACCTGTAACAACTTGATAAAAAATAATGTTCTTTAGCAAGGAACATGCATTCCACGTTAATAATTATGCTACCAAAATGAGTGTGTGCTGTAAATTGCCTCCAGCATTGCTCCTGTTGCTTCTTGCTGGAGGCTCCCATTTTGCTGAAGCGTAGAGCCCCTGAACAGCAGTAAATCATAAAGTGGAACTAAACCTATCAATTTAACAGTTTCGAAAAACTGTTATATTCCTGGAATGCTGTGATTGCTAACTGTCACATTTGTTTGTGTTGTTCTCAAACTGTCAAACCATCAAATGGCTGGTGTCATAATTGGTCACATGTGCAGCACCATGGCAGTTGCAGATCAAACAGATATTATATATAAAAATATATATATAAAGTGCAGCGCAAACCATGTAGGCAATATAATACATTGTGATAAATAAATTGGTAAAGTCCAAACAATTCGTGTCGAAAAGAGGAAAAATGTCTGTAGACCATTCGGTGAGACGAATGGTTGAAGATCTTCACCACGTGAAAGAAAACAAGGGTAGCAAGTATAGAAACTTATCCCTCCACCAGTGTAGATAGCTACTCTCACCTTAGAATATGACCCCTGGGTTAACAGATGGTCATTAGGGCATAAAGAGAACCGGAAGTAAAGTAGATCTCCTATTTGGTGGTCTCAGCATGGATGCCGGAACGACGGGACATGGAAGAAAAAAACACCATCTAAGAGCTTCCGCTTGATCACTACTTTAATCAGATAGGCAGTTGACAGGCTACTCACATTTGATCAGAAGTTAACAGGCATGTACATGTATAACAGCAATGTAAAACACTTCCTCAGCAGGGTGGAAGTGTTTTTCACGCAACGTGTCCAGGGGTTTTTGAAGCCTTACACGTCGCTCGGTGTCCTTCCTGGGGAACTCTGTGAGCTGTTATACATGTACATGCCTGTTAACTTCTGATCAAATGTGAGTAGCCTGTCAACTGCCTATCTGATTAAAGTAGTGATCAAGCGGAAGCTCTTAGGACTTAGATGGTTGTTTTTTCTTCCATGTCCCGTCGTTCCGGCATCCATGCTGAGACCACCAAATAGGAGATCTACTTCATTTCCGGTTCTCTTTATGCCCTAATGACCATCTGTTAACCCAGGGTTCATATTCTAAGGTGAGAGTAGCTATCTACACTGGTGGAGGGATAAGTTTCTATACTTGCTACCCTTGTTTTCTTTCACGTGGTGAAGATCTTCAACTATTCGTATCACCAAATGTTCTACAGACATTTTTCCTCTTTTCGACACGAATTGTTTGGACTTTACTAATTTATTTATCACAATTTATTATATTGCCTACATGGTTTGCGCTGCACTTTATATATATATTTTTATGCTTTTGGGATTTGTGTGAAGGTCCTTTTGTGCTTAGCCAGCATTCCTAAGTTAAATTAACTGTATAGTTTCTGCATCTCTAGTATGGATTAATTTGTAGTGATACATAATTATCCATTCTTATTTTACTTTATATTCATATGTTTTATTAATCACGTTGATCGTATATTTTTGCGCTGATTGCACCCTCTATTTGTAAGATATTATATATAAAAAATAAAAAAATAAATGCGCTGCTCAGTGGTGATAAACAAGCTTCAAGCTCTAGGTAAAATACACACCTAAAATAGCAAATAATAAAAGAAGGAGCTGCGCTAATAAAATTATACAAGTGAAAATAATGAAAACCACTTCAAAACATATAAACCATGAACCGTCACAATATTAAACATAATCAGTCAAATGAATTAGCAGTGGTAGGGTGGTATTGTGAACAGTAGGAATGTGCCTAGATGTCATCACAACAGACGTGTGCATCTCCACAACACAGAATGCATGCTTACAAGAAGGCAAGCATAACGAGCTTGCGGCTATCAACCCAGCCAGGGCCTATATCATAGACAGCTTTAAACAAAGCATTTGCATAAAAAAGAAGCCAGCCGGCTCACGAACACCCATCCTCACAGGACCGATACGCAATGACATCAGCATGTCACTCCTCCCCACGTACGTTTCGTCACAATCTGATGTCATGGGGCACATGCTCGTTATGCTTACCTTCTGGTAAGCACGCATTCTGTGTGGTGGAGGTGCACAAGTCTGTTGTGGTGTCATTTGTGATAGTCTCACTGATTTCAACTATCACATTCCCACTGTTCACAATACCACAGTTAATTCATTGGACTGATTACGCTTAATATTGTGACGGTTCATGATTTATATGTTTTGAATTGGTTTTCATTATTTTCACTTGTATAATTTTATTAGCGCAGCGCCTTCTTTTATTATTTGCCGATAAAACAGAAGCAACTTCTTTGGCTGTAAAGGATAGGAGGATTTAATTCCATTTTAAGGCTGTTATCAAATCGGCCTCTTCAAATTTGGCAGTGTCCAAAGATGGAGAGCAACTGAGTATGTGCAGAGCAGGGCAAGACCATGTATTACTGCATTTTAAATACCGTATTTATCGGTGTATACCGCACACTTTTTCCCCCTTAAAATAAGGGGGAAATCCTGGGTGCGCGATATACGCCGATACCCGCAGTTTGAAGCCTCCGCCGACATATACCGAGCGCAGTACACTCGGCCAGGCTCGGCTTCGCTCGTAGTCACGCTCTGTGACGTTTATGCGTGAGAAGCCGAGCGTGCCCGAGTGTACTGAGCTCGGTATATGTCGGCGGAGGCTTCAAACTGAGATCAAGAAGCGGGGATTCGACTCGGACAGTGCGGAAAAGCCGGGAGGACACCACCGAGGCCGCAGACGGACGCCGGGCAAGACACCAAAACTGTAAGTAATAAAATGTTATAAAATGGTTTTTTTTACAGGAATTTCGGGGCTACTTTAGGGGTGCGCGCTATATGCCGGAGCGCGCAATACCCTGATAAATACGGTAGTATAGGCACTCATTTCTAATGTTTTACATACAGTAGCTGTACCTGCAAAAGGGGCCAGTCTGAAGTAATCTAGCAGGATTTAATTTTTACTAAAGTCCCACTTTAAAATACAAGATCTGTTGCTGCATGGACTGGTTATGGTGATATTACGTTCCCCTAGAGACTTTTTTGACTAAACCATATTTAACTGGGTTGGGTGGCTGGATAGCCGTTATTACATATGTCTATGATCATGTAAAATCATATAATAGGCTTATACAACCATTGGGCCATAATAGGTCTGCTAGCCCTTGGTTAAGTGTTTTAAAAGATTTGTGCTTACGCATGGTAAAATGGAGTGTCTGGATTGTTTAGTCAGCTATAATGTTTGGACCAGAACAGAGAAAGTTATTGTATAATCATTTACAATCCTAGCTACATAATCACCAGATCTTGTGATCTGTGTACAGTAACCCTATCCCGAATCCTTTAGATTACCAGTTATAACTATGAACACTGAAGTGACGGGCGGGCATTAATGACGTTACCGGCTCTCCTTCACATATACACTTACTAAGCAGTGACTGAACTGGGACTGCAGGTCAGCATTCCTGGACCTCATACTAAGAGTACAAGTATGAGACCACACCTGTCCCTAGAGGTGAAACCAGAGCAAGTAAAGTTTCCCAGCTCAGCAGCGCACATTCCTCTGTACAGAGGGCAGACATGTGCCAGGGAAATGAGTAACAGAAATGAAGAGTTCTCCAGAACACATGGGACAACAGATAACTACTACCGATGCCAGAAGATTGAGAAGTCTCTGCTTTTGTTGACACTATCTACAAGAGATCGGAAATGTGTGGCTGGCTGAAACGCTTAGCATATTTGTGATAACAAGTTGTTTGATGAAACAACAGAGCATGAAGGATAGGGTATGTCACTGTGTAACTTCCCCCAAGTTAGGCACAGTATGCAGTGGGGAGGGGAGCCCTGCAATGCTAATCTCATGTAAAGCCAGTCTGTTCTCTCTCTGCAACCTGAAGTTTGTTTGACTTTCTGTCCTAAATGAAACCTGTGATGAACTAAGCAAGGGAACTGACACTGCTGATCTCTCATGCTGGAAAATACTAGTTGCCTGGCCTTCACCTTGATCCCCTTGCTTTAATATGTTTTTAAGTCAATGATCCAGAACAGGGAAGGATTTCTGACCTCACTCAGAATTTTCTGATCTTCAAGCCGGGTACCACAACACCATCTTTACCTCCAACATCATAGGTTGCTGGTTGTCGCCTTCGGGTTCTTACAGCTCGCCTCCTGATAATGTGTGCCACATCATCAGGGGTCAGCTACAAGGACTAGGAAAAGAGCCAATCCCATGATGACCTGCAGTGGCTCATACACTGTAGATTACCCCATCTCCTGGGATTTGTGATGAGAGTATCCTGAGGCCTCGTACACACGGGCAAGAATCTCGTCAGGAAAAAAACGTTGTTTTCCCCCAACAAGATTCTTGGCAGGAATCTCTTGCCGCCCGAGTGTACACACAGACCTTTCAAAAGAACCGTGGTTCTCTTGAAAACCAAGAACGCGGTGACATCATCGCGTACGATGAGCATGCCCTTGTCACATTCGATGGCGTCGCCGCCATCTTGCTTCACCCTACCTATGTCGCGGAAGCAGCAGTTGACCGGCTTCTGTTGGACAAGCATGCTGGAAAACCAGCAGTTGACCGGCTTCTGTTGGACAAGCATTCTGGAAAACCAGCAGTTGACCGGCTTCTGTCGGACAAGCATGCTGGGAAAACCAGCAGTTGACCGGCTTCTGTTGGACAAGCATGCTGGAAAACCAGCAGTTGACCGGCTTCTGTTGGACAAGCATTCTGGAAAACCAGCAGTTGACCGGCTTCTGACGGACAAGCATGCTGGGAAAACCAGCAGTTGACCGGCTTCTGTCGGACAAGCATGCTGGAAAACCAGCAGTTGACCGGCTTCTGTCGGACGAGCATGCTGGAAAACCAGCAGTTGACCGGCTTCTGTCGGACGAGCATGCTGGAAAATCAGCAGTTGACTGGCTTCTGTCGGACGAGCATGCTGGAAGATCAGCAGTTGACTGGCTTCTGTGGGACGAGCATGCTGGAAAACCAGCAGTTGACCGGCTTCTTATCAGCTGAGAATGCTGACCGGTATGTTCTGGTGGGGGGGGGGACATCCCCCTGTCAGAAAACAACAGCTCAGAGTCTAACCCGCTGGGTTGAACGGAAAAAAACTATAAGTGCGTACCAGGCTTATGACAGCCTTTAATGTGAGAATTATTAACTCTAAAAAAAGGGCTGATGTATATTATTTTCTTTGGTAGTATAACATGGAAAAACCTAAACATCTGAATTTAATAAAGGACCCAAGAGCCAATTTGTTGACTCTTTCAAACTATTTTATTGTTACAAAAAGCCCTAGGGGCAGAGTGCACATGACATAAATACAAGTATGTACTGTACAGGTGCTTGCAGGGGAAATAGTAGATAGTATGTGGAGAGTGTACACTTGTTCTGCGGGTTAACATAGTCTAAACAAAATGATGGCACAAACTGCATAAGCGGGTCATCCAGGCCCGGTGTCTGGGGCAGATTTAATGAGACTTTATCACCAAACTATTAATTTTAACACATTTTGTGCATTTTACATTGTATAAATGTTATCTACTGGTTAAAGCCTCCCTTTTTAGCTAAACAAAAGCCCTAAACTACTGGGTGCCAACATTTTGGATGTGATGTCATCAGAAGCCCCATCAGAGCTGACGAAAAATCAGTTGCAATCTTGCATACTAGACTAACGTGAGAGTAAAAGGGAATCCACAGACTGGGATGAATTGTGGCTTCTTCCCTGCACACAAGGAAGTGATAATGAAAGGGAATCTACAGATTGGCATACATTGTGGCTTCTTCGCTGCACACAAGAAGCAAACCTCAACATAAACTGTACTGGCATAAAGACACATTCCTGAACTGAAACTTACCATGCCAGTGCGCAGTGCTTTAGGACGGCAGATGTTTCCACGTGCTGACAAATGCCGTGGGGATAAGAGAATAAGGTACTGTCGTTATGCTGTTCCACGCATCAATTGTTGGATCATAACAGTCCAATGTTTTGCACCTCTGAATTCCAAAATACCCTCCAACTACAAACAGTTTATTGCCAGATGCTACTGCATGGCAGCTCATTCTCTTGGCTGTAACATCTCCAGCTTTAGTCCACTGATATGTTTCGCTGTTGAATTTATAAGCTGAACAGGCCGAGAACTCTGTATCTCCACCCATGATGAAGATCTGGGTTCCCAAAACTGCTGCTGCCGTGTAGCGCCAGGGCTGCGGGCAAGTAGCGGGTACACTCCATCTGTTTTCGGAAGGATCATAGCACTGAACCTTAGGCAACTTGTCATGGCTAACACTGGTCCCGCCAAAGGCAAACAACTTCAGCTTTGCACTGACCACAGCTGCATTGCTGACACCTTCTCGAAGAGGAGCGACCATTGTCCACTTGTTGGTAGCTGGGTCATACTGCTCCACTTGCTTTAAGGACACAGATGGAGAGGCAGGAAGACAGCCTGTGGCTGCAGTGTGTCCCCCTACTACATACAAACTGTGTTTCAGTTCAGCAGAGCCATGGCCAAAGCGTGCAACAAGCATTGGAGCAGCCTTTGACCACTCCTCATGAAGAGTGTCATAAACCCAAACATCTTTGGAGACCCCGTTTTCTGAGCCCCTTCCCCCAGTGATATACACTTTGCAACCGATTGCACATGCACTGAATTCTTTTCGGGGACTTGGGATATCTGCCTTGGGTATGATCTCCTTTGCCTTCTGGTCAACGAGGTATAATTTATCACACATAAAAGTCTGTCCTCCCAGAAGAAACAGAGAATGTCCAGTTTTACGAGGCTTAGCACACATGCTGGTCACCACGCCATCATTTTGTAATATTTTTAATTTACACCGAATAGCTTCTTCTACTAGTTCTTTGCTTTTTTTCTGCTTAATGATAAGCTCCTCCATTGCCACATTCTCCATGAGATATATGGCTGGAAGAAGAGCCAACCGTACAGTTTGGAGCAGTTCTGGAAGGTAACAATGACGCTTATTGAGATCGTAGTTAATCCAGTTCATTGCAGATTCATATACCATTCTTTCATCTTCAGTTTCCAGTTCCTCATGGCATAAGAGCTGTACCACCAGTTCTTTGGGTAGTTGGAGAAAGTCTTCAGTTTTGCAGATGGTTTGGAAGTTGGTAAGGCACATTCTCCAAGACAGTTCATAAAGCTTTGTGCACTGGTGAGCATCAGAGAGGAGAAGCATGCCTAAGCAGTTGGTATGATGAAGGTTTTTCTCCAAGAAATCTGCACAAGCATCTCTAATGTCCTCAAACTCCAACATATCTCCTGCTTCCAGAAGAGATTCAGCATTTTCTTCATTGATGATGACTCTGGACGAATATGCATAATCCAATAGAAGCTCTAGAACTTCTGGGTGGATAGCATTGTGAAAGTTTACCTCATTGGCTTGGCTTTCTTTGAGACCACCACTGAACATGGCTTCAAAATAACGACTGCAAGCAGCCAGGACAGCTCGGTGGCAAGGGAAGGACCTGCTTCCCGCCAGCAATAGGACATCTGTGAAGAGGCATTGCTGTCGTAATAGGTTGAGATGAGTGAGTACATTGTCAGCATATGAAGATTTGTGGAACAGATAGATGTTCATGGAGCCAGTACTGGCTCTGGATTTCCGATTCTCATGTATGCTGACTGACATCTTCACTCCTGTAGGGGGAAAAAAACAACAACATTGGTAGAATTAGTCATTGTGTGAAGCACATTTCTCAACCTCAGAACAATAATTCACTAAATTATGATAGCAGTCCAAAGCTCTGTCAGTTCCGGAGACACTTTCAAACAAGACTAGAATCTGTAAGCAATATTTTTTATGAAATCGCATCACTCAAAAATCATCTGTATTACAAAAAATCTAAACACATTAATGATATTATGTAAATTAATTGTTACCTTAATGTTAAAAAGGAGAACTGTAGCATTTTTTTATTTTTAGGACTCGTGCCCACAGACGTTTTTACAGCCACTTTTCTGAGCGTTTTTTGCAGCTTAAAAACGGCTCTCCATGTTAGCCTATAAATGGCCGAGACGTTTTTAAGCTGCAAAAAAAAAAACAGGACCAGTGCAAACTGAAGCTCCAGCGTTAGAGCTGTAAAGACGCCAGACGCCAGCAAATGTGATTTAACGAGGCGTACCACTGTGTTAAGCTTCATCTGGCATTTCTTTCTCTATTCAAGATCAATGGTTCCCTATGGGAGCCCATTGATTTTAATAGGGGCCGGTAATTGAGGCCGTGGCTTTGCGGCCTAAGCTGCCTTCTGTGAAGGCTGCAAAGCCGCAGCCTCAATGACTGGCGGCCGCGGGTCACAATTTCTTGTCGCAATTGCGACTGGGCGTCCGGATTTTGTCGAGCCCTGCTTTAAACGTTTATTCATCTCGACTGACCTAGATAATGATCTTCTGATTTGGACAACAATGTGGCTGCCAACATTGGTGCTCATTTATCACATTCTGAACTGTCTGTAATGCCCCATAACAGTTAATAAGATTCAACAATGTACTGGAAATGGCTAATGGATCTAAGGCTATTTAAAGAAGAATTCCAGGTATGGCAATTTTTATATAGTTAGTTACACTGGTTGAGCTTGGATCAAAGCAACTATTCCTATACCATACCTATATGTATAGAAGCTGAAAAACAATGTAGTAGACCCTGTACCTCTTTTTATCTCCACTAGCTTCCAAGTCCTGTGCTAAGCAGCTGCCTTGCTGCATTCTGAAAACTGGAGGCCTAATGCTCAGTCAAGAAAATATATTAAAATTGCTATAAATTTCCTTTAAAGACGTACAGTGGAACCTTGGTTAACGAGTAACGCGGTTAGCAAGCATTTTGAAGGACGAGCAACTTTTTTTTTAAATCCTGACTCGGTTTGTGAGTGTTGTCTCGCAAAATGAACAGGAGTCAAGCAAATGGGGTGTGCAGTACCGCATTTGGCCAGAGGTGCGGGGGAGCCGGTGACACTCATTACGGTTCGGAAATACTACGTTCCCGAGCCTTTCCGATGGTTTCCTAGTTCAGCCGAGCTGTCCCTGAGTATTTCCGAGGCTCTCCAGTGCTCTCCCTACCTCTGGCCACATGTGGTATTGCATGCAATAGAAGTCAATGTGGAACGAATTATCTTCGTTTCCATTGACTTCTATGGGGAAGCTCTCTTTGATATGCGAGTGCTTTGGTTTACAAGCATTCTCCTGGAACGGATTATGCTTGTAATCCAAGGTTTCACGGTATTCCTAAATAACCCTTTTTTAGGCCAGCGCTCACAGGGTCGCTTTAGGATAAAATGTCCACGTTTTTCAATGAATACGCTTTTGTGTAATCAAACATGAACATTGGAACGGCCTCTGTTTTTAAACTGACTCAGCTTGAAACAAATCATTATGAAGACTGACTGGAATAAAGTTTATTATATGGATATCAATGGCCTGAAACACAAAGAAATAAGCCGATTATCTACTTAACACTATACTGATCTATTTTTTGCACTTTGTTATAGTCTCTATTTCATGCTTTGTACTTTCCTCTATACGGTATTTATATAATTTATATGTGTGGCTTTTTTCAAATTATCTTTCGCTGCCTTGACAGTCTTGTAAAACGAGTTCAGCCACTTTAGAGAGATCCATGGTAGACCATATATCAGCAGAAGAGCCTGTTTCTTCCCCCTAACACCTCCATCTACGACAGTCATATGATCCACTCTACACATGTCAACATGCAAACATCATGATCATAACAAGAAAACATATCTTATGCATGTGATAAAGGAGGTATGCACCCCATACACCTGCACGTGTTGAAAGATGGATTACTGATCTCAGCACGACGCCATAAAAACCGTAGACTGCAATATGGAACACCAAATTTCCAGCCAAGTTTTGAACTCTGCCAGGCGAATAGCAGGGCAGAGTCAGAAAGTTTGTCAGGAAACACGTGCAGCTCTAAAATTTACTACCCCTGAGCACACATCCCTACTTCATTCATTTATATAACTCATGTAATTGTAAACCACCGCACTCAAAGAAAGGTTTGGACACATCCTTCTCAAGACTCTTTTCTTAACTGTCATTACAAAGGTCAGCCAAGTGATTTACAACTGTTAAACATCCTACTGTTAGTGCTCATGTAACACTCTATGTGCCAGGAGGAGCTATTTTAAATAGTGGGAAACCTGACCACATTTTCTAATTAAGACAAAATGCTTTCAAATATATATAAAAAAAAAACACACACACACATTGCACTAAAACCAAAAAGAATGGTATAAAAGTTATAGTAAACCCTCATTTTTACCATAGACAGGTGGTCCGTTCCCATCTGATTTCCCCATAGAGGAGAGTGGAACTGTGTCCATTCCACATAGCAGAGCAGAGAGGATCTGTCATCCGCCTGCTTGGCGGGGATCAGCGGAGCGAATACCCCCCCCCCCGCGCTAAGCAAGCAAAGTCCGCTGCATGGAGGTGCCCATGTAAAAGGGGCCTTATTATTATTAAAGTGGAGCTCCATCCTAAAGTGAACTTCCGCTGATTGGAACCCTCCCCCCCTCCGGTGTCACATTTGACACCTTTCAGGGGGAGGGGGGTGCAGATACCTGTCTAAAGACAGGTATTTGCACCCACTTCCAGCCACAGTCTTGGGTAAAAGACGTGTTTTTTTCTCACATCCCGTCTGTCCCCTATTGTGTGCTGGGAACTCTCGGCTCCCAGCACACAGCGGGAGCCAATCGGCGGGCGCAGCGCGACTCGCGCATGCGCCGTAGGGAACCGGGCAGTGAAGCCGGAGCGCTTCACTTCCTGGTTCCCTCACCGTGGATGGCGGGGGGAGCAGCAGGGTGACGAGCGATCGCTCATCCTCTGCTGCGGACGCCGCTGGACTCCAGGACAGGTAAGTGTCCTAATATTAAAAGTCAGCAGCTGCAGTATTTGTAGCTGCTGGCTTTTTTTTTTTTTTAACAGTGAAAGGTAGCTGCTGGCTTTTAATATTTTTTTTCAGGGGGACATCCGCTTTAAGGTACTTATATGGCGCCGTCAATTTACGCAGCGCTTTACATATACATTGTACATTCACATCGGTCCATACCATCAAAGAGCTTACAATCTAAGGTACCTAATTCACATTCATATACTAGGGCCATTTTTTTTTTTAGACAGAAGCCAATTAACCTATCAGCGTGTCTTTGGAGTGTATGAGGAAACCGGAGTACCCGGAGGAAACCCACGCAGGCACAGGGAGAACATGCAAACTACAGGCATGTAGTGTCGTGGTCATGATTCAAACCAGCGACCCTTTTTACTGCTAGGTGAGAGTGCTACTCACTACACCCCTGTGCCATCCAGCCTTAAGCTGATACCACAACCACTGCCCCAGGTTTCTGTTTCAGGTTGATTCCTTTTATTTGCAGCTTCCTACCAAGCCACCCTTGCATACAAGGACCAGAGCTGTGTTTCCCTACACTGTGTGCATCAACAGAACACAGCCCCATGGCCTAGGATGGCAAGGTACTCCCCTCTTCCAAGCCAACACACTGGCTGGAGATGGCACTGTCCACTGTTATTGTAAAAGAACTCCTTTTTTTTTTTTAAATAACAAACTGCTCTGTGCAATGGTTTCACACAGAGCAGTCTCAATCCTCCTCTTCTAGGGTCCTCCGCTGATGCTCTTGGCTCCTCCCTCACCGATTTTCCGCTAAGTGGGGAATTGCTATGGGGGCTGTGCTCTCATGCACAGCGCTGGATCGAGATCAGGTTCAGGTAAATAAAAGGTGCCGAGGTTGGAGGCTGCACGCTGAATGCATTAAGATAAAAAAAAAAAATCTGCCTTTAGAGCCACTTTAACTTTTTCCTGTGAAGATTGAAAGTTCAGGGGAGCTGCACCAAGAGAACAGGAGCAAGGAGCATTAAAAGTTGTTAGCAGCAAGTTCCGGGGTAAGAATTTTAACATAGTTTACTGTAGAATGTTTATTTTATTGTGCTCAAGGTGATACTAAAGTCTTCTTTTTTTTTTCTTCCTAAAATAACAAACACGTTATTACGGGGCCCCACGCCGGTGATCCTGGCACCTTCCTCCTGCTGGGTTCCCCCTCAGCTAGCAGCTTACTCTGGGGGCACCCAAGCAGGCATGCTCTGGGGCCGTGGTGCTGTGTGTCCATACACACAGAGCTGCAGCTCAGTCCCACCCCCTTCATCTCCTGATTGGCTCACTGGCTGTGATTGACAGCAGCAGGAGCCAATGGCTCCCATTGCTGCCAAGAGCTAATCAGGAGTGCGAGTCTCTGGAGAGGCAAGACTCTCGTGGATATCGCTGGGTCGAGAGGGGGCTCAGGTAAGTATTAGGGGGGATGCAGCACACAAGTTTTTGACCTCAATTTGTAGAATGAATGAGAGTACTGATGGCAGAACATACAAACAAAGGATGAAGACAGGAAAGGTTCTCAGTTCCGGTTGTATCTGGGTTACCTTAGCAAACAAAGGACACCTTCCCGATGAAATTAAAGGGTTGAGTAAATAGTATGGTTAGTAGAACAGGTTTAAGTTTTTGTAGTGCAACTGAACAGTGGTAAATGAAATGAAAGAACTTGTACTCAAAATAAACACTCCAAATTTGCTAAAGGCAGTCATGTGGTGACCACAGAAAGGCGTTTGTCATTGTGGATCATCAGTATACAATAATTTCCAATCACATATCAAGTATAAGCAGCGTCCCTTCTGATGGGCATGTCTATGCAAAGGTAAGTAATGTGGAATTCAGAAGCCAGTATGTCCGTTGCAGGACCAGCTCCATGGACAACTTAGGAAAACTTCAAAATGTAGGTGGCCATTATAGATTTTAGGGGAACATTGGCTACCTGGCTTCTGGAATTTAACATTACCATGCATAGCCCCCAGAGGCGTATCTAGGCGTATCTAGTGGCGCCTATGGCAAGCACTGAAACTACGCCCTTGTCAAAACATTTGAAACCCATCTTTCAGATAACCAGGGACACGGCGGGGACAGATAGGGACCACTGGCGGCTGGTGCTGAAATTCAGCAGGGCGGGCACGGCGCCGGGAGCTACATTAGTGCAGGGGGGTGGCTTTTTGCGGCCCCCCTCCCCATGGCGCCCATGGCACTTGCCATGGCTGCCATACCCTAGATACGCCTATGATAGCCCCCCCGCGGCTCTGCCAAACTTGTCTGCCCTAAAGATGCCAGCCATTCTTAACCAGGGTTCTGTAACACCCTAGTGTTTCTCCAGGGGTTACTAAGTGTTCAGATAGCTGTAGCTAATTGACCTTACCTATGATGATGTTTGGTTAGTTCTGGGGTCAGCGCCACTTGGCAAAGACAGCTGCATGACACCAGTGAACCCTTTAGCTGTGCAAAATAATAAGCCAATATGTCTAATTCAGGGGCGGACTGACAACTCACTGAGCCCTCGAGCAATAGGAGATCATGGGGCCCCCAGGCAATAGGAGATCATGGGGCCCCCGGGCAATAGGAGATCATGGGGCCCCCGGGCAATAGGAGATCATGGGGCCCCCGGGCAATAGGAGATCATGGGGCCCCCTGGGCAATAGGAGATCATGGGGCCCCCTGGGCAAAAGGAGATCATGGGACCCCCAGGGCAAAAGGAGATCATGGGGCCCCCAGGGCAAAAGGAGATCATGGGGCCCCCAGGGCAAAAGGAGATCATGGGGCCCCCAGGGCAAAAGGAGATCATGGGGCCCCCAGGGCAAAAGGAGATCATGGGGCCCCCAGGGCAAAAGGAGATCATGGGGCCCCCAGGGCAAAAGGAGATCATGGGGCCCCCAGGGCAAAAGGAGATCATGGGGCCCCCAGGGCAAAAGGAGATCATGGGGCCCCCAGGGCAAAAGGAGATCATGGGGCCCCCAGGGCAAAAGGAGATCATGGGGCCCCCTGGGCAATAGGAGATCATGGGGCCCCCTGGGCAAAAGGAGATCATGGGACCCCCAGGGCAAAAGGAGATCATGGGGCCCCCAGGGCAAAAGGAGATCATGGGGCCCCCAGGGCAAAAGGAGATCATGGGGCCCCCAGGGCAAAAGGAGATCATGGGGCCCCCAGGGCAAAAGGAGATCATGGGGCCCCCAGGGCAAAAGGAGATCATGGGGCCCCCAGGGCAAAAGGAGATCATGGGGCCCCCTGGGCAATAGGAGATCATGGGGCCCCCTGGGCAATAGGAGATCATGGGGCCCCCTGGGTAATAGGAGATCATGGGGCCCCCTGGGTAATAGGAGATCATGGGGCCTCCTGGGCAAAAGGAGATCATGGGGCCCCCTGGGCAATAGGAGATCATGGGGCCTCCTGGGCAATAGGAGATCATGGGGCCTCCTGGGCAATAGGAGGTCATGGGGCCTCCTGGGCAATAGGAGATCATGGGGCCTCCTGGGCAATAGGAGATCATGGGGCCTCCTGGGCAATAGGAGATCATGGGGGCACATAGTTTTGTATACACACACACACAAAATATACATACACACAGTATACATACACACACTGAGAAGGTACTGGAGAGGCGGGCCAGCAATAATCTTGGGATTTTTAGACCAAAAGGATGTCTTTTAGGGACAGATGTAAAAAAAAAATGATTTTTACATACTGTGTCTGGTTTTACTAAGGCTGGCAACCCTGATGGGGCCCCCTAATGGCATGGTGTCCAAATGGGCGAGTGCCTAAATGGTCAGTCCACCCCTGGTCTAATTGCAGGAGCCAGCTTCATTAAGAAAACTTCGAAATGTAGGTGGCAGTCATAGGTTTTAGGGGAGCACTGGCTACCTAACTTTTGGATTTAAAAATTACCATGCATAACTCCCGGCTCACTTTGCCAAACTTATCTACCTTATAAGATGCCAGCCTCTATCCAGCCATTTTGAACCAGGATCCTGAGATACCCTAGGGTTCCTCCAGGGGTTACTAAGGGATAATCGAGCTGTAGGGCATTCTGGTTCTTGTAAGCTCCCAATAAACAGAAAGCCATGGGATGCCAATCACAACCACAGAGGTTAAGATCGGATTTAATGACACATGGTAAGCTGTACAAACAGGAAGTGCTGGGGTTTCCTTCAAATTGCAAATGTGTGCTTAACTAATCAAATGTGCCATTCCTCCTTTATAACTGACACCACCGCACAGCTGTCTGAAGCAGGCCGTGTTCTGCAGATCTTTGGAAAGAACATAAAGAGAATTCATCAACGTCTTATCTCAAAGGAACGAATGCAATGCCGGTCATTTTTGAAGATTCCACGCATCACAATTTTTTCCAGCGCACTTTCCAGCTACAAAGCAAATCCCTGCCTGCTACATAAGTGCAACTTCCCTCCAGGCTGTGAAGATATGGTCTCCTGAAGTCAGTGAACAGACTAGTAAAGGTCTGTACTGTATATGTAGGTGATCTCATTCCATGACAGAAAAAGAACACTTCACCTTCCTAGTAACATAGAAGAATGTATCTAGGAGTCAGAATTTATAACCATTGCAGAGGAGGAATGTGCACGAGTATGTGACTTCAAGGCATCTTCTGAAAGGTTGTCAGCGACCTTCAAACAGAACTTATCAAACCTGTACAAGGGGAAAATAGTCAGCCGCCCACATCATATTAAAGCAAGTCTTTAGGCAGAAAAAAAAATCATAAACACATTCTCCGGAGGTGATGAGGAAGCTTCCTTTGTTATGTAGAGGAACTTGAGTTGACTTGCGCTATAGACTGCTACAGTTTGTTTTCAGACTGCGGTGTGATACAGAATGTACGGCACAAATAATCTCTATAATGCATCTCTGCACATAGACATGAGCTGGCTGTCTAAAAATTAAACACGGAACGACTGTTCTTAAAAACAATGGCAGCATAAACATGCAGGCACAGATTGACCAAGCATGTATATCAATCCACTGACTTCATCATGGCAGAATAATAGGTATTAACAATAGGGTGTACCAGGTGTGCCTGGGAACACCCTAATCACCCTGTGCTGCGCTGATTCCCCTGTTCTCAGTCTCTATCTCTGTATCTAAAGTAAGACTGTTTAGACCCCTTTTATTTCACCAAAGCCCCCCAATGGGGCTCCAAAAAATTGTAAAAAAAAAAACAAATATTGTAAAAAAAATAATAACAAAATACAAATAAACTACTGACACCAACCTCTGCCCTACTGACGCCTCCACTGTTCTACGACACCAACCTCTGCCCTATATGTATTTACACACACGCATGTGTGTTTGAGCTTTGGGGTGCACACCCTAATGCAATAGGCTGCACACACCTATGAGAATAATAGTGATCAGCCGAGAAAATTTCATGCAAGACATCAACTCTGCCCAACGTTGGGTTGGCCAAGGGTGACTACAATAGCTGCAGAGAAGCAACAGACGTACAATTGGACAGGGGTTTCTAACATGCCAACGGACATTCAATATTTCCCATCTGGCCATAATTGGTTGGATCTTAGAGTTGATAAATAAAGACTGTGCTTTGTCTCTTACTTGTTGGCCGTAATAACTAATCAGAATCATCAGTTCATATTTAAACCTAAAGTTTATAAATGGAAGTTAGAAACCGAATGGTTGCTATAGGCATCAAAAACGATCACACAACAGCTCCTGTATATATCTGTACAAGACTCGTCAATTCTCAGGGTCAACTAACTGAGGCCGTGTACACACGGCAGAGAACCTCGACGGGCAGAACACATCGTTCCGCCCGTCGAGGTTCCCTGCCGGCCGTCGAAATCAGCGACCCGCCCGTCGGGAATGGCAACCAGCCATTCTTCCAGGCGGGCCATCGAGCAAATAGAGAGCATGCTCTCTATTTCTGCTCGACGGGCTTCCCGACGGGAAGCTCGCCGAGAGCGTACACACGGCCGAGGTCCTCGCTGGAATGCAGCTTCCAGCGAGGTTCTCGCTGGTTTCCAGCGAGAACCTCGGTCGTGTGTACGCCGCCTTATGCTTGAAGGACTTTTCTATAGATTTTTCTTGCCGCATTTTTTTTTTTTTTTTTTTTACAAGATAGGTCATTACTTAACCCTTTCCTTCTAAAACAATCAATTCAGTGTAAAAAAAAAATATTTGTATATACAACACATTAGAAATAGATTTTTCTGCCTTTTTTTATAAGTGACCAGATAGCCTCCATTCTCAGGCGCACAGAGAGGTGAGGGAGGAGAAACAGCAGCACACTGAATGTATGAATGATAGGCTGTGCAGGGGAGTTGTGTGAGCAGATGCCTGATCATTGGAGGAGAGCACACCGAGTTGCCAGCACAGCTGGAGAACTGACCACGCTGTGTTCTCGTGCCTAGTGCGGTCCGTTTTTTAAGCAGAGGCACTGGCAGGAATACCAGGGATGTCCCACAAAGGAAGCAATACAAAGAGAACAGGATATGTTTTCACAAAAGCACATCGTACAGCAGGCACATATCAGAAATATGAAATGTTGGCTTTACATATTCTTTAACCCCCCGCCCAAATTTCTCAGGCTTGGAAATGGCATGAAAAATGTCATAAAACCTGTGCACAGCAACGCTACATACACATAGGAGGGCTAACTTACACAGAAGATGATTAACCAATCAGCATGTCTTTGGAGTGTGGGAGAGGGCATGCAAACTCCATGCAGATAGTGTCTTAGACCAGTGTTTTTCAACTCCAGTCCTCAAGGCACACCAACAAGTCATGTTTTCAGGCTTTCCATTATTTTGCACAGGTGATTTGATCAGTTTCACTGCCTAATGGCCCATACACACGATCCGAATATCGGACGAAAACGATCGTCCGATGATGGATCGTACGATTTTCGGATCGTGTGTACACTACTTTCGAGAGCCGATCACGACCCCTCATCCGATATTGTTCGATCGGACAAGCGCGAAAATTTTCTTCGTACGATGTCAGATCGTACGATTTTCGTTTAGTCAGTACAGTTGTCGTCCGACAATACAATACAAATACATTACAACACGTGACATCACTTCCGATCTTTTTTTTCTGTCGTACGAGAATTTTCGTGAGTTTAATAACCTGTTTTATTTTACTTGCGAATATTAAGCGAAAAAAGCGAAAAAAGTTGTACGATCCGTCGGCCGATATTCGGATCGTGTGTATGGGCCATTAGTAATCACCACAGCCATTTCATCTGAGGGAAATCCTGAAAACTTGACCTGTTGGTGTGCCTTGAGGACTGGAGTTGAAAAACACTGTCTTAGACAATATTTGAACCAAAGACCCCATGGGGGTTATTTACGAAAAGGCAAATCCACTTTGCACTACAAGTGCAAAGTACACTTAAAATTGAACTGAAAGTGCAGTCGCTGTAAATCTGAGGGGTAGATCTGAAATGAGGGGAAGCTCTGCTGATTTTATTATCCAATCATGTGCAAGCTAAAAAATGCTGATTTTTATTTTCGTTGCATGTCCCCCTCGGATTTACAGCGACTGCATTTCCAAGTGAACTTTCAGTGCAATTTCAAGTGCACTTAGCACTTGTAGTTTGCACTTGTAATGCAAAGTGGATTTGCATTTAGTAAATAACCCCCCTATATGTGCCAACCACTAAGCCATGGGGTGCTACAGTAAGTACACTTATAGAACCAAGAGTGCTTCCATAAGTACTGACCACCATACACATATGACACTCAGGGGTTGATTTACTAAAACTGTAGCGTGCAAAATCTGGTGTAGCTCTGGTGCATAGAAACCAATCAGCTTCCAGGTTTTATTGTCAAAGCTTAATTGAACAAGCTGAAGTTAGAGGCTGATTGGTTACCATGCAGAGCTGCACCAGATTTTGCACTCTCCAGTTTTAGTAAATCAACACCTCAGTCGTATATATAGAGCTGGCATTTAAGGCAGCATTGTAGCCAAGGTGTGTGGGCCAAGTCTAATGGCACCAAGCTTTCTCTAAATTAGGAGACCGCATGTAAGCTTCCAGCTTCATTGATAACATTGAAAGTAATGCAGCAGGACGTTTTTTACATAAATTTCTAATCTTAATTCCCAACCTATAATGTGCATACTGGTACAGATGATCACCAACCCCTGGCATATAGTGTGCATTTCTTAGACAAAAGCCATGAGGACTAGTCTATGCAGTTGTGTAGGAGCCACTCCTCCGAGCCTAAGCCCATGGTGGGAACACGCTTTTAGCCTAACACAACATGACAGCTGAATATGCAGCACGTGTAAGACGTATTAGATGTATCCAAACCCGTGTCTAAGAATTGACTTAACAATAAGCTCCAGCACACTTGGGTCCGCACTTCCCATTTACACTTAGCTTACTAAAATATTGACAAATTACTTTCTTACACAGTAACTATTATATATTGTTTAGTAAATAAAGACACAATCTTGCAAAGAATAAACAAAAATCTGACATAACAATGCATAACATCAAATGACAGGTAGGGTGGTCCTGTTGTTCTCAAGAGCTTACACTTTATAAACGTATGCACATTTATCAGCTATAATTTGCATCTTGGCTGTGTGTCACATTATAAAACACGTTTCTTAAAGGCAAAGATCTGACTGTAATCCAAGAAACCCCCAATAATCAATCAACAAATAATCTTTTCTTATCCTGACTATATCCTAAATAATCATGGGTAGTGCCCACCGCCGTTCCTCTTATGTACTAATCAATATATTGGTCAAAGTTCCCATTCTTTTTTTATAATCAGTATGAAAAAGGGGTGTTTTGAAGAACATCTTCATTTGTTATATGAAACCAAACGTGGTTGAGAAGCGTGGAACAAAGGCTGGCACTAGTGGGGAGCTGGCTGGTACTGGGAGTCTGGGATGGCAGTGTTGGGCAGGGACTATGCTCTCTAGGAGCGGAGGGAGGCACACAGTACTGGAAAGCTGAGCCTGGGAACAATAATAGGCACTCAGGCTGAACGTACAGCAGTTCTCATTCAAATGTCGCTCCTCCCAATGCTGGGAACACACAGCAATGGACAATCCTAAATCGCATCGCTGTTACCATAACAATTACACAGCTAGCCGTGGTTTAGGGCTTATAGTGCAAGGACTGTCACCCAGGGAGCCCTCTCCGGACTCATCACCAGGCAATATTATTACAGGCAGCACCTAATGTTACAAATCAAACTACATTGTTCTATTAGAACTCCTTTCCTCAATGTGCTGGCAGAGAGTCTGGCATGCTGCATTTCGGGTGCACTGATCTGCATGTTGGCATTCAAGTCTATGAAATGGAATCCTAAATTCAGTTATAATCAGTTCATGCAGTTCTTAGTTCAGTCTTATTTTATTAGGAGGTTCATGCAGTTCTTAGTTCAGTCTTATTTTATTAGGAGGTTCATGCAGTTCTTGTGTGTATCCAATAATAGTGATAGCTTCTAATTGTAGGGGGTGATCCTAACCACATGGCAAAGCTACAAGACTTTGGGGTACCTACCAATGCCATCACACGCAGCCACCCCTATCACATGGCAGTATTGCAAGGCTTTAGGGTCCCTATCACTGCCCTCATACACATGGCAATGCTACACATTAGAGTGCCAACTGCTGCCATCCTTGACACATGGCAATGCCACAAGAAACTAGGGCTCCTACCTCTTGTCCTGCTTATCACATAGTGATGCTATAAGACTTAAGTCTATGACTTCCATCGTGCAGATGGTCATCCTTCGCATATGACAAAGCCAACTGAAAATAACCAACATTGCCATCCTTATCACATGGCAATATCACCAGACATAAGGGTACATATCATAGCCATCTATACAACATGGCAATGTCAAGACATTAGGCTACTTACTACTGCCATCTAAATCACATGACAATGCTGACAGACATTGGGGTACCTACCTCTGCCATCTTTATCAAATGGCAATGCCACCATACATAAGGGTATCTACGTTTTTCACCTATACCACATGGAAATGCTTCAAGACATCAGGCTACCTACCACTGCAAACCCTCATTACATGGGAATGCTACAAGTCTTTAGGGCTGCTACCAGTGTTATACACATGGTCTTCCTCATCACATGCCAGTGCTATTAGGACACCTACCACTGACATCCTATGAGACAATAGGGTACCTAGCATTGCCACCCTTACTACACAGCAATTCTACAAGACATTAGGCTACCTATCTCACATGACAATGCTACCAGACATTGGGCTACCTTCCAATGCCTTTCTTATAACATGGCAATGCTACAAGACATTGCAATACCTATCACTGCCATCCTTATCACATGACAATGCTACCAGACATTGGGGTACCTTCCAATGCATTTCTTATCACATGGCAATGCTACAAGACATTAAGATACATACCAATGCCTTTCTTATCACATGGCAATGCTACCAGACATTAGGATACCTACCAATGCCTTTCTTATCAGATGCCAAGGCTACAAGCATTTAGGGTTACTATCAGTGTTATCATAAACATTGGTCATCCTCAGCACATGCCAATGCTTCAAGATGTTAAGTTACCTACCACTGCCATCCTTATCACATGCCAATGCTAGATTTCAGGGTGTCTGCCACTGCCACCAAGCACATGGTAATCCTCATCACACGCCAGTGCTACAAGAAATTAGAGTACCCACCAATGCCACTTTTATCACATTGCCATGCTACAAGACTTCAGGGTACCTATCAATGATATCATACAGATGGTCATCCTAACTACATGCCAATGATACAACACATTAGGGCACCTACCGCAGCCAGCTATATCTCATGGTGATGCTACCAGACACTGGGGTACCTACCTCTGCCATCCTTATCACATGGCAATGCTACAAGGCTTCAGGGCACTTACCAGTGGCATCCTACACGTGGTCATCTTTATTACATGCCAAAGCTAAAGGACAATAGAGTGTCTTCCACTGCCAGCTATATCACATGGCAATGCTACCAGATGCAGGAGTACCTACCACTGCCACCCTTATCACATGGCAATGCTACAAGACCTCAGGGTACCTACCAATGACATCCTACACCTGGTCATCCTTATTACATGCCAGTGCTAAAAGATATTAGGGTTAGGTACCTACGACTGCCACCTTCATCACACTGCAATGCTATAAGACATCATGGTATATACATGGCACTATATGATATCACTGAGCCCCAGGCTGATACCACCACTGCCATCCTTATCACATGGCAATGCTATCAGACTTTAGAGTACCTACCAATAACATCCTACACATGGTGATCCCCATCACATGCCAGTGATAAAAGATATTAGGGTTCGGTACCTACCACTACCATCCTTGTCACATGGCAATGCTACTTCAAGGTTCCTAGTACTGCCACCTTCTAATACTCAGCCTTCTTTCCTAAAGTTCCCTTGTCTGATGTCCCTGTATAGTGATAGGAGTCTCTGCTCATCCCTTGTGAGATGTGATCCCTACACCCCGATCCGTTCTGCAGCTTCTATCAGTGGCCAGGCACACGGGGGCTCCCAGCACAGCACTCACCTCCAGCTCACAGGGGATCATGTCAGTGTGCGAAGTCCCGATGGTGGCTCCAGACTCTCGGTGCTCCGGGGCTCTCTGTACTCCGGTGAGTGGCTGAGCGGTGTGTCGGGTCTCCGTACAGAACACATGGGATGGGGGAGGAGGCGGAGAGAGGGGGGGAGGGCGCTGTGTGCTCTCTGTGTGTCTCAGAGACTCAACCTCTCTGCAGCCAGACTTCATTCACTGCGAGCTGTGATAGGAGGAGCAGGGGGAGGGGGCGTGTCCGATACTACTAGAGGAGGAGGAGCTGTCACTATGCAAATCCAACCTCAACACAATGCCATGCAGCCTGCGAGATCCCTGGAGCATCCCATCGTCACATTGTTACTATTCACGATCCCGGGTGGCAGTGAATGGTAACAGTTCATAACTTGTTATCAGAGTCTACAGATCAGTGTTTTCACCCAACATTCAGCCATCATTCACCCATCATTCATCCATCATTCACCCAACATTCAGCCATCATTCACCCAACATTCAGCCATCATTCACCCAACATTCAGCCATCATTCAGCCATCATTCACCCAACATTCACCCAACATTCACCCATCATTCACCCAACATTCATCCATCATTCATTCATCCATCATTCCCCCATCAGTCACCCATCATTCACCCAACATTCACCCATCATTCATCCATAATTCACCCAACATTCACCCATCATTCATCCATCATTCACCCAACATTCACCCATCATTCACCCAACATTTACCCATCATTCACCCAACATTCACCCAACATTCACCCATCATTCATCCATCATTCATCCATCATTCACCCAACATTGACCCATCATTCATCCATCATTCATCCATCATTCACCCAACATTCACCCATCACTCACCCATCATTCTCCCAACATTCACCCAACATTTACCCATCATTCACCCATCATTCACCCATCATTTACCCAACATTCCCCCATCATTCACCCATCATTCACCCATCATTCAGCCCAACATTCACCCAACATTCACCCAACATCCACCCATCATCCCCCCAACATTCACCCATCATTCACCCATCATTCACCCAACATTCATCCATCATTCATCCATCATTCATCCATCATTCACCCATCATTCACCCATCATTCACCCATCATTAATCCAACATTCACCCATCATTCACCCAACATTCACCCAACATTCATCCATCATTCATCCATCATTCATCCATCATTCATCCATCATTCACCCATCATTCATCCATCATTCATCCATCATTCACCCAACATTCACCCATCATTCACCTATCATTTACCCATCATTTACCCATCATTCACCCATCATTCACCCAACATTCATCCATCATTCACCCAACATTTACCCATCATTCATCCATCATGTCTATGGGCTCCCATTCACACTTCACATTTTGCACGTTTTTCTTGGGACAAATGCACTAAAGAAGCTCCTGTATATTCTCCGTATTTTCTCAGGCACAGAGATTGGCATTTTTTTTTTTTTTTACCACGTTTGTCTTGCGACTAAAACATGCTTTGTTGGCCATGTTTGGGGTGCATTATTAATGGCACCACAAGCACGACGTGCGTTCTCACACACGCATGGAAAACGCACATTTCTGCACACATTCCAGGCAGACGTAGGACCCGTACACACGATCTAAAAATCACTTTTTGGGGGGGTTTTTTTGCACGCTAGTCGCATATCAAAAATGGAGAGGTTACTAAAGTGATGAAAATTCTCGTACGGCAGAATACAAATTTGAAAGTGAAATCACGTGTTGTAATGTATTTCTATTAGATGACAAATGTATTGATTAAACCAAAATTGTACGAGAATATTTTTCGTGTTTGTCCAATAAGATAATATCTGTACTAACAATCCGATTATTGTACGATTGCTTCGAAAGCGGTATTTTTCATAAATATTAAAGTCTTGTTTTTTATTTTTTTAAATAACACAACATGTTATGCTTTACCTGCTCTGGGCAGTGGTTTTGCACAAAGCAGACTGGATCCTCCTCTTGTTGGGTCCCATGCCGCTACTCCTGGTCCTCCCTCCTGCTGGGTGCCCACACAGCAAGCAGTTTGCTCTGGTGGCACCCAAACAGGAGTGCGAGTCTCCAGAGAGGCAAGGTTCTTGTGGACATCGCTGGATCAAGATGGGGCTCAGGTATGTATTGGGGGGGGGGATGCTACACAACATTTTCTTCATGCTACACAAAATTTTCTTCATGCATGAAAGTAAAAAACCTTGTGCCTTTACAACCACGTTAAGGTAATCCTACAAACATAGTACACATTATTGCAGTGCAGTTCAGCGCAGTTAAAAAAAAAAATGTACAGCATGCTGCATTTTTGCACACTGCAAATGCAGGGAATGTGCGAAAAACACATTACAAACATGCTTCAAATGCAGTCCATGGCACCCACACTGCATGGTGCCTGCACTGCACGGCGCCCACACTGCACGGCGCCCGCACTGCACGGCGCCAGCACTGCACGGTGCCCACACTGCACGGTGCCTGCACGGCGCCCGCACTGCACGGTGCCCACACTGCACGGTGCCTGCACGGCGCCCACACTGCACGGTGCCCACACTGCACGGTGCCTGCACGGCGCCCACACTGCACGGTGCCTGCACTGCACGGCGCCCACACTGCACAGCGCCCACACTGCACGGTGCCTGCACTGTACGGCGCCCACACTGCACAGCGCCCACACTGCACGGCGCCCACACTGCACGGTGCCTGCACTGCACGGCGCCCACACTGCACAGCGCCCACACTGCACGGCGCCCACACTGCACGGTGCCTGCACAGCGCCCACACTGCACGGTGCCTGCACTGCACGGCGCCCCGCACTGCACGGCAGCCCTTTTACCCAAGTAAGCCAAGCCCAAAAACGTATAGAAAAATGCACTGCAACACACAGCAAAAAACACATGCGAAACACATCCAATCACGCTTCTAACACGCTTCAAATGCATGTAAACATGCAGTAAAAACTGCGCAGTTATGTGCAGTTTTCTTGCCACCCCTCTAAATAGCAATCTACAGTGGATCGCTCTTTAGGAAACAATTGACTGGCTTCTAGGTGGCAATATGTCACTCCTCACTGCCTGTTTTGAACCCTGAGAAACCCGCAACACCAACCACATGCATTGAACACAGTTGGAGGGTGGCTGTGACGTAGCCCCAACCAATTAAATAAGTTGCGTTCTGCAGAAGTACCGCCCCAAAGCGCTACAGGGTGCATCATTGTTGGTGTGGCTGCGGCTTGTGTACCACCCCCTCCTCCTGCTGTGAAGAAGTAATAAGGAACAGGAAAATCTGCCTCTTTTTATCGCCCCCCACAGCCGCATGTGTGAACAAACCCAGAGACGTATGTGAATATCTGTAGGGTGAGGCTGAAAACGTAGATAAATAGACCTCCAGGAATTTGTTTAGTGAGTAAATCTAATGTGTAACCTGGACCAATCAGAAATACTCTCTTATTATTATGGCTGATCTTATTTGATGGAGGTACAGGAGATTGCCTGCAGTCTGGGGGTGCAATGTTCATATCTGCAGCCATACATAGTGCCTGTGATCATAGCAAAGGAGACATACAGAAAGCCCATAATATTCTGCAGAATGGTGTCCTGTACAGGCAGAGAGCACACAGGCGTGTACAATGAGCAGCTCCTTTAAATGCACATTTTCCTGATGAACACTATTTAGTGCCATCGCTTTAAATGACCTCCTATTGATTCTCAAATTATAGCCTACTGGGAGCGATCTTCTGCCTGGGCAATTATCCCCCGCTGAATTGCTGTAAAGGATATAAGTCATTTCATTTTCAGGAGCTTGCTAAATGTCTTCCAACATCTATCTGAGCAAGATATTGCAAAATATACAAAAATAAAAATAAATAATAATTTAAATATAGATACATATAGATATATTGTTTATATATATTTTTAACACACACACATATATATATATATATATATTAGGGCTGTTACTGATCAACATTTTTGTGTTCGATTAATCTTTTTTTTTTTTTTTTTTTTTTAATCGATTAATCGACTAATTTCGATTAATTATAACGCACATACAGATTCAACTACTTTTAGTTGATCTCCTTGCAGGCTGATTCCCAGTGCAGATACCAACCACTGGAAAAATAGATAGCAGGATACAAAAAACACGCAAAGGCAGCGCTCGATGGGAATAGCATTAAAACTTTTATAGTCTTCAAGTAGGTAACCAAATAAACATTGCACTGGAGATAAAATCGATGTAGCTACATAAACTGTAAAAATGGTGCGAGTAATACCATACGGTAGCAAAAGCAGTCATAAAAACATGTAGCCAAGTATGATACTGGTATAAAAATGTGTACAATGATATCACTGCTGAATCCAGATGAGGAGAGGTTAACATCAGCCTGTCGGCATGTAGATGTCCCATGAAGGGAACTATCACAACTCCCAAAGGATGGTTGTAGAATCCCAGGTTGATAGAGGGAAGTGACAGAGGGAAGTGATATAGGGAACTGTAACAGCCCTTGTGTGTGTGGCAGATAGTAAGGTCCCTCCGGCATGCAGATATGAAGGTACAGCAAAGGAGCCCTTCAGATGGACACAGCAAGCCCTGCCAGTGTCCATGACGTTACCGGATTTCCGACGGAACTCCCTGAAGGGCCAGAAGCTGGCGGAGAGGTGAGTACCAATCAAAAGAATTTTAATCGATCAAAAAGATTAAAGATTAATCAATTAATTAAAAGTTAATTTGCACAGCCCTAATTTATATATGTGTGTGTGTGTAAAAAAAAAAAAATATATAAAAAATATATCTATATGTATCTCAATTTAAATTATTATTTATTTTTATTTTTTGTATATTTTCATGTTTTGCAATAACTTGCTCAGAGAGATATAGTGTGTATGTATATATATATATATATATATATATATATATATATATATATATATATATACATATATATATATATAAATATATTTATATATATATACATTTTTATATATATATATATTTCATTTATTTATTTTTCTATTTGTACTTTTTTCCTCCCTAACATACATTCTACAGTGGACAATCACAACAAAAACCCTAAAGCAATGGTGGATTTGTGGCAGCGCTATGTTGCCATCTAGTGGTGACTCTTAAAACAAACAGGGTTGATGTATGAAGGAACTTGCCAGGACATAGATCCACACTGTCAAACATTCCCTTTAAATTAAAGACATCCCAGTCATCCAAGGATCTCACATTTTCCAACCTTCATGACACCTTTTTAGCACAGATTCTTTGAGGCAAGGGGCATACCCTTGCCACACGGACCTTAATGAATTAAAATGTAGGTATGATGACTTAGGACCTGTTCACACAGATGCATTTCAGTTATGCACATTTATTTATTACTAAGGATGAGCTCCAGGGTGTTCGCGCTGTCCACGTGCAGATAGCTGCTAATCACAGGCAGGGAGACATTGTCCCGATGCTCAGCTGTAGAGATCGAGAAATGTCTCCCTGCCTGTGATTAGCGGGGCACGGCGCCAACTTCCTAGCGGGCTCTGTATATACGTCATCTCGCGATTCAGCCAATAGGGGCGCGTGCGCAACTGCTGCGGGCGCGCACTCGCGCCCCCCGCTCGCCCCTACCCGGCGGGTGCGATCAACACCGGGCACCCGCAATCGCTCGTTACAGAGCAAAAACCCAGGAGCTGTATGTGTCAGGGGGTGAAATGCCTGATCGACTGTTCATACAATGTATGAACAGCGATCTGTCATTTTCCCAAGTCAGTCCCACCCCCCTTCAGTTAGAACACACCCAGGGAACATAATTAACCCCTTCCTCGCACCCTAGTGTTAACCCCTTCCCTGCCAGTGACATTTTTATAGTAATCAATGCATTTTTATAGCACTGATCGCTATAAAAATGCCAATGGTACCAAAAATGTGTCAAAGGTGTCCTAAGTTCCGGCCATAATCGCTGATCGCCGCTATTACTAGTAGAAAAAAAATATTAATAAAAATGCCATAAAACTATCCCCTATTTTGTAGACGCTATAACTTTTGCGCAAACCAATCAATAAATGCTTATTGCAATATATTTTTTTACAAAAAATATGTAGAAGAATACGTATCGGCCTAAAGTGAGGAAAAAAATGTTTTTTTATATATTTTTAGGGATATTTATTTTAGCAAAAAGTAAAAATTTTCATTTTTTCTTAAAATAGTCGCTCTATTTTTGTTTATAGGGCAAAAAATAAAAACCGCAGAGGTGATCGAATACCACCAAAAAAAAGCTCTATTTGTGGGGAAAAAAGTACGCCAATTTTGTTTGGGAGTCACGTCGTACGACTGCGCAATTGTCAGTTAAAGCGACGCAGTGCCGAATCGCAAAAAGTGGCCCGGTCATTGACCAGCAAAATGGTCCGGGGCTATAGTGGTTAAAGGAGCCTTTTTAGCAAATAAAAAAACAAACCTTTACAACCCCTTTTTTAAATGGGTTCTTTTTTATTTAAGGGCCAATTTGCACTATATGTGGTGACAGACGTTTTACCGCAGGGGCACACAGGAAACAATTGTTTCCTGTGTGTCCCATTCACACTGCAATGCAACCTAGTGCTGCAGCATGCTGCGTAAAATACGGACATGCTCTATTTTATTGCAGTGTACCGATCCGAATCGCACTGCAATGTCAGGCAGCACAGTGCAGACCTTATGCCTCATACACACGATCAGGCTTTTGCCCGACCAAACTCACATCGGAATTCCATCCGAGGAAAAGAGAACATGTTCTCTAAGTAAACTCCAATGGAATTCCTCTGAATATCCGATGGAAAAACTCCGATGGCCGTACACATGGTCGGAATATCCGATGGAAAAAGTCTGACTTTTTCCATCTGAAATTCCGATTGTGTGCATGAGGCATTACATTGTTGTTTTGGGTACAAAATGTTGCAATATCAAACCAGGTTTTATCAATCACAGTGTACTCTGACACTTTACATATAAGAAATCTACCAATGATTTATTAATAATCACTATTGATCCTTTTTAAAATAGTAAAATAGTATTCCCCCTGTAATCAAGAAACATATTGTATTTTTTATTGTCATTTTTTCATCTTTCCATCTATTAAATCTTCCGCCCTTGTTGTTTTAACTTTGGATATGTTTTATTCTGTCTGGTCATTAGCCTAGGTTTCTGACATCTTGCACAGCTCTCTCTCTCTCACTCTCATGAGGAAGAGAGGGGGGATGAGTCATAAGGGGTCCAATGAGAGCTGCAGTGCTGCAGAACTGGAGGTGTGCCTCTTTGTGTCTGTGTAAATCCAGAAAGTGAACAGGCAGCAGCTTCGGCTGCCCACAGTTAGCCACTTCAGCCCGGACCATTTGGATGGCCAAAGACCAGAGCACTTTTTGCGATTCAGCACTGCGTCGCTTTAACTGACAGTTGCCCAATCTTGCAACGTGGCTCCCAAACAAAATTGACGTTCTTTTTCTTCCCCACAAATAGAGCTTTCTTTTGGTGGTATTTGAACACCTCTGCAGTTTTTATTTTTTACGCTATAAACAAAAATAGAGCGACGATTTTGAAAAGAGCAATATTTTGTACTTTTTGCCATAATAAATATCCCCAATTTGTTAAAAAAAAATCAATTTTCTTCTCACATCAGACACTTTTGACACATTTTTGGGACCATTGTCATTTTTGCAGCAATCAGTGCTATAAAAATCAACTGATTACTGTAAAAAATGACACTGGCAGTGAAGGGGTTAACCACTAGGGGGCAATGAAGGGGTTAAGTGTGTCCTAGGGAGTGATTCTAACTGTTAGGGGGAGGGGCTACCAATGACACGTCAGCGATCACTGTTCCCGATCACAGGGAACAGTAGATCCCTGACGTGTCACTGTTTACAAAGGCATCCCCCTGTTCTGCCTCAGCTGACCACAAGCGCGGGCCGCCCGGGAACATGGAGTTCCCTGGACCCGCGGGCGCACTCACGAGGCACACGCACACACGCTGGGCTGCAAATTTAAAGGGACATAAGTGTAGACTGTGCCATTGTGTAGATGTAAATGTGCATGCGCTGGTCGGCAAGTGGTTCAAATTGATGCCGCCAGAATCAGTGGAGGGAGATTTCTGCAGCAAATTTGGCAATTACAGAATCACAGTACATATAAAATAATATGCAAAGTGGTTGGAGGGAAGCTTCAGAATGGCAAAGATGTTTTTATTACAAATTATGTGTGCAGACAGCAATTCCTCTTTAAATGAAGAATTGGATATTAGCACATCTAACAGTGTCCCTCTCTGGTGTCCATATCATCATTTCAGTATTACATATGCTTAGAATCCATTCAATTGTATTATTATCATATTTTTATAATTCTTTTGTTGTCATTTTTAATCCACATTGTTACTTTATTCAACTCCATCCACAAACATTTGCTACTTGTATCAAATAGGTTCTTCTATACAAGTTTCAGCACTCCACCTCCCCCCGGTGGTCATTTGCAACATTGCATTTCTATACATACTATAATTCTTATAACGTTTCTATTTTTAATAATCAATTTTTTTACCCCATCATTTTTAGCCTCTATGCATTTATGGATTTGGAATGGCCAAATTTAAATATATTTTTACATATGTTTTATATGGCATTGTAGTGCAGAGTGCCACCACTTCCATGCCACAGTGGTGCCAGTTGTACTGTCCTTCCAGCAATCAGCCTGGTTCCAGGTCAGACTTTCTTTGTAAACAAATCTCCACTGCTGGCCAATGGGAGCTGCTCTGATCCCATCTGCTCTTCAGACTTTAGATGAGCTGACTTTCTTCCATTGTGAATTGATGTGCTTATATTAAAATATGTGCTTTATGAAGACACCAGACTCTGTTGCTGCCCAAGTTGCCCTGTCCTGCACTTTTTTTGCGCCCTCCTCTGCTTAGTCGGTGAAGAAGGGGTTTCTTTTGGGCTCCTTTTACTCTTTAACGACTACAAAGAGGTACCAAGAACTGCCATCATTACCTTCTGCCCATAGGTGTGTGCAGTCTGTTGCATTAGGGTGTGCACCTGAAAGCTCAAAAACATGGTACCGATCTCGCACATTCATTCAGAAAGGGAAGGGGCCGGTAAATGACATTACCCCTATCCCCACTCATCCTGAAATATCATCTATGTGTGCCCACTGCAGTAGCCAATGGCAGAGGAGGGAAGCCAGCCATGCTGTGGGAGGGGACACTGGGCAGCACGGGGGAATCTGCACTGCAGGGAGTGATTAGGGTGTGCCTGGGCACACCTAGCACCCTGTGCGCACACCTATGCTTCTGCAATGTATTTCTGCAGCAGAGTGCTATTTACTCATCTGTTCAGATCCAGCTGCAGGTCACTTTAACCACTTGCTTACTAGGCACTTAAACCCCCCTACTTCCCCGACCAATTTTCAGCTTTCAGTGCTCTCCCCCTTTGAATGACAATTGCGCGGTCATACAACACTGTACCCAATCTAAATTTTTATCATTTTTTTCCCACAACTAGAGCTCGATATGTGGGAATGCTTATCGGTGGACCCAAAGCTGTATCCTGGCCTAGGCCGACAATGCCCAGGCCTAGGGCAGCACTTTGCAGGGGGGCAGCACAGAAAGAGTCCCTGCCAGCTTGCACTACACTAGCAGTCATATTGGGTGGACTTGGCTTAGAGGCAAATGAGTCTAGCGCCCCACAGCAGCCTTAATGCTTCTGGTATGTGGGTGGCCGGCATTCCGCAACTGTGGGGGGGGGGGGGGCGCTGCATCTAATTTTGACTGTCCTATCATCCTGGACCACTAACCTTCCTTACTGTGCTATATGTTTTCTGCTGCACCCCTGGCATGGTTATATCTTCTTAGTCCGCTCCATAAAATTATCAGAAATTTGTGCAAACTATTTCCCCCTTTGCACTGGTGACTTTACGGTCATTGTGCGCACCCCCAGATGGGAGTCTCTGTTTTTCCAATTGGGATACCATGGAGGATTTCAAGCTGTATCTGGAGGGTTCCTGGGATACAGAGGACCATTGGACCCTGCAGAGGGCTAAATCTGTTGGGGTATATGACCTTGCTCTGTAGGGGGTCCACCAGTTCGGGTAAGGGTTCCCACGTATCCAGTGGGATTCTTTTGATCTGAGGAACTCCCCCCCCCCCCCTCTTCACTTTTTTGGTGGAAGGAATGTAAATTCCATTACCTCATTGGACTTATCATTTTTCACATTATTGTCAGCAGTCCCGATTTTCTTGTCTTGCACCGGGCGTTGACAACGCACACTACGCCACTGCTGCCCGAAGCACCTGATGCAAGGACGGACTCTGCTGGGGGCACCTGATGCAAGGACAGACTCTTCTGGGGGCACCTGATGCAAGGATGGACTCTGCTGGGGGCACCTGATGCAAGGACAGACTCTTCTGGGGGCACCTTATGCAAGGACGGACTCTGCTGGGGGCACCTGATGCAAGGACGGACTCTGCTGGTGGTACCTGATGCAAGGACAGACTCTACTGGGAGCACTTGATGCAAGGACGGACTCTGCTGGGGGCACCTGATGCAAGGACGGACTCTGCTGGGAGCACTTGATGCAAGGACGGACACTGCTGGAGGCACCCAATGCAAGGTTGGACTCTGCTGGTGGCACTTGATGCAAGCATGGACTCTGCTGGAGCACCTAATGCAAGGATAGACTTTGCTGGGGGCACCTGATGGCAGGCGACATGGCACTCAGGGCTTCCACTGATTGGGCATTATGGTGAGTTGAATAATTTCATTCTATATTACAAAGTAATACTAGAAATAATGTGCCATACATGGTGCTGGGATGATTGAAGCGCTAACCCCAAGTGTTTGGAGTATCTTTATCTGCTGATTTGTTAAACTTTCTGGAATACACATATTTCTATTGTGGTGTAGGATTTCTTTCTTTCTTTCTTTCTTTCTTTCTTTCTTTCTTTCTTTCTTTCTTTCTTTTTCTCTTTCTATTTTTCTTTCTTTCTTTCTTTCTTTCTTTCTCATTCATCTCAGACTCTAATCACACACCCTTTCGAGCCACGTCAATTTAAGCCACGCCCATCATTTTTTTTAATTTAACATGCCACTCCCACAAAAACGGATGCCCTGCCCGCTAATTATAGCAAGGCTCCACCCACATGCAAAAAAGTGTCCCTAAATGGATATGTGGACATAATTGATAATTGTGTGTTCTTTCAAAAAAGAAATCCTTTTTGTTTCACTTATTACTTGTGATTATTCCCTTTACATGAGCGCTACTTATTTTTATATGAACACTGTATGGAAGATATCTGTAATCCTAATACACGCTGGCATTTCATTTTGGCCAAATGATCCCCTGTTGAATAGAACGGTTGACTATGTGCTTATACATTTACAGTGTCTCACAAAAGTCAGTACACCCCTCACATTTTTGTAAATATTTTATTCTATCTTTTCATGTGACAACACTGAAGAAATGACACTTTGCTACAATGTAAAGTAGTGAGTGTACAGCTTGTATAACAGTGTAATTTGCTGTCCCTACAAAATAACTCAACACAGCCATTCATGTCTAAACCGCTGGCAACAAAAGTGAGTACACCCCTAAGTGAAAAACTGGGAGCAAAGTGTTAATATTTTGTGTGGCCACCATTATTTTCCAGCACTGCCCTAACCCTCTTGGGCATGGAGTTCACCAGAGCTTCACAGGTTGCCACTGGAGTCCTCTCCCACTCCTCCATGGTGACATCACGGAGCTGGTGGATGTTAGAGACATTACGCTCCTTCACCACAGATGCTCCAATAGGGTTTAGGTCTGGAGACAATGGAGACAATGGGGTGACTCAGAGAGGGGGAGGTCCTCCACCTTTGTCTGAGAGAAAAAAGCCTGGTGTACAGATATATACAAGGGAACTATTTTAACTGCCAAAGGCTTTACATTTTTGTCTATCTTGTTCTGAAATCTGGCAGGACATGATACCTGTGTTTTCTCTACTGCAGTTAATACTTACAGATCATGTCCCTACCCCAGCCCAGTGGCGGCTGGTGCTCAAAATTTTTGGGGGGAGCAAACAAACTAAAAAAAAAAAACATCAATTGTAGCCTGAGGCTACGTACACACGATCAGGCCCGGTCCGATGAGAATGGTCCGACGGAACGTTTTCATTGGACCACGCTGAAGTGGTCTGATGGTCTGATGTGTGTACACACCATCGGGCCAAAAATCCGATCAGACCAGAACGAGGTGACATAGAACACAACGACGTGCTGAAAAAACAAAGTTCAATGCTTCCAAGCATGCGTCGACTTGATTCTGAGCATGTGCAGGTTTTTGGTCCGATGCTTTTGTGTACTAACCATCGTTACAGATATTAAAGTAAGTTTTAAAACTTTGGTCCGACGGACAACGGTCTGATGGGCCGTGCACAACATCGAATTGGTCCGATGAAACTGGTCTTAAGACCAGTTTCATCGGACCGGTCTGATCGTGTGTACGCGGCCTTACTGTACCCATCAAACGTAGCTACTGTGCCCATCAATTGCCGCCACTGTGCCGTCAAATGCAGCCACTGTGCCCATCAAACGCAGCCACTGTGCCATCAAACACAGCCACTGTGCCATCAAACGCAGCCACTGTGCCCATAAATTGCCACCACTATGCCCATTAAATGCAGCTACTGTACCATCAAACGCAACCACTGTGCCCATCAAATGCAGCCACTGTGCCATCAAACGTAGCCACTGTAACCATAAATTGCCACCATTGTGCCATCAAACGCAACTACTGTAACCATCAATTGCTGCCAGTGTGCCCCATCAATTGCCACCAGTGGGCCCCATCAATTGCCGCCAGTGTGCCCCATCAATTGCCACCAGTGTGCCCCATCAATTGCCACCAGTGGACCCCATCAATTGCCACCAGCTTGTTGCCCCATCAATCTAGCAATAAGTGCTACACTTTTTAACAATATACTATTGCCAGTGTGCCCCATCAAAAGCTGCCAGTTGTCCCCTTTGCACTGTTTACGGTCATTTGTGTCGCACCCCCAGATCGGAGTCTCTGTCTTCTTTTTTCCTGAAATTGGGCATACCATTGAGGATTTACAGGCTGTCAGCCAATCAGGAGGATTCCAGGAACCATTAGACCCTGCAGACCTGATTGGCTGAGAGGCAGGTCAGTGTTAGGGAAGCGATTTATTAGATTCCCTAACACAACACTGTGTAAACAGCGAACGCACAGCAGTGCCCCTGCTGTTTAACAATTTGGAAGCCTATTAAAGCCCATGGCTCTAATCAGGCACTTCCAAAAACACCCCCACCGCTGTAATTCAGATGCCCAGTGCCCGACAAGGGGCCGGACACTTGAATAGTGGGCGGCAGCGGCGACAATAGATAGATTAATGCAATGCATGAATCTATCTATTTTTGATTGACGGGTGCAGGAGAGAAGGGGCGGCGCTCCTGCGCCCTCTATGGACGCACCGCTGCTGCCCCAGCCTGTAACTCATGGGTCTTCAAACTACGGCCCTCCAGTTGTTCAGGAACTACAATTCCCATAATGCCTAGTCATGTCTGTGAATGTCAGTGTGTTACAATGCCTCATGGGATGTGTAGTTCTACAACACCTGGAGGGCCGTAGTTTGAGGATCCCTGCTGTAACTGGACAATGAAAAAAGAAGCAGCAGACTGATGAGCTTACCTCTGTCTTTTTATCAGCATGTTCCATGAGTACTGCAGCTCAACTGCCCTTCTTCTCCCACTCCTGGTCCAAGCTCTGCTGTACAGGGACTGCAAGAGGCTATCAGGTGAAATTTTGTTTCTTACATTTAGAAAAATACATTTTAAGATGTATTGATGTTGTGTACAGAGCTGCATTTGTGTCATTTATATCAGCTTGGAGTTTGCTGGCAGCTCTGTAAGTCCCTCACCCGCTGCCTTCACAAACAATAGCAAATACAAGAACACTGTGATAGTTTATAATTATGTAACTGGAAAAGATTTATGAAGAGCAAACATACCTGACTGACAGCTCCTGTGCCGTGGTATTTACCAGAGGCTATGTGGCATTCTGTCAATTATTTAATGTCGAATGTTTAGCATTTTTGTGAGAAGTCCAATGAACAATAAAATGACAGCAGCCATAATGGATGGATTGTCATAAGACTAAAGAGGGGACATTGCTCCAGAGCAATGACGATCTCCGCATTCTTGTCTTGTCTCCATATGATTTATATACAGCTTTATAATCTTAATATTTGGAATAAGGTGGAAGAGAAAACAAAGAATCTCCTTATTATAAAAACTAATTGGCAGACCTCTGTGCAACTTCATATTTACCTTTCTAAATAGTTGGCAAGGAAGCCAGCTTGTGCCTTAGGAGTCCAAGTCTTATAAACATCTTGGTTTTCTGTACTTTCTTTATTATGATTTAATATGCTTTTCATTTCAGGCCTGGCACATGGGGGACAAAATGATGTGTTTGACGCAGTCCTGACACCAGCTGAACACTCCCTGGCACCTGGAGAACAACAGGTTTATTGTGCTGGATGGTTGACTTTGCATTGCTTGGTACTGAAATAAACATGGGCTGCATAGCCGACAGGTGAGCCCCCAATCAGGAGAATACAGTAAAACCTTGGTTTGAGAGTAACTTGGTTTGAGACAAGAAACATTTTTAAATAAACTTTGACTTGATATACAAGCGATGTCTTGATATACAAGTAGCATCACGGCACAACTAAGTATAAAAGAGAAGAGAGGCGCCTCTAAGTGTAGCAATATGGTTACATTTAATGAAGGTACAACATTTAGAAACTCACATGGTTGACTATTAAAACAGGCACATACAAGTAGGTAGGCATCTGGGGTAAAGATGTCCACATAGACCAGGGGATGCCCAACCTTTTGAAGGCCGAGGGCCGCTTAAGCGACTTAGTAACCAGTTACAGACCACGATGAGCGGAGTGGGCAGATGTGCCACTGTGCCATCAAAGGCAACCACTGTGCCATCAAACGCAGCCACTGTGCCCATCAAACGCAGCCACTGTGCCCAAAAATTGCCACCACTATGCACCACGATGAGCGGAGTGGGCAGATGTGCCACTGTGCCATCAAACGCAACCACTGTGCCTATCAAACGCAGACACTGTGCCATCAAACGCAGCCACTGTGCCCCTCAAAACACAGCCACTGTGCCATCAAATGCAGCCACTGTGCCCATCAAACGCAGCCACTGTACCCATCAAACGCAGCCACTATGCCATCAAACGCAGCCACTGTGCCCATCAAACGCAGCCACTGTGCCTATAAATTGCCACCACTATGCCCATTAAACACAGCCACTGTGCCATCAAATGCAGCCACTGTGCCATCAAATGCAGCCACTGTGCCATCAAATGCAGCCACTGTGCCCATCAAAACACAGCCACTGTGCCATCAAATGCAGCCACTGTGCCCATCAAATGCAGCCACTGTACCCATCAAACGCAGCCACTATGCCATCAAACGCAGCCACTATGCCATCAAACGCAGCCACTGTAAGCATAAATTGCTGCCACTGTGCCATCAAACGCAACTACTGTGCCCATCAAACGCAGCAACCGTGCCACCAAACGCAGCCACTGTAAGCATCAATTGCTTCCAGTGTGCCCCATCAATTGCCGCCAGTGTGCACCATCAATTGCCGCCAGTGTACCTCATCAATTGCCGTCAGTGTGCCCCATCTATTGCCACCAGTTTGCCCCATCGATTGCCACCAGTTTGCCCCATCAATTGCCACCAGTTTGCCCCATCAATTGCCACCAGTTTGCCCCATCAATTGCCGCCACCAGTTTGCCCCATCAAATGCTGCCAGTGTGGGCCCCCCCCCCCCCCCCCGCAATTTGAACAGGCACATCCAAGTATGCAGGCATCTGGGGTAAAGATGTCCACGTAGACTAGGGGTGTCCGACCTTTTGAAGGCAGAGGGCCACTTAAGCGAATTAGTAACCAGTCGCAGGCCACGACGAGCGGAGTGGGCAGATGACAGGTCTGTGTCTGGTCTGCATATGCAAAGCAGACACAGCCTTATCTACTCTATGGGCCTCCTGATCCAATCAGATAGAAGGGGGCAGATCCACTTCTGTTTTTTTAACAGATCAGATTGGAGGTAGGCGGGTGTAAACAGACAAAAGTCTGTTTACATCTGCCGCTCCATAGAGATGAATGGAGGGTCCGATTGGGTCGGACCGATCATGTGAAAGGGGCTTAAGGCTTCTTTTACACTGATGGTCTGCAGTCTATTGTGGCGCAATATACCTGTGGTTTTCCCGCCGGTTAGCTGCACTTTGCCATAGACATCTATTATATCCTGCAGGTGTGGTGCACTTTCTGAAAAGCCGATTGCTTCCTCTACCGCCGGCTTCATTTACAACACTGATGCTCTCGGATGGCAGGTCGGAAACCTGCAATCTGGGCTTGCCAACCAGCCATCCAAGAGCAGGAGGTCGCGGGCCACATCAGAGGGCTCCCCGGTCCACTGGTTGGGCACCCCTGACATAGACCATCCCCCTCACTGCCATTGACGGTGTCCCTTCCACACTGCACTCCACGAGTGCTTTATGCCTCACTTTTAGAATTCTCGACTGCAGGGTAGTTCTCCTGGTCATGATTGCAGACAGCTTTCCCCCGGATGCCTGCATACTTGGATGTGCCTCTTTTAATCATCAACCATGTTGACTATGACTATGGACGCACAAATAGGGTCAGTAGTCAGTGGATCTCACCATCTGCTGCGCCTACTACGTAGGCTCATCCCTTTTATTCCCAAAGAAGACATAGCAGTCGTGGTGGGAGCAGTTGTAAACTCAAGATTGGACTATGCAAATGCCCTTTACCTCGGACTCCCAAAGTACCAAATCGCTCGTCTACAAGTCGTTCAAAATACGGCCACCAGACTTGTGACTGGGAAAAAACCTTGGGAATCAATCTCACCTTCACTGAGATCCCTTCACTGGTTACCAGTAAAAGACAGAATTACTTTTAAAGCACTCTGTCTAACGCATACAGTAGATGTATTCATGGGAATGCTCCCCTTTATTTATGCGAAAAAATAAAAGCCTATAATCCCAATCGCGTTTTGCGATCCACTAATCAAAATCTCCTCCAGATACCGAAAGCCGGATATAAATCCAAAGGAGACAGAAGATTCGCGGTCCAAGGTCCCAGACTATGGAACGCTTTGCCAACCAGTATTCGGTTGGAGGAGAACCACTTAGCATTCAGGAGAAAGATCAAGACTCATCTCTTTTGATACCAAAGGAGACAGGAACAACAAGCGCCCAGAGGCGATTCAATTCGCATGTGCCGCGCTATATACGTTTTTATTCATTCATTCATTCATGTGAGTTGCTAAATGTTGTACCTTCATTAAATGTAACCATATTGCTACACTTAGGCCACGTACACACGATCGGTCCAAACCGATGAAAACGGCCCGAAGTTCAGTTTCATCGGTCCAAACCGACCGTGTGTACGGCCCATCGGTCTTTTGTTCTTCGGACCAACATTTTAAAACTTGCTTTAAAATCGACCCGATGGCCCGCTGACCGATCGGTCCAAACCGATGGTTAGTACACAAAAGCATCGGTTCAAAACCTGCGCATGCTCAGAATCAACTTGACGCATGCTTGGAAGCATTGAACTTCGTTTTTTTCAGCACGTCGTTGTGTTTTACGTCACAGCGTTCTGACACGATCGGTTTTTGAACTGATGGTGTGTACGCACATCCAGGGCCGTTCCTAGGCAGGGTGCACGGGTGCTCTGCACCCAGGCGCCGCAGAGGTGGGGGCGCCGAAGATTCAGAGTGCTCCCCTCCCTCCTCCTTGTCTGTGTCCAGAGGCGGAGCGCATGTATCAGGTGCTGCGGGTCCCCATCCCGCTTGCTCTCTCTGCTGGCAACTGACAAGAGTGCATAACTCCCGCTGTTCCTGGAATCCGGCTGGGTACTGCAGCGGAGCCTAGTACCGGAACACGTTTCGGTACTAGACTGCACTAATTATTCTATCCAGTGTGTGTGGAGCAGTCTCCTGTCTGCCCCTCCTCCTCTGCGTGTGTCAGCTCTTCTCCCATAGGCGGTGTGATGAGAGGCTTCTGGGTTGACCGGAGCTGCTGCCAATCATCTAGTGCACTCCCAGAAATGCTCTCCGAGTGCCACTCTCCTAGTAAACAAAAGATCCTGTATCATGTCTGCAGTATGTCTGGGGGTCTTTCTAACAGACTCTCTAACAGAAGCCCTCTCTGTGTGCATTAAAGGGACCACCCCCTCCAGGTCCCATTAGTGTACTCATTTTCTTTATTGTTAACCACTTCCCGCCCAGTCAATGGACAATTGATGTCCGGGAAGTGATTGTGAAATCCTGACTGGACGTCCTGCAGGACCTTATGCCGGCGCGCAGCGCGGCGATCGGTGATACGGGGTGTCAGTCTGACACCCAGCATCTCCGATCTCAGTAAAGAGGGCAGTAAAAAAAAAAAAAGATGCCAATCAATGCCCACAAATGGGCACTGACTGGCAACATGAGCCCCACAGTGTCCATCAGTGCCACCCCACAGGGTCCATCAGTGCCACCCCACAGTGTCCATCAGTGCCACCCATAAGTACCCATCAGTGCCGCCCATGAGTGCCCATCTGTGCCGCTTATGAGTGCCCACCAGTGCCGCCTATGAGTGCCCATCAGTGCCACATACCAGCGCTGCCTATCAGTGCCGCCTATCAGTGTCCAACAGTGCCGCCTCACCGGTGCCCATCAGTGCCGCCTCATCAGTGCCACCAAATTGGTGCCCGTAATCGAAGTAGAAAACGTACTTATTTACCAAAAAATTAACAGAAAAAAATAAAAACTTTATTTATTTTTTTCAAAATTGTTGGTCTTTTTTCAGTTGTAGCGTAAAAAAAAAAAAAAAAAATCGCAGAGGTGATCAAATACAAACAAAAGAAAGCTCTATTTGTGGGAACAAAATGATAAAAAAATATTTGGGTACAGCGTAGCATGACCGTGCAATTGTCAATTCAAAGTGCAACAGCGCTGAAAGCCGAAAAATTGGCTTGGGCAGGAAGGTATGGAAGTGGTTAAAAGATCATGGGAGGATCCCAGGATAATGAAGACTTCTTAGGGGAGCATCTCTGTGTTTGAGTCATAGAAACATTTGTAAAAGGGGAGGAGTTGGTAAGATGTGGGGCACCATACATTTTTCTGCACCGAGGCGTCTGTGACTCTAGGATCGGCCCCGCGCACATCAGACCATCAGGCCACTTCAGCGGTGACCCGATGAAAACGGTCAATCGGCCCATTCTCATCGGATGGACCGATTTGCTTCTAATCCCCTTGTGGATGGACATTTTATGGTTACACAAACTATCACATTGCTATAATCTTTTTATATGGACTATAAACCGAAGGACTTATGAATAAATGGTTGTGGAACAAATCATTTGAGTTTCCATTATTTCTTATGGGGAAATTTGCTTTGATATACAAGTGCTTTGGATTACAAGCATACTTCCAGAACACATTATGCTCGAAATCCAAGGTTTTACTGTACTGTCAGGCACTTTAATTTTTTTTAAAAAAAGCACTGGGTACCCTGTAACACCCAACAGCAATATGCAGGAGCTAAAACAATTGTTTTTATTGACTTTCGGGACAACATATATTACAGTATATACGTGAAGCGCACAGGCGGCATTTGTCTGGTGTTTTGATCCCAGGTTCCATTCCCTGATAGGCACACAGCAGCCAGACACACAATATTTTCCAATCGATCAGTCAAGAACAGGCTGTGCATGTCTTTATTTGTTGTTTTTATTTTTGGGTAGAACTTGGATGGGGTGCAGGTGAGCCTAGGGATACGCCAATAACAATAAACTTGAGAATGAGGACACTAACTCTGCATTAAAACTTCAGGGTGAAACACCCCCCTTTGAAGTGTATAGATAAAGGACAGAGTTGGCTGGTGCTCAAAAATGTTTGGGGGCGCAAACAAACGGAAAAAAAAAACATAAATTGCCGCCACTGTGCCCATTAAACGCAGCCACTGTGCCCATTAAACGCAGCCACTGTGCCCATTAAACACTGCCAGTTTGCCCCCTCAAATGCAGCCAATTTGTCCCCCCAACTGCCGCCAGTTTGTGCCCCCAATTGCCACCAGTTTGTGCCCCCAAATGCAGCCAGTTTACCCCCAGCCAAGCTCTTACCTTCCTCGGGTCAGCGCCGTCCTCTCCACGCTCCCTCAATGTCTTCTCCTGCCCTTGATGTCGCTTCAGCCAATCAGGTCACTGGTAACCAGAAACGGTGCACCTGATTGGCTGAGAGGCGGGGCAGTGTTAGGGAAGTGATTCCTTAACACAGCACTGTTTAACCAGGGAAAGTACAGCCTGTGCACCCTCTGGTTAACCATTTGGAAGACGATTAGAGCCCACAGGCACTAATCTGGAAGCCTATTAGCGTATCTCGCTCTTATCGGGCACTTCCAAAACATACCCACCGCTGTTATTCAGATGGCCGACGCTCAACAGGGGGCCCGGGCACCTGAATAGTGGGTGGCAGCGGCGTCAATACATAGATTCATGCTGATTGATGGGTGCAGAAGAGAGGTGGCGGCACTCCTACGTCCAATATAAACGCACCGTCACCGATGAAGGTTGTAGCACTGTAGCAGTGTGTAACCACATATATGCTGGAATCTTTGTGTTAGTAGAGCAATGTTTTCTCTCTCTCTCTCCTTTATGTGTTGGCATTCAGCTCAGTAAACAGTGAATCAATCCCAATGTGGACATTGAAAATAACCTGAACTTCCTGTGCTAAGTATTTTTTCAATGAATTGCAACATACTAGAGGGATGGGACATTACAGCAAACACCAGTAAATTGTTTTCTGATGAAATTACTTGCAATTCCTGTATTATTTCATGGTGCATCAATCATTTTATGATGATTAACAATGTTCTTTAACCACTTCCTTACTGGGCACATATACCCCCCTCCTGACCAGGTGAAATTTCAGCTTCGGGCACTGCGTCGCTTTAACTGACAATTGCGCGGTCGTGCGACGTGGCTCCCAAACAAAATTGGCGTCCTTTTTTTCCCACAAATAGAGCTTTCTTTTGGTGGCATTTGATCATCTCTGCGGTTTATATTATTTCCGTTATAAACCAAAAAATGCAACAATTTTGAAAAAAAAAACCTATATTTTTTACATTTGGCTATAATAAATAGCCCAATTTTTTTTTTTTTTTAAAAACATTTTTTTTCTCAGTTTAGGCCGATACGTATTCTTCTACATATTTTTGGTAAAAAAAAAAATCGCAATAAGCGACTGGTTTGCGCAAAAGTTATAGCGCCTACAAAATAGGGGACAGAATTATTATAATTTTTTATAATTTTTTTTTTACTAGTTTTATTGGGACTTCAACATTATGGCGGACACATCAGACACTTTTTACACATTTTTGGCACCATTCACATTTATACAGCGATCAGTGCTATAAAAATGCACTAATTACTGTATAAATGTAACTGGCATTGAAGGGGTTAACACTAGGGGGTGAGGGAGGGGTTAAATGTGTACCCTGCATTGTGTTCTAACTGTGGGGGGAGGGAGGTGACTGGGGGAGGTGACCGATGCTGTGTCCCTATGTACAAGGGACACATATCGGTCTCCTCTCTATTCCTGACAGGACGTGGATCTGTGTGTTTACACACACAAATCCACGTCCATGTCTGTGTACCACCGCTTGCGAGTGCCTGGCACACATCGCAGCCACCAGGCACGCGCATCGGCATGTCAGTGATGCGGCGGGCACCGGTGGCGGCGATCGCGCCCCCCCCCCCCCCAGTGGCGCGGAGGGCGTCAAAAGACAGCACATCAGAGAATTAGAACCACTTTGCGGCCGTACAAAGTCGTACGGCTGTCAGCAAGTGGTTAAAATAGCAGTAGTACCGTGGCTGGTATTTGTACTGGTGTGTAATAAAACTCCTTCATTGAAACATTCTTGTGATTCAACCACTGAACCCACTTCCTTCTTCATTTCTTTTGCCATATGTATTAATAAGTGGCCCCATTTTACTTATTACCTAGCTACTACAAGCACTTTGCACTAATGGCCTTGTGGTAAGCAGTAGTGTATTTAGGTTTTGTGCTGCCCTAGGCCTGACTTAACCCATCCATCCACCTAATTTAAATGACGCACCCCTTCCTGTCAATACCACGCCCCTTTCTGTTTAAGACCCGCCCTGAAATTTTCAAGTGGGGATACTAGTTCTGGGAGCTTGGGGGGGGGGGGGGGGCAATGGATTCCCTTGATTTGCATCAATTTTCTCTCACTTTCTGTTTGGCTATGGGGCAGGAAGTGAAATATTATTATAACATTTTTTATTATATTATATTAGGATCAATTGATTAAAGAGAACCAAACTAATCGATCAATTGTGCATATGTGGTATTTGACCACTCAGTCAATGCAACCTTTAGCCAGAGGGCCAGATTCTCATATATTTTTGGCGGCGTAGCGTAAGCCATTTACACTACGCCGCCGCTGCGTGCTAGAGCAAGTGCTTTATTCTCAAAGCACTTGCTCCGTAGTTTGCGTTGGCGTCTCGTAAATCGGCAAGCGTAAACCCGCGCAATTCAAATGGGGCGGCTTGTATTTAAATTAAGCGCGCCCCCGCGTCGAACGAACTGCGCATGCGCCGGCCGGGGAAAAAGCCCAGTGCGCATGCTCCAGCTCACGTCGGGAAGCGTCGTTGAAACCTACGTCAAAACGACGTGAGCGTCATTTACGCAAGTCCCTATTCGCGAACGAGTTAGTAAAACGACGTAAGCGACGGAAAAAGCTGACGCTGACCCGACGCCATACTTAACATGGCATCCGACGGCACCCGACGGCATCCGATGGTACTTCGTAAGGTTACTCCACATAGAAGCAGGGGTAACCTTACGCGGACGAAATCGGCGTACTAGCCTCATTTGCATATGCAAATGAGAAAACAACGTAAAGGCCACCTAGTGGCCAGAGTTGTCATTACAACTACGATCCGCAAGTGTAATGGTTTTACACTTGTCGGATGTTGAAGCGTATCTATGCAAAAGTGATGCTAAGCATCACGCGCATAGACACGAGGCAAAAAAAAACGGCGATACGACGGGGTATCTGAGATACTCCGTCGTATCGCCGCTGAGAATCTGGCCCCGTAATTTTTATGCATTCAGGCAGGCCCTTGCACTATATAGTTGAAAGTAAAACTAAAGGAATTGAATAAGAAAATTGTATAATGTATGGCCAGCTTAAGAGAATAATGGCAATTGGTATTGTGATCACACGATTGCTTCCTAGTCAATGGACGGCAGTGAATTTTTAAAGAGAAAAATGATCTTTTCAACCCAGAAAACAAGCATTCAAAGTGATTCAGAACAAATGTCAGCTTGAAGAGAGGTGTGTGTATGCTTTTTTGTGGTCCCTTTAAATCAGATGTTTTTCCAGCATTTCATACTGTAAGGATTATTGTGAGTTTCCTCTGTAGAAAAAGCCGACGCTGACCCGACGCCATACTTAACATGGCGTCCGACGGGACACGACGGCATCCGACGGGACCTCGTAAGGTTACTCCACATAGAAGCTGGGGTAACCTTACGCGAACGAAAACGACGTACGCGACGACGGGGCGGCGTAAAAGCGATCAAGAATCGGCGTACTACTTCATTTGCATATGCAAATGAAAAAACAACGTAAAGGCCACCTAGTGGCCGGAGTTGTCATTACACCTACGATCCGAAAGTGTAATGCTTTTAAACTTGACGGATGTAGAAGCGTATCTATGCAAAAGTGATGCTCAGCATCACACGCATAGATACGAGGACAAAAAAAAGACGTTACGACGGGGTATCTGAGATACTCCGTCGTAACGCCTCTGAGAATCTGGCCCTCAGTGTGCACATGCCTACACACACACACCACATAAATGAAGAAGACTGTTAATCACAAACTTCGGTCAAAAGGCATGGAGATTTATATGTGGAATTTCATATGAATTCACTGTTGATCAACTTTGAGTCTATGTGTTAAATGTTCCGTATTGATGAGTTATGTTCTTGATGTCACAACCAGTAATTGCAAGCCGCTGAGAAATAATTTTAGGCCCCTCACACCGCTTCTCAACTCGCTGACTGCATGGGAGAAGAGGTAAGAAGTCAGCATCCCCCGCTTCTCACTTTAATGTAAGATGTCATTTCCGATAGCAGAACACCCCCTCCCCCCGCTTCTCAACTTTAATGTGACATGTAATTTTGCTTAGGGCCCCTGGGAGGTCAGGATCGACACTGCCTATTCCCCTCTGTTTTGATACTGTGATACATGGAATAAACATATACTTTTTTTTATAAAAACACATCTGTTACTTGTTTCATATACTATCCTGCTGCTGAAAAAAAAAAACTTAGGACTAAGAAGATATAACTATGCCAATGGTGCAGCAGAAAACATATAGCACAATGAGGAAGGTTTGTGGTGCAGGATTATGGGACAGTCAAAACAGCCCCCCCAACATTTGTGGAATGCTGGCCATCCGCATACAAGAAGCAGTGCAGCTGCTTTATGGGAGTGCTAGACTAATTTGCCTCTTAGCCCAATCCACCCAATAAGACTTGCGCTACACTAAGGCCGCGTACACACAATTGGTCAAAAACAATGAAAACGGACTGAACCTCCACCTCCATCACCTCTTAGCTCCCTCTAACAAATCACTGCCTTAGGAAAACTACCTAAATCCCCCCCCCCCCCACACACACACACACACACACACTTAATTGTGTAATTTTCTGGTCATATTACACATCTTTTATTTTTGTACAGCAGAATGTTATCATAGCCTAGATAACATCAGAACTTTGGAGTTGATTTGCTAAAACTGGAGAGTACAAAATCCGATTCAGCTGTGCCTAGTAGCCAATCAGCTTCTAACTTCAGCTTGTTCAATTAGGCTTTGACAAAAAAGAAAATGGAAGTTGATTAGTTTCTATGCAGAGCTGCACCAGATATCGTTCTCTAAGGCCGCGTACAGACGATGAGACATGTCCGCTTAAACATGTCCGACGGACCGTTTCCAGCGGACATGTCTCATCGGATTTTGGTCCGATGGCGTGTACACACCATCGGACGAAAATCCCCTCGGGCTGAGGACGCGGTGACGTGGCGGTGACGTTGACGCCGCCACGTCACCACTCCAGGAAGTAAAATACTTCCACGCATGCGTCGAATCCATTCGACGCATGCGGGAGATTTCTGTCCGCTGGTTAGGCGTACTAACCAGCGGACATGTCGGACGGACGGGTTTCCAGCAGACAAGTTTTAAAGCATGCTTTAAAACTTGTCTGCTGGAAAAACCTGTCTGCTAGCCCGTACACACGGTCAGATATGTCTGCTGAAACTGGTCTGCGGACCAGTTTCAGCAGACAAGTTTGATTGTGTGTAGGCGGCCTTAGTTTTAGTAAATCAACTCCTTTGTGTCTATTAACTTTCCAGAAGTGGGGTTCCAGAAGACTGCACAGCAAGCGGACCAGTCACTGCCGGGGCATACTTGGAAACTGGATCCCTGGTCCCCGTTCCCAGATGAATACCATCGAAGGACATGGATGAAGGAATCAGGTAGGTGTATAACTCTGTTGGAGGGATATTTGCACTGAGCAAATTTATACACTTTTGTGTTTGCTCCAACGGCAAAAATCTACAACTTCTTCTATGTACACAACAGGTCTATTTCTCTCAAATATTGTTCACAAATCTGCTCACATTTAAAGGCTTCTGGCACTTTGGAGAGGTGTTCTCTTCACTGATGAATCCCGGTTTTCACTGTACAGGGCAGACAGCATGTATGGTGTTGTGTGGGTGAGCAGTTTGCTTATGTTAACGTTGTGGATGGAGTGGCCCATGGTGGTGGCAGAGGGCTTATGTTATGGGCAGACATATGCTATGGACAGTAAACACAGGTGCACTTTTTTGATGGGATTTTGAATGCACAGAGATACCGTGACGAGATCCTGAGGCCCATTGTTGTGCCATTCATTCAGGACTATCACCTCATGTTGCAGCATGATTATGCATGTCCCAATGTTGCAAGGATCTGTGCACAATTCCTAGAAGCTGAAAACATCCCAGTTCTTGTATGGCCAGCATAGTCACCGGACATGTCACCCATTGAGCATGTTTGGGATGCTCTGGATTGGCGTATACGACAGCGTGTTCCAGTTTGTGCCAATATCCAGCAACTTCGCACAGCCATTGAAGAGGAATGAACCAACGTTCCACAGGCCACAATCACCAATCTGAACAACTCTATGCAAAGGAGATGGGCTGCACTGCGTGAGGCAAATGGCGGTCACACCAGATATTGACTGGTTTTCGGACCCCCCTGACCCAATACAGTAAAACTGCACATTTTAGAGTGGTCCTTTATTGTGGCCAGCCTAAGGCATACCTGTGCAATAATCATGCTGTCTAATCAGCATCTTGATATGTCACACCTATGAGGTGGATGGATTATCTCGGCAAAGGAGAAGTGCTCACTAACACAGATTGAGCCCTGGTTCACATTGATGCTACTTTGAAATCAAAGTAGCAAGGTTAGCGCGATTTCAGCTGCTACTTGATAGACATCTGTGTGGCTTCATGCAGATGTCTATTGGAGTTGCACCTGAAATCAGCAAAAGTAGTGCAAAAACTACTTTTGCAAATCGGCGCGGCGCCAAAAAATCGTTGTCGCACCGATTGGAACAGTGCCATTGCCTCCAATAGGCTGCGCCTTGTCATGCAATTTGATCTCTTAAATCACATAACAAATCGCTCAAATGTGAACCTAGGCTAAGACCCCTTTCACACTACTGTGACTTCAAAGTTGCACGATTTTTAAGCAATTTCCTGGCCGCAACAAGTAGTACAAGTGTGAAAGAGGCCTTAGACAGATATGTGAACAACATTTTCGTGAAATAGGCCTTTTGTGCACATAGAAAAAGTCATAATCTTTGAGTTCAGCTTGTGATAAATAGGGGTAAACACAAAAGTGTTGCATTTATAATTATGCGTGGTGCATTAATAAAATGTCAAAATAGGTGGGTAGTGGGGTGAGAGAAAAAAATATTATTGTTGCTGTTTCTAGTAGTGTGTGCCACTTTTCTTCTCATTGCAAATGTTTCACTATATAGTAGTTAATGTTAAAATACCAGTGCCCAAGCAGATGATGAGAAGAGAAAAACGACTAGTCCCTAGAACTGGCAAAATATGTTGGCTCATGGAAGAAACTGCGACTTTGATCTATTACTCAGCCAAATGATTTAGAAAGATATTTTTGGAACTAGTACTGGAGACCAAGATGATTGATGCACAATGTACTATGTAAATGTCATTTTTGTCTGAAGTTAAAGGGTAAGTTCACCTTTACATAAAAAAACTGAACGTACACAGGACCCCCTCCTCACCCCCACAGCTCCCGCTAACCAGGATTGCCGAAATCTCCCGTTCTGAGCCCCAGTATACACGCATCAGGCTTAGAAATCCCCTCGGCATCCATGCGTCTTCATCCCAGCTGATAGTATGGACTATGCGGTTTCTGATTGGTCAGCACCACCCATGTGACGGCGCTGATCAATTAGAATGCTCTAAAACGCCCTTCCTGATGGGGTACGTTTTGGAAATTCAGCTCAGAGGATTTCTCAGCCCGGACTCCTGACGTGGACATACCAGGGCTCAGAATGGGAGATTGCCTTGGTTCAAGTCAGCAGGAGGGGGGGTGGGAGTCCTGTGTAAGTTCACCTTACAGATTTTTCTGTAAAGGTGAAATTACACTTTAATCTTTAAGGCTGCCCATGCATTATACAATCTTCTTGTAATATTCCTTTAGATTTACGAAAAACATATATGAGGTCAAACATAAGCACTTTTAGGGCCAGATTCTCATAGAATTCCGGCGGCGTAGCGTAAGCCATTTACACTACGCCGCCGCTTCGTACTAGAGCAAGTGCTTTAATCTCAAAGCACTTGCTCCGTAGTTTTCGCCGGCATCACGTAAATCGCCCAGCGTAAACCCGCACAATTCAAATGGGGCGGCTTGTATTTAAATTAAGCGCGCCCCCGCGTCGAACGAACTGTGCATGCGCCGGCCGGGGGAAAAAGCCCAGTGCGCATGCTCCAGCTCACGTCGGAAAGCGTCGTTGAAACCGACGTCAAAACGACGTGAGCGTCATTTACGCAACTCCCTATTCGCGAAGGAGTTAGTAAAACGACGTAAGCGACGGAAAAAGCTGACGCTGACCCGACGCCATACTTAACATGGCATCCGACGGCACCCGACGGCATCCGATGGTACTTCGTAAGGTTACTCCACATAGAAGCAAGGGTAACCTTACGCGGACGAAAACGACGTACGCGACGACGGGGCGGCGTAAAAGCGATCGGAAATCGGTGTACTAGCCTCATTTGCATATGCAAATGAGAAAAGAACGTAAAGGCCACCTAGTGGCCAGAGTTGTCATTACAACTACGATCCGCAAGTGTAATGGTTTTACACTTGTCGGATGTTGAAGCGTATCTATGCAAAAGTGATGCTAAGCATCACGCGCATAGACACGAGGCAAAAAAAACGGCGATACGACGGGGTATCTGAGATACTCCGTTGTATCGCCGCTGAGAATCTGGCCCCGTAATTTGTATGCATTCAGGCAGGCCCTTGCACTATATAGTTGAAAGTAAAACTAAAGGAATTGAATAAGAAAATTGTATAATGTATGGCCAGCTTAAGAGAATAATGGCAATTGGTATTGTGATCACACGATTGCTTCCTAGTCAATGGACGGCAGTGAATTTTTAAAGAGAAAAATGATCTTTTCAACCCAGAAAACAAGCATTCAAAGTGATTCAGAACAAATGTCAGCTTGAAGAGAGGTGTGTGTATGCTTTTTTGTGGTCCCTTTAAATCAGATGTTTTTCCAGCATTTCATACTGTAAGGATTATTGTGAGTTTCCTCTGTAGAAAAATGTGTTGATTGTAACAGCAACTGAAAGACCTAACACCCTAAAAGTGGCAAGACTCACACTTCAGATGAGGAAAAGATCTTGTACACATCCAGGAACTTTGCTTCTAGTAATACAAGTTCTATTTTTTTCAACAGAGACTTGGTGTGAAAACAAGATTCTGAAAATGATAAAGCAGAAAATACTGTTTTGCTGACAGACATGTACTGATCGTTAATTTGGACTTGTAGGAACGTGAGCATGTAACAGTTAATAAATCCGCCATCTGGCTGACGCCTGACATGAGATGTCTCATTCACATGTGGATCAGCAGGGAGATGCTTTCTAGGCAGGGGCCTTTTTATAATATATATATTGTATATACTCTATCTATCTATCTGGCTTCTTTCTCAGAAAATAGGTGCAGGAATTCACCCTCCCCACCCAAATCCCTGCCCACAACCATGCCCAAACCCTGCCCACAAGCAAACTCCACCCCCAGCCTTCCTTAGAGGAGAGAAGTACAACAGTGCCAAATAATTGTAATAAGTTAAGGATTAGAACTTACCTCTGTGTTCCCCATCCACACCTAACCTCTGCAACCATCACGGGTCGTATTTACCGAGGCCAAGATGCTGCGGACGGCTCACCTTTGCGAACCAGCGCTGACCACCCTCTGATGGTGGGAACAGAGGGGGGAAAGCATCAGGAGGCACTGGTACCGGAAGCAGGGTAACTGAGTTGAAGTGCAGGCACAGATGGTCACAGGAAGCCACAGGTGACACCTGGTGGACAGGTGGGAGATCCGGGTGCACAGGATACTCAAGCAGGGAGAAGCAGAGAACAAGTCCGTAAGACAAGCCGGGATCAAGGGCTGGAGAGACAAGCAAGTCCAAGGTTCAAGCCGGGGGTCAAGGACAGGAGAGAGCAGCAAAGTCCAAAGGTTCAAGCCGGGGGCAAGGATGGGAGAGAGCAGCAAATCCAAGGTGAAGCAATAGGTCTGGTATCCAATCAGGTAAGTCAGGCAATCCGGGTCAAAGGCAGGTTTAGGCAGTGGAACACATACAGGAGCTGATGACAAACCAGCAACCTGTCATGTGTCAGAGGCAGGTTTAAATAGGGCGGTTAAGTCTCTGATTGGCTCCGAAGGAGCCGTGTGCGTGTGTGCCCGTGCACGCTCCCGTGCGCGCGTCCATGCATCCGTCGCGCCGTCGGACCGCGCATGCGCGCGTGCTGCATAGGGACGTGCGATAGTGCTGTTCTTCTGCGCATGTGCGTGAATCCGTGGCTAACGGAACTGGTGCCCTGACAGTGCCCCCCCCCCCAAGGGGCGGACTCCGGACACCCAAACTGGCCATCAGTTCCGGATGTTCCTGGCGAAAAGCCCGGATTAGACGAGGGGCATGAATGTTCCTGGAAGGTTCCCATGAATTATCCTCCGGGGGATAACCTTTCCATTTAATTAAGTATTGGAGCTGTCTTCCTCTCTTCCTACAGTTCAAGATAGTTTCTACTGGAGGAGGCGGAGGTTCCCCTCCGCCTTGGAAAGGATCCGGAACCAGAGGTTTAAGCAGGGAAGCATGGAACACAGGATGGATCCTGTACGAATCAGGTAATGCCAATTCAAAAGCCACAGGGTTGATCCTACGCTTGATCTTAAATGGTCCGATGAATCTCGGGCCCAACTTTTGTGAAGGGACAGGCAATTTAAGGTTAGAGGCGGACAGCCAAACCTCCTCTCCGACCTCAAAGGCCTCAAAGTCCTTTCTCCCCCTGTCATAAAACTTTTTATAGTCTTCCTGCGCTTGCCGCATTACTTCTTGTAATACCTGAAAATTCTGTTTGATGGAAGTTATACGTTCCTGGACGGCCGGAACAGGTGCTTCAGGAATGAGATCTGGTAGGAAGGAGGGGTGGAAGCCACAATTAGCCTAAAATGGGGTTTGATTGGTAGTAGCGTGAACAGAATTATTATACGCAAACTCAGCATGCGCGCGCTGCATAGGGACGGGCGATAGCGGCATTCTTCTGCGCATGTGCGTGAATCCGTGGCTAACAGAACTGACACAGCAATCCTCATCCACAGCTCATCTCTTCTTTTCCTATCCACAATTCACCTTAGCACCCCCCACCAACATCTCACCTTTGCACCCCTCTAACTACAGCTTACACCCCAGTCCACACCTCTGCCACTCCCCACGTTTCACCTCTGCATCCACAGCTTCCCCTACAGCTCTCACCTCTGCACAACCTCCCCCACCCTCCATAGCTCTCATTTTGCACATCCTGCCTTCTGCCCTCTGCCCTCTGCAGCTCTTACCTCTGTAAAAAGCTCCCCCTTTCTAGTTCTCCTCTCTGCACAAATCTCCACCCCCCGCCTCTCTGGACAAATTTTCACCCTCCCTCTCATCTCTGCACAAATCTCCCCACTTTCCTAGCCCTCCTCTTCGCTGCACAAATCCCCCCACTTTCCCAGCCCTTCTCTCTGCACAAATCCCCCCACTTTCCCAGCCCTCCTCTCTGCACACCCCCCTAATTTTCCCAGCTCTCCTCTCTGCACAACCCCCCCTCACTTTCCCAGCTCTCCTCTCGGCACAAATACAACCACTTTCTCAGCTCTCCTCTCGGCACAAATCCCCCCTCCCCCCACATACACTTTCCCAGTTCTCCGTACTCAAATCCCCCACACACTTTCACAGCTCTCTCTACACAATTTCCCCCCTTCTTTCACAGTTATTCTCTCTCCGCAAACTCAGCATCCAGAGTGCTATGTCTTTCTCCCCTAGCCCCCCCCCCCCCCATTTTTTTTTTTCATTCACAACTTCCTCACCTCTTCAACCACCAGTGCTCCAGTCCATATGATATGACCAATCATATAACCAAAACTCCAATGTTTATCCTCATGACATATCACAGAATGCACTCTCATGGCTAACAGAGGATAAAATTAGAAATAGGCTTAAGGAGGGTCCTTAACCACTTAAGACCCGGACCAAAATGCAGGTAAATGACCAGGCCCCTTTTTGCGATTCGGCACTGTGTCGCTTTAACAGACAATTGCGCGGTCGTGCAACGTGGCTCCCAAACAAAATTTGCGTCCTTTTCTTCCCACAAATAGAGCTTTCTATTGGTGGTATTTGATCGCCTCTGCGATTTTTATTTTTTGCGCTATATACAAAAATAGAGCGACATTTTTGAAAAAAAATCAATATTTTTTACTTTTTGTTATAAGAAAAATCAATAAACTAAATTTTAGTCATACATTTAGGCCAAAATGTATTTAGCCACATGTCTTTAGTAAAAAAAAAAATCGCAAAAAAATAAAATTAGCTACCTAGCGGGAACAGCAAAACTAATACAGCGATCAGAAAAATGATCGCTTAGTGATGCTGGCAATAGAGAGTGAAAGGGTTAACTAGGGCAGTGATCAGGGGGTTAAAACTTTATTAGGGGGGGTACGGGGGCTACCCTGGACCTAACACTAACTGACTGTCACGCTGCCTGTCACACTGACACTAAATACAGTAATCATACATGTACATGTAGCATTCAGTGACACGGGGGAGTGGGGGGGGCGATCGCGGGGGTTAAATGTGTTTATGTGTCTGTGTGTAAGTGTACTGTTGGTGCAGGACTTACTTGTGTTGTGATCTCTCCTCAGCGGTGGTTGAAAAAACCGCCGAGGGAGAGATCACATCGCTTCCTCCTTCCTGTGTTTACACAGGAGGAGGAAGTGACAGGGCGGGCGGGCGCGCGCATTGGCTGGGAGCGATCCGAAGGGGGCGGACGAAAACAAATAGCCGCCCCCTCTTGTCGGATCGCTCCTGCAGCCACGCGGACCCCCGATCCCCCCCAAGGCACCAACGTATATATACGTTGATGTGCCTGTCGGTGCCATTCTGCCGACGTAAATGTACATGCGGCGGTCCTTAAGTGGTTAAGGAACTCAGTCAAGTAATTGCCAGATCATTGTTCCCAATTTTTACAGTCTACTGACTGGAATTGATAAAGATACAAACATATTGCTAACATAATAGGGTAATAGCCAAAATGTGAATTGGGCTCTAGAGCTTTACTGGTTACGCAAAGAAGAGGATGAAAAGTTGTGAAATTAATTAATCCTATGAGAATCAGAGGGTCCAGTGAGTGCCCAGCATCACTTAGTTTGCTTTCACACTGGTGGTTTTAGCGTTAGAAATAGCCTCTAGCACACACCTGAAAACCATCTCCCCATTGATTTCAGTGTGACTTTTCACACTAGGAGCAGAGCGCTTGCGGGGCGTTCTGAAAAGTCCTGCAAGCATCATCTTTGGGGCGGTTTGGGAGCAGTGTATACACCACTCCCAAAACACCCTGTCCATTGAAATGAATGGGCAGCGCTGCCGGAGCGCCTGCAAAGCGATTCGACATCGCCACAACACGGGCGCTTTTAACCCTCTCTTCGGCCACTAGCGGGGTTGAAAGTGACCGTTAGCAGCCGTAAAGCGCCACTAAAACAACGGTAAAGCGCCGATGACGCCCGATGCTTTCAGTGTGAAAGTTGCCCTAACCTTTATGGGAAATTCTCAAACATTGAGATTTCCATCCTATTTATAGATCAAAAAGTTTTTTCTTTAGAAATGGCACAGAACACCACATCAGGTGCCTGTATGACAACAGATGGGCTTAAGCTGTTGTAATGATAAAATGTGGCCTCAATTTTTATTAGGCAGTTTATATGCTTATGTCTGCCTCCTATACAGTAGCTATAGGTTTGCTTTAAATGAGCGTATTTTTTAAATGTGCGCATTTGGTAAAAGTGGCCTTGGAAGAAAGACAGACAAAACAGTAGCTAGTAACAACAATTGATATTTAAAAACACATTGGAAATGTTACAACCAATATATGCAGTATATTCAGCAGAGGGGATATCATACTGCGCAGCTTCACAGAAACTTCTATTTGAGAAACGCAGATGTGTTAGGGGTGTAATGAAAGGTGTGGAAGAAAAACCATGTGTGGAGTCAATCAGCCAGAATGCTTTACCACCAAAAAATGCTAAGACTGTCATTACCTAACATTTTCCTTCATCCAAATTTATTCACAACTTAATGCAGGAGAGTTCTTTTGGGCTCTTAGATAGCTGAAGAGCAGAGGTGAGCCACCGGATGACAGTTGAATGATGCAACAGCTCTGCAAAATGTCATATCTGCAGCTGGCTTGAGATGTAAGTGCATGTGTGGGTTGAAGATAAGTACCAAATCTCTTCAAATATTTTTATTTAATTTTTTTGTCAAATCATTTATTTCCACAAAAGTCTTCCAAAAAGATTATATGTGCATTTAACATATTTAATATATGTTATTTACCTGTAAAAGCCTCCCTGTGTAGACATCCCCAAAGCCTGTGACTGCTCCTGGGTGTTGCCATCTTGAATGTGAAGTCAGCAGACAGAGCTTTCTTTTCAAGTGATATATAGTACTGACCTTTGATAGCAGTGATTAATATTATACAGGATTCATATATCGCAGACAGTTTGCACCAACAGTTTGCGTAGCGCTTTACAACATGAGGGCAGACATTCCAGTTACAATACAATTTAATACAGGAGGAATCAGAGGGTCCTGCGTCTAATGCCCTGTACACACGATCGATTCATCCGATGAAAATGGTCTGATGGATTTTTTTTTTTAACAGAAAAGTTTTTATTTGTCTTCAGAAGGAGAAGCATAAAGACATACAACAAACAACAAAAGCAAAAGAAAAAGAACATATTGCAGCTATACATTACAGGATAAACAAAATCATATTCAGAATTACATATATTTTAGTTGAAAACCTGGCAAATTACGTATCACACTCACATCGTGACGTCATAGGCAGTGATTGAAAATGCACAGTAGAGATCTAGATCAAAAGATTCAGGAGGAACAACAGAGAGGAGAAAAGGACGGAGAAGGAAAGGGAGGGGCGGAGGAAGGGGGAGCAGGAGACTGGGCAGGGAAAGGGAGAGGCAGAGGAGGAATAATGAAGAGGGAGAGGGGGAGGGGGGAAACCCAGGGGCAGAAGACAGCAGAGGCACCACAAGGGCAGTATTTGAGTCTGTGAGCTCACTTCTTGGTCCAAGCGCCCCATATTTTCTCAAACTTCTTAGGACATTTACGGTTCATATACGTAAGCTTATAAAGGGCAGTGTAGCGTCCACCAGGGCCCTCCATTGGGAGACCGTCGGAGGCTCCAGCTGCTTCTACTTAAGTAGGATAGCCTTTCTAGCATAGAAGGATGCATAAAATACAAACAGCCTTTTGTGCGTGTTGGGTATGACATTGTCGCAAACCCCCAGAAGCAGTATAATTGGGTTCAGGTCTATATGCAAATTGCCCACTGAATTATTGACACCAACCACCTCCGACCAGAATTGTTGGATAACAGGACAAGCCCATACAACACGTATAAAGGTACCCAAGTCCGTAGCATATTTGGGACATCTATCTGTTTGGGATGGGTAAATCCTAGAGAGTCTCACAGGTGTATAGTACGCTCTGTGTATAAATTTGAGTTGGATGTACCTATCTCTCGCTGAGACCATCAGAGGAATATATTGCTGAATTCCTTCCTCCCAATCATCAGCAGCAAGGGCAGGCAGATCTTCCTTCCACTTGTTATCCGATTCCCCACAAGACAATCTAAGATACAGAGAGGAGAGAATGCGATCCACCCCTCTGGAAGTCAGAAACGTCTCTACCCTGTGTGACCGCATCTCAACCCCCCAGGAAACTGGGCCTGTACCGCATGTCTCAGTTGTAAGTAGCGGAAGAACATCTTGGAGTGCAATTGGAAAGTACTTTTCAATGTATCATAGCGAAGAATTATACCCCCGGACATAATCTGAGGTACAACCTTAATCTTGTATCTAGCCCATAAGGCCGGATCAGGGACCGTCTGCAGATGGGCCAGCCGGGGATTGCCCCACAACAGTGTGTGTGGGGAGATGGTATTGGGGCCACTGAGTTTTGCCGTAATCTGCTCCCAAACTCTGATGATTGTCCGCATAGGGGTCGTCATCTCAGGGTGTGCCTTAGGTCCTCGGAACACCAAGTTGCTTAGTGCTGAGTAGGAGCCAAGCACAGCTGCCTCTAAGTTAACCGCAGGGTTGGACTGCGGCTGAGAGAACCACCAGCGAACAGTCACAACCACTGCTGCCTAGTAGTATAGTTTAAAGCAGGGGAGTGCCAAACCCCCCAATGACAGAGGAAGCTGCAGGGTGGTTCGGGCAACCCTGGGGGCCAGTCCTCCCCATACAAACGTGTTCACCGCCTGGTCCAATTTCTGAAAAAAGGAGTTGGGGATGGGAACAGAGGTATTACGAAATACATAAAGAAATTTAGGGAGGAATGTCATTTTAAGGAGATTGATCCTCCCTACGGGTGACAGAGGGAGAGATTTTCAGGCTTGAAGCTTGGCGGTTAATTGTTGGAAGATCAGGTACACATTTTCAGCCAGGAGTCCCTTTGGACCTCAATCCCTAGGTACCTAAACTTGGAAACCAGGGTCAGTGGAATCTGCGGATCCAATGCCGCGTACACACGATCACTTTATGTGATAAAAAAAATGACGTTTTTAAAAACGTCAATTTCATTGACCGTGTGTAGGGGAAAACGTTGTTTTATATGTCTTGTAAAAAACAAAAAAAAAAATTAAAAGCATGCTTCAATTTTATATGTTGTTTTTCAAAACGTCATTTTTTGTTTCACAAAAAGTCACCGTGTGTGGCAAAAAACATCGTTTAAAACAACGTTTTTCAACCCGCGCATGCCCAGAAGCTAGTTATGAAGCGAGCTTCAATGGAAAAGAGTGGTGAACGTAACCTCGCTTTTTATGAAAAAACTATGGTGTGTAGGCAACATCGTCTTTGAAAAGTGAAGTTTCAAAAACGTCGTTTTTAACTTCACAGAAAACTTTGTTTTTTTCATCACATAAAGTGATGGTGTGTACGCGGCATTAGGGTGGTGTGATCTGGGACAAGAAGAACAGAGTTGACTTGGTCCAATTGATCCGAATGCCCGAGAAGGAGCCATACTGATCAATAAGCTCCAGAGCCACTGCCAAAGAGGTAGATGCATCTGGGAGGTATAACAATGCATCATCTGCATAAAGTGAAAGCTTCTCAGTCAGCAGGCGCCTACAGCCTGGGACGCCCTAAGTAAGATAGCCAAGGGCTCCATAGCTAGGGCAAATTGCCCCGGAGACAGTGGACACCCCTGTCTAGTACCTCTACCCAAAGCGAAAGGGGGGAAAGCATGCCATTCGTAGGGACTCTTGCAGAGGGGTTCCTATACAGTAGTTTAATCCATAAAACAAACTTAGGGCCAAAATTAAAACGTTCAAGAACCTGCCATAAGAACTCCCACTCCACCGAGTCGAAGGCCTTCTCGGCATCAAGAGAGGCCACGACACCCGGAGAGTCTCCCCTCCCCACACAGGACACATTCGTATAGAGACGGCGTAGATTTATGTCAGTGCCCTTGCCCGGTCACCATGTATCAGGGATAGAATGATCGAGTTAAGCCTAGTTGAAAGGATTTTAGTGGTGATTTTAGCATCTACATTTAGTAGCGAGATGGGACGGTATGAAGCACAGGATGCAGGGTCTTTATTGGGCTTTGGTATGACCACAATGACCGCCTCTGCCATAGAGGGAGGAAGACAGCCCTCCTCCAAGGTCAGAAGAAGCCTATGGAACTTAGGGGCAAGGAGTTCACTATTTGCCTTATAGAATTCGGCCGGAAGTCCGTCAGGACCCGGAAGTTTTGGCCGACTGGAGCGCGGCCATTGCCACCTGCACCTCCTTGAGTGTGATTGGGGCGTCAAGCATGGTACGGGCGTCAACTGAGAGCTGCGGGAAATCTATCTGATCCAAGAAATGGCATAGGCTATCCGGGGTGATAACCGCCCTAGAGGTATAGAGACGCTCATAGTACTGTGCAATTGAGCATTGATACCCAGGGGGTCAGAATGAAACTCCCCCTGTTGTCCCTAATACGGGCAATATGTGGCGTGGAAGAACGCTCACAAGCCAACCACGCCAGTAACCTACCTGTCTTCTCCCCCTGCTCAAAGTTTCTCTGTGACTGGAAAAACAGCTGTTTCTTAGTGGTCGCAACCTGCAGCAAGGAAATTTCCCCGTGGAGGGACTGCATGGCATCATAAGTCAAAGCATTCTTATCACTCACATAGCTCTCCTCAAACACGAGAACCCTCCTCTCCGCCTCCTCTAGAGCAAGAGTTGGATCTCTTGTAACCTGCCCAATCGCAGTTTTATATTGTCCCCTAGTGTATGCCTTAAAGGCATCCCACAGCACCGGTGGGGGAACCCTGCCCTCATTGTGTGACCAGTATTCTCCCAATTCCCCCTCAACCAGAGGGACCACGCGCTCATCAGTGACCCAAAACCCAGAGAGCCGCCACAATGTAGACCCAGCCGGCGAGTCAGTCCACATAGTAAGGAGAAGGGGAGCGTGGTCTGATATCCCACGCGGCAGGATCTCTGCCTCCTGGGCTCGGGAGAGCAGGGAGTCAGTGGTGTATATCAGGTCAATTCTGGAGAAGGAGGCATATGTGGCCGAGAGGTGTACTGCCTCTTGTCCGGATGCCTCATCCTCCAGACGTCAGTAAAACCATAGTTTCCCGCCCAATGGGAGAGGGGGGAATCCCCACCCAGTCCTGCATTAAGCCTGTCCACAACCGGATTGGGGGCCATATTAAAGTCTCCAGCCAGAACCACTCCAGCCGACGGATACTGCGCCAGGAGCGGAGTGAGCTTCCCAAGCACACCAACTCCGGCCAGAGGGGTTATATAAATGCCCACAATCAGAAGCTCCAGTCCATCACACATTGCATGAACCGCCACATATCTCCCCTCCGGATCAAGATGCAGATCCAGGGGGGTGAACTCAAGCGATTTGTGGACCAGGACGCTGACCCCCCTGGAATAAGTGGAGTAGGTGGAGTGGTAATACGACCCCACCCAGGGCTTCCGGAGTGCCAGCGTCCTGCTCCCCAACAAATGCGTCTCCTGGAGTATGCAGATACAGGGATTATATTTCTTCAGATAATTGAATACCAGGGACCTCTTAATCTTGGAATTCAGGCCCCTAACATTCTAAGACAGAATAGTTAACGGAGCCATAAGAACATCATGGAACATTTACCAGGGCGGCAGTACATCACAACCCACACAAAGGGCACAGACATGTACAAGAGTATTAGCATTTTGATCACATGTATGAGACCACCACTAGGGGGATCCCGCACGCCATGCATTGGTAGAAGATTATAGCCAAGCAGGTTCCCAAGTAGAGAACCACAGGGACAAAGTTCAACAACAGTACAGCTGCAACATAAAACAGGGAGTAAAAACAGACCCTCCAACAAAATTCCCCAAAGTTCAACAGCCAGAAAAAAGTCAAGCCAGCATGTGTAATAAACAGATATTGCAGACATACCATTAGTATCTTGGGCCCAGTCAATGTCTGGGCAGAGTCTCCAGCCAACGCGATGCAGCCAACACGGTCCTTGAAGTTCAGCAATTTCAGGATGAAAGTGTGTGGAGGAGCTCCCGGGAAACCTGGGCAGCAGGCATCCTATGAGCCCTCTCCACCACAAAGAACTGGGAGAAAGCCGCATTAGGGAGAAGGGTGCGCAGCAGGTGTTCCGTGAAGGCCGTGGGGTCAGCTCCCTCAGGCATACCCACTATGCGGAGGTTATTCCTCCTGTTGCGGTGTTCGGCATCTTCTGCCCGGGTTTCCAAGGCTTTGACCTTGGTGTGTAATGAACGGAGTGAGGCTGCGTGTTCCCGAACCATGTCCTTAGTGTCCCCCACACGGCACTCCACTTCAGTGAGGCGGGAATGAAAGGTGTCCATGTCCCTGCGAATGAGACCAATATTCATCTGGACATCGATCTTGCCCGTGAGAGTCATCTAGCAGTCACTAATAGCCTGCATCAAGGCCTCAAAGTTGGATTGCTCCCTGTCTGCAGGCTCGGAGTCAGTCTCCTCTGTTTGGGACGCCATGTTGGACGCCGAGCGGGAACTCTGCACAGCGGGAGCGGGGGTGACTGTGGGACTTTCGGGAGGACAGGGAGCCTCTCTCCTTGGTCATACCGCTCACCGCCAACTACCAGGCCGCTACAGGCGGATCGGGTCCGCCCTTCTGCAGGGAAATAGGGTTAGATGCCGGGAGACTAAGCGGGAGCTCTCTCACTACACGTCTGCTCCGGTGGCCATCTTGGACACGCCCCCCTTCTGATGGATTTTTTCATTCAAGCTGACTTTCATCAGTCGTGCCTACACACCATCGGTTAAAAAAACGATCGATCGTGTCAGAACGCGGTGACATTAAACACAATGACGTGCTGAGAAAAATTAAGTTCAATGCTTCCGAGCATGCGTCGATTTGATTCTGAGCACGCGTGGATTTTTAACCGATGGACGTACCCACAGACGATCGTTTTTTCTATCGTTTTTTAACCATCAGATAATTTTCAAGCAAGTTCCCATTTTTTTCACCGATGGATAACAAACCGATGGGGCGCACACACGATCAGTTCGTCTGATGATAACTGTCCATCAGACCGTTTTCATTGAGGCGAACCGATGGTGTGTACGCAGCATTAGAGCTTTCAATCTAAAAGGGAATTTCAAGTAAACTAAAAAGGTAATAACTGTGGGGGAGGAGCTGATAAGGAAAATAAAACTCCCCCCAGCAGCTACACAAAAGGTTATGTAGGGAGGTGAGGGGAGAAGGCGAATAGCTGGGACAGCACAGACAGAAATTAGGTACTGCCATGGAGGACAACTGGTCTCAGCCTGAAGGGCTGGTGAGTGGAGCACGCCTGAGAGAACTGGGAGATTGCAGTTTGTGATGGGTGCAGAACCAGAAGAGAGGACTGTGGGAAGGGCAGTGGAGAGAGGTCTTTGCAGGGCCTGAAGAGAGCTATCTGGGATTGGTAGCTGGGCAGAGGACAGCTAGCACCTGAACTATTTCTACACCACAGGGGCCCGAGGACCCTGCCCACAAAAGGCAGTTCACTGAGACCTAGCTGAGTTATTGTTAGGCCTAAGCATGTGGTTCTAGCTAGTCTGGAGGAATAACAGTGTGTAGCAAGTGAATCGTAGTGTTGAGCGGAATACGCCATATTCAATTTCGCGATATTGCGCGAATGTATAGAAAAATATTTGCGAATATTCGCTAATATCGAATATTCGTGATATTTAATCCAAAAAAATTTAATGCGAAAATGATTGCGAAATTCTCATAAACGGAGATCATTTCCTGTATTACTAAACTAATATGCACTAAACACTAACTCTACACTAACTCTACTTAAAAGAAAGGAGAATAAGGGGGCAAAAGAAGGGCGGAGAAGATAATCGCGCAATATTCCTATTGCGCGATTATCTTCTCCGCCCTTCTTTTGCATCAGAGCCAATCAGATTAACTCGAATATTCGGCAAAAGGAATATCTCGCAATATTCCTTTTGCCGAATATTCGAGTTATTCTGATTGGCTCTGATGCAAAAGAAGGGCGGAGAAGATAATCGCGCAATATTCCTTTTGCCGAATATTCGAGTTATTCTGATTGGCTCTGATGCAAAAGAAGGGCGCATCAGAGCCAATCAGAATAACTCGAATATTCGGCAAAAGGAATATTGCGCGATTATCTTCTCCGCCCTTCTTTTGCATCAGAGCCAATCAGAATAACTTGAATATTCGACAAATGGAATATTGCGCGATTATCTTCTCCGCCCTTCTTTTGCATCAGAGCCAATCAGAATAACTCGAATATTCGGCAAAAGGAATATCGCGCAATATTCCTTTTGCCGAATATTCGAGTTATTCTGATTGGCTCTGATGCAAAAGAAGGGCGGAGAAGATAATCGCGCAATATTCCATTTGTCGAATATTCAAGTTATTCTGATTGGCTCTGATGCAAAAGAAGGGCCGAGTAGCTGATGCGATTCTTTTATGTTGCCGAAAAATTCGCAATGCGAATTTTCGGCAACATAAAAGAATCGCATCAGCTACTCGGCCCAGGGTCTCTCTCTAATCATACCAGCAATGCTTTTAGACGTCGATGGAAATCACTAGGATGTGATCTGTTTTAAAAATAAATTTGAAAAAATATGAATATTCGCCGCAATATTCGAGTTATTCGCGAATACTCGAATATGCAATATTCGTAGCGAATATTCGCAATGCGAATATTCGTGAGCAACACTAGTGAAGCGCTGGAGGAGTAACAGTGTGCAGCAAGAGTTTGTGCTGGAGAGAAGACTGAAGTGTATATACTGGAGTGTATATAGAAGTCCTAAGCTATTTGCACTGAATATTCCAGGGCATCCCATAATTTGTTATTTCCATCCAAGTTCAGTCCCCTCAAATAAAAAACAAAAAACAAAGCTTATGGACTGTTCTATGTCTCTGAGTGACTGAGAGATGGATGTCTGGCTTGAACGGTGACAGGTGGACCACTACATTCAGCAACCCCTACGGGGGCATTGCTACACCTATAATAAGGCTTACCTATAGGTAGTGTAAATATCTCCTAATGGTATTTTCACACAGAGGCGTTGTGGACATTGGCGCTTTACCGTTTTTTTCCCTGCAATTTTCGTGTGCTAACGGAGCGGTTTTAACCCCCGCTAGCGGCCGAAAAAGGGTTAAACCCGCCCGCAAGAATGCTGCTTTGTGGGCGGTTTGGAGGCACTGCCCCAATCGCTTTCAATGGGCTGGGGCGCTGTAGGAGCGGTATATTCACTGCTCCTACAGCGCCTCAAAGATGCGGCTGGCAGTACTTTTTTTACCGTCCTGCCAGCACAATGCTCCAGTCCTCAGGCTTTCCCACTGGATATAAAAGAGTGACTCTTCCAGGGCGCAACGCTCCAGTGTGAAAGCCCTAAGGCTTTCACACGGGATATAAAAGAGTGGCTCTTTCAGGGCGCTTTGTAGGCGCTATTTTTAGCACAATAGCACCTGCAAAGTGCCTCAGTGTTAAAGCAGCCTAAACGTGCACAGTGCAAAACTTGTTTTATTATTATCAAGTTGCTCTTCCAATGCATACAATGACTGCAGCAGGTAAGTAAGGACAACATATGAGACAATTGAAGCTTGCAAAGAAAAATTAAAAATATGCCCGGAACCCCGCTTCAAGAGCAGATGTAGTATATCAGTATCATGCTTTGTCAGCCAACAGATTATGCAGAATCTAGTGCTTTACATTAGAACATAACATAACCTGTTTTTCCCACCTCTCTCCCTCTCCACCCCACCCACCCCCACCGTTCAGGAGATATTTACTGTACATGTAGCCAGTGACATCACAGGCGCATGCGCGCCACCTGTGCTGTTCCCTCAGAGCCGCGTGCTGTGACCGGTGGTACAGGAGTGACAGCATTGCAGCTCCAGCCAGTCACAGAGCCAGAGTCTGCGAAGAAAAGAAAATGTGTAGCGATTTACAACCACTTTAAGTTCAAAGGCAAATTGCAAGTGATTAAAACATCATTTATGGAAAGAAAAAAAAAACACTAAAAGTAAACATTTAGAAATACAATTTTTTTCCATTCAGTAATATTTAATGCTGGTCTCTGTAGGGAAAATCCTGTAATGCAGGGCCTGATAGGAGCCATTGTCCCTACATTGCAGATTACTAGGCAGTGTCCATGCTAGGCACAGAATCACCATTGTTTTCCTAATCATCCAGTTTGCTATTGTCTTTACCAGAAAGCCCTACAGACAATATGATAGTGAAAGGCTTAAAATTGAACAGCGTGGGGTTAATAGAATTAGCCGGCATGAGAAGTAACTCCACTATGTTCTGTTCTCATTTGCACTCTGACTAGATGAATTAGATGAGTCTCATTAACACCGCAGCTCAGCAGGGTGACTGCTTCTCCACTTTTCTCATTATCAATGCTCCGTCCAACCAACTCTGAATCGTCTTCTATTAAGAATATCCTATTCTACATTTTGTGTAAAGCCGAAATCTAGGAAAAATAAAAGTCCTCCCTTGTAGTGGGGTTGCACAAGGGTTAACTGCTTGTTGATGTCTAGAGAGGCCAGGTACAGAGGATTTTCTTACCTGATCCTCCACCCCTGCAGGATCTTCTGTACCAGTCCATGCAGTCTCTTCTCCCCTACACTCTGATGATCTAGAGTTCTCTGACATCATCAGGGGCACATAGTTCCATAGCTCCCAACTGTCCCTGATTTCGAGGGACTGTCCCTGATTTTGAACAATGTCCCTCTGTCCCTCATTTCTCCTCATTTGTTTCCTTATTTTAGTCTGATCTATATACAGTGCAGAAAATAAGTATTTGAACACCCTGCTATTTTGCAAGTTCTCCCACTTGGAAATCATGGAGGGGTCTGAAATTGTTATCGTAGGTGCATGTCCACTGTGAGAGACATAATAAAAAAAAAAATTCCAGAAATCACAATGTATGATTTTTTTTTAACTATTTATTTGTATGATACAGCTGCAAATAAGTATTTGAACACCTGAGAAAATCAATGTTAATATTTGGTACAGTAGCCTTTGTTTTCAATTACAGAGGTCAAACGTTTCTTGTAGTTTTTCACCAGGTTTGCACACACTGGAGGAGGGATTTTGGCCCACTCCTCCACACAGATCTTCTCTAGATCAGTCAGGTTTCTGGGCTGTCGCTGAGAAACACAGAGTTTGAGCTCCCTCCAAAGATTCTCTATTGGGTTTAGGTCTGGAGACTGGCTAGGCCACACCAGAACCTTGATATGCTTCTTACAGAGCCACTCCTTGGTTATCCTGGCTTTGTGCTTCGGGTCATTGTCATGTTGGAAGACCCAGCCTTGACCCATCTTCAAAGCTCTAACTGAGGGAAGGAGGTTGTTGCCCAAAATCTCACAATACATGGCCCCGGTCATCCTCTCCTTAATACAGTGCAGTCGCCCTGTCCCATGTGCAGAAAAACACCCCCAAAGCATGATGCTACCACCCCCATGCTTCACAGTAGGGATGGTGTTCTTGGGATGGTACTCATCATTCTTCTTCCTCCAAACACGGTTAGTAGAATTATGACCAAAAAGTTATATTTTGGTCTCATCTGACCACATGACTTTCTCCCATGACTCCTCTGGATCATCCAAATGGTCATTGGCAAACTTAAGACGGGCCTTGACATGTGCTGGTTTAAGCAGGGGAACCTTCCGTGCCATGCATGATTTCAAACCATGACGTCTTAAGCCGCGTACACACGGCAGAGAACCTCGACGGGCAGAACACATCGTTCCGCCCGTCGAGGTTCTCTGCCGGCCGTCGAAATCGGCGACCCGCCCGTCGGGAATGGCAACCAGCCATTCATCCAGGCGGGCCGTCGAGCAAAAAGAGAGCGTGCTCTCTTTTCGCTCGACGGGATTCCCGACGGGCGGGGCGAGCCAAAAGCGTACACACGGTCGAGGTCCTCGCTGGAATGCAGCTTCCAGCGAGGTTCTCGCTGGTTTCCAGCGAGAACCTCGGTCGTGTGTACGCCGCTTTAGTGTATTACCAACAGTAACCTTGGAAAAGGTGGTCCCAGCTCTTTTCAGGTCATTGACCAGCTCCTCCCGTGTAGTCCTGGGCTGATTTCTTACCTTTCTTAGGATCATTGAGACCCCACGAGGTGAGATTTTGCATGGAGCCCCAGTCCGAGGGAGATTGACAGTCATGTTTAGCTTCTTCCATTTTCTAATGATTGCTCCAACAGTGGACCTTTTTTCACCAAGCTGCTTGGCAATTTCCCCGTAGCCCTTTCCAGCCTTGTGGAGGTGTACAATTTTGTCTCTAGTGTCTTTGGTCTTGGCCATGTTAGTAGTTGGATTCTTACTGATTGTATGGGGTGGACAGGTGTCTTTATGCAGCTAATGACCTCAAACAGGTGCATCTAATTTAGGATAATAAATGGAGTGGAGGTGGACATTTTAAAGGCAGACTAACAGGTCTTTGAGGGTCAGAATTCTAGCTGATAGACAGGTGTTCAAATACTTCTTTGCAGCTGTATCATACAAATAAATAGTTAAAAAATCATAAATTGTGATTTCTGGATTTTTTTTTGATTATGTCTCTCACAGTGGACATGCACCTACGATGACAATTTCAGACCCCTCCATGATTTCCAAGTGGGAGAACTTGCAAAATAGCAGGGTGTTCAAATACTTATTTTCCGCACTGTAGATGAGTATAAAATTGACTTTTTCAAAAAGTGTTTTCCAGTGCTAAACCTTTCATCTGATTTCTAAATTGCTGCATTTGTAAATTCCAAAAGCCAGTAAAAGGTAATAGCAGTGGTAAAAAAAAAAAGCACTTGTGTGTTTAATCATTCTTGTTATTTGTACAATTATTCTTTAAGGGGTGTGACAAGGGGTGTGTCCTATGCCTGCATACTTTTGCTGATAGGTAGCCCTCATTCCCATCTCAAAAAGTTGTAAGGTATGTAGTTCTGCACTGGAAGTGAGGACACAATGGATAGTGCACTGCTGGAGCAGTGTGGGGGGGACACCAATTGAGGAAGCAGAGGAACAGGTAGGAAAAAGTGCTTTTCCTGACTTCTATGCAGAAATTATTAATTGACCCTTGCAGTGTAGGCCCAGCCCTACTACAAGTCAGGACATTTTGTATTCCTGAAGTTGGGCTTTAAACATTTAGGAATGACAGAATATTTGATATACTAGTAAGTGGCAAATTTATAGTGTTTATAAATAAAGTTTTTTTTTTTTTAAATTATATAATCAGTAGAACAGTCCTTAGTGTGAAGAACGTTTGGCCGGCAGCACTTCCATAAAATCACCTTTACTGATGTAGAAAATTTAGAACAATCCACAATGCACAAGTAAGGGATACAGCCTACAGCTAACGCGTTTCTTGGTGTGTGATCATAGCTTGGAGCTATTTGTGCATTGCGGATAGTCCTTATATCATGTAAGGTTTTCTTCTACAAAGACAGTATACACACACTAAATATACTTGTAGCACTACCCCCCGCAGGAGCCGCTGGATAGATTTGGGATCTACTCTCACTAATTTATTCACCCCCTTCAAGTGGCTTGAACCCTCCCTTGGCACACTATACGAATGCAATAGTATTGTGTCCCCTACTTGACTAGAGCCACAATAACAAATATGAAGTATGCAAATGACAATACAGTAATGTCATTACCTTCTTCAACTTGCGGCTCTCAAGAGTAAACACACCTGGGGGGGCGTGGCTACCGGCCTCTAAGATGGCCGCTTAACCTGGGAGCTCCGTGACACACCGGGGATTTTCAGCCCACAACAGCGTACACCGAGGGCATTTCGATCGTTAACACATCCCGTTCGATCGTGAATCTCCACTGAACGACGCGATGATGGGACGAAACCGCAAAAAAACGCTACAGCCCCAAAAGTTGGAAAATGTCGTTCCCCTCACGACGCGCGGGACGCCTCAAAATGGCGCAGCTTATATGAGAGGAAACATGCAGGCCGCACCACACTGCTCTAACCAAGGTATGCGACATGTTGACTCACTCCAGAGTGGCACACTGAGTGATACTCCCTCAGGAACCCCAAGTCCCACTACTAGAAGCCCAGCTAAGTCTAAGCTGAGGAGAGACTCCCCACATAGGCCAGAATGCGCCATGGAAATGGCCACCCACCCACAGGCCTCTCTTAACCCTGAGGAAAGAGAAGAGGATCCCATAGCAAATTTTCCTACAGCTGATAGACCAATTTCTGACACAATGCTCAAGGAAATGCTACTCTCTCTTCGCTCTTCTCTACAAGCAGATCTTTACAAAGGTTTAAATGAATGTCAGAGAGAAGTACACATTCTGGGTACCAGAGTGGACAAAATTGAACACAGAATGGAGAATTTTGCCTCATCACACAATGTTATGGTGGATGCACATTCCAGTCACGAAGATGAAATTGCATGGATCAAAGACAAAATGGCGGACCTCTAGGACAGATCTAGGAGGAATAACATCAAACTGAGGGGTGTGCCTGAGACGGTGCCTCCTAATCAGCTCCTCCAATATGCACAAACTTTATTCTCCTCAATATTACCAGAAGCAACGGCCCAAGATCTCCTAATCGACCGCATACATAGGATCCCTAAACCGTCATTTCTCCCTGACGAAATCCCTAGAGATGTTTTACTCAGGATCCATTTTTTCCATGTGAAGGATATAATTTTACAAACATCACGCAGGCCAGGGAGCCTTCCCCAACAATACGGAAATCTCAGAGTCCTGCCTGACCTTTCCAGACACACTTTGCAGCGCCGTAGAAATCTATTATCAATCACCAAAGCGTTGAGAAACCATGCAGTGCCACACAAATGGAAATATCCTGCTACCTTGGTGATTACCCATGACGGTTCTGATGTTTCAGTATCCAACCTGGAAGATGGTTTGACACTACTTCGCCGTTGGGAATAGTTCCAGACCAAACCACAGATCCACGCACCATGAATGTCCCCCAAGGAATTCAACAAGATTGGCAAGTAGTCACCCGCAAGAAGAATAAGAAATCTACAAACGGCAACAAAACCCATGTTTGACTCAAGCCCTACCTAAAATATCTCTGGTGTGGAGTTACTACACGGCAGTTCCTTTTTCCCCTGTTCACTTAATAGCAGCTACGTCTGCGATAGGATCAATTAATGGATCCATTTCTTAAGATTGTTTGGTTCACTGTTTATGTTTTTTTTTTCTTTTTGGTTCCTAACCTGTTTGTTTGTTTTCATACTATGCACAGGTTCTCCCAGGACATCTCCTCCTTTGCAAGGTCCAGTACCAAACCTCTTCTTGTCACGGCTGTCTTTGTAAGTGCCAACGATAATGATCCCTACCTGATATGTGAGTACCAAACCACAATTGTTGACCACATTTATGTGCCAACCTCACTATGGTGATAAAAATTTTGTCTATTAATGCTAGGGGACTAAACCACCCAGCAAAAAGATTTTCACTATGGAAAGAGGTTCACAAATCCAACGCAGATATACTATGTGTGCAAGAAACACATTTCCAAGTGAATAAAACTCCACAATTCACTCATAGGGACTTTCCTACTATCTATACTGCTTCCAACCCGAAGGCCAAACGAGGAGGTGTCCTGATAGCATTCAAAAATTCTATAGCTTTCAAACCTAAAGATGTTATCACTGATGTTAAAGGCAGATACGTGATAATTACTGGTGACATAAATGCTAAACCATATACCATAGTCTCACTTTATGCTCCAAACACCCACCAGTTGAGATTCATACGCAGAGTGCTTAAGAGAGCTCATTCTTTACAATATGGCAGACTATTTGGTATGCGGTGATTTTAACATTATTTCAGATCCGATGATTGACTCTTCACCTAGAAGGACAAGAGGAGTCCCAACACTCCTACCGCTTCTACATTCAGAAGAACTATTTGATGCATGGAGATGCCTTCATTCGAATGAACGCGACTATACTTTTTTTTCAGGGAGACATGGTTCCTATTCAAGAATAGACATGTTCTTAACAGACAAGTGGCTACTACAGGACATAGATAAGACATCAATTCATGATATTACGTGGTCTGACCACGCTGCCATCTCCTTGTCGATTGTTGAAAGAGGGGTCTCTCCCTCCTCATCCATCTGGCGCTATAACAATAGAACTATACTGAATCCACACCACCAACAATCTATTACCGAACATCTCAATAACTATTTCCAACTCAATTCAAACTCTGTAACTGATCCCAATACCTTGTGGAATGCTCACAAAGCAGTCATACGGGGTATTATCATACAAATAGGGGCAATAGAAAAAAGAAAGAGATCCAAAGAAATCCAAGATGTCCTCAGTGACCTTAAAGACACTGAGAACAGTAATAAACAATCACCATCCCCCCCCTGAAATTAAAAGACCTTAGAGAAAAACTTCGGGAACTATTATCGCAACAATATGACAAACACTTGAGAAGGCTTAAACTCAATCATTATAACAATGCTAATAAGGCAGGTAAATACTTAGCAAATAGATTGAAAGTCATGCGCAATAAATCTAGAATAGCTTTTCTCACTGACCCACTCTCCCAACAAAAGTCACAAACCCCCAAAAAATTGCTGATTTATTTGCAAAATACTACGGCTCTCTATATAACCTCAAAAAAGATGCTAATGCTCCCCAACCTAGCATACATGAGATTCAATCTTTCCTTCATACACTGAAACTTCCCTCTCTAACATCCCAACAATTGAAGGATCTTAACTTACCTATCACTCCGCAGGAGATACTAAAAGTCATACACTCCCTTCCCATGGGGAAATCACCAGGTCCCGATGGTTTTTCCAACGAATATTTCAAAACATTCCATGCAGTTTTAACACCATATATGTCAACTGTCTTCAACAATTTTATATCCACCACTTCACTTCCCCAAGAAATGTTACGAGCCCACATAGTGACAATTCCAAAACCTGGCAAATCCCCAGACATTCCCGAAAATTTTAGGCCTATCTCCCTCCTTAACACTGACACCAAGATCTATGCAAAACTCTTAGCCACTAGATTAAAACATATCATCCCTACACTTGTTCGAAGCGACCAGATGGGCTTTGTGAGGGGGAGACAGGCCTCTGACGCCACCAAGCGTATTATTGATATTGTGCACCACGCTGGAAAAACTCGAACGCCTTCTCTGTTATTGTCCATTGATGCAGAGAAGGCGTTCGATCGAGTACACTGGACATACATGGAAATGGTTCTACAGAAATTTGGTTTCCAGGGTTCTATCTTATCTGCGATATTGGCCTTATACTCATGTCCCTCTGCTCGGTGTACTCTTCTGGGTTTCTTTCAGAGTCTTTCCCTATAACAAATGGCACAAGACAAGGTTGCCCTCTATCCCCGTCAATTTTCAATCTCATAATAGAACCTCTAGCCGAAGCCATCAGGTCTAATCTAAAGATTTCCGGTTTCCAATTTGACAATGAAAATCACACCATCAGTCTTTTTGCTGATGATGTGATATTACTATTGACCGACCCTGTTGAATCTTTACTTGAAGTGCACAATGTTCTGATGTCATTTGGAAAGGTTTCATATTACAAAGTCAATTTTACAAAATCTCTTATCCTTGACTTAGGGGTACCACCTCATGTCAAGAGTTACCTACTATCCCGATTACCCTACACTTGGAGCTCGGGCTCTATCAAATACCTTGGTATCACCCTTACGAGTAGTGTCTCTAAGCTTATCAAAGCTAATTTCCCCCCACTGATTGAAAAAATTGAAACCCAACTCAAAAAGATCTCTGAAAAGGAAGTGTCCTGGATGGGTAGAATATCTGCTTTCAAAATGCTGATTATGCCTCAAATCCTATACTTTTTTCGTGTAATTCCATTGTGTATACCGTACCATTACCTTAATCGCCTCACAACATTAGGATGGAAGTATATTTGGCAGGGTAAAAGGGCACGGTGTTCACGTAACAATCTTGTGTCTCACAAAAAAGTAGGAGGAGCAGGCCTACCCGACATACATGACTATATGTGGGCAGCTCGACTTGACCAACTTAAACACTGGTTCCATGACCTAGACGCTCCACCCTGGGTGAACATAGAAAATACACTGTCACCGACGGCTAATGTGAAAATAATGTTGCTCAGTGACAAATGGTCTCCTTGGAAATTAACCTCTTTACCCCCTACCATTCAGACTTCGTTGAAAGCGTGGAGACATATACTGAACCAGGACCATCAAGACTTTCATGATATTGACCTCCAATTACCATTACGACTACTTGAAGCCAAGATACCCAGATTGACTGTCTCTGACCTTGATTCACATGGGGTGACTGTTATTTCGGAACTGTACGCAAATGATACGCCCCTACTTCCTGCCACGGTTGTATCCCAATTCCATTTACCTGCCAGATCTTTCCATACCTGTGACAGAATTGTGCGCTTCCTCCAATCGTTACCTTCCCCGACCATATCCCTTCCTAAGAGAATGTGGAAATTTTATTCCACAGCTCACCCTACCTCAAAGGGCATATCACTGTTCTACAATTTATTTCAAGATAAGATGAAATTTTCTAAGACGACTGCAATGAAAAACTGGGAAGTAGACCTTAGTACTAGATTCACGAAAGAGGATTGGTCATGTGCTTTTCAGACGATTCATAAAGCTTCTCACTGTGTAAAACACTGGGAATTGTCCATTAAATTAACCAACAGGTGGTACTACACTCCTCTGAGATTGGCCACATTCTATCCTGGCACACCAGCCAACTGCTGGAGAGAATGTGGCCAAGTAGGCAATCTCATGCATGTATTCTGGTATTGTCCACATATAAGAAGACTGTGGAATCAGATTTTTAAACTCATTTCTTCCACCACAGGGATATTGACTCAACCTGATCCAGCGCTAGCTCTTCTCAACATACACATTGATAGATTCCCTTTCCACATGAGGACAGTAGTTACACACATTTTATTGGAAACACGTACGTCCATTCTACGAAATTGGAAATCTAAACACACTGTGAATATTTCTGATATAATAACAGAGGTCCACAGGAATTTCACTTTTGAAAAACTTATAGCAATTAACTCCTTGACGACAAGACAGTTTGACCAGTGTTGGTCCATATGGCCCCAAAACTGATAAGGTTCTCATATATTTGTTCCATTGACTTTTCTGTTTTCAATGCATTTATTCATATTTTGTCCTGTACTAGACTATATTTCACGTACTATTTGTATACTGTGCATTCCCCCATTACCCTGTGCTTTTACATTTCCCCTTTTTCTTTTCTGTACCCCTTGAAAACTTCTATAATAAAAACTATTGATTGAAAAAAAAAAAAGAGTAAACACACCTCACACAGTCAATATAGTAAAACCAAGGGGTAACTTTACTTGGCATGTAGTAAAAAGGGGTAAAAGGGGTTGAACAACAGGTTAAACACACATAAATATTTGTATAAGGCTGACTCTGCAAGCGTCCCTGCAGTAGTCGATAAAACAAACCTAAAAGGTTAATACAAATGAGTCTATAAGTAATGGTAAATAATCTATGCTCACAAGCTCCCCCTAGTGGGCAGTTCTGTAAAACACAAGTGCAGAAACCCTTGGCCAGGCCTGGCTCAAATAGCTTCTGAATGTTCCTCAAGGATGAAGTCTATGTTGAGAACTTTGGTGCACTTAATTTAATTGTAATCCAAGAAAGAAGTTAATCTCAGTCAAAGGGGTATGATGAACACAAGTGCTTGTGGATCGTTTATCCAGTCAACGTCAGTCAACTCTGCTAGTGTAACTTTCAGATGTTGAGCCTCTCAGCTAAATCAGTGAACAATACGTAGCTCCGGTTTATGGAGTACTATTAGTTTATAAACTGGGGTAACATTGGAGCTTGGGCAAGTGCCCTCTCACCCGAGCAGGCCCAGTCCACCTGAGTCCTTCACGAACACGCGCCAATCAGTCACCGTTTTGCAACACACGGTCTCTCCACTGCTACGATCGTCAGTTAGTGCGTTTTCTCAGGTCTCTTGGAAGCACGAACTGGAGGCACTTGGTCTTGTCTCTCTCCGGATGGCTGGTCTCCAGATGGATCTCCTCTTAGGCTTCAGGCCTAACTACTAAGCTGTAGTGCTCTCCCTTGCTCCACAGAGGGAAAAGCGCTGATCCCAAGAGAGCGAATTCAGGTACTTCCCACCTTTAAATAACCTCCCCCATAAGGCTGTGCGGAGGTGTCATGTGCTCCATGAGGGCAAGGCATTGTGGGAAGTATAGTCTATTCCTACTAATTGTCACTGGAGTCTGTTTTCTCCTGGTACCTCTGGTCCCACAATGCATTGTTTTTAAGAAAAATAATCACATATGTACAATGTAACTGGAACTCCGATGGGGATTCAGGTCTACATCATTATCAATAGTCCACGATAGTATGACCCCGCTACACACTGTAAGTATATAGTAAATGGTTGAAGAAGCAGAACGTTGATGTGTTGGAATGGCAATGACCTTAAATTGATTGTAAGGCTTTTTTTTTTTTTTAAATAACAGACATGTCATACACTTACCTCCACTGTGCAGCTTGTTTTGCACAGAGTGGCCCAGATCATCCTCTTCTGGGGTCCCCCCAGCGGCTCTTGCGGCACCTCCCTGCATCAGATAACCACCTAGGAGAAGGGGTTACCTTGCAGGTGTGCTCCTGAGTCCAGCATTCGGCGGGATTGACAACAGCAGCGGGAGCCAATGGCTGCGCTGCTATCAATCTATCCAATGAGGAGCTGGGACCCCGTGCAGAGAGGGCAGTGCTGGCCCAAGACATTGTGCTACCTGGGACCAACAATGAAATGATGCCCCCGCCCAAATAAATCACGCCCACCAAAAGGCCCCCACATTCATTATTTTATATCATGATAGCTAAAGGGGACACGTCATGGCTCTATACATGTATAAAGGCGTATAAAGAGAACCTATCATGGCTCTATACATGTATATAGGAGTATAAAGAGGACCTGTCATGGCTCTATACATGTATCCAGGAGTATAAAAGGGACCTGTGGATTGCCGGCGGCCACGATGTCTTTTGCGCAAACTAACCATGTACGCTAATTGTGGGTTTTTTTTGGTACCAAAAATATGTATTTTTTTTTTTTAATTGTCTTTTTTTTTTTGTTTATAGCACAAAAAATAAAAACAATCAGTAGGGCAGTGGACGGTGTCAGTAGGGCAGTGAACGGTGTCAGTAGGGCAGGGGACGGTGTCAGTAGGGCAAGGGACGGTGTCAGTAGGGCAGTGGACGGTGTCAGTAGGGCAGGGGACGGTGTCAGTAGGGCAGGGGACGGTGTCAGTAGGGCAGGGGACGGTGTCAGTAGGGCAGGGGACGGTGTCAGTAGGGCAGGGGACTGTGTCAGTAGGGCAGGGGACGGTGTCAGTAGAGCAGAGGACGATGTCAGTAGAGCAGAGTACGGTATCAGTAGAGCAGAGGACGGTGTCAATAGAGCAGTGGGCGGTGTCAGTAGGGCACTGGGCGTTGTCAGTAGGGCAGTGGACGGTGTCAGTAGGGCAGTGGACGGTGTCATTAGGGCAGAGGACTGTGTCAGCAGCATTGTACCTCCCATCCAAAAACCTGAATTAGCTCTACTGAACCCAACCCCATACAAACTGTTTATAAAGTGCCACTGTGCATTCTACAACCCTTTCAAGCACCTTTTAATTACAATAAAAGCCCGAAAAATTGGGCTGACAGAGTGGAATGGCTTACAGAGAGGGGCAGGCTGACAGAAGGGGGGCACTGACAAGGGGGGTTGCTGACAGAGAGGGGGGCTGACAGGCAGGGGGTTGCTGACAGGGAGGGGGGCTGACAGAGAAGGGCAGGCTTACAGAGGGGTGGCTTATAGAGAAGGGTGGGCTGACAGAGAGGGGCGGGCTGACAGGGGTGGGTTGCTGACAGAGAAAGGGGCTGATGGAGGGGGTTGCTGACAGAGAGGGGCTGACAGGGGGGTTGCTGACAGAGAGGGAGGCTGACGGGGGTTGCTGACAGAGAGGGGGGCCGACAGGGGTTGCTGACAGACGGGGTTGCTGACAGAGGGGGGTGGCTTACAGAGAAAGGTGGGCTAACAGGGGGGTGGCTTATAGAGAGGGGAAGGCAGACAGAAGGGGGGCACTGACAAGGGGGGTTGATGACAGGGAGGGGGCTGACAGAGAGGGGGGTTTACAGGGAGGGGGGCTGATGGGGGTTGCTGACAGAGAGGGGGGCTTGCTGAAATAGAGGGGGCTGACAGGGGGGGTTGCTGAAAGGGAGGTGTTGCTGATGAGGGTTGCTGAGCTTGACAGCCAGGGGGAGGCTTACAGACGGGCGGGTGGAAGAGCGGATGAGGACAGTCACAGACCTCATCCCAGGCAGTCAGAAGGAACAGCGTGCCAGGTAGGGGGCGGGACTCCGGGTGGCCGCGGATCGCGATCACCCACAGTCACTCACGCACATGTCAAGTATTTAATCCGGACAAGCCGTATGGATGGCCCGTCCGCTCCTGTGTCCTGTCATGTCACCACTACAGCAGCGGCGCCGGGCTCCTGGAAGGCAGCGGCAACTGTTTGCCCTTCTCACTCGCTGACTGCTTCCGCTGCGAGTGTCCTCACGCCAGCCGGGCGCCATGCTCCTCACAGGCAGCAGAGCGGGCGAAACGGGCTGGCAGGGGCGGCAGAATGGCGCTCCCTTAAATGTGCCGCCTGGTACCCATGGTACCACCCGGTCCCATTATAGGGCCAGCCCTGAGAGAGGGACAGCGCGTCTCTGCAGTGGGAAATACGGGGCTCAGGTAAATAAAACGGGGGGCTGGGGGCTAGTCACTGCCAGAAGTTTTTCCACCTTAATGCATAGGATGTATTAAGGTGAAAAAACACGAGGGTTTACAAGTGTCTGTAAACCTCAGTCATGAAATCTGAAGTACATATATCTGTAGTGTTTACTTATCTCTCTCCAAAGTGTTGTTTCTCTCTGGTGCTTCCTTCCTCTGTTATCAGCATGTCTCATTTTTCCCACATATGAGATACATTTGTGACCAAGAGGGAGCTCAGAACACAGCTTGTCTATATAGAATATAGCTCTGCATCTTTCCTTCAGTCCTGTGCAGTTGTGTGATGGGGGGTGTGTGCCTTTCCTCCAGTCACCGCTCACACACTGTAACTGCAGCTCTCCGCCCCCTCCTCTGTGATTCTAACAGACACAGAAGATTTTAAAGTTATGTAGGAGGATTTGTTTTATCTCTGTGTATCACCTGAGGCCAGTCACCACTCTGGGTATATTAGTGGGTTTACAACCACTATAAAGTGTAACTAAACCCAAGAACACAAATGTAATATATTGTGGCTTACTGGTATTTAGTTGCATACGGTCCTCAGCATTCATGTGAATAAGACCTTAAAGTGGGAGTAAACTCCCATTTCTGACTATTACCTGTAGTAAGCCTATTAAAAGCCATACCTATAGGTAGTGTTAATATTTCCTAAACCTGCACCGTTTAGGAGATATTTACTGTACATATTCCCATGGGCAATAAGTTTAAAAGGCTAAAGATAAAACCTATGTGGCTCACGGTCAAAGTTAAAAAAGCTATAAACAATAGGAAAATAGCTTTAAAAAATATAAAAATGAAGGAACACTAGTGTCGTTTAAATGTTACAAAAGAATATAATAGAATATGTAAAAAAGGAATCAAGGATGCAAAAATTCAAAATGAACGACAGATTGCAAAAGATAGTAGGACAAACCCCCAAAAATGTATTAAACATATTAATAGTAAAAAGGTCAAGTCTGAGCATGTAGGCCCTTTACAAAATAATCTAGAGTGGGTGACTGAGGACAATATAGAAGGCAAATGTATTAAATGCTTTCTTCAGCTCTGCGTATACAATGGAGTATGGTGGAGCTCATGTCCATAATGGGGGTGGGAGTGACACAGCCCCAAATCCACAATGGCTCAAAAGTGATATGGTCCAGAAATATTTAGACAGAATAAAGGTGGATAAAGCACCTGGACCAGATGGCATCCACCCACGGATCCTAAAAGAATTATAATATTTAGGGACTCATTAATGACAGGAATAGTACCACTGGATTGGCGTAGAGCCAATGTGGTGTCTATATTTTAAAAGGGAACAAAGAGTCTTTACCAAGTAACTATAGACCTGTTAGTTTAACTTCTATAGTTGGGAAGATACTGGAACGTTTAATAAAAGACCACATGGATGAGTTTTTTGCTGGAAACAAACTATTTAAGCAGCAGACAGCATGGATATTATGAAAGACAGAAGTTGTCAGACAAACCTGATTTCCTTTTTATGAAGAGGTAAGTAAAACCCTGGACAGAGGGGTGGCAGTGGACGTGGTATACTTGGATTATGCAAAAGCGTTCGATACAGTTCCCCACACACGGCTCATGTGTAAGGTAAGGTCTACAGGATTAGATATATCGGTTTGTAAATGGATAGAAAACTGGCTGAAAGACAGGATTACAGAGAGTTGTGGTTAATGATTCTTAGGCGGCGTACACACGATCAGATATATCCGATGAAAACGGTCCGCGGACCATTTCCATCGGATATGTCCAGCGGGAGTTTGATCCGATGGCGTGTACACACCATCGGATCAAATTCCCCGCCGCCGGACGGCGCGGTGACGTAGTGGTGACCGGCGGTGACGTTGACGCCGCCGCGTCACCGCCACGTCACCGCACCAGAAAGTAAAACACTTCCGCGCATGCGCTCCGAATCCATTCGGCAAGCGGCGCGCGGCGGCGGTTGGGGGGCCGACATGTCTGCTGGTAAGTGTACTAACCAGCAGACATGTCGGGGCGGACAGATTCCCACGGATAGATTTCAAAGCATGCTTTGAAATCTGTCGGGTGGAGAAATCTGTCCGCTAGCCCATACACACGAGCGGAGATGTCTGCTGAAACGGTCCATCGGACCGTTTTCAGCACATACATCCACCCCTGTGTGTAAGAGGGCCTTACTCTGTATGGTCCAAGGTTATCAGCGTGTACCCCAAGGTTCCATGTTGGGTCCCTTACTTTTCAATATATTTATAAATGATATTGGGTCTGGGATCAAAAGTAACTTTTCTGTTTTTGCAGATGACACCAAGTATGCAGCGGAATAACGGCTTGCAGGATGTCTCACAATTTACAAGCCGACCTCAATGCTCTGTCTAATTGGGCGACTATGTGGCAGATGAGGTTTAATGTTGATAAATGTAAAGTTATGCACTTGGGGGCTAAGAATATGCATGCATCATACATGCTAGGGGGAGTACAACTGGGGGGATCCGTAGTGGAGAAGGATCTGGGGGTTTTAGTTGATCATAAGCTCAATAATGGCATGCAATGCCAAGCTGCGGTTTCAAAGCGAGCAAAGTCCTTTCTTGTATTAAGAGAGGTATGGACTCCAGAGAGAGAGATATCATTTTGCCCTGTACAAATCATTAGTAAGACCTCATCTGGAATATGCAGTCCAGTTTTGGGCACCAGTTCTCAAAAAGGATATCGGAGAACTGGAGAAAGTGCAGAGAAGGGCAACTAAACTGATAAGAGGCATGGAGGAGCTCAGCTATGAGGAAAGATTAGAGGAACTGAATTTATTCACTCTGAGAAGAGGAGAATAAGGGGGGATATGATCAACATGTACAAATATATAAGAGGTCTCATTATAGTGAACTTGGTGTTGAGTTATTCACTTTAAGGTCAACGCTGAGGACAAGAGGACACTCTTTAGTCTAGAGGAAAAGAGATTTCACCTCCAAATACGGAAGGTTTCTTCACAGTAAGAGCTGTGAAAATGTGGAACAGACTCCCTCCAGAGGGTGGTTCTGGCCAGCTCAGTAGATTGCTTTAAGAAGGGCCTGGATTCTTTCCTAAATACACATAATATAACTGAGTACTAAGTTCTGTAGGTAAAGTTGATCGGGGTAAATCGATTGCCTCTCGGGGGATCAGGAAGGAATTTTTTCCTCCGGTAGCAAATTGGATCATGCTCTGCTGGTTTTTTTGCCTTCCTCTGGATCAACTGTGGGTATGGAGTTGGGTGTATGGGGTGTACTGTGTTTTATTTTGTTTGTTTATTTTTTTTTATGGTTGAACTGGATGGACTTGTGTCTTTTTTCAACCTGACTAACTATGTAAACTATTCAGCCGGTGATGTCACCTGCGCATGCGCTCTCAAGGAACGGTCACCCAAGCTGGGCATAAATGGCGGCTCCTGCACGCGTGCCCGTGGCAGTGCGTGACATCATCGCAGCTTTGGCCAGTCACACAGCCAGTTTCACGAACCCTGAAGGAAGATCAAAGTGAAGATTACTTATTATTATTATTATACAGGATTTATATAGCGCCAACAGTTTGCACAGCGCTTTACAAAATGAAGGCAGACATTACAGTTACATTACAATTTGGTACCAGAGGAATCAGAGGGCTATTGCGAAGCATACTAGCACAATATGGCTTTACCTGACAGGTTGCAAAAAAAAAAAAAAAGGAAACCACACACACAGCAGTTTTCTACCACCAGTGGTTCTAAAGGCTGAGGTTTTTTACTTTTATGCATTCTATGAATGAAAGTAAAAAGCCTTCTGTGTGCGGCGCCCCCAACCCAATTCCTTACATGAGCCCCTCCAATCCAGCAATGTTTTACAATTCTCGGCTGTATGGGAACTCTCCCCTCCTCATTGGCTGAGACAGCAGCGGGAGCCTATTGGTTCCCGCTGCTGTCAAATCACAACAAGTGAGCCGATAAGATAAGAGCAGGGGATAACTGTGGCTCTATCTGTCTTATGGATGCATAGAGCAGCAGCTCAGGAGCAAGCACGCAGCGGTGCCCCCAGGGCAAGCGGCTTTCTCTGGAGGCACTGCTTGAGAGTGGGAGAGCCAGGTGCGCGGCAAGGTACCCAAAAAGAAATGGATTGGAGCTGCTCTGTGCAAAACCACGGCAAAGAGCAGATAAGTAATAACATGTTTGTTATTTTTATTTTTAGAAGCTTTAGGCCCTTTCATGCGATCGGCCCGCTCAGACCGCCTGTCCATTTTTCAGCCAGATCTGAGCGGGCCCGCCCACTGACTTCTATGGGCAGGCGGGTGTCAGCAGATATGTGTCCGCTTGACACCGCTCCTACCATCCAATAAGATCCTCTCAAAACAGAACGAATAATGGCGATACGTTCGCCATCGGTCCAGCTGATAGGATCGGATGGGATCGGATGAAAAATAACAGGCTGTCTATTTTCATCCGATCTTCCCATAGAGTACAGCGGGGCTCTGACTGATCCGTGAAAGCAGAGTGAGCAGAGACGGACTTGTCATCATCCGCCTGCTTAGTGGGGATCAACAGGGCGATCTCCCGCTGAGCTAGCAGAGTCATCCAACGGATCCGTCCCGTGTGAAAGGAGCCTTAATATGACTTTAACAAGACTGTGTATTCATTCTTTAAGACAAATATGATGTATCCATAAATAATGTTATATTATAATATATACGCAAACGTGATGATGTACCCAAATATGATGTTAAACAGAATACACACAATACTTTATCCTGTAAGGCTCCATGTACACGGGACGTTTTTACAACTGCTCCTAAATGATTAAACTTGAGAGATAGTAACCCACATTAAAACGTCCATTTTGCCGCGTTTACATGCCGCGTTTAGCAGCATTTTGTCGCATTTGCGCTTAGAAACGTTTCTAAAAAATATATATTATTTTTTTTTAAATGACCAAAAACAGCTGCGTTTGGCATCTGAAACGTGGAAATCTCGGCGTCTGAACTCATTTGTTTGCTTTCAAAGAAACGCTGTTAAAAGCAACTGCCTAAAAACGACTGTAAACGAGACTGTGTACATGGTCACATAGGATAACATTGAATGTGTTCAGGGTCATTGAATGACAGCTACAGCGCGGACCTTAATTGCCAGGAGGCCGTCAGTAGACGTCCTCCTGTGCGTGGTGAGCTGCTGCGCCCTCCTGCAGGGCATGCATGGGCACGCTCTGTGATCACAGAGTCAATGAGACTCCGAGTAATCCCAATGACAGCTGATCACATGATGTAAACAAAAGATCGGTAATCTGCTTTTTTTTCTGGTAGTGCTGAGAGCGTGAGCAGAAAAAAAAAATCCAATCACTGGCTTTTGTCAGAGGGACAGCGGTCCCTGAAGAGGGTGAGACATCACCCAAGTATCTGTGTCCACCAGTGCGCCTGTCAGTGCCCACCAGTGCCACCTGCCAGTGCATATCAGTGCCTACCAGTACCCACCTGTCAATGCCCATCAGTGACGCCTATCAGTGTCACCTAGCAGCGCCCATCAGTGCCACCTATGAGTGCCATCCGATCAGTGCCCTTCAGAGCCACCTTTCAGTGCCCTTCAGTGCCACCTATCAATGCCCCTTCAGTGCTGCCCCATCAGTTCCCATCAATTCCACCCATCTGTGCCATATATCAGTACCACCCATCAGTGCCACCTCTCAGTGCCAGCTATCAGTGCCCACCAGTGCTGCTCATCAGTGCCCACCAGTGCTGCCTCATCAATGCTTACTAGTGCTACCTATCAGTGTCCATCAGTGCCACCTTATCAGTGCTCATCAGTTCAGCCTATCAGTGCCCACCAGTGCTGCCTCATCAATGCCCACCAGTGCTACCTATCAGTGTCTATCAGTGCCATCTTATCAGTGCCCATCAGTGCAGCCTATCGGTGCCCATTAGTGCTGCCTCATCAGTGTACATCAATGAAGGAGAAAATTACCTGTTTGCAAAATTGTATAACAAACTATAAAACTGTTTTGGTTTGTTTTTTCAAAGTTTTCAGTATTTTTCTTTTTTTTTTGCAAAAAAGAAAACCCAAGTAGTGATTAAATACCACCAAAAGAAAACTATTTGTGTGGAAAGAAATATAAACATTTCAGTACAGTGTTGCATGACCGTGCGATTGTCATTCAAAGAATTAGGCCGGTGTACATACGATCAGACAGGTCCGATGAAACTGTCGGACAGGTTCGATGGTTAGTACACAAAAGCATCGGACCAAAAACCCGCGCATGCTCAGAATCAAGTCGACGCGTGCTTGGAAGCATTGAACTTCGTTTTTTCATCACGTCGTTGTGTTCTACGTCACCGCGTTCTGGTCTGATGGGATTTTTTTGGTCCTATGGAGTGTACGCACATCAGACCATCAGACAAGTTCAGAGTTGTCTGATGAAAACGGCCCGTCGGACAAGTTTCATCGGACGGTCTGATCGTGTGTACGCGGCCTGACAGCGCTGAAAGCTGAACATTGGTCTGGGTAGGAAGGGGGTATAAGTGCCCAGTAAGCAAGTGGTTAAAGTTTACTACAGAAGTACACTACAGATGATACATTTCTCCTGTTGTTTGGCATTGGCTTTTATCAGTTTATGTTTTGTTCCCCATTGAAGTTTTTACTTTATGTTTATCTTTGTTTGTTTTGCTACTTAGAAGATGGGATTTCCTTTATAAAGAAAGAAACATAATGCTGTGCAACTGAATGAGGGTGTCAAGACTTTCTCCTTCTTCAAATGTTGGTCAAGATTGTCCCCTGCTGGACAGGGCTAGCTAATACAAGCAAAATTCCACTAAGCAATTTATCAAAACTAAGAGCAAAGGAAGGTGCCCATAGCCACTCATCACATTCCAGATATTATTTTTTCCTTCAAGCCTACAAGCCCGTGTATCCTTTGGCTGCATTTGTTTTCTTTTTGTAATTTTTTTTCCTTTTCTTTAGCTGACGATACTGCCAGTTACACATGTGGGCTCCATTTACACCTAAGCGTAGCGCTGTTGCAGTGCGTTTTGTTAATCTTTTATTTAGTTTTTCAGTTGAGCATTTCTGGAGCTGCACCATTCATTTGAATGAGCATCTGGCCGCTCCAAAAATGCTCCTAAAGAAGCTCATGTACCAAAATCTTGACAAAGAACCAGGAGGTTTACGATCGCACTTTTTGTGGATGAGAAGGCGTGGCTCGCAGTCCACTCTAATTCATTCCAAAGGTGTTCTATCGGGTTGAGGTCAGGACTCTGTGCAGGCCAGTCAAGTTCCTCCAGCCTAAACTCGCTTATCCATGGGCCAGATTCTCAGCGGCGCTACGCCTGCGTAAATGTATTTGCGCAGCGTAATTGTAAATGTGCGCCTGCGTATCGATGCGCGGTAAACACAGAACCACATACGCGAGAAAAACGTTTTCGTCTGAGCGGCGAAAATGCTTTAAGCTAGCGCGGCGTAGGCGCATAGTTACGCATCTCAAATATTCAGTTCCCATTGAATTAGTATGCAAATATGCAAATGAGGGAGATGCGCGGATTCCCGAAACTACGCGCGTTCGGCGTTGACTACTCGTGGTGCGCGTAACACAAAAGCCTTGAGTAAACATACCCCTCATAAAAGCACGGGTAACTTTGCTCAAGACCGTGTGCAAGTCAGCTGGAGAGCAACTACAGCAGCACCATAACGGACGAGCTGAGCAATCACACTTACTGGACAACACATTCGTATGCCAAGATGCCAGGGCCAGCCATGGTCTTATCACTACTAATGTATGCAGATGAAGAGGAGCATAGAAGGAGGAGGAGGGGAGCACGTGAGAGGATCTACCGAGCGCGCGCATGAGCCTCTTTGGCATGGGTGATGAGGAGGTGTATCGCATCTTCAGATTCAGCCCTGCTGCCATCCTGGAACTAACCACAGCCCTGCAGGATGACATCACCAGCCAGACATACCGCTCACATGCACTGCAGCCACTGGTGAAGGTCCTGGCAACACTCATTTCCTGGCCAGTGGATCATTCCAGCGTACAAGTGGAGTGGTGGCTGGGATGTCACAATCCTCATAAGCAGATGTGTGCACCAGGTTATCCCCGCAATCCTCAGACGCATGTCCCACCCACATCATCAGACCCACCACTGAGCACCTGCGGCAGAAGGCAATGACAGATTTCTACAGAATTGACGGATTCCCACGCACCATCGGGGCCATTGATTGCACACATGTGGCACTCCAGCCCCCCGGGACACAGAGCACATTTACTGCAATCGGAAGCATTGGCACTCCATCAACGTAAGGTGATAGCCGATGCCAAATACCTCATATGGCACGTCCGTGCCAAAGACCCCGGGTCCAGCCATGACAGCTACATATACCGTCAAAGCAACATCCCGAAGATTTTGAGCAGGACATGTATGGGGACAGCTGGCTGGTTGGTGAGTGACATGGGTGGCAGGCATGACTGTCCCCCCCCATGATGCACACATCACAAGGGGCAATGCATGACTAACATCCTCCTTTCTTTTCCCTTACAGGTGACTTGCATATACACTGGGACCCCATCTAATGACTCCTTTCCGGAATCCCCAAACCAGAGGAGAGAGAAGATACAATGAATCACACATCAAAACCCGTGCAGTGGTGGAGCGCACATTTGGGCTCCTGAAGTCCCGTTTCCGATGCCTAGATAAGTCTGGGGGGGGCCCTATTGTATTCCCCAACTTTGTGGGTCAGATCATTGGTGCATGTTGCATACTGCACAACTTTGCCATGAGAAAGGGCCTGCAGATTGCCCTACGTGATGACCTGACCCCCAACCACACAGCCCCCCCTGCCAGAGTAGACCTCGTCTGCTGATGGAAGAGCAGTCAGGAGGGTCCTCGTGTTACAAATCTTTGACCGTTAAACACACACATTCATCATGGCACACAGACACTGCACGCGTGTACACCACTGATGTCCCTAGATCACACACCCCACATCCACATCACATTGGATTAGCCCAAGTCCAGCACGTAGGACTTGGGAGCAGCAACGCCACGTCAAGGCGCCAATGATGTTGCTGTCCATTCATACACCATTCACACGTCATTCATACAGCCGTGGGGTTAACTTCACCACCACGGCCGAGGGTGACACCCCTTACTGGCAGGAGTGCCACCCCCTCACATTCACACACCATTCACACTGCACGGTGTGCAGTATCAAATAAAGAAAAAGCTCTTAACCAGAGCATAATAAACTGAAAACAAAAAAAGCTCTTAACCAGAGCATAATAAACTGTAATCCCAAAAAATTAATGGGCCTGGCGGGGGCTCCGCCTGGTGCCACGGCTCCTGCCCCTCACTTGCCTGGGGTCAGCCACAGGTGGGGGGTGGGGGGTAGCAGGTGGAGGAGGAGCATCCCCACGTCCCTCCCTGGCTGCCTGCATGCCCTCCAGGGCAACCGCTATGCGGGTTTGCACAGCAGTCTGCGCCTCAACTGCAAGGCGCAGGTCATGAACCTCCCCTACAATGTCGAGAGGTGGTGGCCTGCAGCTCCCCCAGGCTGGTCAGCATTGCTGCGCTGTTGCCAGCCAGGTCTTGGATGGCATCCGTGATATGTCCCGAGGAGGCCAGGCTGTCGGCCAGGCGCCTCATCTCCTCCACGACCTCGGACAGGTGCTCATTTTGCTGGTCCTGTTGTCTGGCCAGCTGTTCTGGCAGGACCTTATATAAACACCCCTTGTCTTGCATGTGGCTTTCCGGGGAGTGGCAGGGGACCGGGCATTAAGGGGGAGGATGTTGAGGGGCCGGAGATGAGGGGGGGGAAACAGAGGGACTGGAGAGGTTGGGGGTGGTCACTAAGGGGTTCGAAATAGAGGGGAGATAGCCTGGGCTGGTACGGCCAACCCATCATCCTCCTTCAACACCACATACAGGTCCTGGTCCTGGTCTTGGTCGACGACCTCCTCCTCAACCACCTCCTCCGTTGCGGTGTGCCCACTTCCCTCCAAGTCCTGTTCCAGGGGGGCAGCCAGAGGGACTGGATGCTCGGGGGATGGATCCTGACGGGCCCCTGGCAGCAACAGATGGCCCGCTCCCTCCTGCACATCTGTGGATGACACAAAAGATGCACATGTTGGTGGTCCACACACTTGGCACATGTTCCCTTACACCCCTACACATGCTACAACAGATAGAATATAAAACACATTACCTGTCCTCACGGCTGGCTTCTGGGACTCATAGCCCCCAACTCCCACAACCTGCTCCGTCTGCAGGCAGCGGGTAACCACCTTCTCCTCCTCAGTCAGACGGACAGGGCAGGGTGGGCCCCCTCCAGTGCCCCTGGCATGCCGAGCTTGTGTCGCAAGCTTGCCCTTCACGAGACGCCGCAGGTCATTTATTTTCTTTTGAATGTCCTGCGGTGTCCGGACCTCATGAGAGAGGGCATTGACCTGGCATGCGACCTTCATCAGGATCTGATCCCTCCGGGACTTGCTGGTCCGGCCACTGTCTGCCCCATGGAGCCGAGAGTCGTATTTCTCCATTGCCCTCACAACAATGGCCCTTCCTCTGGCGAGAAATTTTTCTTCCTCCTTAACAACAGTAGCCATGGCAAAAGCACAACTTTTTCCCGTAACAATCACCAAAAATAGGAGTCTGTTGCGCTGCACGGGCGCATGTGTGGCCGCATTATATACCTGCGCCGGGGGATCGTAGGCCGGCTTGGCGCATGCGCAGAAGGCATCCACGTCACGGCGCGGGTCATCCACGTCACGGCGCATGCTCCGTTCGTCCGGCCTTCATTTGCATGGGGTCACGCTTCATTACAATGCAACCCGCCCACTTCCCTCCTACTTTGGAGTTGCGCTGGATTACGCCGATGCTTTTACGCGACACAGGCGCATCTTGGAGCGCATTTACTTAGGGAATACGGTACTTGCCACTCCGCGTTACGTCGACGTAGTGCATCTGAGATGCGCAACGCCTGCATAATTATGCGCGCATCTACGAGAATCTGGCCCTCATGTCTTTATGGATCTTGATTTGTGCATTGGTCCAAATCATTTGGTGCAGGGGGGATTATGGTGTGGGGATGTTTTTCAGGGGTTGGCCCCTTAGTTCCGCTAAAGGGAACTGTTAAGGTATCAGAATACCAAGACATTTTGAACAATTTCATGCTCACAACTTTGTGGGAACAGTTTGGGGTTGGCCCCTTCCTGTTCCAACATGACTGTGCAGCAGTGAACAAAATAAGGTCCATAAAGACATGGATGAGCGAGTTTTAGGGCTGGAGGAACTTGACTGGCCTGCACAGAGTCTTGACCTCAACCCAACAGAACAGCCTTTCTCAACCTTTTTTACCCAGGGGAACCCTTAAAATAATGTTCAGGTCTCGGGGAACCCTGATAAAACCCATTCATTGGAGGTCAGTGGGAGCAATGTCCTTTTTTTACAGTGGTGGTAAGAATGGCCCCCTTACAGAGAACTATGAAGATCATTGGTGTCTTACCACTGGCTCCAAGTGGAATTGGCTCAAAACTATGTATGCACCATCAAACAGAAGGAAAATCAGTCACATCTCAAGGAACCCCTAGCCACCTCTGGAGGAACCCTGGTTGAGAATGGCTGCAATAGAACATCTTTGGGATGAATTCAAGTGGAGACTGCGAGCCACGCCTTCTCATGCACAAAAAGCGCAAGCGCTCCTGGCTCTCTGTCAAGATTTAGTACATGAGCTTCTTTAAAAGCATTTGAACTCTCAACTAAAAAACAACATAAAAGATTAAAAAAATTCATTGCAGCAAGCTGTCAGCTGCGCTATGCTGAGGTGTGACTGGCAGGTTTGCCAGCTTAAAAAAAAAAACGAAAAGAAAACAAATGCAGCCAAAGGATATAAGGGCTTGTAGGCTGCAGTGTGTGTGCAGATATAAAACATCTTTGCAGGAAAAATATTAATCTGGAATGTGATGAGTGGCTATGGGCATCTTCCTTTGCTCTTAGTTTTGATTGTATTAGCTAGGCCTGTCCAGCAGAGGGCAATCTTGACCAACATTTGAGAAGGAGATGGTCTTGATACCTACTTCAGTTTTCTTTATAAAGGAAATCCCATCTTTTAAGTAGCAAAACAAACAGAGATAAACATAATATAAAAAACTTCAATGGGGAACAAACATAAACAGATAAAAGCCAATGCCAAACAACAGGAGAAATGTATCATTTCTGTAGTAAACTTTAACCACTTGCTTACTGGGCACTTACCATAGAGGTTGATTTTCCAGACAAACACATTTTTTCAGGATTTTATTTCTTACCCATAGGCCCGGATTCACAAAGCACTTACGCCGACGTATCTCCAGATACACTGGGGTAGATTCACATAGATCAGCGGATCTTTTGATCCGCGTGATCTATCTTTTTTACGATCCGCCTGCGCCAGTTTTTGAGGCAAGTGCTGTATTCAGAAAGCACTTGCCTCGTAAGTTGCCCTGGCGGATCGTAAATCCCCGGCGGAATGCAAATTCCGCGGCTAGGGGGAGTTTTACTATTTAAATCACGCGCGTCCCCGCGCCGATCGTACTGCGCATGCGCCGCCGGCTAAATTTCCCAGCGTGCATTGCCTCAAACGACGTCGCACAAGGACGTCATTGTTTTCGACGTTAACGCTATTAACGTATGGCCGTATTCCCGAACGACTTACGTAAACGACGTAAACAATTCAAAATTCGACGCGGGAACGACGGCCATACTTAACATAGGATACGCCGCACTTACCCCGCATTATAGCAGGGGTAACGATCCGCCGGAAAAAAGACCGAACGCAAACGACGTAAAAAAAACGCACGGGCCGGGCGTTCGTTTCAGAATCGGCGGTTCTCCTCATTTGCATATTCGTCGCGTATAGTAATAGAAGCGCCACCTAGCGGACGGCGGGAGATTGCAGCCTAAGATCCGACAGTGTAACTCACTTACACCAGTCGGCTCTAAGGGAGATCTATGCGGAACCTGATTCGAGGAATCAGCCCGATAGATCCGAGCGTCGGATCTCACAGATACGACGGTGTATCAGTAGATACACCGTCGTATCTCTATGTGAATCTACCCAGTGTGTAAGTACAAATATGCGCTGTCATATCTGTGTTCCGAACCCACAAACCTAGATACGCATAAAAACAGACTTTATTCCCCACCGACGTAACTTGCCTACGCCGGCGTAGAGTGGGCGCTGGACGATGCGGCTTTCCATTGATTTTCTATTCAAATATGCAAAAATGAGGGCGATTCACGAACGTACTTGCGCCCGGCGCATGATTTAAGTGGTTTGCGTAAGGTTTACATAAGGGAACACAAGCCTACGTATTGTACGTTGGACGTCTGTGAATATGGGCCGACGTGGTCTCGGCTGGGCGTAGGTTACGCTCACGGCGTACACAGTGATCGGCGTATCTTAGGCAGTTGTTCCGATGTGGTTGTGCGTATGCGCACGGGGATACGTCCATGTCCCGACACAGTTCATTTTAAGCACTTGTTTTGGCGCCCCGGCCCATCATTTGCATGGGGTCACGCTTCATTAGCATGGATCACGCCCACTTCCAGCCCACTATCACCTCTTTCCTTACGCCGGCTTAATGCATACGAAATATACGCTACGTCAGCGCAGAGTTGGGAGCATTTGTTTGTGAATTCCATGCTTGCCTCTCGCGCTGCGCCAGCGTAGTGTAAAAGAGATACGCTACGGCGGCATAAATATGCGGCGATGTATGTGAATCCGGGCCATAGTCTCTATGCCTGCTCCATTATTGGATCAGGTTAGTCCACACATGTTTCCATACAAATAATTGTATAACCTTTGCCTACTCTGCCTATTTAGTAAGTTTGACATACATACTTATGTCTAGAGTATACATGCTCTCATATAAAACATTATTACATTATCTAACTTGACGCTCACCTTACCAATTTTGGGCATATTATTGAGAACATATACATCCCCACTGCTTGCTGTGCTGAGTTTTGTAGTGCTTTTTATCCTTTTTACACCAATAAAGGCTACCGTTTAGGGTTTATTTTGGAGTGCGGCTGTCCATGAATTATTTTCATTGATTTTGTTGACATATACATCTATGTTTACAGCTGATATCTATCAAGCTACATACTGAGGACAATTCGGACTATTCACCTTCACCCCATGCCACGTCTGCCATGGCTTCCCCCCTGGGTGGTACACGTATCCATCTTCTCCCCCTCAGCTCTGTTCCATACTTTGGCTGCTGCCGCCCATTGGGGTTCAGCGATGAAGTTTTGTTCATTGGTAAGTATTGGCCCATTTTGGTTCTGGCCCATTCTGCCAGGGGCGGATCCAGAGTCTAGTTCTCGGGAGGGGCACTACCAGAAAATATTTTTTGGGGGGAGCAATTTATCAGGGAAATTGCTGGTGTTGGCACTTCAATGATCACGGCACCATGGTTGTTATGGTGTCAGGATGATTGAAGCCCATTATTTCTATTATTACATTGTAATATAGAATGAAATGGTTCAACTTACCATAATGTGATATGACTTTTCCACTTCTTTACTGTGCCCAGTTAGTGAGAAGACAGCTCTGGTACTTGCTCAAGCTTACTCACTGTGGTCTCACCCGGTAGTAAGATGGATGGTCCCTTAGTGGAGACAGCTTCCCTCTCTACCTCCAACCACAACTGTGTTCGATTCCCTGTCCGTTCCCTGGCCAACTGAAACTTCTCAACTTGGTTGGACTCCAATAATGCAGTTCCAATCCTACACTTCTCCTGCTACTGGATAGGCTCAGGTAGCCTAGCAGCCAGGTGTCCTGGGATAGGCCTTAGGCTTCTGGCCTAGTAGCCAGGGGCGACATAACACACGTCACCAAGACAGCCATCCAGCTAGCACAGAACCCCAATCACCTGACTCCACCCAAATAAATAGGCTCTCCCCAGCAGGCCAAGGGACTAAAGAAACCCCTGCCAATTGGCTGAGACACCCTATCCATTCATACTCTGACCCTGCAAAGCCCCCTGTCATTAAAATGTCACCAGTCACAGTGCACCTAGTGACAGAAGAGAAAAGGTGCAGCAATTCCAGAATTAGAGGAGAAATCAATGATCTATCAATTAGCCAGGAAAATTACCACCTGGCAAACTAAATTTACCAGCAACCTTGCCTAACGCCAAGGTGCTACAACTATATATATATACTTTATTTATACACCAATGTTTTGACTTTAATTTCTATGAATGAAACGTAATGGGTTGGGTGGTGAGAGTCCACATAGGGCCAGATTCAGGTAGGAGAGCGAATCTTTATTTTGGAGTAACGTTTCTCATTTACGTTACTCCGCCAAAACTTAGGAGCAAGTACTGTTATTCACATAGCACTTGCTCCTAAAGTTGCGGCCGGCGTAGCGAAAATGAGCCGGCGGAATTCAAATTGGGCGGGTAGGGGCGTGTATTTATTTAAACTTGGCGCGATACCGCGGCGAAGTAATTGCGCGACGGCGAACGATACTGGCGCATGCGTCGATCGTCAGTGCGCATGTTCCAAATTTGTCAGTGAACGGCAATGAGTCAATCCCCATTCACGGACGTTTTTCGCAAACGACTGCGAAAATTTTTAAATTCGACGCGATGACGACGGCCATACTTAACATAGGATACTCCACCTAGGGGGCATGTTTTTCTTTACGCCGCGTATCGCTTACGGAAACGTCAGAAAGTCACTTGCGTCGGGCCCGAGTACGATCGTGAATTGCCGATTCTCGCTGATTAACATATTCTCGGCGTTTAATCAGCGGGAACGCCCCGAGCGCCATTTTTAAAATTGCAGTTCCGATAGCGACAGCGAAATACAATTACGCCGCTCGTATAGGAACTCCAACCCGGCGTTTATCTTGTTTTCTGCTTACAGAAAACAGAAACGCCGGCTCAAAGTGAGAGTTAGGCTGGCGTATCACTGATACACTCCAGCCTAACTCTACCTGAATCTGGCCCATAGACTTTAACAGAATGATTACTTTTTATCATATTATTCATTGTCATGTTTGGAACATTCAGGACTGTTCGGTTTTATTTACTGGAGAGTGCAAAATCTGGTGTAGCTCTGCTTTTAAACCAATCATCTTCCAGGACGTATTGCCATAGCTTAATGGATAAGTTCACTTGTTTGCAGGTAAAAAAATGTGCATTTATTATTTTTTTTTGCAGGAGCCTGGAAAGCATTGTACCAGGGATCAGCAGATTGCTGATTCCATGCTGGTATCCTGCACACTGTCTGTGTATTGGCTTACCCGTACATCCCATACAGATAAGCCGATACTCCCTGACAGGAAGACTCAATGAACTAACACTGTGCTCCATAGCGGCGTGGTAGTTCATTGAGAACAAAAAGCTGCTAAGGCTGTCAGGGCTTGTGGTTCATTCAGACACACAGAGCTGTGTGTCTGGATGACGTAGCTGTGTGAGCAGAGCCTTGCGTGTTCTGCATTGTTTTTTCAAACAGTGGCAGCTAGTAGGATGGGGGAACTTATCCACATACTTCTGCCATGGGGGGGGGGGGGGGGGCAGTGAGTGACAGCTGCAGCATTGAAAACATGTTATATATTCAACCCTGAAATCAGGTGGAGCATGTAACACATGGGCTTTCTGATCAGGTCTGCCTGTCAGCTTTTTCAGAGGACCTGATCAGATGCTCCATTCACTCCTATAAGCGCAGCAGGTGTCGGTGGTGACACCCACTGCTTTTCCAATCCAATCCTGTCTGTCTGAAACCCTCTTTTCATCGTCTGGTGTATCAGATCAGATTAAAAACAGATAGACGGACCATTTTCATCCAATCTCCCCATAGAGGAGAGCGAGGTCTGACAGGTCCATCTCTGCACAGTAAGTGGAGATGGACCTGTCATCCCGCCTGCTCAGCAGGGATCAGCGAATTGATCCCTTGCTGTGCAAAATGGAGTCCACCGGGTGTACTCCCTGTGTGAAAGGACCCTTAACCCTGGTACACACTGGATCGTTTTGACATGCGTTTTGAATCGCATTTCAAATCGGCGGCAATTGCCAATAATGCAACTGTCCTAATCTGTAATTTCTGTACTACTATTTGCAATTTCGGCCTGCCGATTTACATCTGTGGCAGAAACCTGCATAGATGTCTCTGAAATTGCTGCCAAAATAGGAACTGTCCGTCGTTGAACTTGCACGGCTTTATTCCCACACAGCTCAGTGTAAACCTGGGCTAAATTTATCCTTTAAAGGTGTTGTTATATAAGCATCCTTTACCTGCAGACATTCCTCTTTTCACTTCCCATTGTTCATTTTTGCTCAGAAGTTGCTCTATTTCTTCTCTGTTCTGTTCACTTCCTGCTTGTCTGATTGTTACTCAACACCGGAGGCTTTACTGCGGTGGTTAGTGGACATTCTCGCCCCCCTCCTGGGAACTACATCGGTGCGTCAGGACGCTCTCTACGTGTTAGAGACTTCAAGGAGGTGTGAATTACTGGGCGTGCGCCGCAATGCATACTGGGAAATGTAGTTCTTACATGAACGAGCGTCACAAACCAGGAAGTAATAAGAGAGAACAGAAACTAGAACGCCGGAGGTGATATAGATGAAGGAATTTAATAGGTATTTACTTGTTTTTAAACAGAACCATTACACTATTCTGTCTGTCTACCTTGCAGACATTAATTTTAGGCAAAAAAATGTTTCCTTTACAACTCCTTTAATTGAACAAGCTGAGGTTAGAAGTTAATTGGCTACCATAAACCTTGTTTTCACAGTTAACACGGAACTTAAACTCAAGAGTGGATTGTTACGCAAGAGCCTTATATCTGCAGAATTGATTTCCTTATATCATTGCAGAAGTTATTTCAGGACAGCAGCAAGTCAACACAGTGTGTTGAACTTCTGTTTATCTGCGTCCAACGTGCAAATCTGCAGCCATGTCCTGTCCCCCATATTGCAGCCATGTATGTCCCCCATATTGCAGCCATGTCCTGTCCCTCATACCTGTAGATATGATGCCACCGCCGCTGCCGCATACCGCCGTCGCATACCGCCGTCGCATACCGCCGTTAATCCCCCTGCATTATAGCGTAGCGCGCATTACAAGCTTTCATTCTGAATACTTGTAATGCCTCGCGCCGCCATGATATAGACACTCCCCTTCTCAGGATTGGAGGGATCCGTCCAATCCCGAGCAAGGGGAGTGTCTATACACGGATTTGTGCATAGACACTCCCCCTTGCTCGGGATTGAACGGATCCGTCCAATCCCGAGAAGGGGGTGTCAATACATGGCGGCGCGGGCATTACAAGTATTCAAAACGAAAGCTTGTATTGCGCGCTACGCTATAATGCAGGGGGATTAATGGCGCTATCCGGCAGCGGCGGCATCATATCTACAAGTATGAGGGACAGGACATGGCTGCAATATGCGGGGGAAGTATTCTATTTTGGTATCGGGGGTATTTGATGGAGTACAAGTACTCCCGCAAATACTCGGCATCGGTCCCGATACCGATACTAGTATCGGTATCGGGACACTACCCTATTAATAACACCCATCCTTTACCTTGGGGTATTTCACTAAAGGTGGTCTTTATTCATCAGAGCCCCCCCCCCCCCCCCACACACACACACACATCAGAGTTTCTCCTTACATCATAATCTGCAGCGTTCCCCTTTCACTGTAAGGGGGAATCCTGCAGACTCTGATGTAAGGGGGGAATGTTTTTTGACTTTTGTTTAACTAAAACACATTGCCAATAGCATTAGCTTTTGGTTATAGTTCAAATATTGTTATTTGCACTGTTTAGCACTGAAAACTGTAATTTTAAGGTACTTTTTTGCGCAGTGTCAGTAAAACATGTGGCTCTGTCAGTAAATGTCATGTTTTTTTTTTGGCAGTGAAAAAAAAAAATTGGTGCTGTTTGTAAATTTTGCCAGAGTTTTGCCAGTAAATGTTTCACTTCGGGGGGATAAGACAAAGCTGCTAATTTAAGCGTTATTTTGGAAATGCAGTAAACCAAATACAATACTGTGAACCTGTGTTGGACCTTGAGTGTGCTGTTTTTTTTTGGTGTTGGGTACCATACAGCTATCCCCTCCCATAACCATTTCCCATTACAAGAAGTTACTTAATCATTTCAGCTTTTAAAAAGATTTAAACATCGACATGAAGCTATTGCAAGTAATCTCAGCAGATCACATTAGTAACATGACAAGGATATCTCTCGCCCCCATACAGCTTTGATTCTAGTTATTGTACCGCACAACTCTGACCTTCATGTCTTGTACATTTTCAGATTCTAGATTAGTCATTTGATACTATACTTCCTGTGGGAAATTGTCTTTATAGAGAAATAAATAAATAAATACAGGTGAAACTCGAAAAATTTTGAATATCTTGCATACATTTTTATTTATTTCACTAATGCAACTTAAAAGGTGAAACTCAGGCCCCGTACACACGGCAGAGAACCTCGACGGGCGGTACACATCGTTCCGCCCGTCGAGGTTCTCTTGCCTGGCCGTCAGAATCGGCGACCCGCCCGTCGGGGAAAGGCAACCAGCCATTCATCATCCCACGGGCCGTCGAGCAAATAGAGAACCTGTTCTCTATTTGCTCGAGAGCGGTTTTCCCGACGGGCGGGGCTCGCCGATAGCGTACACACGGCCGAGGTTCTCGGCAGAATGCGGCTCCCAGCGAGGTTTTCGCTGGTTTCTGCGAGAACCTTGGCCGTGTGTACGGGGCTTAATATATAAGATAGACTCATTTACTTGCAAAGCAAGATAGTTCAAGCCCTGATTTGTCATCGTGATGATTATGGCTTACAGCTCATGAAAACCACCAATTCCACAATCTCAGAGAACATATAATATTACATGCAATCAATAAAAAAGTAAACAGCAACAATACTCAGTATACCAAGATATCATCTAAATAGAACCACTACACACTGCTGCAACAGGTCACGAAAAACATCATTAATAAATTCCTGAAAGACTGTGCGGGCGCCATGACAACCCAAAAGGCATAACCAGGGAGTCGTTAATGACCGGGTCCTGGTGTTGAACGAGGTGTTCTTCCACTCGTCACCCTCCTTGATCTCTTACAAAGTTATACGCAGCCCTCAGGTGTGTTCGAGTTTGGTAAAGACCGTTGCCCCCTTGAGGCGGGTCGAACAACTCGGAAATCACAGGAATCGGTTATGCATTCTTAATCGTGATGCAATTTGAGGCCCCTATAGTCGATGCACAGGCCTCAATATTCTCGCCCTTCTTTTTTACAAAGAAAAATCCAGCCCGCGCTGGGAAGAGGATTTGCGAATGGTGCCCGCCCCCGGAAAGCGCCTCCTTCCACACGTACTACTCCATGGCTTCATTCATTCCCGCACCGACCCGTGATGAATATACCCTGCCACGTGTGAGGAAATGGCACCATGGTTGTGTAAATCTATGGCACAATCGTATGGGCGGATGGGTGGTGCGGAGGCAGGGCACCAGCGCGCACCTTATCGAATACATCCAGGTACTCCTTGAATTCAGAGGGCAACACAGAGTCCAAGGAGGCACACAACACCTTGACAGGCCCATGCATGCAGCTAGCCCCCACACTGTGGGGACCACGAGAGGATCTCAGCCGATCTCCAATCGAAAGTCGGATTATGCTTCTGGAGCCAGGGGTACCACAAGACCAACGAGTAGTGTGGAGACGAAATGACTTAAGGCAAGAGCAGACCGACTCCCCTGTGAACAGCCACAATGGCTATCTCCACTGGAGGGTCTCATGAGTCACCTGTGACGGCTGAAGGGGGTCTGCCGTCTATTAGATATGATGCGTTCCCCGTTCGTAAACGAATGGATTTTCGTACGAATTTGTTAGGTCGTACATTCGTACATTCGTATCAATTCGAACATGCCGAACAGCTGAAAGACCCCCAAAATACGAAAATTACGGAATTCGAATAAGCAAAAATAACGAACAAAACGAAAAATACGAACGTACGAATGGACAATCTTACTAAAATAACGAAACACCGAAAAAGCAAAAGAAAAGACGAAAATTACATCTAATAACGAACGATTTGCATTCCCGCATTTTAAATCCTTTGTCTGTTAGTATTTTCATTTGTATGTTCGTATTTTATCATTTGTGTGTTTTGTAAATCTGTTTCTTTGTCTGTTTGTAAATTTGTGTACTTGTAAGTTGTAACGTTCTTTCGAATGTGGCGCAGTGTAGTTAGTAAGTGATGTATCTTACTTAATATCTTAGCGCCAATTCAGCTTATCTCTTTTGTGCTGAGTCACCTTGTTGGCAAAAAAATCCAAACCGTGTGTACGGCGGGCTTAAGAGAAAGCATATCTTAATATGGATTAGGCCTAGCCGCGTGTTGCGCTATGTATTTACGAAAGTACAAAATTACGAATCCATTAAACGAAAATTATTATCTAACAAAATTACGAACATTCGAATCAACGAACATAAATTAGACAGAATTACGAATCATTCAGTATAAACGAAAATAAAACTGTTACGAAAATACGAACGGATCCGGAATAGGAAAACTTGCGTCTTATGAAATACGAACGGGTCCGAATAGGAAAACTTAAATCTTACAAAATTACGAATCTTTACGAATCTACTACGGAACGAGACAAAACGGAACAAAAAAATATGAACATTTTTGTTATGACATGTCACTGCCATGTCTACCGTCTAATCGCCTCAAGAACCAGCTCAGAAACTCGAGCCTGCAGAGAAATGGAGAGTTTGCAGGCAGCAAATTTACTGTCGATGAAAAAATCCACCAGCACCAGAGTCCACCAACGCCTGGGCCGTCACCGAGCCCCGCGGCCAGGAGAGGACAGCGGTGATCAGTGGTTTATCAGCACGGGGAAACCGGGGGGACGAAGAAACTCCACCCAAGACTGTCCCCGACAGGATCTCAGGTGCGAGCGTTTCCCGGGACGGGTTCGGACATGAAAACCCAAAAATGCACCTGAGACCACAATACATGATCACGGCCCACCCTCAGTCTCCGATGTGCCCTCTTCCTCTCAGACAGGCAAGCAAACCCCACCTGCATGGGCTCACCCCCAGTCAAGTCAACCCCAGGAGGTGTTGGGAGAGAGGGAGGCATGGGTGGGACAGCAAA